>CM053026.1:434735458-435935458 GCA_028564925.1 Lithobates sylvaticus
GTGAGTGCCAGGGTTCACACAATTCATCCTATTTGTTGTGTGGTTTTGGGTGAGGACAGAAGGAACACTTTGTCCGATAAGTGTTGGGGCAAGGAAGTTTTTATTTCCTTTTTTTTTTTTCAGTGCCTGTCCAATGCGTTTCTCCAACAGTTTTTTCACTTGTGCAAATTCAGCCAGAAAGTATTCAGTTGCCACAGAGGTTTAAGTAGAGGACATGGTTGTCTGGAGAGTATACAGGTCACTAGTGGGGAAAAATCAGATACACATTTAGCAGTATACTGTGCTTTTAACAATTATTTAAATCCTGCACTTGACAAGTACAATGTGGTTGACCACCCTATTGTTAATTCCCTTCTCCCTTTGAACATTTTCTTCAAGAAATAGGCATAATTTACATTTGGCAGTTGAGGAACCCTCGAGGAGAAATGTTTTTCATGTTTTTCTCAAACGCATAGGTCTTTGTTGAGAATTGACTTAGCATTGGATAACACTTTAATTCTCCCTTTGATTGCTAATGTAACCTATTCTGCTAGGGGTCTGTCAGATCATTCCCCCTTAGTTCTCACTTTACTTTTACAGTCTCCAGCTTTCAGATAGTATTTCTCATGCTTTACAGGAATTTGTAATAATTAAATAAGCCATTTGCACAATTTTTTGTAGTATGGGATTCATTGAAGGCTTAGGGGGTATTCTTAAAGCTCAAATTTCTAAGATAAAAAAGCGTTCAAAGATATGGCAAACTAATGTTATTAAGGCTGTCAATCAGGCAGAGGCTAGATATATCACTAGTCCCACTCATGACAATCAGATGACATGGTTAGAACAACACTAATAATATGGCTTTATGGCAACGAAAAAAAGCAGAGCAGAAACTATTTTGTTTCTGCAACAACCTTATTTTGAGGAAGGAAAATATACGGACATCTTCTAGCGACAATTGCAAAAGCTCAAAGATCTTTAAGTTATATATGGGAAATGATAGACAATATAGTTAGGAGGATAACCACCCCTGAAGATATTGTATATACATTTTGGTGTTTTTATACAGATTTGTATAGTAGTAAGGTAGTAGTAAGGGGGTGCTGAAGACAAGCACAGAGGAGAGAGGAGACCTGCAGATGACGCAGACACGCATTCTAACCACGGTATCTTGGTTCAGCAGCCATAATAATCGTGGTTAGTTCTTAAGAGGGAAGTCAGGACCTGGTAGGATCAAACATGTATTTTAGGGGATACAGAGAAGTAATGAAAAAAGCAAAAGCACAATGCTGCAGCTTTCACATTAAAGGGACAGGAGCAGTATATATATTTTTTGAGTTAACAAACGTTTTAAATTCAATAAAAAGTATTTGATTGAAGAAAATAAATAAAGAAATATTGTGCTAATTCAATACAGGACAACATACGGTGTACTCCTATCGCCACGTCTATATGAAGTAAAGACATATGGGTTTTAGATAAGCATGGATAATGAGGCTGCTCAGGTTGTAGATGTCGACAACAACAAATCATCAATTTCCAAAGAAAAAAATGAATGTAAAGTCTACCATTTTCTCCCTGGGGTGGTGCAGACAAAAATCTGGGTTTTCACACAGATACAACGCAAATTGTCTCAAAAAAGTACAGTGCAAAAAGGTGTACCATCCCTCTTGATCAATCTGTCTGTCCATAACTGAAAAGTTAATGGATCAATGTATCATGTGGGGGGTTAGCTAAAATGGGGGATCACCTTCCCTGGGAAAAGGGTAGTACAGACAGCAAGTCTTTCTATAAATCTGACTTGTAGCCAGTTTTATTTATAAAGGTTGCATGAAAAAACAAACAATACAGAAAATAAATCCTTGCCATCCAGGCACTAACTAAACATTTCAGGTTTCTAACTCACAGGTGAAGGGCTTTTTCCAGTCACCCATAAAAAAACACAGATAACGCAAACTTTTTTCTTTCTCTCACAAGCAAACTTGACATCAGTAGCTCTCTCAGGTTTGGCTTCCTGAGACCCAGGTCAAGAGCAATCTCTTGCTCCAATACTGCTTTATTTATACCACCTGCTGGTGGTCACTAGTGGACTGCAAAATCTGGTCTGGAACCAACACTGCCAAGGTGACCCGGAAAACCGGAACCGGATTCCACCCCCTGCATATAAATGCATGTGAAGTGATACGTAATGTCCATCAATCACCTCACATTTCATAATGTCACAATCAATCCTCTTGCATTAATTACACCAAAAGTGGTCAGCACACTGAATCAAAGATCTATCCAGGCATGGTTCAAGACCAGTGTATCTCTTTTAAACAATATATACCCGTGTGGTATTTTCACAGACTGTTTGGCACCTGTAGCCTTTTGAAGGGGTCTCCTAGTCCTTGAATGTTCCAAGACACAATAAGTATATTAGCCGTAGTTGGATATACTGAAATAAGTGCAAGCTAGGGAGGGTACATCATAGTGAGGAAGAACAAGGTGTTGGGTGGACACAGCACTTTCACCAAAAAAAAGAAGATTCAAAACATTAAAAACAAATGCTTTTTTTCAGTTCCTGGGGAACTGAAGCAGCAAATGAAACTGCCCCTATATGTCAAGGTAACACAAATGCTTACTAAAGTGGTGGGAATCTTAGCTCTAGAGTGGTATTTCTAGAAGTTACTCAGACCCCTTTCACTTTTTTCAATTTTGTTATGTTGCAGTCTGATGCTACAGTGATTCATTTTTTTCTCATTAATATACACTCAGTACCCCATAATGACAAAGTTAAACAAAATTTTAGAAATGTCTGTGAATTAAAAAAAAAAAAAGAAAAAATTAAATATCACATGTACTAAAAGCGGAACTCCACTTCTGTTGAGAAAAAAATCTTTCCCCGCTGGGTGATCTATGTACATTGCAAGGATTATAACAACCTTTGTTGCAGATTCCTACCTTTTTGTTATTCTGAAGAAATCCATGTGTGTTTGTCGGAGCCTCTGTGCTCAGTGTGGGAGGGTCTAATGGGAGTGGTTTTATAATTATCAGTCAGCTGTGGCAGCTGCAGAACACTAATGGGGGAAGCTGCTGGGCCTGCATCCCTTTAGACATGTTCCTATTGAAAATATCTCACCAAACAGATTATATTAGAAGGACGGAACCGCAGAGGACTGATCTCGGACATATATAAAATACTAAACAAATTCCACTTCCCAACCAAGGGCAAACACTCATACATGACTAGATGGGAAACAGAACTAGGAGAAGAGCTCCCCCTAGAGGCATGGCAGGCGGTCTGGAGGCAAGCAGCCAAAACATCTATATGTACTCTATACAAGGAAAACTCCTATAAAATTCTCTATTTTTGGTACCAGACCCCTGCCATACTTCACAAAATATACCCCTCCTCAACGGATAGATGCTGGCGCTGCCAGACACATAGGGGAACGCTCTTTCATATATACTGGACATGCCCTCTCATAACCCCGTTCTGGGATCATACCCGTCAGCTCTTGATAGGACTATTTGAGACACCAATAGCAATGGATCCCAAACTTTTCCTACTAGGCCTGTCCCAACCGAAACTGACAAAGACCAGCAAAAAGCTGCTTAGACACATACTGACGGCGGCAAGGTGCCTGATAGCCCTTAATTGGAAATCCACATCCCCACCCACACATGAGGCCCTATATTCTAGGGTCAAAGATGTAGAACTCATGGAAAAAATGACAGCTAGGATCCACCCAAAACTGGATGAACACAACGCGGTCTGGGAGAGGTGGCATCTGCGGGAGGACTAAAGCGAAGCACACGGAACCCGAGGTAAGATTGCGTCTACACCCCCCTACCCCCCCTTTCCCCACCCCTTCTCTCTCCCCCCGCTCTCTCCTACCCCTTTAGATAAGCAGACCCTATCTGCCAAGTTTACAAACACGTAATTATTCTTGTTCTATGCCAAGAGATTAAACACCGCTACTAGTTGGACATGGATAGAAAGCTGTATTAGCACTCATAGGAGTACCCATAAAACGAGAAAATGCATGTATAATGACTGCTAACTATGAGTACCTGAGAAAGTCTGTAAGTACTGTTATATATTCTGTATTGCAACTGAATAATAAAAATTGTTAATTGGAAAAAAGAAAATATCTCACCAAAAATGACATTTATGTTGCAGGGGATGCCTGAAATCTTGTATCTCAGGCAGACTTCTGGGAAAATTAGTGAGCCAATCACACAAGCAGGAAATTATGTTTCTGGGGAGTGGTCAGTACACATTCTGTATACAGAACAACTCCATGTAGCCATATTGCATTGCATTTATAGAAAATTACAGCGGCTGAAGATTGAAAAGGAAAGGTAATTTTTGCTAACATTCAATTACAATATGACTTGTGTCACAATTGTATATGCTATATTATTTTTTCTTTATTTGCACCTGTAGCACTGACCCCCGAAGGAGCTGCTGATATTATTTTGGGTCTTTGACGTCACCCCTACCCACAGTTCACCATGCTGGAAACTTAGAGTCTATAACGGGCCTTGCGCCCACCGATGTATGCACCAGTCACTCGATTCTTTTCCAATGCTTTTTATTAAACAACTTGAGCAGTAGAGGGATGGAGGGTTAGGGGAGGTTTCAGATACCTTGTGCAGATCACTGAGGAACTCGAGATCCCAAAGACAAGCACACCTTCAGTCCACGGATCTTGCTCACCCGGATAGGCCTCTCTCACTGGCCTAGCAGCCGGAATGATGCACGGACAAAAGTCTTTGCCAAAGACTTGATAAGAACAATAATTGTAGAACAATCCTCTGCCACAGGATTCAGTGATAGTAGCAAACACAGCAACACAGTACCCAAGTTCCTTTAGCCATCTGGCAGTACTGTGAGGTAGATTGGTTTAGATGCATCCTCCAATTGAGTCACTAGGCTCCTCTTGAGATACCAGCCTTTCGCTCGGTCCTCTCCAAGAGGAGTCCTCCCCTGGATCTTTCAATTGTTCGGCTTCTTCCTGCAGGACAGACAGCGCAGGACCACCTCTTAACCGGTAGGTCCCAGACAGCTTCTGGGCCCACTTGCAGTAGCATAGCCTTCGAGCCAACAAGGCCCCGAAGCAGAAGAAGAGTTGTCACATACCTTAGGCCAGGTGGGTCATGAGGTGAGAGAGCGAAAAAAATGTCGTCTGCCCCTTAAGTACCCTTTCCCAGAATTCCCAGCGGTGAGCCACTCCCACTGGGCTATTTCTGGGGAAAGAAGGACACTAATACACCTTAACTTGTTTCTCTTCCATCACTGACCTGTGGTGACGACACCTTCAATACCACAGTGTGGAACTACACGCAACACAGCCAATGCTGGAACAGAGGCTAATTTAGCCATAATATTAGATCTGAACTATGTACAGAACAGACAACCGACTAAATTTACATGCAAGCGCCTGATCAACAGAAGCAGGGCGCTACACACCTTTGGCAGCAATTATAACCTCAAGTTGTTTTGGGTATGACGTGACAAGCTTTGCACACCTGGATTGGGACATGTCTGCCATTCTTCTTTGCAAATCCTCTCAAGCTCAGTCAAGTTGAATGGGTTGAAGTCAGGGCTCTGGCTGGGTGACTCTAGGACATTCACAGAGTTGCCCCTAAGCCACTCCTGTGTTGTCTTGGCTGTGTGTCTCAGATCATTGTCATGTTAGAGTGTGAACCTTTGGCCCAGTCTGAGGTCCTGAGTGCTGTGGAACAGGTTTTCATTGAAGATATCTCTGTACTTTGCTCCATTCACCTTTCCCTCAAGCCTGGCCAATCTTCCAGTCTCTGCTGCTGAAAAACACCCCCACAGCATGATACTGTCACCACCTTACTTCACTGTTGGGTAGGTATTGGGCAGGTGATGAGCGGTGCCTGATTTTCTCCAGACAGAACGTTTAGAATTGATGCCAGTTCAATCTTGGTTTCATCTGACCTCACAGTCAGAATCCTTCAGGTGCTTTTTTGCAACTCTAAGTGGGATTTTTATGTGTTTTGCACTGAGGAGAGGCTTCCGTCTAACCACTCTGCCATGAAGCCCAGATCGGTGGACAGCTGCAGTGATGGATGTTCTTCTGGAACTTTGTCCCATCTCCACACAGGAGCTCTGTAGCTCAGTCAGAGTTCTTGGTCACTTCTCTTACTAAGGCTCTTCTCCCCTGATTGCTCAGTTTGGCCAAAAAACCCGGAAGGCACCCACCCATCAATTGTCTATAAGCTGGGCGGAAAGTGGTTAAAGACTGAACATATTCCCATACCTCAAGTATTGCTTATGAAGCGATTTAAATCGATTTCTATATTTAAACCACCCAGGGTCAAAATGTTGGTAAAGTATATCCACCAATATTCCCTCTTAGTTGCCTTACAAAATTCCCCTCTCTTAATTGTCTCTTCACCTTCTCCAGCTCCAATAACTGTAAGCCTTTAGGGTCTTGGTTATGATGTAACCAGAGGGGTAATAAACACACTGTGCTTTGTGTAGTCTTTTTTGATGTTGTACACGTTCTCTCATGTGAGCTGCTAATGTCCTCGCTATGGGATACCCATATCCCCAAAAGTCCACAGTGACACTCCAGCATGTATATCACTCCTTCAGAGGCATTAGAAATAGTCCTTTATATTATAGTTTCTTCCCTTTGTACAATGAAACTTACTATTTTATAGTAAACATTGTATTTCAAAATTAAAGCCTTCCCATATCCTACCTCATCCTGTTTCTGAATCGTATCCACAATAAGGCCTTCCCTTTTCATTTCTCTCACCTTTTGAATTTCTCCTATTAAAATGTTTCATTATATCCTTCCTTGATAAACCTCTCCCCTATGATCTCAGCCTGTTTATATACCGATTCCTCAATACAATCATATCCTTCTAAGCCTAGTTGTCCCCTGGGTATATTCAACAACCTTAAGGGAAAATGGCAGC
Source organism: Lithobates sylvaticus (assembly GCA_028564925.1). Taxonomy (NCBI): domain Eukaryota; kingdom Metazoa; phylum Chordata; class Amphibia; order Anura; family Ranidae; genus Lithobates; species Lithobates sylvaticus. The sequence continues at coordinate 434,742,380 of CM053026.1, forward strand.
TATCCTGTGGCATAAAAAAGGTTTTGGTGGAGAACTTCATCCAACCCCCTCAGCCCCCCGAGACAATAATACCAGAAATTATATACAGCTGCCATGTATCTTCCAGGATAAAACAATATATTGTGTTATTATTTATCTTTTTAATTACCGTATTTGTAACATTTTAATTCCTTTGGCCTATTATCTAGAAAATGTTCTACTTTCCATTTTAATATAAATACATTCAGCACACTGGGGCAAATCTTCACCTATTGCAATACCAGTGATTTGTTGGAAAAATAAATTGCTGTAACACAAATAATTTTGACTCAAGCCAAATTCCAGACATTTAATCAAATATTTCTTATGCCTAGTCAGTAGCTCAGAATAATTATTTCATTAATTAATTATTGGAGGTTTTACAAAGTAATCTTTATATTGGTCCAATCTAGAACAAAAAGAATCTTTAACCGTCAAGCTATACTGCTGCCTACAGGTGGATTGGACACTGGCAAACAAAATAACTTCAGGCCAGACTCCAATACCAGGATTGTCCTAGAAGATTAGACATCTTTTTTCAGCTCTGCTGTGATAAAAGACTAACTTCTTTTTTGCCACTTTTTTTATTCTTAATTTTTTTCCTCAGTCAAGACTTTTCTCTACATTGTTGCTAGGGATTGCCTCTTTGATTGCAAAATTGTGGCACAGTTGTCCTCAGCCTTGCTTTAGGAGCACTGTGTCTGACTTGATGTTGTTTGGGACAGATTAGAAGTTACCTTTGGGCACTGAGTTCTGAGTGGGGCACTTCTAGTATATGTTCTGGTAAAAGATAGCTGCAGTGCTCTTTCCAGGTCCACAGACGCAGACATTGCCTCAGTGCTTGCCCTGTCTCTGAAGACTTACTTAGGCCAGGTGAGTATGCCAGTCTGGCTCAGCACCAGTTGCTACTTTATTTACATAGGTCGCTGGGAGCCATTATTCCCTGTGTCTACCGAATCCACTGTGGAAGTGGTTAAGACTTTGGAGTTAAATGATGACATGATCTGCTGGTTGGAGAGTTTCACATGCATACTCTGAGCTCTTTTTTTCCTCCATACAGCATTAATGAAGCATATCCTGCTGCTGCGTCCATCTTTAAACCATTTAAGCTTCTCTTGCTACTGCTTCCATCTTCAAGCCATTCTTACCATTTGCCTACAGTGGCTTTGATTACATCTGCCAATTCAACCCTCACCTGTTACCATCTGTCCACTAAGTGAGTACTTGAGGCCTTGCCTCTTACATTGAGCCTACACTTTACCTTACAGATGTGATTGCAACATGTCTAATTCTACAAACTGAGTTGACAGTCCTTGAGCTCACACTCTGCTAACAGCTCAGAGGCTGCTTGCAGTGCACTTACTGAGAGTGTGGATATATGCAGCCTGAATTCTCGTCGCACTCTGCTTCTGGAGTCTATAACATAAGAGTCCTCTTTAGCTTTGTCAGGTATGGCTGCTTCCACTGCCCTCTCAGCTGAGGTTTCTACTATGGCCATGCAAGTCTTTATGACCAAACCACCCAATCATCACACACAAGGGTGCTCCAGCACCCTCTATTGCAGACTATATATTTGCAGATTATATATCCGACTTGCATGTGACTTTTCAAGCCATCAGCCTCATAGATTATTTGATTCTGAGTCACCACAGTCCTTATCTGATTAGCTTACTGCCTTTTAATACAACCAGGACATTGTTCTTCCATACCTCAGCCCGGCTCCAGTTTTCTCAAAGAAAATTAGTGTGGTTTGGGCTGTGACAACCTATCTCTTAGCTACTGGTTCTTTCGGGGAGACTGAGTCTCTTCTTATTCCACCATCTCCAGGTGGCTCAGGCAGACCAACACTCAATTTTTTAATGGTAAAGAATACAAGACACCTTATGACTGGAGTAGCGGCAGAGTGAGTGACTTGCTATGATTGATATACTGCAGCTTCAACTGTCAGTTTCAGAAGCGTAAGTTCAGTGCTTACATAACTGCCAGGGGTGCATTAATCCAAAAATTTTCATGAATAAAGCAGTAAAGATGGGTGGGACACGCATCATTAGAGTTAAGTTATTGGTACCAAGCTAATGCCCCATTATTGATTTTACCCAAGATTCAACTTTATCAATACTTGAACATATTATGCAGTAATACATATACCTGTTCTGTATCAGATGCTGCAGCAGTGATGCTTACTATGTAATGTTTCTACTACAGTCATAGTACAGTGACCTGTAAAACTTTAGGATTACATTTTCCTGGAATGTCTACTTTAACAGCACTTGGAAAACAAATGATATTTTAATCAGGTGGCTACTGCTTTTCCTCTTTATTTTATTTATTTATTTAATAAAGCTTGGGGATCAATTGTCAGAGTTTCTGTATAGCCAACCCCTTCCATGTCCCTGGGCTCATCTGCCACACTGTATTTCTGCAGTTCTATGGGGGTGGAAGAAGAGCCTGTCGGCAATGCTTTGTGATTTCTGATAGCGGACCTGTGTAATAACATTAAAGGCTTACGGTTTTTCCAAGCCGAAACAGAGAGCAGCAGCTGTCAAGGGTCAGTGTTTTAGGATGTGTTAGGCCCAATTAGGTGGGTCGCCACTTGTGGCTGCCCATGGTTTCCTGCTAGTGGAGAACAGCGGCATGCCTTGGCCCTTAACACAGATTGTTTAGATCCAAGATCAACGTTTCAGGCCACATACAACCTGGCCTCAGCTAATCAGTTTGTATGCAGCCATAGCACCCAGTGTTGCTGCGTCCAAAAGTTATGGTTTGCTGCCTCTGAATGAGGAAATCTATCCACCCTATTTTGCTTACTCTATGTTACATCCCTACTAGACAAAATGAGCATTATATCCTGCATATGCTGGTGGGAGACAGACAGGTTTTATTACAACCCAGTGTTCAAGTCAAGACAACATTCATACGCATATCAGAGAAGGATAGATCCACTTTATATTTCTTTGTTGTAAATGTGGGTTTCTGCAGTCCCTTTTTGAACCTTCAGCACTTAGTTAATTAATTACCCAAAAGATATACTACTGAACATCATTTTGCATAGATGCTGGGGAGGTGACACTTTTTTTTTTACAACATACAACGTAATTTCACACAGGATCATGCAGTCTGTAATCCTGTCCATAAATCTATGGAATTACAGAAACCTAAAATCAGATCATTATCTTTTTACCTAGCAACAGATCCAACAATTAAAACTCAAATTAACACCAATCTGTATGCATTGTTTCTAGTGAATTATGTTCCTTTTTGTAGTTTTCTTTTACATTAACAGTGAAACTTTCCCTGACCACAAGACAGTCAGGCTTTGAGCTGACCAGGTTGAAAAGAAATACCATTAGCTCCCAATTGTTCCTCATGTCGAGGGACTTTCCCTCTTCTAGAGACAAATCCCTCTGCTCCTTGTTCCCTTTGACTTGTACCTCTTTTTGGTCTGATATATAGGCCTCTAAAAAATCTACCACCCAATTTTACCATTAAAAGTACTGTACGGCAAATAAATATTTTACCCAACCTCAAAATTATTGCATTTGTTATTTTGACAACCCAGTAAAAAGGAAAAAGAGTGCCTGACAAACGCATTCTTGTGTAGCTCTGTAAGTAACCTGAAATTAATATTTAATTTCATGTAATTTGCAGGATATAAACAAACCAGGCCATAGGCATAAGACAATGTGTAGACATGCAAGCATTTTATGATAACCGAATGACTTGTTTTTAAAAAAAGACTGTTCCATCAACATAGGCTATATCACGTTATCTTTCATTTTTAGTAGTTGGGCCCAGTATATTTTAGCTCAGATGACAAAACACCAGTTGTCTTTTAAAATCCCTTGGTCCACCATGGCTGCTTGGCTGTCTGCTGGTACTATGGGTTGATCTACTTAATACTGAATATGTATTATTTAAAGTGTTACTAAACCCACAACAGTAAAATCGGTCTGTATATGCAGTAAAGCAGTAAAGCATGCTTTTTATAATCACTGTAGTGTGTAAAAAGTCTGTTTGATCCTGTCATCCCTGATTCTCCCCTTCTTCCACTGTCCCTATTCTATCTGCTGATAGTACAGGAGGCACTCTGCACATGCCCGGTTTGGTGTGTATTGCTAGAGAGTTTTTTTTTTTTTTTGGGGGGGGGGGGGTGCATGTGATCAGCAAAGGGCCAATCAGCACTGTCCAGCTAGAGGGTCATGCAGCCTTATAGGACAGCCAGATGGGAAGGAAAACTCCTAAAAGCTTTAACCTGACACTGACAGAAGTCACAAGACTGCTATATACTGCTGATGACAAAAGGTGTTTAGCAGTTTATATTTACTAAAATAATTGCCTTTCTATTCTGTGAACTGCGGGAGATCAGATATAGTGAATGCATGGTCCTGGGTTTAGTAAAACTTTAAGGTATATAGTCTGTTTACTTTGCAAAAGACATTGCATTTTTTAAGGCAATTTTGCCCAGAGCTTTTGTGAATGAGGTGAAGCTCTGCTCATTATTCAATCACGTGTAAGCAAAAATGCTGTTTTTTTTTTTTTTCCTTGCATGTGATTGGGTATTCTTTGCAAAGTGAAACTACACTACATTCACTCTGGGGTAAATTCCCTGGCAAAGTGCAACTTCCCTTTCAAAATGAACAGTATACGTTACTTTAGGAAATCAACCCCTTAGGTTTAGACTAGTAATGATTCTATATTTGTGGGTACCATTAGAATTGCTTATCCTTTAAAAACGAGCTGTCATTCATTCATCAGGTTTTCAGTACTTGTGATTTGGAACAATAAATGTCGATGCTAAAGTGACAGCTAGTACTCCTATTTTAAAAGTTCTACAACTTTTTGTGCCTGGAAGTTTTAAAGTGCAACTCCATAGCTGTTTCTGTAATCCATTAGGTAGAATACTTTCTTTAGTCACCAAGACAGAAAGTGACCAAAATCTCTATATATATCTCACCTTCAGTGATAAAACATTTTTTACAAAGAAAAAGGGTTAAAAGCCCTGCCGGGTTTTCATTGCTGACTCCAGTTGGGAAAATATCCTTATCATAAAAATGTGTCTAATAGGTACACACGCAGCAATAAAAACATGATAAACAGGTTAAAACCTTTTACTTTTCTAACCAATACCAAAACATATGTTTTGGGTGGAATTCAGTTTTAAAGAAAGCTTGTACTGAGGAATTATAGATACTAAATGCAAGCTGTCTTGCGGAGTCTAGTACTACTTTGGTACTGAAACATCAGGCAGACAGGCAACCAAGATTTTCAGGTAAAGGTCGACAAAAGCAGCCTCCAATTACAGGTTTCTTAACTGGTAGGAACCTCTGATCTATCATAATCCCTACAGTCCAGAAAACAGAATAGTCACACAAATGATTAAGATATGTTGTCAATATTTCAAGGTGAAACTACTAAGAAATTAAAATGTATTGCATGTTTCCATTAAGCACTTACACTTTATCTGTTCCATAACTTTTATAATCTACTGCTGCAGATACAGATACAATAAGAGCAGGCATCCCATAGCCCATTAAATAGAAGTATTTCCTTTTTGAATTTTCACTTTCAAAGACTTCAACCAGCATGATGTATAGTTGAACTCCTTCAAGGAACATCCAGGTAAATGCCGCCAGGAAGAAAAAATGAAGAAGAGCAGCAAACACAGCACATGCAATCTAGATTAAAAGTTATGAAAAGAGAGAGAATGTTAGTAAAACATCTTGCAATTACAGATAGCATTCTTACAGGTTAAATAAACAGTCCAATCTTAAATAAAAACTATATATGTATATGTATAATATGGGAACTCCAGATCACCAACCAGCTGTTATAGTCATTACATATAATTAAGGTAGTAAAGGCAGGCACTGTGCCTCCGCAGGGCTAAATTACACCTTAACATTTCCAGGTGACAAAAACATAGAATTGATAAAATTACACTTATTTGCAGTGGAGCTCTTTACTGGTACACATTTGTGAACTTCTGTTAACAACAGTTTAGGTGCACCTTGAACACTGTACAGACAATGGGTACGCTACAAGGATGCCTAGTCACAACACCCAAACTAATGTTATAAACTGCAAGTACTAGAGCAAATCATTTTAAAGTGGAACTTTAAGTATAAACTAAAAAAGGTCGAACAGGCAGGATTTTTATTGCAGTATTAAAGTTTCCTACCTGTCTATCCCCCTCTGTGCAGTGAGCTCACTACAGAAAGTCTGCAATACCGAAGCCAGCTGAACTCCCAGGTTTGTGTGGGAGTGACATCATATTAGCCCAGCCAATGAAAGCGAAAACCCGGAAGCCGGCCAATTCGAGCTGCTGGCGGGGACCTATAGGATGCTGTATTGCTGCAGCCAAGGTGAGTATAGTTCTGCTTTAAATTCTGGAGTTTAAGTCTCTTTTTAATCATAGTCCTGAGCAATGATCTCGGAATTCTGTTATAATTTTAGATTACTTTCTTGTTCTCAGACTAAAAATTCAGGCAAAATACGGATTGTACATATGAAGTCTTCATGAAGTAATACTAATATAATAGAGATGTCCAAGACTAGCTTCTGAAAGTGGATGATGTACCTGCTGCCCTTTGATTCTATGGGAAAGAGGTTTACTTTCCCATAATTGTGTTATTATGGCACAATTTTTCTGGATCACAGATTTAGGCCCTTTTCACACCGGTGATTTTATAGCAGCAATTTGTAGCAGCTACAGAATCCCTCTCCTTAACATGTTGTTGCTAAAAATAAGGAACTGCAGGTAATGAAAGGTCTGTGTCACAGAAATTCCAAGAAATTACATTTTTTGGGTGAATGAGTAGGGGCACTATGTACCCCATTCACATGGAGGGGCCATGATCTGGGGACCTCCTTGTTAAAGAGGGCTTCCAGATTACGATAAGCCCCCCACTAGGGCTGAAACAACTAATCGATTAATCGACAACTAATCGATTATGAAATTAATCGATTACTATTTTCATAATCGATTAATCGACCAGTAACATAATGGGGTTAAAAAAAACAAAAATTAGCCCTTTATAGTACAAAAAGAGAAAATCGCTACTGTAAATATTACTTTTAGAGTTCTACATTAAAAAAAAATGAACCCCTTACAGTAGTGATCATCTGCTTTTTTGTACTATAAAGGGCTCATTTTAGTTTTTTTTAACCCCCATTATGTTACTAAACGTCTTAGACCTGGTTCACACTTATGTGTTTTTTGGTGCTTTTTGCAGAAACGCACCACAGTTCATTTAACATGGTTTCCTATAAGACACGTTCGCATCTGTGCTTTTTTCAGCCGCTGCGTATTTGGAAAGGGTCAGGGACTTTTTTTTTTTACCGCAAAATGGTGCTTTTTTGGTTCAATATACTTCAATGGAGAAGCTTCAGAAAAGCATGTAATGCGTTTTTGCAGCAATTTGTGTTTTTTAATTTGCACAACAACTAATTGGCCAAAAAACAGTATGTCTCTTCTAATAGTATATACAGTATATCTCCTCTAATAGCGTATATACAGTATATCTCTTCTGTCTGTTATTCTCAGAGTGGCTTTTAATATATTGCTCCCTAACCATGGTAGGTTATTTATATATACCACTGCATAGAGATACAGTATTTAAGAATAGATTGCCTTTTTTAACTTTACATATTAACTAAATTATACACCACACTTTTTTTTTAAGGTTATTAATCGATTAATAGAAACAATAATCGGCCAACTAATCGATTATGAAAATAATCATTAGTTGCAGCCCTACCCCCCACCCACAGACACCATAACCACTGGCCAGGGTTGTAGGAAGAGGTCCTTGTCTCCATCAACCAGGGAACAAGGCGCTTGGGGCAAGCCTTCCCCAAAGCACCCCCCCCCATGTTGAGGGCATGCGGCCTGGTATGGTTCAGGAGGGGTGAACAGGAAGTTCCCCTTAAAATCCATACCAGACCTGAATGGCCTAGTATGGCTAGGGAGAAAAACCCCACACTGTTTTTTAACCACTTCCGGACCGCCAGCCGTCGTTTTACATCACTACTTTGAAGAGGAGCGTCGTTGTTATGGTAGTAGCTAGTTACCATAACCCCCGGTATCCCCTTCAAGAGTGGGCGGTTTGCTTCAAGATAAAAGTGGTCTCTGCGGCGGATTCGAAGCAAAATCACTTTTAATCGGCGGCGGGAGAGGGCCCCCCCTCCCGCTGCTCTACAGTGCCCTTGGCAGCTTACCAGAGCAATCGGTAGCGGCGGAGGCGATCGGGTCCTCTGCCTAGCCTGACATGGGGACAAGTGAGGAGAAAATGGCCCCCACCTGTCTCCATATCATTGCAGGGTGGAAGCGACGTCAAAACGTCACTTCTGCCCATAGCTCTTAAATCAACATTTTTATTTATTTTTATTTTTTTAATTACATTACATTTTTTTATTTTTATTGCGTTTTAGTGTAAATATGAGATCTGAGGTCTTTTCAACCGCAGATCTCATATTTAGGAGGTCATGTCATGCTTTTTTCTATTACATGGGATGTTTACATTCCTTGTAATAGGAATAAAAGTGACCCAGTTTTTTTTTTTTTTTTTAAAGAACAGTGTAAAAATCGTTAGAGTGAGAGCAATAACTCCTCTGTAACTCAAAAAATGCAACCTGTAGAATTCGTTAAACATCGCCTATGGAGATTTTTAAGGGTAGAAGTTTGTCGCCATTCCACGAGCGGGCACAACTTTGAAGCGTGACATGTTGGGTATCAATTTAGTAAAAACTTTACTGTTGTAAACACCAAATCTCAGAAAGAGGCTCGGTCCTTAAGCGGTTAAATTTATATTTCATTGGCGGCATTCTTTTCACAAGTCGCACACAAGTCGCATATATATCATGCATGTGTGACTTTCATGGGACTTTTGAAGCTTTACATTGAAGTCTATGGCCCTCAAGTCGCACGAACGTCAGACCAAAGTAGTGCAGGAACTACTTTAAAGTCTCTGCTACTGCACAGATATGAACTGTACTCATTGGAAAACATGGGGTACAACTTGTCATGCGACTTTGGGGTCCAAAGACACATGACAAGTCACACAAATGTGAATGGGGCCTTAAACAGCAGTTTTACATGGCATGTTTACATAATCAATAGAACTATTGTAAAATTGTAAAAATGATTAATGTAACCCTCTAATCTTTGATAGGGGTGGGTCCATGATATCTGTAGCTGAATATCTAATGAAACTGGCTCTTCATTCACATAAATCAAAATCATATTTTTTTATGTTATGGGGTTCTGAGACAGAGATGAGGGAGGTAGTTAAATGATGAGATTCTATCCCCTAAGCAAGTTCACATATGGGATAGCATTACTGGGGTGGGGTGAGCTAACTCCCTGATCAAAAGAATCGTGAAAAGTGGTTCTACACTATGGAGTTATGATGAAAAGACTGACAGTCTCTTAAACCAAATTAAATTCATGATTCATAAAGTAATACAGATTTTTTCCCATGAAGTGTCATTTCCCTTAGCACTTAAAGGTTGCTTCTCAGCAAAACACCAGTGAACAAATAGACATTAGTTTATTAATCTCTTATCTTCTATATGGTAGAGAAAAACATGACGCCAGGGACATTGGGAGGTGGGAACATGTAACTTTTACTCTTACGCCATATATTTAAAGGTAAATGACAGCATTATATTCACTGAGGCTGCATATTCACTGCCTATTTACCAGACATTAGGGTAAAAAAATAGGGGGTTGGGAAACCTTGGGGGCACTGGATAAAATGTATTTATTGTGTCCTAATAGAAATTACTTTTAGTTATTGAAGTGTATGTAAACCTAAAACGGAAAAATGACCTTCTAATTACAGTAAGTCCCCTACATACAAACGTTCAACTTGCGAACTTTCAAAGATGCGAACATGTGTTTGCATGTCCAATCGTGTAAAGCTGGGTACAGACACTCATTTTTTTTTTTTTTTTTTTTAGTGCAACCCAGTGGGCTGAATGAAAAAACCTGACAGATCGCCGTATCAACACAAGCAATTTTGGGGCAGCGATCTCCCCTGCTGTGCTATTGTGTTCTGACAGGGGGACCCCCCCCCGCCAGAAAATATTAATCAGCATTCACAGACTTTGTCTGGAAGCGCTGATCTTTGTTGGACTTCTGAACAAGTTGGACTTACGAACGAGCTACCAGAACAGAACTCATTCGTAAGTAGGGGGACTTACTGTACATTGGATTTATGGTTATCAAAACTTGACACATTTGTACATGTGCAGTTATATTTTCATTCCCAGCATCTAACCCTCAAACCACAACGCCTGGCTGTTCCCTGGTAAATCCCTTTGGTATCCTCATTGGCTTCCTCATTCCTAATATCCTACTCTGCTAGTTCCCAATCATGACCTGCCCTAGCCATGCTGGAAAATAGTTGTATATATGATGGTAGTGGAACCTTAGCCCCTGTTGTATATCTGGTTATTTTATCAGCTGTTTATTATGTGGGTGTTGGGTTGCTTCACTATTTGTTGTGATTATTAGCACAGCACAACCTTAGAACGAAACACATCTATGTATGTGTCCCATTCTGTCGTAAATTCCCAAAATACAAAAATAAAGGATTTATCTCTCATTTTAAAACAGTAATGCCTTATGCACACAGGCGCTTGAATTTTTTTTGCATATAGCGTTGAGCATAAATTAACTCTACTGGCCAGAAAAATAATCCTCATAAATTTCTCACCGAACGCATCTTTGGTGCATTTTTTTATTCTGCCTGTAAATGCTCTTCTTCAATTACACCTGCAAACGCATTTGTGTGCATGGCTACATAGGCTAACATAGAGGTGTGATGTAGTTACTATTATTATCACCCTTTTCTAACACAGGATTCCTGCAGTGGAAGTCATAACAGAGACACAAAGCAGCATTGACGTGTAGTGAGAGACACAAAGCAAAGGCATAAAACTAAATAATGGTGAGAGACACCAAGCGAAACAGAAGATCGACACCAACAGGAGCAGAAGTAATGCCAGACAGTAATAAGAGACACAGAAAAATGCCAAGGAGATATGAACTAGGGAAGAAGAAACAAAAAAGAGACAGACCTCAAACAAAGGGGAGATGTGCAAAGTTAAAGTTCATAGCATGTCATACTGGAAACAGTAAGTTTGACAAGAACATTCATTAAAGGAAAAGTACAGCCAAATCTAATTTCGCTGTAATTCTGCTCTGGAGCCAAGGAGTGCAGTTCATTTTGCAATCCTGTGACCCATTTTCAGCAGATAGTGGGCTGAAGTCCTTTGTCGGCTGATGTTACAGAGTCGGGAAAGATCAAGACCATATGGTCAGGATCCGCCCACATGCCTGGACCGGTAACCAGCTCAGCCTTTTAGCAAACCGATGAGAGCCTGAGGCGGCACTCCCGCCCCCTCCCCACAGCCCATCACTCCAGTAAGCGTGCGGAGGAGAGCAGATGGCCAGTGATTGACGCACGATCATCAGTGTTTGGATTAAAATGAGGGGTGGTGGCGCTGTTCAATATGGGTAAAAAAGGAGATATGCTAAAAATTCATATATGCTGTGCTATAAAAGGAATGCAAGAGTTCAAATGGAAAATATTAAATAATAATGGATATGTGTAAAAATTGTGTATATAAAAAAAAATATATATTAAATAGATGATAGTCTCCACACTCTAGGTGGGTAATTCCAAAGGTGTATGAAAAATAATTTATGTGCAAAAGAGCTGACAAATATATGTGAATATATTGATGTAAAGTGAATAAACAAGAATTAAATAAAGTGACTCCGTGACATACAACTAATTAATATATAAACTAATTAGGTCTGTATCTAAATATACCATAAAAATATTGATATAAAAAATATATATATGAAAATGAAAAAACCAAGTGACCCGTGGTTAAATAAAGTGACTCCGTGACATACAACTAATTGATATATAAACTAATTAAATCTGCATCAAAATATTCCATAAAAATATTGATATAAAAAATATATATATATAAAAAAATATAAATATAGAGATGAAAAATCCAAGTGAACCGTGGTGATCAAGTCTTAGTTGTGCTCCAACCGATGTGTATTATAAAGTCCTTAAGGCGTGTCCAAATGAGATAAAAACAAGTGTCCAGACAGTAATAAAAAATAATATATATAAAAAAATATATATATAAAAATATAAAAAATGAATCAAAATTAATGACGTCTTGTTTAAAACTCAAAGAATTCCTGTAGCAAATGAATCCAGTAGCACATACGGATAGCCGGTGTATTTATTCAGTGCTCCCCTCCTTCCATAGAGTGACCCCTATTAAGCAAACACTCACCAGAGTGCCTAACCCCTGCAGGGGTAATAGGCATGTACCAATCCTCAGCAGGTAATATGGAAATCCTCCTCTGTAGGATAAATGATGAAAGAAATCCTCTCCGGTGGATGTGTTCAGCTTGTTCCAATACTGGGGCTGTGGGATGCACCTCCGTGCAGACCGTATGTGAAGGAAAGGAATGAAACTAATAGTGTAACTCCGTTAACTAAATGGATATTTATTAATAAAAAAATGTTGGTGCTAGCCGCAACGGCTATTACAAATTCCAAAACATACAATAGATAAAATGAGGCTTTAAAAAAACGGAGCGCTCAGCGCTGGGCTATGCGATGGTAACACCGCAAAGCCCTGTGAGCCGGCGTGCGTTCCAACAGTAAGCTGGGACGAAACCGGAAACTGCAAGTCGGAAGTGACGTGACGTGTATCAGGGTATCATCTTACGTACGTTTCGTCGTAGGACGTCTTCGGAGATGAGATGAGATCATCTCCGAAGACGTCCTACGACGAAATGAGGCTTTTTAAAGCCTCATTTTATCTATTGTATGTTTTGGAATTTGTAATAGCCGTTGCGGCTAGCACCAACATTTTTTTATTAATAAATATCCATTTAGTTAACGGAGTTACACTATTAGTTTCATTCCTTTCCTTCACATACGGTCTGCACGGAGGTGCATCCCACAGCCCCAGTATTGGAACAAGCTGAACACATCCACCGGAGAGGATTTCTTTCATCATTTATCCTACAGAGGAGGATTTCCATATTACCTGCTGAGGATTGGTACATGCCTATTACCCCTGCAGGGGTTAGGCACTCTGGTGAGTGTTTGCTTAATAGGGGTCACTCTATGGAAGGAGGGGAGCACTGAATAAATACACCGGCTATCCGTATGTGCTACTGGATTCATTTGCTACAGGAATTCTTTGAGTTTTAAACAAGACGTCATTAATTTTGATTCATTTTTTATATTTTTATATATATATTTTTTTATATATATTATTTTTTATTACTGTCTGGACACTTGTTTTTATCTCATTTGGACACGCCTTAAGGACTTTATAATACACATCGGTTGGAGCACAACTAAGACTTGATCACCACGGTTCACTTGGATTTTTCATCTCTATATTTATATTTTTTTATATATATATATTTTTTATATCAATATTTTTATGGAATATTTTGATGCAGATTTAATTAGTTTATATATCAATTAGTTGTATGTCACGGAGTCACTTTATTTAACCACGGGTCACTTGGTTTTTTCATTTTCATATATATATTTTTTATATCAATATTTTTATGGTATATTTAGATACAGACCTAATTAGTTTATATATTAATTAGTTGTATGTCACGGAGTCACTTTATTTAATTCTTGTTTATTCACTTTACATCAATATATTCACATATATTTGTCAGCTCTTTTGCACATAAATTATTTTTCATACACCTTTGGAATTACCCACCTAGAGTGTGGAGACTATCATCTATTTAATATATATTTTTTTATATACACAATTTTTACACATATCCATTATTATTTAATATTTTCCATTTGAACTCTTGCATTCCTTTTATAGCACAGCATATATGAATTTTTAGCATATCTCCTTTTTTACCCATATTGAACAGCGCCACCACCCCTCATTTTAATCCATTTCTTTATTACAACTTGTTTGTAATATTTTATTGGGAGGCTGCAGTTCTCTCTTTTCCTAAGCGCGGATTCTTTAGTTTATTAGATCATCAGTGTTTGATCGCTCGGTTCTCAGTGTTCGAGCCGGCAGGGGACATCCAGCTAGGTAAATATGATAAAAAAAAAAATCACATACTTCTCTTTTAAAATCCACAATAAGGTCAGGGGCACATGTAGAAAAAACGAAACCAGCACCTTTATTTTAAATATGTTTAATTTTTTAACCACTTCAGCTCTCACACCTGTACACCCCCTAGGGACTAGAGTAATTCAATGGAAGCCGCTCTGAAGTCGCCCCCAAGTAGTACAGGAACCTTTTTCTAAGTCGGGGCGACTTTAGTTGCACCTATTAGAACGGTTTCATTGTACTGAATGGAGCACCACTTGTGAGACTGACAAGGTCGCCCCTGTGTGAACAGCAACTAAGAGTCTTTTGATGATTTTGTCTTGCAAATTTTTTTTTAATGCAATCCATAAACAAAAAAATTAGCACATTTTTTTTTTAAAACTTTTTTCTACTTTTCTGAATGTTAGTTCAAATGAAATTAACTAAGAAAAAAGTGGTCTGCTCAATTTTTTAAATTTATACGTGATTTTTGTTTGTTTGTGTTAACTTGTTTGTCTATTTGTTTTAGTTAACTTGTTTGTCTGAGTATAGGATGTTTGTCCCAAGCATGTTTGAATCCACTTAGGCTGCATTCACACTACAGCGTTTTGAATCGCAGGCAGGTTCGTGGCAAATCTGCCCGCGATTTAAAATGATGTAGTGTGAATACAGCCTAATATTTCACAGCGCCGATGTGTGAATGACAAATGCGTAGGTTTTTTTTTGGCTTATCGCTCTCCACATTGCCCAGCTTTTTATCAATGTGATCACTTTTATACCTGTATGCTGGTTTTTAGAAATAAAATAATTATTTTTTGACCTACACTATGTGGAAGCATTTTCTTTCTCCACATACTACTTTGCTGAGAGTGGCTCCGAGTCCTGTTGATCTCACCATCCAGATCCAGTTTGACGCATCCAGGACTGGAGGTCTATTTGGAGGTTCCCAGTCTCTTTCCTGGATTCCACCCCGGAGGTCCTGGATCCTGTGGAGCTCCATACTTTGGCCATTTGTGGCACCATGCTTGTATGTCTCCATGTCACTGACATTGGAGTCCACCAGTTCCGGTAAGGGCACACGCACTTCTCTTCATTGTTGATGATGCAATATCTTTGATGTCCTCCATATCAGACAGCGTTTTACACTTTGATTTTTCATTTTCCGTGTTGGAAGATCATTTTGTGTTTGACTATACTCTATAAACTTTTTTGCACTGGTTTGATTCACATATCTTCCAGTGCTCATTGGTGTTGGGTTATTCACCCATATAGTTTTTTACATATATTGGACACTTTGTATATTTGATTTATTCAAATGAATAACAAGAGAAAATAAAGAAACCTGAAAAAGGAAATTAATGTAGCCACCAGATCTGATGCCTGCAAAGCTACAATAGCTTACATTTTTGTTTCAATATGCTAAAAAGATTTGCTTCTTAGGATGATGGATAGCTGAAGGTGCAAGCTGATGAGCTCTGTGTCCTCCCGACACTATCATGCCGCGTACACACAATCGTAATTCTCGTCGGAAAAAGTTCTAATGGTTTTCCCGTCGGAATTCCGACGGAATTTCGCTCAAACTGTCTTGCCTACACACGGTCACACCAAATTCCGGTTAATAACACCGTGACATACAACACGTTCAACGGCACTATAAAAGGGAAGTTTAATGCTTCCGGGCATGCGTCAAATTGTTTCCGAGCATGCGTTGGAATTTTGCGCGTCGGAATTGCATACACACGATCGGAAAATCCGATAGAAAGGTTTTCCGTCTGAAAAATTAAGAACAGGTTCTCAATCTAAAGTCTGTCGGAAATGCAAACAGAAAAAGACTGATGGGCACACACACGGTCGGAAAATCCGATGAAGAGCTCCCATCGGACTCTCCCGGGCCCTTACTCTGTGCCATTCACTATTTCAGCCAAGACACCTTCACTTTCCACCATCCCTGCAAGCGTCCCTGCAAGCTGGTTCGACCCGGTCACAGCTCAGGGAACTTTACGAGGTCTCTGTGCGAACCTTTGCGGATATGCTGGCGCTACACCAATATAAATGTAACCACTTGCCGATCGGCTCACGCAAAGTGGCACGTTCCTGCAAATCACCATATGGGCACGTCTTCCTCTTTAAGAGCCATAGTAGGCACGCACACTGCATGGTGGGTGACCCGATGTGCGTATACGGTGGGTGTGATCGCTGCCAGCCACCAGTGATTGGGGGCATGAGAGCCAGAATGGGCATTTGTGTGTGTAAACACACAAATCCCTGTTCTGACAGGGGAGAAGAGACACATCTGCTGTTTGTAGTAATTACAAACAGTGAACGGTCTCCTCCCCGAGTCAGTCACATTCCCCCACATTAAGATACACTCACGAGGGAACAAATTTAACCCCTTGATTGCCAGTAACATTTACACAGTTATCAGTGCATTTTTATAGCACTGATTGCTGTACGTATGCCTGTATAAATGTCAATGGTCCCAGAAATGTGTCAAAAGTGTCCAATCTGTCCACCGCAATGTCGCAGTACGGCTAAAACCCGCAGATACCGCCATTACTAGTAAAAAAAAATTGCCATAAAAATGCCATAAGTGTTTCCCATAGTTTGTAGATACTATAACTTTTGCCCAATCAATATTGGTTTATTGCAATTTTTTTACCAAAAATATGTAGAAGAATACATATTGGCCTAAACTGATGAAGAAATTTGATTTTTAAAAAACATTTTTAGGGATATTATAGAAAATAGTTAAAAATTTTGTTTTTTTCCCCAAATTGTCGCTCTTTGTTTCTTTGTAGCGCAAAAAATAAAAACTGCAGCGGTGATAAAATACCACCAAAGCTCTATTTGTGGGAAAAAAAGAATGTCAATTTTTTTTGGGTACAGCTTTGTCAGTTAAAGCGACGCAGTGTTGTATTCCAAAAAATGGCCTGGTCAGGAAGTGGGTAAATCCTTCTGGTCCTTAAGTGGTTAAAGATAAGTGTGGCAGACAACTAGCTCGTTCCCTTCATCCGAGGCAATCCTCCACATTTGTCACACACCTCCAGGGTTTGCGTGGAGAAATTATCTTTTCACACTCCACACGTCCCTTTATCATAAACCTACACCTCAGCCTTCTTGCCCAATTACTACCTTGGATAATGAAAATATATCTTTTATTGTGTAAACGGCTCTCCCAACCTTAGATGACGACACAATAAATTACCTTGAAACGCCTCTGTCTGAGGATGAAGTTGCAAAGACCATTGCTGCTACCTCAGCTGGTAAGAGGCCAAGCCCTGATGGCTTTATCCCCAAATTCTATAAGCTTTTTGCCCCTCTTCCAGCTCTTTTTCTAACTAAAGTTTTCAACTCTTTAACAGAGGGTTCGCGTCCCCTCCACAAACACTTGAAGCACACATCTCCCTCATCCCAAAGCCTGAGAAGGCCTAACCCACTGTGCAAATGATAGGCCTATTTCTTTGCTAGGGGTCGATTTAAAGGTCTTCACTAAGGTATTAGCCAATAGGTTACAGCCTGTGTTGCCCCATTTAATCCACCTGGATCAGGTTGGATTTGTAAGCGGACATAAAGCTAGGGATAACACTTTGAAGACTCTCCTTCTGACTGAATACACTCACACCCACGACATCCCTCTATGCCTTCTAACGGTTGATGCTGAGAAGGCATTCGATCGTGTTGACTGGCAATTTCTCTTCCTGACCTTACAGCAAATAGGGCTGGGCCCTCACATGTTATCAAGGATAATATCCTTGTACTCCTCTCCCTCCACCAGGATTAGAAGAAATGGCTCTTTGTACCCAATCGTTTTATAGTGATAATGGAATGCGACAGGGCTGGCCCTTATCTCCCCTTCTATATGTTCTCACTATAGACATCTGCCTATAGCCTTGCAAAATAATCAGACTATTAAGGGTGTTACAGAGGGTCCTATGCATAATAAACTTGCATTATTTTCAGACGATCTGCTCCTATTTGTGATGCAACCGCATACATCTCTGCCCCCAATAATTAAGTAATTTAAAAAATTTGGGGTCGTAAGCAATTTTGAACAAGCAAGTCAGAACTTATCAACATCTCTCTATCAATGGTGGTTTTACTGCAACTTTCATCCACTTTTTCTTGTAAGACTGGTTCTACCTCCATTCATTATCTTGGGATCCACATAACAGAAACATCTCAGCTTTATTCTGGAAACCTTCTTCCCCTACATCTTAGAACCCTGAATACGTCTTAGAATCCTACAATACCAAGAGACTCTCATGGCTAGGATGGGTAAATGTTTTGAAAATGGATGTTCTTCCTTGTTTCCTTTACTTGTTTCAGACGATCCCTTGTCTACCCACCTCATAATTTTCGGAAACTCCAGCAGCTCTTCTCCAAATTTATTTGAAACGCGACACTTCGTAGAATACGTTATGAAACACTCTCCCTTCAGAAATAGAGGAGGGACAGTTATTGCTAATTATCTTACTCAACAGACAATCCAAATATGGGACCATCTAACATCCACTCTCAGCCTTTCTAAACCTATGGGGCCTATGACCCCATTCTTTGGGACTCCAGCCTTTCTGATGGCTTTGAGTACATCTGGGTTCGGATCTTGGCGAAGAAGAGAACATGGAAGACTAGCCCAAGTTCTTTGAGCTGATCCATCACTAACAGATATCCCTTTTGCATCACTCTCACATAACAGAACTCAGTGGCTGCTAAGACAACAAGTGATGTCATATATTCGTGCTATCCCTTCCATACCAGACATTCTCACTGAACTGATGGGATTTGAGGATATGTTTATACGGGGTGATCCTCAACCCATGTGGTTTCTCAACTTTATTCTTTACTGTTCCACCGCACACGCAGGTCTGGGATTCAGAGCTTCGTCATACTATCTCCCTCTCGGAATGACAAAAATGCTTCACTCTAACCGAAAAACTCTCTGTAGTTACTAAGAATCAAGAAAAAGGATTTAAATTGGTGACCAGATGGTATAGATGCCCGCCGACTATCCACCACTCTAATACATCGATACCAGATTCTTGCTGGCGGTGCCATGCTTCTAAAGGCCCCATGCTGCATATCTCCCGTAAAGAGATTTTGAAAACAAATCTTTGAGCTACATTGTAAGCCAATGGCAAACTCTATTCAACCCTCCCCTCAAGTTGCCATTTTGTCCATGCTCCTGGGACCCTTCAAATCTGTCAAAAAAGATGTCTTGCGACACTTCCTAGCCACTGCTAGAGAAGTATTTCATGCTACTTTCCCTGAGAGAGTAGGCAAATACAGTGGACTCTATAAGAGACCTTAAATGTTTTTTGGCTCAGGAAGCTGTAAAGGAAGACCAGTTTTCTCTAACCTGGTCTGCATGCTCCATGTTTTGCTACTCATCTGAGTTTGTTACAAAAGTGGAACGTGATCCCACCACCTTTCCTGATTAGCCATGGTGGAGTGTAAACCATAAATGCTTATCTCACTACCCTTTTCCCCTAGCTTTATTCTTCCTTCTCCATATACACCTCTTTTTGAGTGTTTTATACCCAAAAATTGAGTAATGCATACTCCTGCCCAAGAGGACTTGTGTACTAGTGTATTTTACAACACTTTAATTATTTTATGTTTTTACATATGATGTCAATGTTGTTGCTCTGCACCCTTTGTTTCTTTATTTTTCCTTGATCTTCTCCTCTACCTTCAAAGTGTGAATGTATCTATACAATGGAATTCATATTTCTTGTTTGTACTTACCCCTAATTCCCATGTCTACTTTTCACATGTCCTTTTTGCATGTAAACCTTTACATGTTTTTTCAATAAAATCAGATTGAAAGAAAGAGTTGCTTATTAGACTACATTGGCCATTAACCATTTCCAGCCCAGGTCTATTCTGGTACTCCTCTCCTACATGTAAAATTCAAACGGCATCACACTACGGGCCCTATCTTTTCTCCTTTACCTATGTTTTTGGCATGAACAACAATATGTCAGCCTAATCTATGGTCGATATCCATATGTCTATCTAAAGACGGATCCCTGCCAGTAGATATATGTCAGCAGCCTGAGCCGTTGCCGATCCCCCAGGGTGTGTTTACACCTACAAGCCTGTTAGACTCACTTGGTATAAGCCTAGTTGTGTCAATTTTATCCGGTAAGCCTCTTTCCAAATGGTGGTGGATACCTGCAGACAAGTCACACAGTCACTTCATTCACTTTGAGCACTTATGGACTTTGTCACCGATTATTTATTATTGATCCACATTTATATTTATCACCAGTAGTTTGAGTTGAACCAATCTTTTGTTATATATATATATATTAATTTGGTTCACATTATTATTCACTTATCTTGTAGCACACACTGTGTTTATTTTGGCAGGTTGCACTTCACATACATGCAACATTCGCATATATTGAATTATTTGTTCAATATTATCACCTATTTGAGGGTTAATTCCATCATCTTAGCGCTGCACACCATTTATTTTCTATTTTGTTTCACTTATTACAATTTTTTGTGCTGGCAGCTATCATGTATAGCATAGACAGCGCGGTTTGGTTCACATAAAAAAATGCCAAGTAAATAGATACCTAACATGTAACACTTTAAAATTGTGCACATTCGTGGAATGGCACCAAACTTTGGTACTAAAAAACTACCATAGCCTACATAGGCAACATTTTTACGGGTTACCAGTTTACAGTTACAGAGGAGGTCTTGTGCTAGAATTCTCGCTCTCGCTCGAACATTCGTGTCGATACCTCACGTATGGTTTGAACGCCATTAACATATGCGGGGGTGACCTACGTATGAGTTTGCTTCTGTGTGTGAGCACAAGGGAATAGGGTCGCTTTAAAATTTGTGTTTTTTTTTTTTGTTTGTTTATTTTTACACTTTCCCTTTAAATTTTAAGTTTTCATTGTTAAGTCACTTATATTCTTATTACAAGGAATGAAAACATCCCTTAAAATAGGAATAGGGCATGATAGGTCCTCTTTATGGTCTATATGTCCCCAGATCTCTCCCCTATGCTGGAAAGCCTCAGATCAAAAAAACAAACCAAAAGAAAAAGGGTCTCAGGCTTCCCAACAAAAAAAACATGTTTACATCTGCCGCAACAGGAAGTGACTTCATGATGCCCCTTCTGGTCTCCGATGGTTCGCAGTCAGCTCTATGGTAAACCACTGCCTTAGATGGATTTATTCTCTTGCTCCCCGATTGCATGGGCGAGCCGGGAGAAGCACCCGGGGGTGACGGGAGGGGGACGTCCTCTCTCACCGCCTGTAAAAGCAATTAAGCTGCTATGATTGCTTTTACATTGCATGGAATCGCCACCTGAAAAACAAAATATCTGAATGATGCCTGTAGCTGCAGGCATCATTCAGGTATCTTCACTTCAACCTAAAGACGTCATATGACGTCCACCTAAGGTC
The DNA here is from genome assembly GCA_028564925.1 of Lithobates sylvaticus. Classification (NCBI taxonomy): domain Eukaryota; kingdom Metazoa; phylum Chordata; class Amphibia; order Anura; family Ranidae; genus Lithobates; species Lithobates sylvaticus. The sequence goes on from CM053026.1 coordinate 434,763,955, forward strand.
AAGTGGTTAATTTGGCACATAGCCATAGCCAATGGAATTTTTTCATGTCAGGAAACAAGTGTTCATTTGGAATTTACCTCTTTACAGAGGAGCAATCATGTTTTAATAAATAAGTGTGAAATTGTTTAAGGAAAGAAAATAAATTACAGGCATATTGTCGTTTAAAGATGGCAAATGGATTTTGCTGGACATTTTAATTTCCTTCCCTAAAATGGAATCAAAGGGGTTGATTTACTAAAGGAGTTTAGGTTGTCTATATAGCCATGTTTCATTTTTAAACTGGAGCATTCGCCAGTGCATGCCAATGGGCAACAAATATAAGAGAAAAAAAAGTTAAACCTGAGTGGCTAAATACTAATGTAAAAAGGCATTTTAATGGGAAAAAACGTTCCTTTAAAAAAATATAAGGTCAAAGGGCCAACATTAGCATTCCAAAACTACAAAAAGTGAAATAAGAAATGCAAGAGTATGATCAGCGCATCGAAAATAGATTATGAGTGACACGCTGTGGTGGAAAGTATAAAAATCTAAAATTTTTCAAATATACAGTCAGGTCCATAAATATTGGGACATCAACACAATTCTAATATTTTTGGCTCTATACACCACTAAAATGGATTTGAAATGAAACAAACACAATTTGCTTTAACTGCAGACTTTCAGCTTTAATTTGAGGGTATTTACATCCAAATCAGGTGAACGGTGTAGGAATTACAACAGTTTGTATATGTGCCTCCCACTTTTTAAGGGACCAAAAGTAATGGGACAGATTAACAATCATCCATCAAACTTTCACTTTTTAATACTTGGTTGCAAATCCTTTGCAGTCAATTACAGCCTGAAGTCTGGAATGCATAGAAATCACCAGACGCTGGGTTTCATCCCTGGTGATGCTCTGCCTGGACTCTACTGCAACTATCTTCAGTTCCAGCTTGTTCTTGGGGCATTTTCCCTTCAGTTTTGTCTTCAGCAAGTGAAATGCATGCTCAATCGGATTCAGGTCAGGTGATTGACTTGGCCATTGCATAACATTCCACTTCTTTCCCTTGAAAAACTCTTTGGTTGCTTTCGCAGTATGCTTCGGGTCATTGTCAATCTGCACTGTGAAGTGCCGTCCAATGAGTTCTGAAGCATTTTGCTGAATATGAGCAGATAATATTCATAATTCATCCTACTGCTTTTGTCAGTAGTTGCATCATCAATAAATACAAGAGAACCAGTTCCATTGGCAGCCATACATGCCACTACCACCACCATGCTTCACTGATGAGGTGGTATGCTTTGGATCAGGAGCAGTTGCTTTCCTTCTCCATACTCTTCTCTTCCCATCACTCTGGTACAAGTTGATCTTGGTCTCATCTGTCCATAGGATGTTGTTCTAGCATGCGCAATGGAGCCAGCGCGCACGCGCACCTGGTCTTACCCGCGCCGGGTATTCACATGAAGGGGGGAAGATAGGCAGGTTGAGTAAGGAAAGTTGGTCCAAATGAGACAAATAAATGACAAATGAGCAGTGGGGGACATGTAAGAATGTTGGAATAGCAACCTTTGATTATATATGGCTTGTAAAACATTGGAGAGGGGGAAGAGGGAGACATGTACCAATACATACATAGTGTATAATACATAGGCATATAGTCCTGCATGCTGCAAAGTACAGGTAATGCAAATGATACAGATTGCAAAATTGGGTGTGGGTGCTTGAACGTGGGGGACCATGGTTAAAGGTCTAGTTCACAAACTCCGGTCTCGAAGCCCTCAAGATAGGGTTTGAAATTGAAGGCTTCATTGAGGCCGGGGGGGATGGTAGCATTAAGGTGAAAAATCCAACGAAGTTCGCTCTGAAGGAGCGCTTTGTTGTAATCGCCCCCTCGATTTGGAGGTGGAATATGGTCCAAAGCTCTGAAAGAGATTTTGGGGATATTGTCAGGGTGTACCAAAGAGGTGTGTCGTCCCAATGGTAGATCAGGATCTCTTTGGTTAATACTGGTAACGTGTCCATAGATTCGTTTCCAGAATGGTAATTTGGTTTTGCCCACGTAGAAGCACCCACATTCACATTCCAAAAGGTAAACAATGCCAATAGAACGACAATTAACATAGTGTTTAGGAAAAAGGCGTTGACCATTGGGTAAGACATTGTGTAAATTGGATTTGGGTAGGTATTTGCAATAATTGCAGTTGCCACATGGGAAGGTACCCTTTAGCTGTCTCTGGGATTTATTACTACTTTTGTATTCACTAGTGATAAGTTTGTCACGGAGGGACGGGGCGCGTCGGTAAGTGATCAAAGGTTTGGGCGGGACAAAGGGGGAAAGTGCCCTATCTGTAGAGATGATGTGCCAGTGTTTAAGAAGTATTTGATTGATTTCATTATATTGTTGGCAGTAATTTGTTATGATTCTGAGAGGTGGTTGTGTGGAGGGCCCGACTGGTTTAGGAATGAGTAGAGCAGAACGTGATTTAGATTTCGCTTTTTTGTAGGCGTTTTTTTTTTGAAACGCTATTTTTGTAGCCACGTGCGCGAAGTCTGTCCCTCAATATGGAGGCCTCGTGTTCAAAGGAGGTATCCGTGGAGCAGTTACGTCGGGCGCGTAGGTATTGGGCAAAGGGAATAGATTTAAGTAAGGGTTGAGGGTGAAAGCTAGAGGCTGCAAGGATGGTATTACCTGCAGTCGGTTTACGAAAAAGTTGGCTTTGTAGTTGGCCGTGTCTGTCCTTACTAAGGGTAAGGTCAAGGAAAGAGATGGAACTATAACTGTATGTCATTGTAAATTTGAGGTTGAGAGAGTTGGAGGTATTAAGGTATAGGAGGAAATGTTGTAAAGTGTCTATGGGGCCCTGCCACAGAATCAGAATGTCATCTATGTAGCGACGGAAGGACGCTATATGTTTGGTAAAGGTGCTGGCAGCATCAGTGGTAAATAGGTCTCGTTCCCACTCCCCCAGGTACAGATTGGCGTACGCCGGTGCGCAACAAGTGCCCATGGCGACGCCCTGTACCTGGAGGTAGTGGGAACCATTGAACGAGAAAAAATTATGGGTCAGAATAAATTTGAGTGCTCTGATAATAAATAGAGATAACTCTTGGGAGTAAAGATTGCCATTAGACAAGATGTGTTGAATAGCTGTGAGTCCTAAGGTGTGAGGGATAGAACTGTAAAGGGCCTCGACGTCGATGGCAACCAGGACAGTATTGGCATCGACGTGGAGGTCCGAAAGGTCCTGGAGTAAGTGTGTGGTATCACGTATGTATGAAGGTAGTGCCTGTACTAAAGGCTGGAGTAGTTTGTCTATATAACGACTTAGGTTGTCAGTGAGACTTTAAGGCTCCTAGTTAATTGGAATAACTATTCAACATACATTAACATAAACAGTAACACAGGGCTAATTAGCACAACAACATTGTGTGGAATACACCTTACAAGCCAGACCAGCCTCATCTACACAATAGACAGGTGGCTTGAGTTCATGACATTGAATGGGACACAAGGTGTCAGATGCTAGTCTATTTCTAATGCCAAATGCATATACAGAGAGTGTATTTTGGGGGGCCCGTGATCAGCTGGCAGGAGGCTAGCATGTAGTCCTCTCAAAAAGCCCGTGTCCCGGCTAGGTCTGTCACATTTCTCCCCTTTCGGCAGGAGACTAACACAGGAGGAGACCCCAGACGGGTTGACTCCGAAGTTAGTCCATAGTTCCAGTCCTCTAATGCTGGGATCCACACAGTACCCCAAACAAATTGTTCCAAACAGAGCACGACTCACCCAGCCAACTTCTGCCTCTCTCAGAGAACATATCCGCCGCCGGACTGGTCCTTTTCCCTGGAGTCTTTTCAGCCGCTGGAGAGAAGACAGGGTGACTGGGATCACTCCGTCATGCTGTTGGGGATTTGGGCCGACCGCCCAGCATTCCGGGGGTATACAGGTGGGGACTGCAGTCCCATCCCCCTTTACAGGAAATCTGCCCTCTGTTAGTTGTGGGCAGAGGCCAGCAGCACTTTGTTCTGTTGCCAGCAGTTCAGCTGGGTGTAGGAGCTTCCCTACATCATCTCCTCCAGCTAACTGTTGGGGAGAGAGGCCGACTGCCCCAGCTCCCTGGAACTCCGCAGCTGTTGCTGGTGCTGGACAGGGGTGGGCAGCACTCTGCCCTGTTGTCAGCACTTCTGCTGGGGACTCCACATCCTCCGCTCTGGTTAACCGTTGGGGCAGGAGGCTGGCTTCCTCCACTCCCAAATTGTGTAGCTGCCATTGGGAAGGGGAGCCGGCTGCTTCCTTTTCCATTCCCTCATCTGGCTGCTGGGATGACATGTCTGTGGTATTGTCTCCCAGGTGCACGGATCTTTGCTGGGGAGGAAAGACCGCTTTCTCCCCCCTGGCCGACTGTTGAGGAGGGACAACAAACACCTCCTCTCCCTTCTCCCCCTGTATCTGCTGCTGGGAAGTGATCGCCACCTTCACACCCTGAGCCTCCAAAACTGACACAGGTGTGGGGCAGAGGTCTTGGACCCTCTGTCCGGTGACCAGCGCTTCAGCTGGGGAAGTTCCTTGTAACTCCCCAGATACTGCTGTAGATGCTGGGCAGAAGTTAGCAGAGCTCTGCCCTGTTGTCAGCACTTCAGGTTTAGGGACGGCAATCTCCAGAGTTTCCCCTGCCGATTCTCTTGCATGCTGCTGGACAGGCATATTCCTCCATCCAACCTCGTTTTGTGCAGTAACAGGTTTGTCAAGGTCAGTCAGCACTTGCTGCATCCGCCATAAGACCTCTGCATCCATAGCTGCGGGGCAGGTGGGCAAAGCACTCTGTTACTATGCCACATTGCTGACTCTTCAGCCAGGATTTCAGAGCTGTCTGCTGGTATTTCCTGATAGTCCCAGGCAAAGGGAGCCCCACCCTGCTGCTGAGCAGAGTCTAGCAGCTGTATGTAGGCGATCTCCAGCTCCCATTCCTGAGCGGCCAGGAACTCCAAATCTTCCTGTGCCCAGAGCACTTCCGAGATGTTCAATCTTTGCTCTCTGTGCTCCATTATTTCCTCCAAACGCCACTCCAGATCACTCCCAAAGTCGGGGTCCTCGGACAGCCTCCAGTACAACAATCCCAGGCCATTATAATCAAAGCCTTCCGTGGGCCTGTCATCCGCTGTCCACGGGCACACTTGGGCTACATACCACCGGAGGGCTCTGTAGCTCTCGTCCAAACGCATTTCTGCCCGGATCAGCCTGCTTAACTCAGCTGTCCACTCCTGCTTCGGTTGTTCCCCCAATAACAGCAATCGTACTTCATACTGCGACCAGTACCTTACATGGATGGAGGGGAGAACTTTTCCCTGGTGTCGCTGCTCACAGGCTAGCGCTTCTTTCCAGAGTTGTAGGCGAACAGAATCATACCATCCCAGCAGGACCTGCACCGATACTGATCCTCTGTGCTGTATCCGCATCTCTCGCAACCTCCTTCCGAATTCCTCTTCCATGATGACGTATCTGTACCTCTGCTATCCGGGCCTTGGATCCAGGTGATGGTTTGGATGTGTTCACGACAAGGAAGCACGATCCCACCGCTGCCAGCCAATTGTGACGGACCTCGTACCCAAGATGTCCGCCGTAACTGCTTCCTCTGTCCGGTACCACACAATCCAAGACCCCCTTAGCTTACCCAGTCACCAGACAACACCAGTGTAGGGTACATCAGGAATGAATCTTTATTTGACATTTCACACACATATATAGCCAGATGATTAAAAGCTAACCTAATTAGCATGAGCTAATTATCTTAATCATTGCCCAGACTAGTTGACTGCCTGAAAAGGCTTTTCAAGGTCAGACTTTAAGGCTCCTAGTTAATTGGAATAACTATTCAACATACATTAACATAAACAGTAACACAGGGCTAATTAGCACAACAACATTGTGTGGAATACACCTTACAAGCCAGACCAGCCTCATCTACACAATAGACAGGTGGCTTGAGTTCATGACATTGAATGGGACACAAGGTGTCAGATGCTAGTCTATTTCTAATGCCAAATGCATATACAGAGAGTGTATTTTGGGGGGCCCGTGATCAGCTGGCAGGAGGCTAGCATGTAGTCCTCTCAAAAAGCCCGTGTCCCGGCTAGGTCTGTCACAGTGCTAGGTGAAGGAAAAAAGCTTGATTTTTTCTTGAGCGAGATGTGGTGTGAAGGATTTGGGTTATAGGGAGGAATATCGTCCTCAAAATTATTGAGCACATTATCAAGATCGATAGTGTCAATCAGATCTGGTGGGTTGTTTTCCTCCAGAAGTTCAATGAGCTGCTGAAGGGCAGTAGTCTCAGTGGCAGTGTGCAAAGCATTGTCAGAAAAGGGATTGGGGGTGTACATGCTGTGCAAAAGTAACTTGCGAATAAAGAGATGTATGTCTTTAATGGCTGTGAACTTGTCAAGCTGTGAGGTTGGACAAAACGTCAGTCCCTTTTCAAGGACTGAGATTTCGTGACCAGTGAGAGTGTGAGAAGAAAGGTTGATAATGTTGTTAGAAGGTTTTTCTAGCGTGTTGGTCGTTTGGTTTTTGGATTTGGAGAAGTTGAATGTTGGTGTGTCTGTAGTGAAGTTCGCATTTTGTCTGAAAAATCTGCACGTTGAGATGCAGATGGGAGTGAGTGCGATCTGTGTGTCTTGACATTAGAGGGGGCCACCGGCGAGTCCCCGAGGGGGGAGGCGCCAGGGGTCCCCTCCATGTCAGACACATCGTCACTCGAAAAATTTGGTGTGCGTCCACGTTTAGGCTTACGTGGGCCCAAGGGGAGATTGGGTTTGTGAGGTACGTGAATAGAGGTGTAGGTCTTGTCAGTGGTGGAACGGGAGTTCGATGGCCTAGGGCCAGGGCGTGTAGAAGTATCGGGGCGATTTGTGCGATTGGTGTCGCTCCATTTGTATGCACGTTCCTCATGAAAAGCTTTCTTGTCGCAAAATAATTTTTTGTCCTTTTGCGCAAGAATGTCATGGTTGAATTTGTCAAAACGGGTTTTTAACTGAACTGTGAAGGCTTTTTTAGATGTTGTTTGGCAAACTCTAATCTGGCCTTCCTGTTTTTGAGGCTCACCAATGGTTTACATCTTGTGGTGAACCCTCTGTATTCACTCTGGTGAAGTCTTCTCTTCATTGTTGACACACATACAGCTACCTCCTGGAGAGTGTTCTTGATCTGGCCAACTGTTGTGAAGGGTGTTTTCTTCACCAGGGAAAGAATTCTTCGGTCATCCACCACAGTTGTTTTCAGTGGTCTTCCGGGTCTTTTGGTGTTGCTGAGCTCACCGGTGCGTTCTTTCTTTTTAAGGATGTTCCAAACAGTTGATTTGGCCAGACCTAATGTTTTTGCGATCTCTCTGATGGGTTTGTTTTGTTTTTTTCAGCCTAATGATGACTTGCTTCAGTGATAGTGACAGCTCTTTGGATCTTATATTGAGAGTTGACACACAATAGCACACTTGAAATGAACTCTGGACCTTTTATCTGCTCCTTGTAAATGGGATAATGAGGGAATAACACACACCTGGCCATGCAACAGCTGAGCAGCCAATTGTCCCATTACTTTTGGTCCCTTAAAAAGTGGGAGGCACATATACAAACTGTTGTAATTCCTACACCGTTCACCTGATTTGGATGTAAATACCCTCAAATTAAAACTGGAAGTCTGCAGTTAAAGCACATCTTGTTTGTTTCATTTCAAATACATTGTGGTGGTGTATAGAGCCAATTGTGTTGATGTCCCAATATTCATGGACCTGACTGTAAGTGGGGTGCCCCAGGACTCCGACTTGGGACCAATTCGTTTTCATTTGTTCATAAATAATATAGAGGCTGGAGTAAATGGTTCAATGTGTTTGATGATGGTACAAAGTTAAGCAGGACAACGAGTTACTCACTAGGGTTAGAACCTCTAGGGGAATCGAAGATGGAAGAGGATATGGGGTCCCAGTAGATCAAAGACTTAGCAACAGCATGCAATTACAAGATACAGCAAACAAGGTTAGTCGACTATTATCATGCATTAAAAAGGGTATTTTATCAAAAGATAAAACTATAATTCTACCACTTTACAAAACTCTATTTCAGCCACATCTTGAGTATGTTGTCTAGTTTTTGTCACTAGTAGTTAGGAAAGATGTGCTTGAGCCGGAGAGAGTCCAGAAAAGGGCAACAAAGCTAGTTAATAAGGAGTTGAAGGGCCCCTTTCACACTGGGGCGTTTTGCAGGCGCTATAGCGTTAAAAACAGCGCCTGCAAACCGCCCTAAAACAGCTGCTCTATTCACTCCAGTGTGAAAGCCCGAGGGCTTTCACACTGGAGAGTTTCGCTGGCAGGGCGTCCGAAAAAGTCCTGCCAGCAGCTTCTTTGGAGCGGTGAACTCACCGCTCCTCCACCGCTCCTTCCCATCGAAATCTATGGGGAAGCGCTGTCGTACTGCTGGCAAAATGATGCCGCTGAATTTTGCGGGCGGGTTTAACCCCTTTTTAGCCGCTGGCGGGGTTAAAACCACCCCACTAGCGGTCAAATATCGACGCTAAAACGATGGTAAAGCGGCGCTAAAAATAGCGCCACTTTACCGCTGACGCCGGTGGCGGAACAGTGTCAAAGGGGTCTTGAAGTGTTACTAAACCCAATACCCTGGATTCACTATATCTGGTCTCCCACAGTGCACAAAACATGGAAATGCAATTATTTTAGTAAATATAAACTGCTAAATGCCTTTTTTCATCAGCAGTATAGAGAAGTCATGTGTCCGGCCGAACACTGGCTAAAGTTTGAAGAGGGAGTTTTCCTTTTTCTCTGACTGCCCTATGAGGCTGCATGACTCCTGACCCTCTGTCTGGACAGTGCTGATTGGCCCTGTGCTGATAACATGCACCCTTCCCCCCAAAAAAAACTCCCTAGCAGTACACATCAAACTGAGCATGTGCAGAGTGCCCCCAACGCTCTCCACTATCAGGAGATGGATTGCGGAAAGTGGAAGAAGGGGAGGATCAGAGAAGACAGGATCAAAAAGCCTCTTTACACAATGCGCAGGATTAACCCCTTAGGTTCCACAGTGAGTATACCAAGCATGCATTTACAGACTGATTTTACTGTTGTGGGTTTAGTAACACTTTTAGGTGTAATGTACACAGAACGTTTTAAAATCTCTCCTGAATGATTTGACAGATAGTAACCTTTAAAAACACCAGTTTTGCTGCGTTAACACACCATGTTTAGCTGTTTGCGTTTAGAAGCGTTTTAAAAAAAAAAAAAAAAAAAACGCCTGTAAACGAAATGCAGCTAAACGCGAGTTACCAAGTTTACAAGCTGTTACAGGCATTTGGCGTTTCAAATGCCTCTGAACATCCAACGTGAACGCATTTTTTTGCTTTCCAACCTCAACTGCCTAGAGACAACTATAAATTGTAAACCCTGTGCACATTTACTGATAATATAACATAGAGGAGAGTTCAGGGTCAGCTGAAAAAAACGCCCAACTGTTACTAAACGTCTTTTTACCAGCAGCAGTGTACATAAAGCCTAATGCCACGTACACAAGACCATTTTTTCCGTCAGAATAAACTCTGGCGGTTTTTCCGACGGAGTTCCGCTGAAACGGACTTGCCTACACACGATCACACCAAAGTCCGATCGTTTAGAACGCGGTGACGTAAAACACGTACGATGGGACTAGAAAAAGAAAGTTCAATAGCCAGTAGCCAATAGCTGCCCTTGCGTAGTTTTTGGTCCGTTGGAACAGCATACAGACGAACGGTTTTCCCGATAGTAATTGATTCCGTCGGAAAAGACTTAAAACATGTTCTATTTCTAGGTCCGTCAGAATTTTCGGAAAAAAAAGTCCCCTGAAGCCCACACACAATCGGAATATCTGATGAAATGATTCCGTCTGACTTTTTCTGCCAGAAAGTCCGACTGTGTGTACATGGCATTATAGGTGAAATTATAAAAATATTTTAATGATGACTCTAGCATTGGGAGGAAACTGCACAATGGTTTCTTTACTGTTAGTGCAGTAAGGACATGGAACTCTCTGCCACAGTTGGTGGTGTCAGAAGAGGGTGTAGATGAATTTAAAAAATGTATAGATGTGTTTCTTGCAAATGCAATATACAGGGGTATACAAAGGTATGGAAAGTGGTAGTGACATAGACACACATACACACACACGACTGGGAATTCAAAAAGAACAAAACTTATTAACCATCATTTACTTTGCTATGTGAACAGCCTCTACTCCTTCAGTAAATCAAAGCCAATGAGTATACAAATTGTATCTTCCAATTGTAGTACTGCTAAACAAATTAAAGCGATTCTAAAGGTTTGTTTGAATGATTGTTTTTTTTTTTTTAAATAACAAACATGTCAAAGTTACCCGTTTTGTGCAATGATTTTGCACATAGCAGCCCTGATCCTCCTCTTCTCAAGTCCCCTGACACCGCTCTGCACTTCTCCTTCCTGCTGAGTGCCTCCATAGAAAGCCACTTCCTATGGGAGTACTCGTGTGTGCTCACTCCAGAGCCCTGCTCTGTGTGTCCATAAGAGCCCAGCACTGTGTTTCCATAAGAGATTGGCCTCGCCCCCTCCTCACTGGGGATGATTGACAGCTCCAGGAGCCAATAGAAGAGAATACATTAAGGTAAAAAAAACTTTAGCCTTTAGAACCACTTTAAATGGGGGTGGCTATCCTAAACATAATAAACCATTAACCTAAAGAATCAGTAGTCAGTGTATAACATACAGACTTTTCTCTAAAGCGGAACTTTAGCATCAAATAAGAAATTAGCCAGTAGGAAAGCTTTTATTGCAGAAGGAACCCTATCTTTTCTGTAATAAAAGCATCTTACCTGCTAGATAGGAATATTTTAATGATCATTCATAGAATACACTGAATTCTTTATATGGCCAAGGGGAGAGGGGGCAGATATACAAAGATAGCGCATAGGTGTAAGCAGGGGGGGGTGCTTTGTGTGCCTGGGCAGACCCTAATCACCCCCTACGCCAGTGCTATCCAGTGTACAGAAGTGTACAGGACACACGGGCACCGAGCGTAGGAGGACCCACTGTGTCCTGTCACGCACTACACACCTTAGTAATCCACTGTATTTTATCTGCTGCATTGGATCCGCTGCATCATTTCCCTTGCTAGTCGGGTGCCTGTGAGCTGGGGGCAGGTGCCAAATACAGCGAGTACAGACAGGACGGAGGTGGCATAATCTGCCCCGCCTCCCATTCTATCCCTGCTGAGTCTGCCCCAATCCACACTCCACCCCCTGACTTGCACACGCTTATGTAAAGGGGGCTTGTAATGAAGGTGGCATATTTAAATGTAGAGGACAAAACAGCTGTAGATCCTGGCTGCCTGAGCCTAGGAGAGATCAGCCTGGGGCCATGATTGTATGTAGCAGGCATATTGAACACCTCCCTTCTCTCTCTCTCTCACCCCCTACCTCTCTATACCTCTCTCACCCCTTTCTCGCTCTCTCTCTCACCCCCCCATCTCTCTCCCCCTCTCTCTCTTGCCCCCCTGTCTCACCCCATTCTCTCTCTCACGCCCCCTCCCTCTCACTCCCCTCTCTCCCACCCCTTCTCTCACTCCCCTCTCTCCCACCCCCTTCTCTCTCCCGCCCCCTCTCACTCTCTCACCCCCTCTTTTAACCCCCTTCCCCACCTCTCTCTCCCACCCCCTTTCTCTCCCTCTCTCTCTCTCACACCCCTCTCACCCCTCCCCCCTCTCACTCTTCCACCCACCCTCTCTCACCCCTGTCTCTCTCCCCCTCACTCTCTCTTCCCCCCTCTCTCTCTCCCCCACCCCTCTCTCTCATCTCCCCTCCCTCTATTTCTCTCACCCCTCTCCCACCCCCTTCTCGCTCTTTTCTCTATCACCCACCTCGCTCTCACCCCCTTTCCCTCTCTCATACTCCCCTCTCTCTCACCCCTCTCCCCTCCCTCGCTCATCCCCTCTCCCCCCTCTCTCTCTCACCCCCCCATCTCTCTCCCCCCTCACTCTCACCCACCCATCTCTCCCCCTTCACTCTCTAACCCCCTCTTTCTTTCTCTCCCACCCCTCTCTCGCCCTCCATCTCTCTGACCCTCCCTCTCTCTCCCACCCCCTTTCTCCCCTCTCTCTCTCACTCCTCACTCACCCCCCTCTCTCACCCCCTGTCTATCTCCCCTTTCACTCTCTCAACCCCCTTCTCTCTCTCTCCCACCTCCCTCTCTGTCACCCCTCTCTCTCCCACCCCCCACTTTTTTTCTCTGACCTGTGCTGCCATGAGATGTAAAGTGTATTAATACATTAAATAATGTCCTAAACATTTCAAAATGTTTGTTTACATTTATTTAAAAGTGTGTGTGTGTATATATGTATGTATGTATGTATGTTTGTATGTATGTATATATATATATATATATATATATATATATATATATATATATATATATATATATACACACACACACATATATATAAATACATACACACACAGTGAAGGAAAAAGGTATTTGATCCATGCTGATTTTTTACCTTTGCCCACTGACAAATAAATGTTTAGTCTATAATTTTAAAGGTGGGTTTATTTTGACAGTGAGAGACAGAATAATACAAAATAAAAAATCCAGAAAATAGCATTTCAAACAAGTTATAAATTGATCTGCATTTAATTTTTTTTTGTGAAATAAGTATTTGATCCCCTATCAATCAAAAAGATTTCTGGCTCCCAGGTGTCTTATATACAGGCAACGAGCTGAGATTAGGAGCAGTCTGTTAAAGGGAGTGCTCCTAATCTCAGCTTGTTACCTGTATAAAAGACACCTGTCCACAGAAGCAATCAATCAGATTCCAATCTCTCCACCATGGCCAAGACCAAAGAGCTGTCCAAAGATGTCAGGGACAAGATTGTAGACCTACACAAGGCTGGAATGGGCTACAAGACAAGGGTGAAACAGTTGGTGCGATTATTCACAAATGTAAGAAACACTGTGGGGTGGGGCTCCATGCAAGATCTGACCTTATGGAGTTTCAATGATCATGAGAATGGTCAGGAATCAGCCCAGTACTACACGGGAGAATCTTGTCAATGATCTCAAGCCAGCTGGGACCATAGTCACCAAGAAAACAATGCTGCAGCGCCCACAAGGTCAGGAAAGCGCATGTACAGGCCCGTCTGAAGTCTGCTAATGAACATCTGAATGATTCAGAGGAGAACTGGGTAAAAGTGTTGTGGTCAGATAAGACCAAAATCAAGCTCTTTGGTATCAACTCAATTTGCCGTGTTTGGAGGAGGAATGCTGCCTATGACCCCAAGAACACCATCCCCACCGTCAAACATGGAGGTGGAAACATTATGCTTTGGGGGGCGTTTTTCTGCAAAGGGGACAGGACAACTTCACTGCATCAAACAGACATTGGACAGGGCCATGTACCATCAAAATCTTGGGTGAGAACCTCCTTCCCTCAGCCAGGGCATTGTAAATGGGACATGGTTGGATATTCCAGCATGACAATGACCCAAAACACATGGCCAAGGCAACAAAGGAGTGGCTCAAGAAGAAGCACATTGAGGTTCTAGAGTGGCCTAGCCAGTCTTCAGACCTTAATTCAATAGAAAATATGTGGAGGGAGCGGAAGGTTTGAGTTACCAAAGGTCAAGGTCAACCGTAATAACTTGGAGAGGATCTGCAAAGAGGAGTTGGACAAAATCCCTCCTGGGATGTGTGCAAACCTGGTGACCAACTACAAGAAATGTCTGACCTCTGTGATTGCCAACCAGGGTTTTGCCACCAAGTACTAAGTCATGTTTTGCGAAAGGATCAAATACTTATTTCACTCATTGAAATGCAAATCAATTTATAACTTTTTTGAAATGCGTTTTTCTGGATTTTTTTGTTGTTATTCTTTCTCTCACTATTAAAATTAACCACAAAAAACAAGAAAAATAGCCCTGGGACTTTAGATGAGGTGAGAGAGGTTTAGCCAACGTCCACAGCGAACACTAAGGCTGCATTCACACCTGGGCGTTTTGTAGCTTGAAGCCTGAAGCTACAAAAGCTAGAGGGGAAAAAATACATTATTCTCTATGGAGATGGTTCACATCTCCACTCCAAAACGCCTGAAGCCCTACGCCTGAAGCTCAAACAAGTTCCGGACCCTTTTTTGTCGCGCGAATCGGGCAGATTTGGACGTTTTTATTCTTTTTACATTGGTGACCTTTTGCTCTGCACAAAATTCGCGGCAAAACGCGGTAAAAAACGCCGCGAATCGCGGTAAAAAAACGCCGCAAATCGCGGTAAAAAACGCCGCGAAAAAACGCCGCAATTCGCGCGATTTTCTGCCTGAAAGGTGTGAATGCAGCCTAAGACAAAATCTATTTATTTGTTTCAAAATGTTATGTAACAGAGCGGCAACAACAATGATTGTGAGTTACCCGGCATAATAGCCAATGTACACAACACAGATGAAAGTAAATATACAAAGATTTATTAAAATGTTGTACATCCATGAGCAACAATAAAACTTAAAAGTTGCTGGGTCAGTAAATACACATACACAATATGAAAATAAAATGTACATACATGTGGACAGGGAAGTATGTAAACATAATGCAGACATCAATAATACCCAGCATGTACTGGCATAAAACAAGCATCAATAAAGCCCTATGCATTTCGCAAGACCCTGCTCGCTTCTTCAAGGGAGGATGCACAAATGTTGTATCGAAGGTCTGAGATAAATCACCAAACGCTGGATATAAAAAAATGGCAGCCATGTAGTGCATCCACCTCGGGAGCTGAGGGGGCGGAACAAACAAAGGCTACAACAGGGGAACATCCGGAGGATCAGCACGATCTGGATAGGGGTATTTCTCACTGCGGTCTCCACTTAGCCCCTTAAAATCATGTCTGGAAAATATCTCAATGGAGTGAAAAATCCAATGGTTGTCAGTTTGTTCTTAGAAATGTGACTGCTCTATCCAATCGTCAAGTTGTGAATCAGAATCCCAGCCGTGCTGAACGTCTAGATATACCCACAAGGGCTCGAAGGTTATGCCCCCAGCGTCATGTACGGGCGGTGACGCATGGGCATCCATAAGACGTCCACCATCAAAGGGGGTGCACAAAATTTGCACTACCATTTGCACTACCATTAAAATTTTAGACTGATCATTTCTTTGTTAGTGGGCAAACGTACAAAAATCAGCAGGGTATCAAATACTTTACTTAATCGTACATCACGGGACACAGAGCCATAGTAGTTACTATGTGGGTTATATAGGCCACCTTTAGGTGATGGACACTGGCACACCCTAAACAGGAAGTTCAACTCCCTATACAACCCCTCCCCCTATAGGGAGCACCTCATTTTTTTCGCCATTGTCTTAGGTGTTGGTCACGAGTAAAGATGTGCTGTGCTCCGCTGGAATATTCCTTGCTGGGGCAAGCCATGCAACTGGATCCATTCAAAGTGTCTTTTCCAGGCCAAATTGAATGGTACCCGGGCCTCGTGTCTGAAGAAACGAGATTTTACCTATAACACTTCTCTTTTTAGAGAGCTGGACCCCGGGATCCAGTATTTGTTTTTTTAAGCCATATTCCTGGCGGGGTGCTTTTTTCTGTGTCCCTCCACAGCTTCTCCTCTCGGTTACAGGCCATGGGGCGGTCGGCGGTATGCCGCACCGCTCCTGCCGCCATTGCGGCGGCTCTCCATCCACCTGCCCTCCTCTCTCCTCCGCCCCAGCGATCCACGTGCGATCTCGTCAGATCGGAACCCCCCCGCTCACGCGGGAAAGCTGTCTTTTTTTTAAAAAGATGGGGGGCGGAAGGGGTGGAGGGGGGGACGAAGCATTAGCGCCTGCTTGGTTCAACGCCCACAAGCGCGGGCCAAAGGTGCACTTTTTTGCAGGTGCACACAGCTAAAGGAGGGACACAGAGCAGATGGATTGCATGTGAGAGTGGTTGACACAGGCATTCCCAGGCACATTTACGCAGCATCAAACTGAGCCTTGATAGCAGCTGCAGTTGCTGAACTATATTGCACAGAAGTGGATGCATTTCTGGTAGTAACTCTGCATTTGTGCTTAGCACTATGGGCAGAAGGGGAGGTACACATACCCCGGAAAATAGGGGCTCAAAGGGATCCCCCCTCAGGCTTTGAGGACCCTCCCTCTGTAATACCATCTCCCCCTGAAAAACCTAGGGAGGCTGGTCAGAGTGAGCCTTCGGGGTTTGGGGTTGCAACTGCTTCTGGCATTTCAGCCCCTGTATATATTACTCAGGAGGTTTTTTCCTCAGCCATGATTAGTTTTGAGGAAAGATTAGTGACCTTAATCGCATCTTCACAAGTAAAAGAAAATGCATTAAGGCCCCTTCTATCACCCAGGACCCTCAAACAGAGAAACTCTGGGAGATGATCCCCCTCAGGGGACCACCAGGAAGAGACTGATGACTCCTATTCTGAGGAATGAAGTGGGGAAAGACCCTCTTCAGCTTCACAGGCTGAGAAGTTGCTGGTGCAATCTCTTACTGAAATGGTCTGCTCCATATTTAAGTTACTCGTAACTGAATCGGTTGAAAAGCCTACTACTGGTTTGGGTTCACTGAAGCCTCCTCAAGCTGTCCGTGCCTTTCCTGTTCATTCATTGCTGGGAAAGCTTATTTATTCTGAGTGGGATCACCCAGATAAGCATTCTTTCCCTCCTAAAAAAGTTTTCAACACTTTATCCCATGGAGGAAAATTTTTAGAGGTGGAGTATATCGGCAATTGACACTGCTATTTCTTCGGGAAATTAAAATTGGACTCGTGCGGTTGACAATGCTCAAATTCTTAGGAAACCATCTGATGAAAAATTGGAATTCCTGTTAAAAAATATTTTCTCTTTGGCAGGTTCAGCAGCTCAACCTGCAGTGGCGGCAATTGGGTTATGTCAGTCCCGTAGAGACCATCTGAGACAGGTGCTCAAGGTTTTCCCTGAACAGCTATCCCAGGATTTAGCCAAGCTGCCAGGGGCTTGGTATTTTGCAATTGACGCAATCAGAGATTGTACTCTGCAAACCTCTCGCTTTACGCTTGGGTTGGGGCATATCTGTAGAATCTTATGGTTGAAAAGTGGTCAGCCGAAGCGCCATGCAAAAGCTCCAGGCTGTTTTTTCCTTTCCGCTGTGAAAGGCTATTGGGGATGGGAAAAGGTACCCTTTTACCAGTTAAGAGAAGGAGTAAAACGTCCCTCATTTAAACGGGCTCTTTTCTCCAGGGCCAGGGGCGTCTGCCTTCAGGCAGTCACGACGGCCTCCACCGTCAGGTTCAAGAGGACCTGAGGGTCAACCCCAGGGACAAAAGAAGCCCTGGGGGGGAAGTGCTCAGCTCCATAGCGTAGTGGTATGCACTGCTACCTTCAAAGGTCGCTAAAGCCTCTTATGAAGGGGCGTCCCCGCTCACTCGAGTGGGGGGGGGGGGACTTTTGCAGTTCTCAAGGGTCTGGCAGGAGGAGTTTCGAGACAGATGGATGGTCTCCATAATAGCTGTAGGCTACAAACTAGAGTTCTGAGATTTCCCGTCTCCTCGTTTTCCTCAGGGCAAAGGGCAGAGAAAAAGAAGTCTCCTTTTTTTCAAGAATTAGTCCGACTTTTGTCTCAAAAAGGGTCATGGCAGATGGAGCAGGGGTTGGAGTTTTTTCAAACCTTTTCATGGTACCAAAGACCAAATGGGGATGTCAGACCCATGCTAGATCTCAAAGATCTAAACCGGTTCCTGAAATATCCACTTTTTCCACGTGGAATCAATTTAATCTGTTGTCTCCATCCTATAAGGAGGAGAACTTCTGGCATCAGTCGACATCAGAGATGCATACCTGCATGTGCCTATTTTTCCCCGCTCATCAAAAATATCTGCGTTTTGAAGTAAAAAAAAAACGTCACTTTCAGTTGCAGCATTGCCTTTTCGGTCTAGCTACTGCACCTTGGGTGTTTACAAAATGTCTGGCCCTTCCTTTGGCCAGATTAAGGACTCAAGGTATAACAATTGCAGCATACCTAGACAACCTGCTCTGAATAGACAGGTCGGTAGCCCGCTTAGACCAAAGCATGGTCTCCACAATCAGCTACCTGGAATACCTAGGTTGGGTCCTCAACCTAGAGAGATCTTCTTTAAAACCATTAAGAAGACAAAGAATACTTGGGTCTGGTTATAGATACAGCCCAGAAAATGGTGGCTTTTACCTCAGGCAAAGATCAGTTCTGTAAGGAGCTGGTTCAGGTGGTCAGGGCAAGAAGGGTCCTTCTATTCACCTTTGCATAAGGTTGTTGGGAAAGATGGTGGCTTAATTCGAAGTGTTTCCCTATGCTCAGTCTCATTCAAGACTGCTGCAAAACAGTATCCTGTCTACCTGGAACAAGAAGGTCCAAGCACTAGATTTCCAAAGCGTCAGCCTCAGTTGGTTGAAGATATCCAAGAATCCACAGAAGGGGAAATCCTTCTTACCAGTTACCTGGAAGATTGTACCAACAGCTGCCAGCCTTTCAGGTTGGGGAGCAGTCCTGGAAGAGGCGACTGTCCAAGGGAAATGGTCCAGAATTGAAAAGACCTTGCCCATCAACATTCTAAAGATTCGGGCAGCGCACATAGCCCTAAGGGCCTGGACATTCAGGTTGCGGATTTGTCCTGTCAGGATTCAATCCGACAATGCCACAGCAGTGGCTTATGTCAATCACCAAGGGGGCACCAGAAGTCATGCAGCCCAGGGAGAGGTAAACCCTGGGCAGAATAGCAGGTGCCGCGGATATCGTCAATTTTCATTCCAGGGTTAGAGATTTGGCAGGCAGGCTACTTAAGTCACCAGCAGTTGTTGCCGGGGGAGTGGTCCCTTCACCCCGAAATCTTTCTGCCAAAGATGGGGGATTCCGGACGTAGGTCTGTTTCCGTCCGGGCTCAACAAAAAAGTCGACAACTTTGTGTCAAAAACAAGGGATCCACTTGCATATGGAACAGATGCGTCAGTGACCCTGTGGGATCAGTTCTCATTGATTTATGCATTCCCTCCTATTCTGCTGCTACCACGACTTCTTCGCAGGATCAAGCAGGAAAAGAAGTCTTTGTATGCAAAAATGAAGAATCGTGGGCTTTCAGGCTCAGTGATATCTACCTTGATTAATACAAGGAGGCCAGCTTCCAGAGTCATTTATTATAAAGTCTGGAAGGAATATGTTCCTGGTGTGAGTGCAGGGGTTGGCATCCTAAAAGGTATATTCCTTGCCTTTCTGTAAATAGGATTAGAAATTAAGCTGGCATCAAGGGCCAGGTCTCGGCCTTATCAGTAATATTTCAACGCCCACTTTCTTCGCATCCCCTGGGCCAGTGACATGGCTTAATCCGCCGGTTAGGTCACCCTTGAAACCTTGGGACTTGAATTTGGTTTTGTCAGGTTTACAAAGACAGCCTTTTGAACCGATACGACATACTCCCTTGATCCTTTTGACAAGTTGTTTTTTCTGGTTGCCATATCTTCTGCAAGAAGGGTATCAGAATTGGCTGCTCTTTCTTGTAAAGAGCCATATTAAATTTTTCACAAGGATAAGGTGGTTTTGCATCCTTATCCTAGCTTTCTGCCGAAGGTGGTTTCAGGTTTTCATCTAAACCAGGATATTTTTCTACCAGAACCCTGTTCTAACCGAAGAAGGGTCGCTACATTCTCTTGATGTAGTGAGAGCAGTCAAAGTCTATTTGAAGATGACTACTCAGATTGAAAAAAAAAATCTTATGTTTTTGTTTGTGTTGCCTGTAGGTCATAGAAAAGGACAGGCAGAGTTGAAATATATTATTTCTAAGTGGTTACAGCAAGTAATTATTCAAGCTAATGGTTTGAAGCAAAGGTTTCACCTTTTCAAATCAAAGCGCACTTCACCAGGGCTGTTAGTGCTTCATGGGCAGCGCATCACCAAGTCTCCATGGCTCAAATCTGCAAGGCCGCAACTTGATCTTCAGTCCATACATTCACCAGATTCTATCAGGTGGATGTAAGAAGGCATGAGGCTATCGCCTTTGGGCGCAGTGTACTGCAGGCAGCAGTAAAGGGCCTTAGGCCGGTTGGCACCCTACTTTTGTTTGCGTCTCCCTCACCTCATTTGGCATTGCTCTGGGACATCCCGCATAGTAACTACTATGGTTCTGTGTCCCGTGATGTACGATTAAGAAAATAGGATTTTTATAACAGCTTACCTGTAAAATCCTTTTGTTTGAAGTACATCATGGGACACAGAGCCCCCCTCCCTCTTTTTGGGTATACACGTGTATTGCTTTGCTACAAAACTGAGGTACTCCCTGTAGGGGGAGGGGTTATATAGGGAGTTGAACTTCCTGTTTAGTGTGCCAGTGTCCATCGCCTAAAGGTGGCCTATATAATCCCCAAAGTAACTACTATGGCTCTGTGTCCCGTGATATACTTAAAAGAAAAGGATTTTACAGGTAAGCTGTTATAAAAATCCTATTTTTCCCCTCACTGTCATATATAAATATAAATATAATATATATATATATATATATATATATATATATATATATATATCCTAGATTGTAAGCTCTAATGAGCAGGGCCCTCTGATTCCTCCCATATTTAATTGTATTACAACTGTACTGTCTGCCCTCATGTTGTAAAGCACTGCACAAACTGTTGGCTTTATATAAATCCTGTATAATAATAATAATAATAATAATAATATATGTATGTATATGTGTGTGTGTATATATATATATATATATATATATATATACCCCCACACACATATTCTATACAAGTACCTTAAAAAAAAAAATGATATAGACACACACACAATTGTGTTTGAGTTTTGGAGTCCACACCCTAATGCAATAGGCTGTGCACATCTATGCACTAGAGTTTTTGTCAATGAGATCCACAGCTATCATATCAAGAGTGGGCTGGAAGTACAGTGGGAGCTGTACTGTCTAACATAAAGAGAAGTATAGGTTTTAAACTAAGTGCAGCGATTAGAGGTAATTATTTTTGCACATAAGAACTGATAAAGTCTGTGCCTGCAGTTCTGTTTAAATCTAGATGACCTCAAAGCATTTTCAAATTCTAAGATTAGGGGTGGGTGAACCAGGTCAGGTTTGGTTAAGAGAGGTTCGGAGAACCCCAAACTTAGCAGTGAGCCCCCGTGAAGTATATGGGTGGCGCAACTAGCAATTTCTAATTTTTTTCTGGCCATTTTCAGGCAGGGTTAAAGTGGAAGTAAAGTCTTCTTTTTTACTTGTACCTAAAGGGAAGCTTTTAATAAGGCTTCCCTGTAGGTACTGTGAATATCTCATAAACTTGCACAGTTTAGGAGATATTCACAGTGCATGCAGCTGATTATGTCATCAATGCATGTGCTCTGAAGGTCCGGCTTACTGTGCCAGATCTTCAAAGCCGTGCCATAAACGGTAGTGACGTCATCATGGCTATGGCCACTCATAGCGCCAGGGCCCGCGAGCCCCTGTAAGAATCACCAGGAAGATTTCAGCCATCTCAGTGGTGTGCAGGCGCTACTGAAGGGCTTTGTTCTAAGGTAAGTATTTCATAATGAGCTTGTATGCAATGCGATCGATGCCTTTGCATTACAGTTTTTTTTTCCCCCAGGGTTTACACTGCTTTAATAGGAAATCCATTGTTGGTAAATAGTCATGGTAAGCTGGGCACTGACATAGGGGATATATGCTACGGTAAAAGAATTAAAAAAACTGTTACCTGGTATGAAACATCATTAGGCAGTGGGTCTTTTTGATTAACTGTGGATTTACATCAATGGAAGATGTGACTGACAATGGATTTATATTGGGGACATTGTTTACAATTTTTTTACTGTAATTTTATGAAAGGGATGATGATGGAGATGGAATGTTTATTCATGTTTATATGTTTACTTTTTGTGGAACCATGTAACAAGGTGTACTAATGTACCACTGTACTCATTCCCCTGGGAGGAGGTGGATATTTAAGAACCCCCATTATTATAAAGGAGGCTTTCAGATAAGTCTGAACAACCCCCCTGACCCCCCCCCCCCCCACCACAAACCTCCGTATCTTTTTTGTGTTGGAGGGAGGGGGATGTGGGGAACAAGCCCTTGTCGCTCACCCCACAATGACCTGCCCGACTTCTGACATGAATGTCAAAATTCCGGGCTGCAGTAAACACAGCACAAGGAAACATGGGTGACATCACTGATCAAATATAGTCAATGTCACACAGGTTCCACAGCTGTTTGTTAGCAGCCAGGGATTTGGGCAGCCAAACATGGTGGTTTGACCCAATTCTTATCCTCATCTAAGATAATGCATTGGTTACTATAGTAACTCTGAGTACATAAAGCAAATTGTTAAACTTTGATTAAACTATATTGTCAATGTGTGTTAGATGCTTTAAAAGCCTTGTTCTCATGTTTATTTTTAAATAGAAATGTATACAGGACAACCATATTTGCTTGTTACGTATACAGACCTTACTTTATTAATTTCAATGCTGCACAGTTTTTGTGATTCACTGCTTCTTTTCACAATGCACATTTCACAAGTCTATAGACCTGCAAAAAATGCACCCACTTTGTGTGTCTTAACCAAAGACACACAGACAAAGTAATTGCACTGATAGACAGAGGCTATTGTTTTTGTCTCATGCAAATCCAATTTAATAACAGTTTTTTTTTTTGTTTTGTTAATAAAGCTTTTAAGTAATCTCTATATGCCACAACTAGCATTTCTAAAAGGTTATACAAACAGAATACCACTAAAATTAAACCATACTGTAATAAAGTTGGGGAATATTGTGAGGATGTGTCCATCCGAACTTTAAACAAAAAATTTTGGGTGTTGCCTGAAAAATAAAAATGGGTTGATGTGCTGTGTAAAGCCTAATCAAGGCGGTCACTTTGAATCTCCACAACATTTAGCCCTGGTTCACACCAAATCTGACTTTGAAATTGTGCGACTTCACTTAAAATTGCACCAAATTTGCATGTTGATGCGACTTCAGGTGCGACTTGGCTTGTGGGATTTGTGGGACTTCATGCACAGATGTCCATGCAAGTCACACCTGAAATGGCCAGAAGTAGTACAGGAACAGTTCCATTGCCGACAATAGAGTGCGATTTGTCACTCGATTTTGACCTGTCTAATCGAATGACAAGTTGCACTGGTATAAACAGGGGCGGACTTTCTGTTGACTAAATACAAAGGAAGAATACAGTATGCTACAGTATACATTTGAAAACTTACCGGTTGGTCAGTTCTGTTGATCCCAATTAGGAAAAGTAACTCAGCCACAAATAAACTTATGCATAGGTTTTTATGAATCGTGTTACGGTCACTTTGCAGGCCCCGAAAAAAGCAAAATGTAAAAATACATATCAATAAGCAAACAAGGGAAAGTAGAATTCCAACCCAGGTAATCACATCCAAAAGGAGGTCATGGACAACATCATATTGCTAGAAAATGTAAAAATAAATAAATAAAAATATAATTAAATTCATGAAGACATTTGAATAACATAAAGATACAAATCAAGACAATTAAGATGTCTCTTTTTTGCAATAATGTTCATAGGATTTAATATGTACAATTGCATCTTTTTATATGTTTTTCCAGTTACTGGTCAGAAAGCAAGCAACATGTGGTTCCTACTTTTAATGCAGTTGATGTGTTCAAAATTAGTTCATTTCATCAGAATTTGAGTCTGAGTTAATAACAAAAATGTCAGCATAGAGTTGACTACTGCTTGACCCCAGGAACAAAAGGCTTGAAAAATTTGTGAAAATAACAGTACTCAACTATATTGTTGACAACAAGATGGCTATAATCACCTTAAAAATAATATACATTTAATAAAGCTCCAAGCATTTAGATTTTTTGAGGTCCGGATAATGAAGTTTACCAAAAGAAGGTTCACTGGGAAAGAGAATAATCATTTGCTATCATAATGCAATTTGTTAGTAACTCAATGTAATGCACCGTACACACGGTCGGACATTCCGACCACAAAATCCGTCCGATTTTTTCTGACGGATTTTTGTCCGAAACTTGTGTTGCGCACACACATGGTCGGACAAAGTTGTGGGAAAATCCGATCGTTTCGAATGAGGTGACGTAGAAAATGTACGACGGGACTTCGTAGCGGCCAGTGGCCAATAGCTTTCGTCTCCAAATTTCTTCTGAGCATGCATGGCACTTTGTGCGTCGGAATTCTCTACACACGATCGGAAAAAGTCAGATCGGATTTTGTTGTCGGAAAATTTTAGATACTGCTCTCAAATTTTTTCAGTCGGAAATTCCGACAGGGAAAAAGCCCGCTAGAGCCCACACACAATCGGATTTTCCGACAACATAAATCCGATCTGACTTTTTCGATCTGAATATCCGACCGTGTGTACGGGGCATAAGGGTACCAAAGTTGCCTGTAGGTTGATTTAAAAACATCCAAATAGAGGTCCACTACAAGAGATGATTTTTAACTCGTTAAAAGGAGCCTGTGTCTCCTTTTATCACCCTGTTTAGTGCTGCAGCCTCCCTCAGTCTCTTTAGCACTCAACATTTCCAGAAATGTTGGATGGCTGCAACCCCGCGGTCTGCTGTGGTTACATCTTTTGACCCTTATGCCACTACAGGGCATGACAGTGACATGATGGTAAAAGATGGAACCACAGAGGGGGAGCAAAGGCTTCAGGGTGGAATGGAGAGAAGGTATGAGACACAGGGCGTTGGGGAGGTGAATTTAACTCTTCTGTTGCAAGGGAACCTATAGTTGTAATTTTTATAATGTCACTAACAAGGTTGCTTTAAACAATAAACAGTCTGTAAAACACAGTGGTTCCTAACAATCCTACTGTGCATTTGTGTTATGCAGAAGTCTTACTAATTAAATACATTTAAAAAAAATGTATTTCTACAGCATAGGTTCTGTCATGGAAACAGTTTTCATACTACCCCCAGGACCCAGCCTCCACACAATGTGCTGGAAATCTATGCCACTGAGGAGGAGAGGGATACAGAAGGAGGTTAAAGTAATTCTGAACACTGCAAGACCAGAAAGTAAGCTCTGCAAAGCTGGCACAAGACAGGGAAGCTTAGATCCTAGTGGTACACTTTTTGGAATGTTTTTCAATAGCAGGCATGCTGCAGTGTAACACACTCTTGGTAGTTCTCGGTGTGCTCTCGGTGTGCGTTCTTTCTGATTATTGATTTGCTGTTTGCCAGTAAAGCTGTGCTCAGACCATCTCTCAATTGGCTGGAACAAAAAGCAGTACCAGGGTATGAACCCAGACATGTCAATGTAAAGGCTTATTAACCCTCTGATACACTGTTTCCTAATACACACATATTTAGGGTGTAATATGAAACATAGCTTAGCCCCCACCCTCAAATTGTCCCTTCTCTTACACAAAACACTGTTTTTTTTCCCTCAAGGCCTCCAGTTTACATTGAATTTCATCTGCCTGAGTGGGACTCAGCTAGCACAGTCACATCATCCATTCACAGATCAATTCACAGGATTTGTGAGAAGTCCCATCTTTCATCATGGCAAACAGCTTAATAAGTCTCAAAAGGCACACTTGTAGTGTCACCACACCTATAGTTTATTAATTTCTTCCTCCGGCTCCGTAAGGGCTTGTTTAAACTTGCTTAACACACAGTAGAGTGCCTAGAGCTTTAACATGTTTTGTTTTTATGTGTTTTGACACTTCTGTGATGCTTTTATGAAGCTTTATGCCACGTACACACGGTCGGAATTTCCGACAGAAAAGGTCAGATGGGAGTATTTGATCAGATATTCCGACCGTGTGTGTGCCCCATCTGACTTTTTCTGTCAGAATTTCAGTCAGACTTAGATATAGAACATGTTCTAAATTTTTCTGTCGGAAATGCCGATGGAGGTTATTTCGTTGGCAAGTCCGACCGTGTGTGTGCGGCATTAGTGAAGCTTGACAAATGTCCTGTGTGTGTTGATTTTCTATTTGTTTTAAAGGGGCCAAGCAGAACTCCAGTTCATTAGTTCCCCCCATTCAGATCCCCAAATTAGAACCCTTGTTAAGCAGATCTCCAGCTTATTAGCATCCCTATTCAGCAGATCCCCTGCTCAGTAATACCCCCAGCTTTGCTAAGGCTCCACTCAGTCGCAAACGCAGCTTTGTTGATCCCCACTCAGTAGTAGCCCCCAGTTTTACTGATCCCCCACTTAGTAGTAACCCCCAGCTCTGCTGAACCCCTGCTCAGTAGTAACCCCCAGCCCTGCTGATCCCCCGCTCAGTAGTAACCTCCAGCTCTGATGATCCTCTGGTTTTCTGATCCTCCTCTATCTCCAGTTCCAGCTCACCTCCTGCTATATTTCTCCCATGCTGCCCACCACATGTAACATCTGCTAGTTTCTCCTGCTCTGGTCCCCCAGCTCTGCTGATCCTCTGCCGCTCAGTCCTCACTTTTCTGTCCACGTGTGCCATCTGCTAGTTGCTCCAGTCCAGACCCTGCTCACCTTCCTGCTGATCCACGCTGCACACCGGATGTGACATCTGCACCAGACATTCCCAGAACATTTACATATGGACCAGAAGTGAATGCTGATAATGTCTTTCACGTTTGCTTATTGTTTCCCAGTGCATCCTGGGATATTTCATACCTGCAATACCTCCAAAACAATAGGAAATAAACTCTGAATTAAAGCCTCTCAAAGGCTGAAGGTGCTGTTAGCGAGGGTTGTCATACAGTAGACTTCTATAGAAGCACCAGGAAGCAACATGGGGTATAATTTTTGAAGCAAAGCAAAGACAACGTGTGAACAGCACTGTAAGCTTACCATTTTATTTAGTAACAGGTGCTTTGATTGGCATTCAGAGTGGTTTAAAAAACGTCCCAAAGGCCACATTTTTAAGCAAGTGTAAACAAGCCCTAACAGTAGGTTGATACCTCGGTATGGACCTGGCGCTGGGGGAACAGTCCAAATTAAAAAGCAGTAATTATCAATCATAGATAGTAACTGCATTTAAAGAGTAGTACAGCAGATTCAATTAGAAAAACAGGGATTTTTCTAGCAGTTGTCCTTGAGAATTAACAGCAGGTTTAAACTATGCAAGTGGCAATCACATGCTCTAGTTTTCTAAATGATTTCTGTATCTTCTGGGTCTGAGGGCAAAGACATAACCATTGCAATGTAAAATCAGAAATTAATCAATATTTTTTTTTTAAATTAATGTCACAGTCATTGTTAATATTGTGTAGTAGGAACTGTGACCACTGGAAAGTCACTAATGTGCAATATAAATCAATTTCACTAATGTGTCATAATGTTACTATATGTTATTATTACCAGTAACATTCTTGACTTTCAAATGTAAATTTAACCACTTGAGTACTAGCCTGTATTATACCCCTTAATTTCCTAGCATTTTTTCAGTTTTCAGTGCTGTGATAGTCTGCATGATAGAATCTCTGATGAAATGTATACATTTCAATAGGCTTAATCAGGTGAGGGAATCATCCTGTAATGAATAACAAATCTGGTAGAATTTGGATTTTAAATATAACCATCAGGAGACCAAATGCACAAAATGTATATAGAAATATATACATATATACATATAAACAAGGAAGATTGCAATCATAGCATTGTAACAGATTGTTATTGTCTACATTTTTGTGGGGACCACTTCATCAGAACAGAGGCGCTAGTCTTCATAAACATTGTGATACAATGAACAATTGAAAAGTAAAAAAAAATCATCACAAAAATTTGAACACATAAAACAACAATGCATCAAAATAATACAGAATTAATAGATTAAAATTATACCAGCGCAAAAAAATTGTTAAAATATAAACAGCTGCTGAACACTCAAGGCAACATTACAAAAAAATCAATAATAGTACAAAGAATAGTGCAGCGCCAAATATCACAATTAATACATCTTCTCATCCAATAAATCAATACATGAAAGATATAGTTATTGGAAAGGAAAAATCATAAAAAGTTCATATAGAAATCAGGATTCCAAAAAGTGACAATGTGCATTAATGAAAACTGAAAATCAGTGCCAGAAGTGTGACCTCCCCCATAAGACACTCTTTGCCGCTCATCCTCAATGATAGGACCCCCGAGTCAACAAAGGTTCAAAAAGTCTTTGCCTTATAGGCAAAATCCTTAAGAGTAGCGATAAACCTCTTCAGAGTGCAAAGCACATGGATCACCACATCAGCTCATATACAGGGGATCGCAGCATAAGATCATCAGTGTCCCAATATCCCGATATATGCAAATAAAACAAGAAATATCGAGTGCTCTTTGCTGGCATGTATTTAATATGATAATTATCACATAAAAGGCACTTCCATAGGAGCAGGACTTCATCAGCGTACCATCATCAGTGGAGGTCACACTTCTGGCACTGATTTTCAGTCTTCATTGATGCACATTTTTGGAATCCTGATTTCTATATGAACTTTTTATGATTTTTCCTTTTCAATAACTATATCTTTCATATATCTTTCATATATTGATTTATTGAATGAGGAGATGTATTAATTGTGATATTTAGC
This sequence comes from Lithobates sylvaticus, assembly GCA_028564925.1. Lineage (NCBI taxonomy): Eukaryota > Metazoa > Chordata > Amphibia > Anura > Ranidae > Lithobates > Lithobates sylvaticus. Next base: position 434,792,527 of record CM053026.1, read on the forward strand.
GCTGCACTATTCTTGGTACTATCAAAATAATACAGCATAATTTACAGGAAAAATGAACCACTTCCCGACCTCCTAACTATAAACATACGTTGATGTTAAATACCAGGGCTATGGCAGCAGCTAGCTGTCATAACCCTGGTATCTTTATTTACAGTAGGTGGCCAGCTTTCCATTTACTGAAGCTACCTGCCCAACCACCATTTGGTGGTTGGGCAGAAAGTCAAGTGAGGACAAGATGGCCCTTATTTGGCTTTATGCCCTTGAAGAACCAGATCGACGTCACTTCTGCCTCTCAGTCTTAAAGGGCTGATTTTTTTGTCTTCTTAAAGCGAAAATTACTATTCTTTTTTTTTTTGCTTTTAAAGGTAAATGATAGATCTGGGGTCTTTTTGGCCCCAGATCTCTCACTAAAGAGGACCCATCATGCTTATTTCTATTACAAGAGATGTTTACGTTCCTTGTAATAGGAATAAAAGGGATTTAAAAAAAAAATTAAAAGGGACAGTGTAAAAATAAAAAATAAAAAAAGTAAAACAAAAAGTAAAATAAATTAGAAAAAAAATATATATATATTTAAAGTGCTCCATCCCTCCAAGCTTGCGCGCAGAAGCGGATGTATATGTAATTCGCACCCGCATATGTAAACTCAGTTTAAACCACACATGTGAGGTATTGCTGGGATCGTTAGAGTGAGATAAATAATTCTAGTGCAAGGCCTCCTCTGTAACTCTAAACAGGTAAACTGTAAAAAAAATTAAAGCGTCGTCTATGGAGATTTTTAAGTACCGAAGTTTGTAGCCATTCCACGATCGTGCGCCATTTTTAAAGCACGACATGTTAGCTATCTATTTACTTACTAACATCATCCTTCACATTACAAGAAGTGGACTAAATTTACTTTCTTTTTAAATTCATTAAATTGCGTTTGAAAGACCGCTGCCCAAATACAGTGTGACAAAAAATATTACGACATTTTATTTTATTCTGTAGGGTCTCTGCTTAAAAAATATATATATATTATGTTTGGGGGTTCTAAGTAATTTTCTATCAAAAAATACAGATTTTTAACAAATGCCAGAAAAAGGTCTGGTCTTGAAGTGGCATGGATAACATACAATCAGAAAGACATATGCTCTCTTTACCACTCTTTACACCAAAAGTAACATAAACTAAAGTAAAAAATATATAAAACAAATAAAAGTTATGATTTATGTCACTTTTAGATTTGTATATTATACATACAGTATATTAAATTGGTATTACAAACATTTGTATTTTTATACATTTGTGCATTTGGTGTTATGGTCTCCTGAAGGTTATATTTAAAGTCCCAATTTCTCCAAATTTGCTGTGATAATCTGACGGACAGACAATGTCAGTACAAGTCAATGAGACACTGTATCAAAATTAATTTTATATAATTTTTTTAAACAGATAGGGCTCTTTTGGTGGTATGTATTAAACACTAAGGGTTTTACATTTTTTTTACTATATAAAGAGGAACAAAAACTCAATTTGGATTTACATTTAATTTGTATACCTTAAAATAAAATGATCCCACAATCATAGGAGGTCAGTGGCACTTTAAGGCACCTTTCACACTGGGGCGGTGTGGGTGCCAGGGGTAAAACGGCGCTATTTTTAGGCGCTATATTCGGCCACTAGCGGGACGGTTTTAACCCCTGCTAGCGGCCGAAAACAGTTAACTACTTTTTCCAGGAATTTTCCAGGACGGCTTAAAGAGAGATAGGCTGCTCCCACCTAGCACAGGAAACACATGATCCACATCATAAAAGCAGCACACATGCCTTAGCCCCTCAGTATTAACAAATAACCGAAGGCTTCAAAATAAGCAATCATTAACCTTCATTTAGCTTTACTCTATGTTTTACATTGCTAATCACCAACAAAGAAGGGAGGGAATTGACGCCATCCTGGAAGATTCCTGGAAAAAGTAGTTAACGGGTAATAACACTGTTTTTCTAAGTCATCTTTCAGGACGGCTTACAGAGAGGACAAAATAGGACTACCTGATCAGGGCGGGACCACAACCTGCAGCACTTTCCTGCCAAACGACTGGTCTTGGCTGGCAAGCAGATCCAGTCTGTAATGCTTTACAAACGTCAGAAACCTGGACCAGGTTGCCCTTTCAGCCCAAGAAGTAGAAACCGCTCTTGTGGAATGAGCATTTATTCCTAACAGAGGTGTCCGGGATGCTACTTTGTATGCCTCCGCGATGGCCTACTTCATCCACCTTGCGATGGTATTTTTAGATACCCTTTTACCCCTGTTTGAACCTGCAAACAACACAAACAGGCTGGTGGAACGTTGCCATTCCTTGGTGCGCTCTATGTAAGCGATCAAGCATCTTCCTACATCTATCATATTAAATCCTGCCTACTTGTGGTTTTCAGGATTTCCGCAAAATGATGGTATCACGATCTCTTCCAACCTATGGAAGTTAGACGGTACTTTAGGGAGAAATGCCGGATCCAGCGAGAGGATAATCTTGTCCTGCAAGATGATGCAGAAGGGCTCAATCACTGAAAGCACCTGTATCTCACCAACCCTCCTAGCGGAGACTAGGGCCACCAAAATCACTGTTCAAGGTTAAGAGCTTTATGGGCAGTTCGTCAGAGGCGGCTCTAGGCTTTGTGAGGCCTTAGGCCAAACTTACACATGAGGCCCCACTCATGCCCATAATGGGAAAACAAATTCAAGCACTAAAAATGGCTGCAGAAAGATGCACGTATCTAGCACACAGTTCATCAGCACCACTTCCAAGGTACCCACCTCACCCATTAGACATATGCAGCCAATAAAACATCTAGGACCCAGCAAGGTGGCAACCCACCCCTCTAAGAATTTCCCATGCCTTGGGAGGAAGGAGAGTGGGGGGATCCCAACACAGTGCGGAGGGAGGGAGAGAGAGGGGATAGAGAGAGGGGCGATAGATGGGGAGGGGTGGGAGAGAGTGGGAGAGAGAGAGAGAATGTTAGGTACCTGAGTGGTGAGCCTGACTTCGCTGGGAGAGGGCCTCTCTTACGGCTCTGGTTCAGGGCCCACTGGAGTGGAGACAGTGGTCCCGTGAGCACAGCGGGGTAGGAGTGCCTGGAATGGATGCTGTGGGAGACGTAGCTGATCAGTAGCGATCTCCTGGATGTTGAAGCAGCAGAGACTGGCAGGTAGCGGAGCAGGGTCCGGATGTAGGGTGACCCCGAGATGGCGTCAGCAACTCTGGAAGTATGCAGCATGCGGGGAGCAGGCAGAGGGGTCGTCAGGCAGGCCGGGTCTGGATACACTTGGCAGGCAGGTAAGTGGGCACAGGCAATGGAGAGGTCAGACAGGCAGGAGATCAGCGTTCAGGTATCAGTCCAAAGCAGAGTCAACAGGCCGGAATCAGGAGTGGAGAAGGCAGCAGAGTCAAGTGGAAGCCGGATCAGGTAAACAGGAGTACACAACAGAGGCAGGTTAAACAAGGGGCAAACTGCAGACGAACAGCACTTGACATGTGCAGCTGTCATTCTTTTAAAGGCCAACTGGCGCCAAACAGCGCTAACGCGTCACGTGTGCGCCCGCGACGCACGTGCCCGCGCTCGCTGCGCACGCGCGCGCGCCTGAGGAGTACGACGGCGCGTACCCTCGTTTCGACGCCCGGACGAATCAGCGGCGCGTGTGCGCATGCGCGCGCGCCGATTCGACCGTACGTCGCAAGTGGAGCCCTGACATTGCCCCCCCACAAGGGGCAACCTCCGGGTGCCCAGTTGGTCATCCTTCTCAGGGTGTGAAATGAAAAAAGCACGAATTAGTCTTCCAGCATGTATATTGTCCTCAGGTTCCCAAGAATTGCTTTCTGGGCCGAAGCCCTTCCATTTGATTAGAAACTGTCTTTGCCCTTGTCGCCTTCTACAGTCTAGAACAACTTCTACCTCGTACTCCTCGTTTCCATCCACTAGGACAGGTTCAGGAGGCCCGGACTCCCTATTGGGGAAGGGATCGGGTACCGAGGGTTTCAATAGAGAGACATGAAACACAGGATGTATCTTCATGGTGTCTGGCAGGGACAGTTCATAGGACACCTCATTAATCCTCCTCTTTACAGGAAAAGGGCCCAGGAACTTGGGTGCCAACTTCTTAGAGGGACAGGTTAACTTTAAATTAGAAGAGGAAAGCCATACCTGATCCCCGATTTGCAGATTCAACTCTCCCCTCCTCTTTTGGTCAAAGGCTTTCTTACTGTCCGCCTGGGCCTTGGTTATGGCTTCCTGGAGGATTTGGTTGTTGCGGCTTAGGAAGGTCACTGCGTCCTGGACCGCTGGAACTGAGGACTCTGTAAGAAAATCTGGTAGAAATGTTAAATGGAACCCATAATTGGCGAAAAACGGGGACTGTCCCGTGGTCGAGTGGCTGGCGTTGTTGTACGCGAATTCTGCTAAGGGCAGCAGAGAAACCCAATCATCTTGCACAAATGAAGTGAAACACCTAATATATTGTTCGAGGGTCTGGTTTGTGCACTCAGTCTGCCCATTAGTTTGAGGGTGGTAAGCTGAGGATAGGGCCAGCTCAATCTTTAGACTATCACACAGTGCCCTCCAAAACCGCGAGGTGAACTGGACTCCCCTGTCCGAGACTATATTCTTGGGTACCCCGTGTAACCTAACGATCTCTCGGATAAAAACACGGGCCGTCTCTGCTGCAGATGGGGTTCCCCTTAGGGGTAGGAAGTGGGCCATCTTTGAGAGTCGGTCAACGACTACAAAGATGGCCGTGTGATCTTCAGAGGGGGGCAGCTCGACTATAAAGTCCATCGTTATCATACGCCAGGGTCGATCAGGTGCAGGTAGAGGCTTGAGTAGGCCCCAGGCCCGGCCCCTAGTAGTCTTGCTTCGGGAGCACACTGGGCATGAACTGACATACTTGGAGCAGAATTCCTTCAGACCAGGCCACCAGAAGGTGCGCTGCACCAAGTCAAGAGTCTTTCGGGCCCCAAAGTGTCCTGCTAGTGGGTGATCGTGGAGGAGGGCCAATACTTTAACCCGGATGGGTTCGGGAACAAACACCTGGCTGTCCTTCCAGAGAAGCCCCTCTCTACGATTTAGTGAAAGTCCTGGGGGAAGGAGCGGGTTCAGGGAGGCCTCCCTGATCTGGGACAGTAAATCCGGCTGTAGTAGAAGGAAGTTGCTTGCAGGGAGGATGGTATCAGGAGGTGTGGAGTCTTTAGGGCAGTCGAACATGCGTGAAAGCGCATCTGGCTTTACATTTTTAGATCCAGGCCGGTAGGTAATGTGGAAGCTGAAACGTGAAAAGAAGAGGGCCCAGCGGGCTTGTCGTGGTTTTAGACGTTTTGCCGTCCTTAAGTACTCAAGATTCTTGTGGTCCGTGTAAATTAGTACAGGGTGGACTGCTCCCTCCAGCAAGTACCTCCATTCCTCCAGCGCTGATTTTATGGCTAGCAGTTCTCGGTCACCTACATCGTAGTTCCTTTCTGCGGGTGAAAGTTTCCGGGAAAAGAAGCCCACAGGGTGCATTAGGTCCTTATTGCCCTGGCGTTGGGAGACCACGGCCCCCACTGCTACCTCAGAGGCATCCACTTCCAGGATGTATGGGAGAGATGGGTCAGGGTGACTGAGGATGGGAGCGGATGTGAATCGCTCCTTGAGTTTCACAAACGCCTCCTGGGCCTCTGGACCCCAATGAAACCGTACATTCTGCCTTGTTAGCTGTGTGATTGGTGAGATGATGGCCGAGAACCCCTTGATGAACTTTCTGTAAAAATTAGCAAATCCGACAAAACGCTGCACACCCTTCTTGTCAGAGGGTGGCGGCCAGTCCAGCACAGCCGTTACCTTCTGCGGGTCCATCTCGATGCCTGCTGGGGAGATCTGAAGACCCAAGAATTGGATGCTCTGCTGCTCGAAGGTGCACTTCTCTGCTTTCGCGTACAATCCGTGCTGACGAAGACGGAGTAAGACTCGGCCCACATGCCCCCGATGCTGCTCAAGCGTTCTGGAGAAGATTAGGATGTCATCCAAGTATACAATGACAAAAATGTCCAGGAAGTCCCTGAAGACCTCATTTATGAGGTGCTGGAAAGTAGCCGGGGCATTACAAAGGCCGAAGGGCATAACTAAGTATTCGTAATGCCCAAAACGGGTACGAAATGCAGTCTTCCATTCATCACCTGATCGGATGCGAACCAGGTTATAGGCCCCTCTTAAGTCCAGTTTGGAGAATATGGTGGCCGCTCTTAGTTTTTGAAACAGTTCCGGTATTAAGGGTAAGGGATAGCGATTTTTAATTGTAACTTTATTTAGCTCCCGGTAGTCCACACAGGGTCGGAGTGACTGGTCTTTCTTGGTTACAAAGAATATGCCGGCCCCTGCGGGTGAGGTGGAGTGACGTATAAACCCCTTCTTTAGGTTCTCCGAAATGTAGGCCTTCAGGGCCTCTTGTTCCTTCTCGGAAAGGGGGAAGATACGCCCGAACGGAATCTCGGCCCCCGGCAAAAGTTCTATGGGACAATCATAGGTGCGGTGTGGGGGTAGGGTGTCCGCTCCCCGTTTACTAAAGACGTCTAAGAATTCATGGTATGGTTCCGGTACCGCTTGGATCAGGTCAGTATCAGAGTCCAGACAAAGAAGCGTAGCGGGTTGTACCGGAGCTTCGTGTAAGCAATGTTCCAGGCAGTAGGGGGACTGGAACTTGACCTCCCCTGTGGACCAGCAGATGGTCGGATCGTGTGCCTGCAACCAGGGGATGCCCAGGATCACTGGGAACAGGGGGGACGAGATTACGTCCAAGGTTAACAGTTCCTGGTGGTGGAGAGAAGAGATAGTGAACAGAGGTTGGGTCTCCTGGACAACTTGGCCCGATTTAATGCGGGAACCGTCAGCCAGGAAGACGGATAGTCCGCGGGCCTTCCTCTGAAGAGGAATGTCGTGCCGGCTGGCAAAGGTGGTATCGATGAAACAGCTGCAGGCTCCTGAATCAAGGATGGCGTTGGTGCGAATCGTCCTTCCCAGGAACTGAAAAGACAGGGGTAGAGAGATGTGGGTGGCATGGACTGGTAAGTGAGCAGAGTTGATTGACACAGACGAAAGGCACTTACGCAGCTTGCTCGGGCAACTGTTCACAAAGTGTCCGGGCCCACCACAGTACAGGCACAAATTTAGTTGACGGCGTCGGGCACGTTCCTCCAGAGACAGAGTGGGTCGCATGAGACCAAGCTGCATCGGCTCGCCGGCATCGGGAAGAGGATGGGCAGGGGCCATTGGCTGAGCGGGCATGTAACGGCCAGCCGGTAATGGAGCCCTTGCGGTCATCCAAGCCGGACGGTGGACTTGAGCGGATCTCTCGACTCTGCGTTCCCGGAGCCGACGGTCAATTTGTATGCTCAAAGTTATCAGGCCCTCCAAAGTGTCTGGGGTGCCCACTCGGGCAAGTTCATCCTTTAGGCCTTCGGAGAGGCCCATGCGGAACTGATGCCTTAAAGCCGAGTCATTCCACTGGGTGTCTGCGCTCCATCGTCTAAAGTCTGTCACATAGTCCTCGGCCGTTCTGCGGCCTTGCTGGAGCGCAGATAGAGCAGACTCGGCTGTGGTGGTTAGCTGGGGGTCCTCGTAGAGTTGCGCCATGGCTTCCAGGAAAGACGAGAGGGACTGCGTCAGCATGCTATTTCCCTCCAGCAGGCGATGAGCCCAAATCTGAGGTTCGCCCTGCAGCAGGGAGATTACGAACCCCACTTTGGTGGCCTCTAGGGAGAAGGTTCTGGGTTGAAGAGCAAAGTATAACTGGCAGGCGTTGCGGAAGACACGGAATTTGGAACGATCTCCGGAGAAGCGATCAGGAACAGGTACTCTGGGTTCAGGAGGCAGCATCACCACCGCAGGAGGAGTAGCAGGTGTTGCAGAAGGTTGCGGAGATGTAGGAGCCGCAACATTGGGGTCAGCAAGTTGCTGCACTCGACCTTCCAGTCTGGTATACCCTTCTTGCAGGGATTGCACCGCCTGAGTGAGGGCTGCCAGGTGTGAGCAGAACTCCTTCATGGCAGAGGCTTCTCCCGCAGGCTCAGTCATGGCTGTTCGTACTGTTAGGTACCTGAGTGGTGAGCCTGACTTCGCTGGGAGAGGGCCTCTCTTACGGCTCTGGTTCAGGGCCCACTGGAGTGGAGACAGTGGTCCCGTGAGCACAGCGGGGTAGGAGTGCCTGGAATGGATGCTGTGGGAGACGTAGCTGATCAGTAGCGATCTCCTGGATGTTGAAGCAGCAGAGACTGGCAGGTAGCGGAGCAGGGTCCGGATGTAGGGTGACCCCGAGATGGCGTCAGCAACTCTGGAAGTATGCAGCATGCGGGGAGCAGGCAGAGGGGTCGTCAGGCAGGCCGGGTCTGGATACACTTGGCAGGCAGGTAAGTGGGCACAGGCAATGGAGAGGTCAGACAGGCAGGAGATCAGCGTTCAGGTATCAGTCCAAAGCAGAGTCAACAGGCCGGAATCAGGAGTGGAGAAGGCAGCAGAGTCAAGTGGAAGCCGGATCAGGTAAACAGGAGTACACAACAGAGGCAGGTTAAACAAGGGGCAAACTGCAGACGAACAGCACTTGACATGTGCAGCTGTCATTCTTTTAAAGGCCAACTGGCGCCAAACAGCGCTAACGCGTCACGTGTGCGCCCGCGACGCACGTGCCCGCGCTCGCTGCGCACGCGCGCGCGCCTGAGGAGTACGACGGCGCGTACCCTCGTTTCGACGCCCGGACGAATCAGCGGCGCGTGTGCGCATGCGCGCGCGCCGATTCGACCGTACGTCGCAAGTGGAGCCCTGACAGAGAAGGGAGAGAGAGAGAGAAGTGGGAGAGGGAGAGAGAAGGGGGGGAGAGGGAGAGAGAGAGGGGGAGGGGGAGAGAGAGAAGGGGGAGGGGGGGAGAGAGAGAGGGGGAGGGGGAGAGAGAGGGAGGGGGAGAGAGAGAGGGGGAGAGAGGGGAAGAGGGAGAGGAGAGAGAGAGAGAGTGGTAGAGAGAGGGGGAGAGAGAGAGTGGGAGAGAGAGGGGAAGAGGGAGTGGTAGGAAGGGGACGAGGGTTGGGAGAGAAGGGAAGAGAGGGGGTAGAGAGGAGGGGGGAGAGAGGGAGGGAGAGAGAGAGAGGAGAGGGGGAGGAATTAGAGAGGGAGGGGGGGAGAGAAGGGAGCGAGAGGGAGGGAGAGAAGGGGGAGAGAGAGAGGGGGAGGGGGAGAGAGGGAGGGGATGGGGAGAAAGGGAGGGGGAGGGAGAGAGTGAGTGAGTGGTGGGAAGGGGTGAGTGGGGGTGAGAGAGACTGGGGTGACACAGAGGAGGGAAGTGAGAAAGAGAGGGGGTGAGGGAGAGAGAGAAGGGTTGTGGAAGAGAGGCGTGGTGCGAGAGAGAAAGAGACGAGGGGTGGGAGAGAAGAGAAGAGAGGGGGTAGAGAGGAAGGGGGAGAGAACGAGGGAGAGAGGAGAGAGGGGGGGGGAGAGAGGGAGGGAGAGAGAGAGAGGGGGGGAGGGGAGGAGGGAGGAATTGGAGAGGGAAGGAGGGAGAGAAGGGGGAGAGAGAGAGAGAGGGGGAGAGAGGGGGGAAAGTGAGTGGTGGGAAGGGGTGAGTGGGGGTGAGAGAGACTGGGGTGACACAGAGGAGGGAAGTGAGAAAGAGAGGGGGTGAGGGAGAGAGAGAAGGGCTGTGGAAGAGAGGGGTGGTGCGAGACAGAAAGAGACAAGGGGTGGAAGAAAGGGAAGAGAGGGGGAAGAGAGGGGGAGGAGAGGGGGAGGAGAGGGGGGAGGAGAGGGGGGAGGAGAGGGGGGAGAGGGGGGAGGGGGAGAGAGGGAGAGGGGGGGGGGGGGGGGGGGGGGAGGGAGAGGGGGAGAGAGAGAGGGGGGGGAGAGAGGGGTGGGAAGGGGTAAGTGGGGGGAGAGAAAGAGAGGGGTGGTGCGAGGGAGAGAGATGAGATGGTGGAGAGCTTAGAAGAAGTGGTGGCTGGAGAGCACTGGGGGATGGGGGCAGAAAGCACTGGGGATGGTGGAGAGCATAGGAGGGGTGGGGGCTGGAGAGCGCTGGGGGATGGGGGCAGAAAGCACTGGGGAAGGTGGAGAGCATAGGAGGGGTGGGGGCTGGAGAGCACTGGGGGATGGGGGCAGAAAGCACTGGGGAAGGTGGAGAGCATAGGAGGGGTGGGGGCTGGAGAGCACTGGGGGATGGGGGCAGAAAGCACTGGGGATGGTGGAGAGCATAGGAGGGGTGGGGGCTGGAGAGTGCGGGGAGCTTGAAAGGAGGGGAGTCAGAAAGAATGCAAGTGGAAAGCAGGGGGGTGGAGAGCACTGGGGGAGAAGCCAGGGAGCACAAGGAGGGGCCAGAGAGCATGGGGGGGACAGTAGAATTTAGATAGGAGGAGCGGTGGGCGGCTGCTGGGCTGCATATAGTGGAATTGATCTTTCTATATTCCTCCATGCAGCAGCTGAATGATCACTTCTCCTCCTCTACCCCCATTCAGCGGCTGCATGGAGGAATATGGAAAGATCAATTCCTCTATATGCAGCCGCCCACCGCTCCTCCTATCCAGGCACACAGGGAGGCTGCACGGGCACTCACCTCTCTGGTCGGCCAGGCGGCATCAGGAGATTGGAGGCTGAGCTCCTTCATCTTCTTCAGTCACGGGGCATCTCAGCTGGAGACAGGTGCGGAGAGGTCGGGTGAGAGGCGCAGGCTGAAGGAGCAGCCCAGCTGCGGCTCCCACATGGACATGCCGCCGCCCACACACGTGCCTTGTAGAGATAGCACCTGGAGCTGGGTGCAGTCATCCGCATGCTGCCGCCAATTAGAGGGCCCTCAACTGTCCCGCTCCACGCACCTACTCCCACGGACCGGGATGCAGCTGCTCCGTGCTGGGGCCTCTATTCCTTGGGCAGTACCTGCCTTGTCAGTCAGCCCCTGAGCCACAGAGTCCAAGCGGGGGTAGGCGAAGCAGCCGGCATCCACATCAGTGATTGAGCACAAGCAAATTAGGCGGCCACGAGGCCCCTGTGAGCGGCCGCCTAATTTGCCTAATTAGAGAGCCGCCTCTGCAGTTCGTCTATTGGCTCGAACGGTGTTTTACAAAGACCTTGCAACACAGTGGATAAGTCCCAGGGAGGGAACCTCCTTGACTTGGGGATCCGCTTACGGCTGATGGATGCAAGAAATCTCTTTACCAGTTTCCGAGATGCTAAGTCTTAATAGTCCTAAGAACCAAGACCTCCTTGGCCAGAATGGTGCGATCAGGATAAGCTTCGTGCTCAACACTCTTATCTTCCGGATAATCTTTGAAATGAGGGAAAAAGGTGGAAATGCATACTATCTTGCTCTTTGAAGGGAAACCTTGTTTTCAAATTTTTAGGGAAGAAGACTTCCCTTTTCCGGTGTCTTCCATACCAGAAGTACTGTCTCTTTTTAGGGACATATGTACCGGAAAGGTTCTCTCTGCTTAGGCTGAAGGCCTGCATATAAAAGGTCATGTACAGACAACTCCTGGCCCTCTGGCTCCTCCAGCTCCAGGGTGTCGTAAATAGCCTTTAATAGTTCCTCTGTTTCCTCTGCAGAATAAAGGGATCTTTGAACCTTTGATGAGCTTGTCTATACAGTCCTGACATACACTTTTCTGCCACCCATAAGGCATTTTCTGGGTGCACATAAGGCACCATTTACTGGGTGTCTTTGTTTTGCTATCTCTGGGCTCATGGGCTGTGTCCTGAAATGATTCAAATGACAAACGCCAGCACATTGCTTCCACTGAAGACAATACCCGACACAAAAAAATACCCTGTGGATAACAAAAATTCTAATCTAAGAACCTTTTTAAAAGTACCCACCACCAAAGCCTATGCTAGTGTAGCGGCCATAACCCACAGTGGGGCGGCCTTGACTTTTGGGCTTACCAGTTACCTCCTCTTGGCTTGTCGGTGAATGTCCAGGGGTTCCCAGGGTTAGTACCCAACAACTTTGGATGCTGACACATAAAAAGTCCTTTTGAAGGTTTTTATTTCTGCAGTGGTAACATCCAACATAACACAGTCTCAGATAGGAATAGAGGGCAAGGGTGAAGAAACTCAGGCACCTTGAACTGCTGACATCCACAAAATGTCTCTAGTCAACCCAGAGTAGCCACTCGCAGCTGGGTACTTCAATGCTGGACAAACCTCGAGCCAGAGGTATGGCAGCCAACAATGTGATCCAGAAAAAAAAGTCTCTGACACAGAATAAACTTGAATAGGAACCTTTCTCACAGTACCTGGAACTTTCTCTGTCTCCTTGACAGTACTGTGGAAGTGTGGATTCTTTAGTGTCCATACAACTCAGCTTCCAGGCTCTTACTGAGATGCCAGCTTGTTGGCCCTCCTCCGAAGAGTCCCCCCCTGGTCACTTGTATGAGCTGTGGTGCCCCTCCAATACTGAGAGCACACCGGGATGCCATGAATTCTCCTTCAGTTACTGGGCCTCGGGCTAACCCGTTCCGAGACTCGGGAACAGACGGATCCTTGTCCCAGACCATGCGGGTCTATGAGGCAAGTCAAACTGACCATGTTGCGGGACGGCAAACGCTCCCAGGCCCGGGACCCCTCGTGGGGGTACCCCAGTCCAGAACCAGGAAGCAGGACTGCAGCCAAAACCCGAACACCTGACTTCAGCACCTTAAGTACCCTTCCTCAGACTACACAGCAGGGCCAGGCGCACCCAATCATTGGCTCCGGGGAAGATTGATACCCAAGACGTCCAACCAGGCCTGGTTCTAGGCCTGTCATGGGTACCTCACTGCACCCATGACCAGGCAGAACCCTAGTACAGCCCAGCCAAACTGATGCCAAAGTTAACCTGTACAATTAACCCTCAGAACCCCATTACTGTTCTGAGGGGAAAAAATACATTTCCAAGTATAGCGCACACTTGTTAAAGTGTGTCCGCTACACTAGTATGTGTGACACCTGTCCACACTAAGCATAACAATAAACAGGCTCTGGAAGAAAACACAACTCCCCCTGTGCCCCCCCACAGGAGGATAAGAAAAGGGAAGGAGCAGTCTGCCCCCTATTTTCTTACCTTAGGGCCTGAATCAACGGATGGCACCTCCAGACCGGCTTCCATGGATCCTGGTGTCTCCATGCTCCTGGAAGCCTTCGGCGCCATCTTGCTATTCGGGCCCTTATATAAGGAGGTGTGGAGAATCCGGGGCAGCACTGTGGATCTGCCACCGCCCTCCGGCACAACCCTGTTATCCCCAGCTAGGCTTCACTGGGAGTACCAAGATGGCCACCACTAGACTTCCTGCCATGTCACTTCCTGCAGCCCTGGAAGTTACCTCATCACTCTGCGCCACCAGCATGATCCAAATGCTGGGGAGAGAGAAGCCCTGCACATGGAGATCTCTGTAAACAGCAGACAAAAAGGTACCCAGACCATGCGGCAGCCTGCGCCTCCCTAGGAGAACACCCTGCTGTGCCATTTCGGATGGACCCACTGGATCACCTCCTCAACCCCTCACAGGGAGCTCACTGAGGCTACAACTCAATTGGAAGAGGGGGTCCCTTACTTTCACCCCAGACCAGTGCCGATCCTGACCTCCCTGGGGCCCTAAGCAAAATTCTGCTAAGGGGCCCTCTACTTGACCCATGATGCCGTGAGCTATGTAAACCATTTGCCATTGCCACACAGTCACACCTGACACTTCAGTGCTCCCAAAACAATCCTCCCTCCTTTAAACAAAACAGTCAAAGAATAAGTACAACAATATAGAACAGAATGAGGTCCCCAGAGAGCCCCCCTTACATCAGGGTCCTCAGAGCCCCCCTTACATCAGGGTCCTCAGAGCCCCCCCTACATCAGGGTCCTCAGAGAGCCCCTCTTTACACCAAGGTCCCCAGAGAGCCCCCCTTATACAAGGGTCCCCAGACAGCCCCCCTTAAATCAGTGTCCTCAGAGAGTCTCACCCTACATCAGGGTCCCCAGAGAGCCTCCCCCTACATTAGGGTCCCCAGAGAGCCTCCCCTTACATCAGGGTCCCTAGATAGCCTCCCCCTACATTACGGTCCCCAGAGAGCCCCCCCTTACATCAGGGTCTCCAGAGAGCCTCCCCCTACATTAGGGTCCCCAGAGAGCCCCCCTTACATCAGGGTCCCTAGAGAGCCTCCCCCTACATTTGGGTCCCCAGAGAGCCTCCCCCTACATTAGGGTCCCCAGAGAGCCCCCCTTACATCAGGGTCCCCAGAGAGCCCCCCCCTTACATCAGGGTCCCCAGAGAGCCCCCCCCCTTACATCAGGGTCCCCAGAGAGCCTCCCCCTACATTAGGGTCCCCAGAGAGCCTCCCCTTACATCAGGGTCCCTAGATAGCCTCCCCCTACATTACGGTCCCCAGAGAGCCCCCCCCCCTTACATCAGGGTCTCCAGAGAGCCTCCCCCTACATTAGGGTCCCCAGAGAGCCCCCCTTACATCAGGGTCCCTAGAGAGCCTCCCCCTACATTTGGGTCCCCAGAGAGCCTCCCCCTACATTAGGGTCCCCAGAGAGCCCCCTTACATCAGGGTCCCCAGAGAGCCCCCCCCTTACATCAGGGTCCCCAGAGAGCCCCCCCTTACATCAGGGTCCCCAGAGAGCCCCCCCTTACATTAGGGTCCCCAGAGAGCCCCCCCTTACATCAGGGTCCCTAGAGAGCCACCCCCTACATTAGGGTCCCCAGAGAGCCTCCCCTTACATCAGGATCCCCAGAGAGCCTCCCCTTACATCAGGATTCCCAGAGAGTCTCCCCCTACATCAGGGTCCCCAGAGAGCCTCCCCCTACATTAGGTTTCCCAGAGAGCCTCCTCCTTACATCAGAGTCCCCAGAGAGCCTCCCCTTACATCAGGGTCCCCAGAAAGCCCCTCCTTACATCCGTGTCCTCAGAGAGCCCCCCTTACATCCGTGTCCTCAGAGAGCCCCTCTTTACATCAGGGTCCCCAGTGAGCCTCCCTACTTACATCAGGGTCCCCAGAGGGTATCCCCCTACATCAGGGTCCCCAGAGAGCCTCCCCTTACATCAGGGTCCTCAGAGAGCCTCCCCTTACACCAGGGTCCCCAGAGAGCCTCCCCTTACACCAGGCTCCCCAGAGAGCCCCTCCTTACATCAGGGTCCTCAGAGAGCCCCTTCTTACATCAGGGTTCCCAGAGAGCCCCCCCTACACCAGGGTCCCAAGAAAGCCTCCCCTTACATTAGAGTCCCAAGAGAGCCTTCCCTCTTACATTAGTGTCCCCAGAGAGCCCCTCCTTACACAGGGTCCCCAGAGAGCCCCTCCTTACACAGGGTCCCCAGAGAGCCCCCCCTCTGACATTAGTGTCCCCAGGGGGCCCCCTCTTACATCAGTGTCCCCAGAGGGCCCCGTCTTTACATCAGTGTCCCCAGAGGTCCCCGTCTTTACATCAGTGTCCCCAGAGGGCCCCGTCCTTACATCAGTGTCCCCAGAGGGCCCCGTCCTTACATTAGTGTCCCCAGAGAGCCCCCCTCTTACATTAGTGTCCCCAGAGGCCCCCTTCCTTACATTAGTGTCCCCAGAGAGCCCCCCTCTTACATTAGTGTCCCCAGAGGCCCCCTTCCTTACATTAGTGTCCCCAGAAAGCCCCCAAACAGCTGACTCCCCCCCTTGCAGAGGTTCCCCTGTACCTGGCTGGTGGGGGTGGGAGGCGGCGATCGGCAGCTATATGGTGTCCACAGGCAGGGGGATCTCCCTGGGGCTAGTAGTTCTATCTCCGAATGTATACAGCGGAGAGGGGAGGGGCCTCTGACCCGGGCATCAGCAACAGTGTTCAAGCAGAGTGAAAGTGAAACTGATACCTGCCTGGGTCAGAGGCCCCTCCCTTCTCCTCTCCACTGTATACACTGAGAGTACTACAAACCCCAGGGAGATCCCGCCGCCCACTCAGGCACCATAGAGCTGCCGATCGCTGCCTTCCACCTCCTCCCACCTCTCCTCACTGCACTCTAAAAGTGCAGGGGGGGGATTCTGGGTCTTGGGGGCCCCTCCACAGTGGCGGGGCCCTAAGCAGCTTGCATAGTGTGCCTATAGGGCCGATCGGCTCTGCCCCAGACTGATGCGAATTTAAGACATGGATAAAAGATTTGCCTCCGCCCATTGAAGGATCTTTTCTGCTCTATCAGGTCTTTGGGTGGCCCAAACTGACTCATACCCCAGGAGTACTACCCCTGTTTGTCCTGGGTATGGACGTTAGTAGGCCCCTGCCACCTAGCACGAAGGCCGGAAAAATAACAAACATCTGTTTGGAGTTCCTTACTGGCCGGAGGAAACACAAATACTGAGGGGCAAAGGCATGTGTGCTGCTTTTATGATGTGGATCATGTGTTTCCTGTGCTAGGTGGGAGGAGCCTAACTCTCTGTAAGCCGTTCTGGAAGATGACTTGGAAAAAAGGGTTAAAACCGCCCCCAAAGTGCTGCAAAGCGGCGCTTTGCCAGCGGTTTAGCCGCGCTGCCCAATTGATTTCAATGGGCAGGAGCGGTGAAGGAGCAGTTTATACACTGCTCCTTCACTGCTCCAAAGATGCTGCTTGCAGGAGATTTTTTAACGTCCTGCAAGCGCACTGCTCCAGTGTACAAGCCCTCTGGGCTTGCACACTGGAGACACAGCAGCGGCTGTTTCAGGGCGCTTTGCAGGTGCTATTTTTAGCGCTGTAGCGCCTGCAAAGTGCCCCAGTGTGAAAGGGGTCTAAACCAACCATAGACCACACCACCTGGTCTAATTACAGACCAATTTCCTTGTTGAACATCAATGTCAAGTTACTAGTCATGATTCTGGCAGCACGCCTGAATCACATTATTGACTCTTATACAGTGCCTTTGAAAAGGTATTTATATCCCTTGAGGTTTTCCACATTTTTTCATGTTACAACAAAAAACGTAAATGTATTTTATTGGGATTTTATGTGATAGACCAACACAAAGTGGCACATAATTGTGCAGTGGAAGGAAAATGATAAATGGTTTTCTTTACAAATAAAAATCTGAAAAGTGTGGCGTGCATTTGTATTCAGCCCCCACTCAATACTCAATAATAGTCAATAATAGTCAATACTTTGTAAAACCACCTTTTGCTGCAATTACAGCTGCAAGTCTTTTTGTATATGTCTCTACCAGCTTTGCACATCAAGAGAATAACATTTTTGCTCATCCTTCTTTGCAAAATAGCTCAAGGTCTGTCAGATTGGATGGAGAATGTCTGTGAACAGCAATTTTCAAGTCACAAATTCTCAATTGGATTTAGGTCTGGACTTTGACTCAGGTGGCTGAATACAAATGAACGCCACACTTTTCAGATATTTATTTGTAAAAAATTTTGAAAACCATTTATCGTTTTCCTTATACTTCACAATTATGTGCCAATTTGTGTTGGTCTATCCCATAAAATCCTAATTAAATACATTTACGTTTTTGGTTGTAACATGACAAAATGTGGAAAGTTTCAAGGGGTATGAATACATTTTCAATGTACTGTACATAGGGACCATGTTGGGTTTATTCCCCTTCTCCAAGCGAGCACCAACATATTATATGACAAGGAACCAGGCAGGGTAGCCCACTCTCCCCTTGATTATTTGCCCTCTCCATAGAACACTTTGTTCAACTCATCCGCACATCCCTCTGATATTTCAGGAGTCTAATTAGCCAGGAAACACCACAAACGTAATCTATTTGCGGAGGATGTCCTGCTATACGTTACATCCCCATATGTCTCCACCCCAAACTTACTACCTTTGATGAAACCTACTACAGCTACTAGGAAAGTTTTCAGCTGTCTCTGGCTTAGAACTTATTACCACCAAATCAATATTGCTCAGCGTGACCCTCTCTACACAAGATCTTTCCTCCCTACTATGTATCATCTTTTCCTTTTCAATGGTCCACAGATTAAATTCCATATCTAGGAATTACCTTCACAGCCTTGTACACATCCTTATTCTGTGCTAACTACCGCCCATCCGATGCTAACCAAATTATCTAACCTTATGTCACTGTGGTCCTCCTTACATCTATCATGAAGGTTAAATCACAGCAGTCAAAATGATGCCCCTTTCTAAGATTTTGTACCTCTTTCCCATGCTCCCAATTTGTGTATACCTACATTACCGGCAATCACCTGGGAATAGACTCACCCACGATTACACCAGGCCACAATCTATCAATCTAAACAATGGGGAGGCTTGGGGCTACCTCATGTAATTAAATACCATCATGCAACCCAAGTGGCCCAGCCAAGATGATGTCGGCAGCAGCGTATATAGTGAATATGTCCTAAACTGAGAAAGTTTAGGAGATATTTACAGTACCTACAGGTAAGCCTTATGATAGTCTGATAGAAAGCAAAGCCAATCTCTGCCAGGTCTGCATTGATGTCATGATGTCTACGATGTTGTGTGATGATTTTTATCTTCAATAAAGTCTTCACTTTTGCATCAAACCTGTGAGTGCGGTCAAACCTTTTCCTGTTCCAGAAGCCTTATTATAGTTTTACCTGTAGGTAGAAGTGGTGTAACAGAGTTTACAACCACTTTAAGCCATAAATTACAATCAAAAGTCAGCTTTAGAGTCTAAATGTCGACAAGCGAAAGACAGATGATTTATAATTTCTCATGCTAAAACAGTTAGCTCATTTTAATGTGGCACACTGTTTTATTAACACAACTCTCTTTCTCGTTATAAGCTAAAAGTGTACTGAAATGTGCAAAAATTTCAATTGCACATTCACATCAGTCCCTACTTTCGAGAAGCTTACAATCTAAGTTCCCTTCCTATGTATACGTAGACATACTAGGGTCAATCTATACATACAGTATGTATTTGGAATATGGGAAGAAACTGGAGTAAACAAGGGAAACCCGCTCAAGCACAGGAACTCAATGCAGGTAGTGTCTTGGTAGGGATTTGAACCAAGGATCCTAGTGCTTCAAGGCAGGAGTGCTAGCCACGACAATTTTAGTACTGTAATAGTATCATTGTATGACTGAGGAGCATTATATTAAGAAATGCAGTTTTATCTTTTAGTTCATTTGAAAAAGGTTCTCATTCTGATCATTAGTTCCCTTTATTTATACAGTGCCAACATACTGCGCACCACGAATTAACACATACAGGCCAATTTTGTTTAGAATGCATTCAACCTATCAGTATTTTTTTAGAATGTGGGAGTAAGTTAAAGCACCTAGAGGTAACCTTAATTAAAAAAACTCCTTTAAAGCTATATAGTCTACTGTGACCTAATGTCAAAGTTGTACGAGTGTATATTGTATGTAATGGATTGATCTCACACTAACTTACCTTAACTGCAACATGAGCCATAAGTACAGCAAAGTTAGTTAGATGATTACATGAGCACTTTGTATGCGTTTTGTTTGTTGTCATAAGCCTACAGCCTTGTGTTGACCAGTGTCCTGAAAAATTTGTTTTTGAGTAACTCCAGAATGAGCAGTTAGGGTTGAAATAGTCATCAGATTGCTGCAAACAGAAAGAAAAAGGAATTAGCGTCAACTAATTCAATGCAAACTTACTATATACTGTAAATAGGCCCATTCTGTTATTCCAAAATACTAAAAAGATTAATATAGCTGTGCGATTGCATTTATTTTGAATTCCCATGTCTAATTCTAATACACAGTAAGATTGATGCACTAAACAAGAAGTCATTCACTGTGTAAAGTATATATGTGTTTTGTTTACCAAGGGTATAAGGGGAATCACAAAAATATGATTTTCTTTCTTTCACCGCCTCAGTATTAGTAGGATAAAAGATCACAGTGGGTTCTTAAGGATGCATGTTGAGGGGCTTCAGAATTTCTATTGTGAGTGGGGAAATTGGTATTTCAGTTTTCTTTGGGATTGGTAATGGCTGGGTTCGTTTCTGGAGTCCAGAGACTTCTAAGAGGCTTGGGATAGAGGAAGCCTCTAGCCCTGAGTCCACATTTTACTGAGTATCAGCAGGCTGACAGTAATTCAGGACTCTACCAAAGGCCAGGGTGTGGGCCAGTACAGCAGGGAGAGAGACAGACACAGAGTCTAAAGTTTGTTGAGATGTTATGGAGGACCAGACAGAGGCCTGAAGAGTGAGACCAGAGCAGCAGCACTGCCAGAGAAAGCCAGGAGGCTGAAGGAAGCATTTTTGCTGCTGTATAGCATTGAGGGAGCAATACTGAACACTCCTGCAAGGATAACCTTTTTGTGTTGGAATTTAACTTGTCACTTTCTTTTTACATTTTTACAAAGGTGGAACAATAAACCTTGAGACATATTTCCCAGCTGGAGTGGCATTACACTTACGCATATGTCCATCTACATAAATACATGTATTTCATGTCGCTTTCTTTCTTGTATTGAACAGGCTTGTACTTGTACTGAATGTATTCTAATGAATAATGAAATGAAAAACTTGAAATGAAAGAAAATTAAAACTTTACTGTATAAACAAAAAGTTTAGATCAGTTTGTACACTTTGCTGTAAAGTTTGCATTCAAACTCTGCATTTGAGACCATTCAAATACATAAATTCTTGCTTATGCTAGTAATAGGTTTTTCTTTGTTTATTTTTAGTTACATAAATTTTCTCTTAACTTAGTAATTATAAATTAAAGTGTTTATATAGACAAAAACGTTTTTTTAATACCTCAATGATTTCCTGTATGAAGGTAAAAAACAATCCCATAGCTCATCTTAAACACTTATGCCCCATACACACAAGCGGATTTTCCGTCGGAAAAAACTTGGATGTTTTTTCCAACGGAATTCCGCTTAAGCTTGGCTTGCATACACGCGGTCATACAAAAGTTCTCTGATCTTTCGACCATCAAGAACGTGGTGACGTACAACACTACGACAAGCTGAGAAAATGAAGTTCGATGCTTCCGAATTGTTTCCGAGCATGCGTAGGAATTTTGCAGGTCGGAAATTTGTACAGACGATCGGAATTTCCGATTGGAACATTTTCCCGACCGAAAAATTGAGAACATGCTCTCAATCTTTTGCTGGCCAAAATTCCGCCAGCAAAAGTCCGATGGAGCATACACACGATCACATTTTCTGACCAAAAGCTCTCTTTGGACTTTTGCTGGCGGAATTTGCGATCGTGTGTACGGGGTTCCTGGGTAGCAGAGCCAAACAACACAACTGGCACAGATTATTAAGTGAGACAGAAAATGGGAAAAGAAACTGCGCTGCGGGGAATATACCCGGGAAAGGGTATGACTAAACGTTAACAATACAAAGGCTTGAGAAAGCCTGGCCAGAAGCTGCAACTCAACTGTAAAACATAACCACAGTGATAACAAATGAAAAGAAAAAATGAGTAGCGCTAAACCAAAAAATGCATGAAATAAATGATCATGTGATGTGTTGACCATATAGTGATCATAAATTAAATAAACCTACATATATAGATACCTGTGATAAAAAACAAAGGACCAAAATGTGGATATAAATGTGCAAAAACAATCATATATGACAATCGCACGAAAAATCGCAATATTGAATTATATTGTGATAAATTAAAAATTGTGAACAAAAATTGAATAAATAAATAAATAAATTAATGAATAGTGCAAGTCCAAACAAATCTTTATAAAAGTTCCACCCGTGCAGTGACTGGCAAATAAATCAGTCCATCTCTGTGAATAAAAAACTCCAAAACTGTCCCACGTCATCCGCCACCAAGAAAACAGTTGAGATTTACTTCTTACCAGAAGCAGTTGACACCCCACTACAGGGTGTCACACATGCCTTTGTAAAGATATCCCTCTTTAAATCTCCCTGGAGATATGACAGATACCAGCAGCCTGACAACACAGTTCACAGTTCGGTTTCCCAGGATGGTTCTCATGGATCAGCACCTTCCTCTAGCATGTGGACAGTCCACATCCACAGCCTGTAAAGCGCCTGAAAAATACCTCATCTGCAATCCCAGTGTCAGGAAACCCCCGGTAGAAGGCACAGTGTTGGCCGCTCTGGCGCGCGTGTGCACGCTGGTGCAAACGGCCTACTTAAACTGGAGACGCACACTGGATCGGTGTTGTCTGATCTTTAGCTCCCTGTGACCCCTGCTCCTGTTTACCTGCCTTTGTGTGTTTTGATCTGAACAACCCGGCTTGACCTTTAGACTCTCCTTGCTCTCTGTCTGCACCTGACCTCGGCCTGCCTCTGACTTGGAACCTGCCTGCTCCTCTGATACCTCGCTGCCCGCCTGTTGTTGACCCGGCCTGTGACCTGACCTGTTTGCCCTGCTTCTGCATCACCTGACTGTACATCTACTAGCCTGCCTGCTTCCTCTGGGATCCACTAACCCCTGAACTGTGTACGGACTGTTTGATCCAACTTTTGGGTGTGGATATCGGAGGCTCCTACTTCCAGCCTGTCTGGTTGGTGATCACCTCTACAGCATCTGGGACCCCAGAGTGACCCTTCCAGCAACTAACCCGCCAGGCTCTCATACCACTCTGCACTCCCGTGCCTCCTGTGTGCTCTACCAGGGGCGGTGAGTCAGATACGTAAGGGAGACCTTCCTCTACACTATCGGGCTCATCAGTCAGGTACGTGAGAATCTGACACCCAGTGTGAAAGCCCGAGTGCTTTCACACTGGGGCGTTGTGCTGGCAGGACATCAAAAAAAGCCCTGAAAGCAGCTTCTTTGAGGCGCTTTAGGAGCAGTGTATACACCGCTCCCAAAACGTCCATGCCTATTGAAATCAATGGGCAGCGGCGCTTTTATCCCTTTATTCAACCACTAGCGGGGGGTAAAAGCGACCCGCTAGCGGACGAAAAGCGCCTCTAAAATGACGGTAAAATGCCGCTAGTTTTAGCGGCACTTTACCGCTGACGCCCCTGCGCTTTCATTGTGAAGGGGCTCTTAAAGAGTTGTGTGCCTTCCATATACAGTATTATATCATCCGCATAAAGGCTAATTACCTCCTTCCTATTTCCCATTACTATTCCTTTGTATTTCTCCAATTTCCAAAACCTCAAAGCAAACGTCTCTATTGCTATAGCAAAAGATACCCATTCCTCTCTGCAAAAAGCCTCCAGTTCCTGTAAATTCTTGGGCTGTCTTGCATGAGCTACATGTTTGAGATATCCCCACAGTGGCTCAATGATATTGAAGTCAGGAGACAGATGGCCACTCCAGAACCTTCACTTTATCCTGCTGTAGCCAATGACAGGTGAACTTGGCCTTATGTTTTGGATCATTGCCATGTTGGAATGTCCAAGTATGTCCCATGCACAGCTTCCTGGCTGATGAATCCAAATGTTCCTCCAGTATTTTTTGATAACATACTGCATTCATCTTGCCATCAATTTTGACCAAATTTCCTGTGCCTTTGTAGCTCACACATATCCAAAACATTAGCAATCAACCTCCGTGTTTCACAGTAGGAATGGTGTACCTTTTGTCATAGGCCTTGTGGACTCTCCAAATGTAGCATTTATGGTTGTGGCCAAAAAGCTCAATTTTGGTCTTATCACTTCAAATTGTGCCAGAAGGTTTATTCTAAGTGGGATACTTTGTGGCATTTGCGTAGTAATGGCTTTCTTCTGGTGACTCGACCATGCAGCCCATCTTTCTTCAAGTGCCTCCTTATTGTGCATCTTGAAACAGCCACACCACATGTTTTCAGAGAGTCCTGCATTTCACCTGAAGTTATTTGTGAGTTTTTCTTTGCATCCCGAACAATTTTCCTGGCAGTTGTGGCTGAAATTTTAGTTGGTCTACCTGACTTTCCACTTCTAGATTCAAGTTTGAACACTGCTGGTTGGCACTCAATTCCTTGGATATCTTTTTATATCCTTTTCCTGTTTTATACAGTTCAACTACCTTTTCCCGCAGATCCTTTGGCAAATCTTTTGCTTTCCCCATGACTCAGAATCCAGAAACATCAGTGCAGCACTGGATTAAAGATGCAAGGGTCTGTCAGGAGTCCAGAAACTCACTGACCTCTTATACACACACACACACACACACACACACACACACACACACACACACTAACTACAATCAAACAGATCACCGGTGGGGATGGTTACCTTTAATAGCTATTCAAACCCCTTTGTGTCAACTTGTGTGCATGTCATCAGGCCAAAATCATCAGGGTATGTAAACTTTTGATCAGGTTCATTTGGGTAGTTTCTGTTGCCATTATAATTTAAAAAGAGTAAACACAGTTGATTGATAATAAATGGCTTTAACCAAACACTAACCAGGAGTGAAAGAAAAGTTTTTTTTTTTTTGTTATCATTCATATTCTCTGAAAAATGGCCTAGAAATCAAATTCTGCCAGGGTATGTAAACTTATGAGCACAAATGTATATACTGTATACACATACATACAGTGGGTATAGAAAATGTTTAATCACCTCCCTTTAAAGTAATAACATCGTGTTGCTTTGCAGCCTGAAATTAGGACAGACACAGTTTGTGTTTTGTCCAGCTGTTTTTACTAGTGCAACTTATAACATCAAAGTCAAGAATATAACACGTCAGAAAAAAAAAAAAAAAATTCAACAAACAATCACTGAGTTGGAAAAAGGACCCCCCCCCCCCCTCCCCATGTCAGTATTTTATTGAACCACCTTAATTACAGCCTTAAGTCTGTTAGCATATGTCTCTACTAACTTTGCACATATAGACTTTGCAATATTTGCCCACTCCTCATTGCAGAACTGCTCAAGTTAAGTTAAATTTGATGGTGACCGTTTATTGACTGCAGTCTTCAAGTCATTCCACAGATTTTCAATGTGGTTTAAGTCTGGGCTCTGACTGAGCCATGCAAGAACATTCACCTTTCTCTCCTTCAACCACTGTGTGGTTATTTTTACTATGTGTTTTAGGTCATTGTCATGTTGGAAGGTAAACCTTCTTAGTCTGATCTAACCATAACACCTTTTTCATGTGGCCTCAGAATCTTCAAGGTGCATTTAAGGTGGTTAAATGAGACTAAAATTGATGATATGTCTGGCAGAAATCCAATTCCAATCCAAACCTTGTCCACAAGGTTTAGGAGTGTGTCTATGGGAATGTTTGACCATTCTTCCAGAAGTGCATTTGTGAGGTCAGGCACTGATGTTGGACGAGAAGGCCTGGCTCGCAGTTTCCACTCTAATACATTCCAGAGGTGTTCTATCGGGTTGAGGTCAGGACTCTGTGCAGGCCAGTCAAGTTGCTCCACTCCAAACTCGCTCACCCATGTCTTTATGGACCTTGCTTTGTGCACTGGTGCACAGTCATGTTGGAACAGGAAGGGGCATCCCCAAACTGTTCCCACAAAGTTGGGGGCATGGAATTGTCTAAAATGTCTTGGTATGCTGACTCCTTAAGAGTTCCTTTCACTGGAACTAGGGGGCCCAGCTCAACTACTGAAAAACAACCCCACACCATAATCCCCCCTTCACCAAATGAGTTGGACCAGTGCACAAAGCGAGGTCCATAAAAACATGGATTGAGCGAATCTGGGATGGAGGAACTTGCTTGGCCTGCACAAAGTCCTGCCCTCAACCCGATAAAACACCTTTGGATGAATTAGCGCCGAAATTACAAGCCAAGCCCTTTCGTCCAACATCAGTGCCTGACCTCACAAATGCGCTTCTGGAAGAATGGTCAAACATTCCCATAGACACACTCTTAAACCTTGTGGACAGCCTTCCCAGAAGAGTTGAAGCTGTTATAGCTGCAAAGGGTGGGCCAACTCAATATTGAACTCTACGGACTAAGACTGGGATGACACCAAAGTTCATGTGCGTGTAAAGGCAGGCGCCCCAATACTTTTGACAATATAGTATTATATATATATATATATATATACACACTGTATATATATATATATATATATACACACACACACATACACATACATACACACACACACACAGTGGATATAAAAAGTCTACACACCCCTGTTAAAATTTTAGGTTTCTGTGATGTTAAAAAATGAGACTAATGCCGTGTATACACGGCCAGACTTCTCGACAGCAAAGGTCCGACGGAACAAATCCGTCGGACAATTCGACCATGTGGGCTTCATCGGACCTTTGCTGTCGAAAAATCAGACGGACTTTAGATTTAGAACATGTTTCAAAACTTTCCAACGGACTCGAGTCCGGTCAACAAATCAGTTTGTCTGTATGCTGGTCCGACGGACGAAAACCAACGCTAGGGCAGCTATTGGCTACTGGCTATGAACTTCCTTATTCTAGTCCGGTTGTACGTCGTCACGGTCGAATCCGTCGGACCTTCATCAGCACCCAGCAGTGCACCTTTACCAGCACCCATCAGTGCACCCTCACCAGCACCCATCAGCGCACCCTCACCAGCACCCATTAGTGCAGCCACATCTGTCCTAGTCTCCCTATTGCACCACAACCGGTAAAGCGTTAAAGCGTCGCTCATTTTAGCGGCGCTTTACTGCTGTTATAGCAGCGCTTTTCGGCCAAAAGCGGGGCACTTTTAACCGCTAGCGGCTGAGGAAAGTGTTAAAAGCACCCACAAAGCGCCGCTACCAAAGGGCTTTGCAGTCGCTTCGGCAGCGGTGCCCATTGATTTTAATGGCAGGGGCAGTGGAGGAGCTGTGCTGCTTGCAGGACTTTTTTTCCTGTCCTGCAAGCCCACCGCCCCAGTGTGAAAGCACTCAGGCTTTCACACTGAGGTGGATTGAAAAGGGCCCCAGTGTAAAAGGGGTCTTAAAATTCTTCAAAAAAATTTCTCTGAAAAATTCCCCCAGTTATATACCCCCTGGACCAAAATATCTCCATTGATGAGTCCCTTGACAAATTCACAGGCAGGCTGGGCTTCAAATAGTTTATCCCCAGCAAAAGGGCCCAATATGGTGTTAAACCCTACAACCTTTGTGACCGAGCCACAGGGTACATCTACGCCATCCTGGTGTATGAAGGGAAGGACACCCAACTGCATCCCCCTGAATGCCCAGAGTACATTCTGTACAGTGAGAGCCAATAGAAAGAACTTCCCGCAAAAACTTGTCAATGAAAGGCTATGACGAGGGGGAAACGGCGTCTTTGCAGAATGAGCTATTGGCTGTCAGGTGGAGGGACAGATGAAACGTCCACATCCTCACATCGATCTATAATGACACTAATGCGTAAATCCCCAGAAGAAGCGGCCCAATCTGGAAACCAGCTTGTGTCCACGACTATAATTTGTTAATGGAGGGAGTGGATTTCAATGATTTAGATGATCGAAACCTACCTTCCCAACAGAAAATCCTGCCATTGGTACAAAAAAGTCTCAATTTATTTATTCAGTTTGGCCATTACTTATGTTATTTACTAAAAATCTACCGAGACGCCCGTATCCTATCATCATTACCAAGAATAAATTATCACGCCCTATTGTACCCTGAAGGCCCACAAGAAAGCATGCGCTCCGATTCAGTGAGCAGACTCCACGAATGCCACTTTCAAGAGAGAACCCCCCCCAAAACAGGCCAAAGACGTCAAAAGAAATGCTGGGTGTGCTCCAGAGGAGAAGTTATGCCGCGTACACACGTTAGTATTTTCCGGCGGGAAATGTTGGATGTGAGCCTGTTGGCTGAAGGTTTCCGACCGTGTGTATGCTCCATCGAACATTTGTTGTCGGACTTTCCTCCAACAAATGTTGGCTAGCAGGTTCTCAAATTTTCCGCCAACAAAATTTTGTTGTCGGAATTTCCGATCGTGTGTATACAAGTCCGTTGTACAAAAGTTCACGCATGCTCGGAATCAAGCAGAAGGAGCCGCACTGGCTATTGAACTTCCTTTTTCTCGGCTCATCGTACGTCTTGTACGTCACCACGTTTCCACGTTCGTAATTGTTGATCAAC
This sequence comes from Lithobates sylvaticus, assembly GCA_028564925.1. Lineage (NCBI taxonomy): Eukaryota > Metazoa > Chordata > Amphibia > Anura > Ranidae > Lithobates > Lithobates sylvaticus. The sequence goes on from CM053026.1 coordinate 434,820,387, forward strand.
ATTTGTGTGGCCGTGTGTATGCAAGACAAGTTGGAGCGAACAACCTTCAAACAAAAATCAACGTTTTTGTTGTCAGAAAGTCTGATTGTTGTGTTTCCCCGTTACCATACTTCTCTACATTAATAGGGAAGTATGGTAAACATACTTGTCATTTACCTCCACACCCCTTATGCCACTGCACTAAACTGTACATATCGCTTCCTTCTCCGGAACTGACCCTGGCCTGCTATACGACCACACTTCTGCCTAACGCGAAACATACTTCTATACTTCTTCCTGCTCCGGAACTGACCGCGGCCTGTTATATTTCCACGCTTCTGCCTAACGCTAAACTGTACCTACCTATGCCTGCTCTGAAACTGACCCTGGACTGTTTGACCACATTTTATGCCTGTCTCTTGGACTGATCTTTTACCCTGCTACTGGAGTAGTGGAATTCGTAACACAGGGGTCTCACATATGTGAGAGGCTAAAGAATTGTTTTTCTGGATGAATAAAACACATTTTTTAGTTTTCTCATTCCCAGATTAGGGTCTGGAGTCCAGAGGATTCAAAGAGATTTAGGTGGGAGAAGCCTCTACCCCTGTCCCCATTCTTTCCTGGCCTGCTACCTGTACTATGGACCATGTTCCTGCTTACTACCAGGATTAATATTTTGGCACTGCTGGCAATATCTCTACTTGCCCTGACTCTGGATTGTATATGGACAGTATCCCTACCTGTACTGACTATGGACAATATTCCTGCCTGCTGCCTAGACAATTCCATTCACTGTCCCTGACCATGTCCCTGCCTGCTGCCTGGATCCCGATCTCTTCTGAGCTCTCCTCCTGTGGACATCTGGACTACTAAAACCACAGGTAATCTTTTGTTTACCTTTTACTCAGCAGAATGTATTTTGAGGTGTAATTATTGGTATGTACATGCCATCTGTTAGAAATATAAAGGGCCTTCAAAAATGTGAATTTTTGTCATGAAATTAGATACGTAATTTATGTCCCTAGAACACCTGATGGTGCTCCTTGGATGTATGTGGCCAGGCTGTGTAAAAGTCTAATGCCCCGTACACACGGTCGGATTTTCCGACGGAAAATGTCCTATCGGACAATGTTGTCGGAAATTCCGACCGTGTGTAGGCTCCATCGGACTTTTTCCGTCGGATATTCCGACGGACAAAGTTTTATCTCCTGCTCTCAAATTTTCCGACAACAAAGTCCTATCGGACTTTTTCCGATCGTGTGTAGCGAATTCCGACGGACAAAGTGCCACGCATGCTCAGATCACATTACAAGACCAAAGCTATTGGCTACTAGCCTCTACGTAGTCCCGTCGTAGGCAACAAACGTCACCACGTTCAGAATGATCGGATTTTCCGACAACTTTGTCCGACTGTGTGTATGCAACAGTGTCGGACAAAATCCGTCGGAAAAAATCTGATGGATTTTGTGGTCGGTTTTTTCGACCGTGTGTACGTGCATGTGGTATCTCCATACTAAGGAGGAGTAGCAGAATGTATTTTGGAGTGTCATCTTTGCTATATACATGCTATGTGTTTGAAATATCTTATAAATGGACAACTTTGTGTAAAAAAAAAAAATGAACCATTCAAAAGACTCATCATGCCTCATAGATTATACATTGGGGTGTATGCTTTCCAAAATGTCATTTTGTGGGCATTTCCATTGTCCTGGTGCTCCAGGGCCTTCAAAAGTGTAATATGTGGTTATGAAATGAGATGTGTAATTTTTCTCCTAAAATGCCTGAAGGTGCTACTTCAATGTTGGGCCTCTGTATGTGGCCAGTCTGTGTAAAAGGCTTACACATGTGGTGACGCCATACTCAGGAGGAGTAGCAGAATGTATTTGGGGTGTATTTTTTGCTATGTACATGCTGCGTGTTGGAAATATCTTATAAATATCTTATAGATTAACTCTTTATTTTGGGGTGTAATTTGTGGTATGCACATGCCATGTGAGAGAAATAACCTGTTAATATGACAATTTTGTGGAAAAAAAATCTTAATTTTGCAAAGAATTGTGGGAAAAATGACAACTTCAAAAAACTTACCATGCCAAATACCTTGGAATGTCTACTTTCCAAAAATTGGTAATTTGGGGGTATTTGTACTTTCCTGACTTGTTAGTATCTCATGAAATTAGATAGGTCGTCAGAACATCAGGTGTAATTAGGTGTGATCAATTTTCAATGATTGGCACCAAAGCTTGTAGGCTCCAACTTTCACAAAGACCAAATAATTTACACTGATTTGGGTTATTTTTACCAAAGATATGTAGAAGTATACATTTTGGCCAAAATGTATGTAGAAAAACTACTAATTTGCTAAATTTTATAACAGAAACAAAGAAAAAAACTTTTTTTTACAAAATGTTAGGTCTTTTTTCATTTATAGCGCAAAAAAAAAAAAAAAAAAACCCAGAGGTGATCAAATACCACCAAAAGAAAGCTCTATTTGTGTGAAGGACAAAAATGTCATATGGGTACAGTGTTGCATGACTGAGTAATTGTCATTCAAAATGTGAGACCATCGAAAGCTCAAAATTGGTCTGGTTAGGAAGGGGGTTTAAGTTCCCAGTGGGCAAGTGGTTAATGTTGCTGTGGTCCTCTTGGCAGCCTCCCCGACCAGTTTTCTTCTCGTCTTTTTATTAATTTTGGAGGGACGTCCAGTTCTTGGTCACTGTTGTGCCATATTTTCTCCACTTGATAATGACTGTCTTCACTGTGTTCCATGGTATATTTAAAGTGGATGTAAACCCGAATCTTTTTTTTTTTTTGATGTCATAATGTAGAGAATGAGATTTCCTATCATTTGAGCCCAGTCTTGCCACACAGAGTTACACCATCTCTGAGCAATCATCTTTTATTGTTCAGTCAGAGAATTCTTGACAAAGTGCTGTAAACTTTGTCAAAACCTCCCCCTTGCTGTGAGTGACAGGTTATTTACATATCTCATGCACTAGCCTGAGACAGGCACATCCTGTGTAAAAAGTTCACAATTCACATCAATCCTCCCCTCCTCTCCCCTCCAGCATTCCCAGGATTTTTTGCCTTTATAACGAGCAGCTCCTAATATAAATAGCCATTTGTGCAGGTAAGGGAAGTCCTTCTACATGCACAGGAGTCACAGGGGGTCGTGAGCACGCCCTGCTTCTGTCCAGAATGCGCTCTGTGTCCCCTGTGCATGCACTTCTCATCATAACAAGAGTAAAGTTCGTCCTTACAACGCTGGCTGGCCAAGGGGAGTGTAGAGGTGGGCGGGTGTCTAGTGACGTCACGACTCCGCCCACAGAGTGCTGAAGCATAGACCCACCCATCAAATCAGGAGATTTGCGGGGCTCCGTGTGAAGAAGGGGGTGACTTTAAACTGGTAGGGATACATGCAGGGGGAATGTATACATGTATACTTTAGTATGATGGCAATAGTTTAGAATCATGAGTGGTGGGTTTACATCCACTTTAATGCTTTGGAAATCCTTTTGTACCCTTCTCCTGACTGATACCTTTTAGCAATGAGATCCCTCTGATGGTTTGGAAGCTCTCTGCAGGCCATGGCTTTTGCTGTAGGATGCGACTAAGAAAATGTCAGGAAAGACCTACTAGAACAGCTGAACTTTATTTGGGGTTAATCAGAGGCACTTTAAATGATGACAGGTGTGTACTGACTCCTATTTAACATGAGTTTGATTTGTGATTGCTTAACCACTTCATGCAAATTGCCGTACCCTTACGTCGGTACTTTGATGCTAAATACCGTTGTTATGGCAGCCGCTAGCTGCCATAACCCCGGTATTTTTTGGAACAGCATGCGTTTCTCTTTAAGATAAAAGTGGTCTCTGCGGCAGATTCGCCGCAAGATCACTTTTATCGGTGGTGGGAGAGGGCCCCCCCACCTCGATTTGGTCGTCTGACGCTTGCCCGTGCCGTTGGTAGCAGCGGAGACGACCGCGTTCGCTCCCCTCACTGCCTGGTTGCCGAGTGAGGGGAAGATGGCCCCCACTTGGCTCCATAGCATTGGAGGGAGGAAACATTTAGCATTTTAGTGTAAATATGAGATCTGAGGTCTTTTTGACCCCAGATCTCATATTTGAGAGGTCCTGTCTTGCTTTTTACATTCCTTGTAAGAGGAATAAAAATCCGAATAATATTTTCTTAAAAGGACAGTGTCAGGGCATGTCTTGGACATAGGGGTGTGAGGATGTGTCTGGTCCCTGCTCCACTATCACCGCAGCACAAACAGCAGCACACCAGAGATTACGAGCCCGGAAACAGCTCGAGACATGTCTCAGAGGCGCGGAACACAACTCAGAACCCGGGAACCAAAAAATCCCGACAGGGGCAGCTGGATAACTATTTACATACAGTGGTGTGAAAAAGTGTTTGCCCCCTTCCTCATTTCCTGTTCCTTTGCATGTTTGTCACACTTAAGTGTTTCGGAACATCAAACCAATTTAAACAATAGTCAAGGACAACACAAGTAAACACAAAATGCAATTTGTAAATGAAGGTGTTTATTATTAAAGGTGAAAAAAAATCCAAACCATCATGGCCCTGTGTGAAAAAGTGATTGCCCCCTAAACCTAATAACTGGTTGGGCCACCCTTAGCAGCAACAACTGCAACCAAGCGTTTGCGATAACGTGCAATGAGGCTTTTACAGCGTCCTGGAGGAATTTTGGCCCACTCATCTTTGCAGAATTGTCCTAATTCAGTTACATTAGAGGGTTTTCGAGCATGAACGGCCTTTTTAAGGTCATACCACAACATCTCAATAGGATTCAGGTCAGGACTTTGGCTAGGCCACTCCAAAGTCTTCATTTTGTTTTTCTTCAGCCATTCGGTGGTGGACTTGCTGGTGTGTTTAGGATCATTGTCCTGCTGCAGAACCCAAGTTCGTTTCAGCTTGAGTACACGAACAGATGGTCGGACATTCTCCTTCAGGATCTCTTGGTAGACAGCAGAATTCATAGTTCCTTTTATCACGGCAAGTCTTCCAGGTCCTGAAGCAGCAAAACAGCCCCAGATCATCACACTACCACCACCATATTTTACTGTTGGTATAATGTTCTTTTTCTGAAATGCAGTGTTCCTTCTACGCCAGATATACTTGGACACACACCTTCCAAAGAGTTCCACTTTTGTCTCATCGGTCCACAGAATGTTGTCCCAAAAGTCTTGGGGATCATCAAGATGTGTTGTGGAGAAATTGAGACAAGCTTTGATGTTCTTTTTTCTCAGCAGTGGTTTTCTCCTTGGAACTCTGCCATGCAGGCCATTTTTGCCCAGTCTTTTCCTGATGGTGGAGGCATGAACGCTGACCTTAACTGAGGCAAGTGAGGCCTGCAGTTCCTTGGACGTTGTTGTGGGGTCTTTTGTGACCTCTTGGATGAGTCGTCGCTGCGCTCTTGGGGTAATTTTGGGCGGCCGGCCACTCCTGGGAAGGTTCACCACTGTTCCATGTCTTCGCCATTTGTGGATAATGGCTCTCACTGTGGTTTGCTGGATTCCCAAAGCTTTGGAAATGGCTTTATAACCCTTTCCAGACTGATAGATCTCAATTACTTTCTTTCTCAATTGTTCCTGAATTTCTTTGGGTCTCGGCATGATGTGTAGCTTTTAAGGATCTTCTGGTGGACCTTACTGTGTCAAGCAGCTCCTATTTAAGTGATGCCTTGATTGTGAACAGGTGTGGCAATAATCAGGCCTGGGTGTGGCTAGAGAAATTGAACTCAGGTGTGGACAACCACAGTTATAGTATGTTTTAACAAGGGGGGCAATCACTTTTTCACACAGGGCCATGATGGTTTGGATTTTTTTTCACCTTTAATAATAAACACCTTCATTTACAAATTGCATTTTGTGTTTACTTGTGTTGTCCTTGACTATTGTTTAAATTGGTTTGATGTTCCGAAACACTTAAGTGTGACAAACATGCAAAGGAACAGGAAATGAGGAAGGGGGCAAACACTTTTTCACACCACTGTAGTTACATAGTAGGTGAGGTTGAAAAAAAGACACACGTCCATCAAGTCCAACCTATGTGTGTGATTATAAGTCAGTATTACATTGTATATCCCTGTATGTTGCGGCCGTTCAGGTGCTTATCTAATAGTTTTTTTAAACTATCGATGCTCCCCGCTAAGACCACGGGCTGTGGAAGGGAATTTCACATCTTTGCTGCTCTTACAGTAAAGAACCCTCTACGTAGTTTAAAGTTAAACCTCTTTTCTTCTAATGTTAATGAGTGGCCACGTGTCTTGTTAAACTCCCTTCTGCGAAGTACGGTATTTATAAATTGAAATCATATCCCCTCTGAAGCGTCGCTTCTCCAGAGAGAATACGTTCAGTGCTCGCAACCTTTCCTCATAACTAATATCCTCCAGACCCTTTATTAGGTTAGCTGCCCTTCTTTGTACTCGCTCCATTTCCAGTACATCCTGCATGAGGACTAGTGCCCAGAACTGGACAGCATACTCTAGGTGCGGCCGGACCAGAGTCTTGTAGAGGGGAGAATTATCGTTTTACCTCTGGAGTTGATCACATTTTTAATGCATACCAATATTCTGTTTGCTTTGTTAGCAGAAGCTTGGCATTGCATGCCATTGCTGAGCCTATCATCTACTAGGAGCCTGCACCCCCGGCCTCCCCTGGGTCCACGACCTCCCGAGATAGAGGGTCAGACACAGCTGAGCTCATAGACGATGGGGGCATTAAAATACATATTTGATTGTACCAGTCATCTGTGTAAACGCCTTTGGGGATCTGTATAGAAAACTTTTCTCTTTTTTTTTTTTACTCTTTTTATGACACCGCATAGCCATGGTCTGACTCTGTGAAACGGTGTCGCTTTTATTAGTAATCACACAGTTTGTTATGGTTCAACAGTTGTCATTTCAGTTACCATGATGCCTAACTAGACAGAACAGGTACCCTCACTCTTGAACGTCCCATTTTGCTGTGTAGTTCTGCATGGACAAAAGAAGGACACTACAGGTACACTTCCCCTGAGTAACGTCACCTCCCCCTAGATAAGAACGGGTCTCACGACCAGCTAATATAAGCACTTAAACCACATAACTAGAACGCAGGTGACACTAAAAAGGTATTCCTACATCAGGCTAACCACGCACGCAAGCAAACCCGCCAAAGGCAGTAACAACGACGGACTAAGATGTTAACTGGGTACATCTTTCCCGTGTAGTCTTTCTCAACCTCAGAACAGCAGATTGGACTAGAGTCTGCCTCTCTTGGAGAGGCTCTCTCTACCTTCTCTCTGTACCTCACCGAAACCTCTGTTTTAGGGCAAGGGGGACTACCCCTTTACCTATCGGTTTACGGTTCAGGAGTAGGTTCCTCCTTCTCCTACCCCTTACCACCGTCCCCAACTACCCCCCCCCCCCCACATTCCTCATTACTTCACCAGTACCGATTTCACACAGAGAGTGTGTAAACCCTAGTATGTTATGCTACCTTTAGTAACAGGACACCCCCCCCCCCCCCCCCCCCCCCCCCAGGTCAAGCTATACTCTTTAAATATTAAGGGACTCAACACTCCCGAAAAGAGATCAAAGTTGCTTCTCCTCCTACGAAAGGCCAAGGCTGATGTGATCTTCCTTCAGGAAACACACTTCAGAACGGACAGTATCCCCAATCTACACAGCTCCTTATATCCAATGGTATTTCATGCCACAAATAATGACTCAAAATCTAAGGGTGTATCCATCCTAATCTCAAAACACTGTCCCATCCAGATTCAAGACACAGAAATAGACACTAACGCCCCCTACAATTTTCTGAAAGCCAAGTTATACAGTAAACCTATAACCTTGGCCAACCTTTATGCCCCCATCAAGCAACAGGTCCCCTTCTTTTGCAAAACCCTACAAAACCTTGCCACGTTCCACAGGGGCCTGCTGATTGTGGTCGGTGATTTCAAAATGCCACCCTCATTCTTCACCACTTACAAACAGTTCTGCCTAAAATTTCTTTGGGCCGACAAACACTCACGGTACGGTGGGAGAAACTGGTGAAGCTGAAAGGAGGAATAGGCCTCCTGACATACAAAAATATTACTGGTCATGCCACCTAACCAGAATTGTAGATTGGCACCTACACAAAAAGGCTAAAGCCTGGATAGACATTGAGGAGGCGTTTTCCCCCTTACCTATTCAAAATTTTCCGTGGATAAGCTCCCATGGGATCCCAAGGGAAAGCAAGTCCCACCCCCTGATTGGCCCGACAATCCAGATTTTTTGCACTGTATATAACAAATTGAAAATTGCCTCAGCACCAGGCCCAATGACACCGTCTGATCGGAACAGGGACCTCTCTCCGGGAGTCACTTACCTTAACAATGACGTTATGTCGACAAAACAATTCATTAGAGCAGAATCTTTTTTCGACAAAGGGAAAATTATACCCTACCAAACCCTCACAACTAGACTCCTCGACGCACACATCCCCTTTTTCAACTTCCTTCAGATACGTCACTTTCTACTCAGCTCTACTCCACACTCCCAGTGGTGCAGAGACCAAACACCTTTTGAAGCCATATGCAATGGGTCCGAACCCCCAAGACATAAAATATCCGATATGTAAGCCTTACTGTTCACCAAGATATCCACCAAAGACGATGTGTCCTGCCAAAAATTAAATAGAGAATTGACCACAGACCTCACACAAGAGGACTGGGACAAAATCTTTACCCATATACATAAAGGGTCATTGAATGTCTCCGCCCAAGAAAACGGATACAAAATCTTCTCCAGGTGGTATAGGACCCCTGACGGAATACATAAATTTCACCCCAGCATCCCTCCTTTATGGTTCTCTATTGCATATTTGGTGGGAATGCCCCCTAATCCAACCCTATTGGAGGGAGGTACATCGTCTTACCTCACAAATCACAACATACACTCCAGATTTCACTCCAGCCCAATATCTACTCAACTTTATTCCTCTTCCCCAATCGGCCTGATCAAAATCACTCACTCTACACCTCATCAATGCAGCAAAACTCTGTGTACTCACTCACTGGAGGACTACTCCCCCCCCCCCCCCCCCCCCCCCCCCCCCTAGTATAGCTGAATGGCTCTGCAGAGTCAGGAAAATAGCTGAGATGGAAGATTTAATCCACCAAGCTCGAGATACTCCAGCAAAATTTCACAAAACCTGGGCTTGCTGGCTTCATTTCAAAGAATCAATGGATTAACGTAACATCCTAAATGACTCCTCATAGCTTGACCTTGGGCCTTACATTTATCCATGGCAACTCCTCCTTCTCCCCTCATCCCCTCTTCCCATCACCCACCACCCATCTACTAGTATTACAGATTGAACCTAGTGGACTACCACTAAACCAAGACCTTGCACTAATATTGGGACTGCATATACCTCAACATTTCATGTGCCACACGGTGCATATCCGAGATACCGGCATGTTGACAAATCAATACTAGACAAAAAAGACACCCTCCCCACATACAGTTAGTTCCTGACAGGGGTATGTGGGAGATGCGGCAAAATACCCGGTACCCAGAAAATACATATAGCAGGAATACACTACTTTTCCCATAACAAGTCCACTTGCCTCATTACGGATTTAGAACCTTCTACAGTTTCAAATGTTCTAAATGTTTGTTATATACATTGTCTCGTTGTGAATCTTCTGTTTGCTCAGATTTTTTTTACACCTATTGCAGTCTTACTGTATGCCAATGTTAGCAATGTACTCCGAGACTGTATTGATGATTGATTTAATGTTTCATTATCTGTAACATGCAAATTCTTCAATAAAAAAAAAAAAAAAAAAAAAAAAAAAACATATCTGGTCTCTCCCCACTAGAGAGGACCTGGAGAAGTTTACCACACGGGTGGAAAAGGCCTTTAAAGAGGACATTGCGCAGCTTAAGGAAGATAACACACACCTAGGGACAAGAGTAGAAACACTGGAGCAGAGGCTAGATGAGGCTATCCCCACACTGTCAGCCCTGCAGATACGATGTGCTGACCAGGATCAGAGAATAGAAACATTACTATGTCAGTTTGATGACTTTGAGAACCGTAGCAGGTGTGCAAATATCCGCATTCCCGGACTGCTAGAAGCTACTGCCCCAAAAGACATCATCCCCTCACTGATGGGGATAGTCAGAGAAATCCTGGCGCTCCACTGTGCCCATTGAGATTGACCGAGCCCACCAAGCTCTGAGGCCTCCTTCACAGGATGCAGACAATCCCAGGGACATCATATGCAAACTACACAAATACACTCTTAAGATACGTATTATGCAGAAGATGCGCAAAAAGCTGTTTTTGGATTTTGATGGTGCCCACCTCTTTTTTTATCAAGACATCTCCAGGTGCACCCTTATGCACCAAGGATGACCTTCCACACTTCCTGTCATCTCTTGGGCTGGAGCCTGTAGACTTCCCGGACTGGCAAGGAGATTCAGAGGTAGCAGGCTTCCCAGCAATCTGGCTTCCCCAGCCCTGGCTACACACACATTACTGTTTACTGATGCTGAGGCAGCCAGCTACACTTGACACGTGGTAGCATGGTATCGCTACATAGATGATGTAATTTTGATGTGGGATGGCCCAACCACACTTTTGTTGGAATTTTTGGACTATATGAACTCAAAGAATACTTTCAATCTTCAACTCACTATGACTCGCAACCCTTCCAGCATTTCCTTTTTGGATTTGACTATGGCTTTTTTCAAAGTGAACTTTTTAGAAAACTCACGGCGGGTAACACAATTCTGACAGCATCCAGTTTCATCCAAAACCGCTGTTGGCATCTATTCCTTTTGCCCAATATATCAGGGCCAGGTGTAACTGTTCCAGCAATGCCCTCTTTGATCAAGAGGCCGCTACACTCAGACAAAGATTACGTGCCTGAGGATACTCTGATAGCATCCTCAAAAAGGCATACAAAAAGGCCAGAGACAAATGCAGAGACAAATGCAGGAGGGACTTCCTTTTTTCCAAAAAAACAACCAATGAATCTCCTCCCATACGTATCATCACTAAATACTGCCAACAACATCGACAAATCAGAGACATATTACAAAGATATTGGCACTTGCTAAGTATGGACACTATGCTTTCACCCTTTGTATCAATACAACCCCTCATTACTTATCGAAGAGCTTCCTCTTTACGAGACAAATTGGCCCATAGCGAATTCAAGGCTAAACATGTGATCGCAGTAAATTAAAAGGTACATTTCGATGCAGTAATTGCAATTACTGCCAATACATGGATACAAACAAAACGGTAGTGTTACCCAATGGAGAGTTATTCAGATCCAAATACTTTGTAAACTCTCGCACTGCAGGGGTGGTATACCTTATGCAGTGCGAATGTAGCTGCTTCTACGTAGGCAAAACTAAATTACCTTTATGGCAACAAATTTACCGACATATTGTGAGTATTAAAAAAAATATCCTGACCTACCCATTGGCCGACACTGCCGTATAGTGCAGGCTAACTGCACTCCTAAAGTGCATTTTTTGGCCTTGGACCTTATCCCCACTAGACAAAAAAAAAAAAGTACGTAGGGGTCCCCCCAAATTCAATAACCAGGCCCTTCAGGTCTGGTATGGATATTAAGGGGGACCCCAGCAACTAAAAAAAATTATAAATAAAAAATGGCGTGGGGTCCCCCCAAATATCCATACCAGACCCTTCAGGTCTGGGATGGATTTTAAGGGGAACCCCGGCCAAAAAAAAAAAAAAAAATGGCGTGGGGTCCCCCTCAAAATCCATACCAGACCCTTTATCCGAGCACGCAACCTGGCAGGCCGCAGGAAAGGAGGGGGGGGACGAGAGCGGCCCCCCCTCCCGCCTGAACCGTACCAGGCCACATGCCCTCAACATTGGGAGGGTGCTTTGGGGTCCCCCCCAAAGCACCTTGTCCCCATGTTGATGAGGACAAGGGCCTCATCCCCACAACCCTGGCCGGTGGTTGTGGGGGTCTGCGGGCGGGGGGCTTATCGGAATCTGGAAGCCCCCTTTAACAAGGGGGCCCCCAGATCCCGGCCCCCCCCCCTGTGTGAAATGGTAAGGGGGTACAAAAGTACCCCTACCATTTCACCAAAAAAGTGGCAAAAATGGTAAAAATGACAGGAGACGGTCTTTGACAATTCCTTTATTAAAATCTTCTTTCTTCTTTCTTCATCCTTCGGTTTCTTCATCTTCTCCTTCCTTCATCTTCTTCCATCTTCTTCTTCCTTCGATTCGCTTCTTCTTCCTTCGATTCGCTTCTTCTTCCTCCGGTCTTCTCGTCCTTCTCGTCCGGCGTCGTCCTTCTCGTCCGGCATCGTCGTCTCTTCTCGCAGGCCGCTCCTCGCAATGGGAGGCTCCCGCTCTGTGAGGCTCCGCTCCGGGTGACAGGTCTTTTATAACGAAGGCACCTGGTGACCCCCGCCCCCTCTGACGCACGGGGACGTCATGTGGAATTCCCTATGGCTTTCCCCATGACGTCAGAGGGGGGGGCGGGGTCACCGGGTGCCTTCGTTATACAAGACCTGTCACCCGGAGCGAAGCCTCACACAGCGGGAGCCTCCCATTGCGAGGAGCGGCCTGCGAGAAGAGACGCTGATGCCGGACGAGAAGGACGACGCGGACGAGAAGGACGAGAAGACCGGAGGAAGAAGAAGCGAATCGAAGGAAGAAGAAGATGGAAGAAGATGCCGGAAGGAGAAGATGAAGAAAGGAAGACCAGAAGAAAGAAGAAAGAAGATTTTAATAAAGGAATTGTCAAAGACCGTCTCCTGTCATTTTTACAATTTTTGACGCTTTTTTGGTGAAATGGTAGGGGTACTTTTGTACCCCCTTACCATTTCACACAGGGGGGAGGCCGGGATCTGGGGGTCCCCTTGTTAAAGGGGGCTTCCAGATTCCGATAAGCCCCCCGCCCGCAGACCCCCACAACCACCGGCCAGGGTTGTGGGGATGAGGCCCTTGTCCTCATCAACATGGGGACAAGGTGCTTTGGGGGGGACCCCAAAGCATCCTCCCAATGTTGAGGGCATGTGGCCTGGTACGGTTCAGGCGGGAGGGGGGGCCGCTCTCGTCCCCCCCTCCTTTCCTGCGGCCTGCCAGGTTGCGTGCTCGGATAAGGGTCTGGTATGGATTTTATGGGGGACCCCACGCCATTTTTTTGGGCTAGGGTTCCCCTTAAAATCCATCCCAGACCTCAAGGGTCTGGTATGGATTTTGAGGGGGACCCTACGCCATTTTTTTTTTTTTTTTTGGCTGGGGTCCCCCTTAATATCCATCCCAGACCTGAAGGGCCTGGTTATTGAATTTGGGGGGACCCCTACACATTTTTTTATCAATGACTTCAATGAATGACAGTTCTCTGTATTACGGATCCAACAATTCATTTGCCGGCAATAGCCGCGAGTGATTTTAAATAGTTTTTTTTTTCCTGCAAAAATGACACATTGTACAGAGACAGTTCTCTATATTAGATATACTGAATCTCGAAGCATTCGAAGCATTCGTTATATCCGCTATTATAATTTCTTTCATATTAGTTGAAATTACATATTTGTTAGTTACAATACAACATTCGAATTGTTCTCTGTATTGCGGGAATCGGCAATTAGCCGCGAGTGATTTTAAATGTCTTTTTTTCCTGCAAAAATGACACATTGTACAGAGAGAGTTCTAAACACGGGAAACATGACCCCTTCTATATACTATATACTCTATAGTATGTCTATGAAGGGGGTCATGTTTCCCGTGTTTAGAACTCTCTCTGTACAATGTGTCATTTTTGCAGGAAAAAAAAGACATTTAAAATCACTCGCGGCTAATTGCCGATTCCCGCAATACAGAGAACAATTTGAATGTTGTATTGTAACTAACAAATATGTAATTTCAACTAATATGAAAGAAATTATAATAGCGGATATAACGAATGCTTCGAATGATTCGAGATTCAGTATATCTAATATAGGGAACTGTTCCTGCAGTGTCATTTTTGCAGGAAAAAAAAACTATTTAAAATCGAGTCGCAGCTATTGCCGGCAAATGAATTGTTGGATCCGTAATACAGAGAACTGTCATTCATTGAAGTCATTGATAAAAAAAATGCGTAGGGGTCCCCCCAAATTCAATAACCAGGCCCTTCAGGTCTGGGATGGATATTAAGGGGGACCCCCAGCCAAAAAAAAAAAAAAATGGCGTAGGGTCCCCCTCAAAATCCATACCAGACCCTTGAGGTCTGGGATGGATTTTAAGGGGAACCCTAGCCAAAAAAAATGGCGTGGGGTCCCCCATAAAATCCATACCAGACCCTTATCCGAGCACGCAACCTGGCAGGCCGCAGGAAAGGAGGGGGGGACGAGAGCGGCCCCCCTCCCGCCTGAACCGTACCAGGCCACATGCCCTCAACATTGGGAGGATGCTTTGGGGTCCCCCCCAAAGCACCTTGTCCCCATGTTGATGAGGACAAGGGCCTCATCCCCACAACCCTGGCCAGTGGTTGTGGGGGTCTGCGGGCGGGGGGCTTATCGGAATCTGGAAGCCCCCTTTAACAAGGGGACCCCCAGATCCCGCCCCCCCCCCTGTGTGAAATGGTAAGGGGGTACAAAAGTACCCCTACCATTTCACCAAAAAAGTGTCAAAAATTGTAAAAATGACAGGAGACGGTCTTTGACAATTCCTTTATTAAAATCTTCTTTCTTCTGGTCTTCCTTTCTTCATCTTCTCCTTCCGGCATCTTCTTCCATCTTCTTCTTCCTTCGATTCGCTTCTTCTTCCTCCGGTCTTCTCGTCCTTCTCGTCCGGCGTCGTCCTTCTCGTCCGGCATCAGCGTCTCTTCTCGCAGGCCGCTCCTCGCAATGGGAGGCTCCCGCTGTGTGAGGCTTCGCTCCGGGTGACAGGTCTTGTATAACGAAGGCACCCGGTGACCCCGCCCCCCCCTCTGACGTCATGGGGAAAGCCATAGGGAATTCCACATGACGTCCCCGTGCGTCAGAGGGGGCGGGGTCACCAGGTGCCTTCGTTATAAAAGACCTGTCACCCAGAGCGGAGCCTCACAGAGCGGGAGCCTCCCATTGCGAGGAGCGGCCTGCGAGAAGAGACGACGATGCCGGACGAGAAGGACGACGCCGGACGAGAAGGACGAGAAGACCGGAGGAAGAAGAAGCGAATCGAAGGAAGAAGAAGATGGAAGAAGATGACGGAAGAAGAAGATGGAAGAAGATGGAAGAAGATGACGGAAGGAGAAGATGAAGAAAGAAGATTTTAATAAAGGAATTGTCAAAGACTGTCTCCTGTAATTTTTACCATTTTTGCCACTTTTTTGGTGAAATGGTAGGGTACTTTTGTACCCCCTTACCATTTCACACAAGGGGGGGGCCGGGATCTGGGGGTCCCCTTGTTAAAGGGGGCTTCCAGATTCCGATAAGCCCCCTGCCCGCAGACCCCCACAACCACCGGCCAGGGTTGTGGGGATGAGGCCCTTGTCCTCATCAACATGGGGACAAGGTGCTTTGGGGGGGACCCCAAAGCACCCTCCCAATGTTGAGGGCATGTGGCCTGGTACGGTTCAGGCGGGAGGGGGGGCCGCTCTCGTCCCCCCCTCCTTTCCTGCGGCCTGCCAGGTTGCGTGCTCGGATAAAGGGTCTGGTATGGATTTTGAGGGGGACCCCACGCCATTTTTTTTTTTTTTTTTTTGGCCGGGTTCCCCTTAAAATCCATCCCAGACCTGAAGGGTCTGGTATGGATATTTGGGGGGGACCCCACGCCATTTTTTTTATTTTTTTTTGGCTGGGGTCCCCTTAATATCCATACCAGACCTGAAGGGCCTGGTTATTGAATTTGGGGGGACCCCTACGCTTTTTTTTTTTCTGCAAAAATGACACTTTGTCATTCGAATTCATTCGTTATATCTGCTATAATAATTTCGTTCAAATTAGTTGAAATTCGATATTGGTAGTTGGATTTACTAACGATTCGTAACTATTCATAACGATTCGTAACGATTCGTAACTATTCATAACGATTCGTAACGATTCGTAACTTGAAATTGAAATTCGATATTTGTAGTTGGATTCGAATTGTTCTCTGTGTTATGAGAACCAACAATTCATTAGCCGCGTTAACGATTCGTAACGATTCGTAACGATTCGTAACGATTCGTAACTTTACTAACGATTCGTAAAAAAAATTACGATTTGTCCGAATTTCGTATTTCGTACGAATTCGAACGGAATTTCGTACACGAATTACGAATTACGAATTTTTTTATATACGAAACGGGACGAAACGAAACGAAACGAATTTTTTGGCAGTTCCCATGTCTAATCCCCACCAGCCCTGGAGGGGGACACTCTAACAAAGCACTTCTACAGAGCGAATTGAGGTGGATATTCCACCTCAATGCTACTGCACTTCCAGGCCTCAACAAGGCTTTTAACTTCAAGCCCTTCTTGGAGGGTTTTCAATCGGGGGTCTGTGAATTGGACCTGTAGTTTCTCTAACATAGGTTGTCTCTTGTATTCCACTATATCAGTACATCCTTATCAACACATTTCACATCATGTGCCCAGTATATGTACAACCCCGTTCTTTATTAGTTTACGTATGTGTTTTGTATTTTGCTGTACTATGTATATCATTAATTATTGTTTTTTTTTTCCCTTGTCATTTCAGATGTCTCCCTAGAATTTAATGTTGATTTATCATCCCACTGGCTCTCAGGCCTAAGCTGACTGTTCTTTACCATTGGGTGGCACACTTTTTCCTTTTGGTGGTACATGCCTGATGTACACATCCATTTGTGTATATTTTTCTATTCCTCTTTGCGGTCCCATTTTTTTAAATTTGTTTCGTCTTTTCCAACATTTTACATGGGGTGCTCGGGTTGGGCACTCCACTTGACTGCCCAGCGTGCGGGAGACTGCCGATCCCCGCCTGTTTGGCGGTGGCTCGGGGTCCCTTTGGAGTCCAGCCTCTAGGCTGCGCTCCTTCCCGTTTGCAGTCCCAGGTGGCGAAGTGACAATGGACACGGCCCCGCCCCCGCTCTGCCAGGGATGGTTGCAGCCACCTTGGCGCAACACTCTGCCTCACGGCCACAGCTCAGTCGGGTGCTCATCGCACCTGTTCTCAGCTGTTTGCAATAGCTTTACTGGCTTTTTAAAACTTCCGGCCAGCAGCGGCACTCACATTGCTGGTGACCCACTGAATCATGCATACTCCCTGATATGGTGAGCTTTCAATTTGATTTTCATTTAGATTTTTACTCTTATATTTTTTATGCACCATCAATCTTTACTATGATTGATACGCTCACCATCATTCCTCTGTCTTTATGTTTCCATATAGACAAGAAGCCATAAGTTTTATTTCTGCATGTATTGGCCGACTTCATGCGGATGGGAGTAGTCACTCCAACCAGCGGGAGTTCTTGTAGTCAATGTGGGTTTGTCCGGCCCTTGCTTTCCCATTCTTTTGACACAGCACATTAGCCACACATCCTTAAATCTGTACCGCAAAGCAGCAGCTGCGCAGGCCCTATCCACAGCGCCGGTTTCCCTTTGTATGTATTAGCAGACAGCTCAGGCATGCTCAGGCATGTGAGTATACCCCTCTTTACCATGTTTTACTGTGTAAATGGTTACTTAATTTCAGTCTAAAAACGATCGTTATTGTGATTGTATTATTGTACTAATGTATAAATATGTTTATATTGTAGAACATGTATGCTTGAGATGACATAGAGCCTATGAAGGAGGACTGAAACATGTCAGGCGTCATTCTTAATAGCTACATGAATTAGCCCATGTAGAGGGCAGCTACTGCTATGTTTATATTTTTGTATTGATTGATTTTAATCTTTCTACTGTTCTATAATACATGAAGTTTTTTCAATAAAATATATATTTTTTAAATACCTTTCCGGTCTGTCCTCAAAATCCTGAGGGGTTTTGCTGTGCCCTGAGCACTAGGCCTTGTCTGGCTACACACACACAACAACACCATAGCCATAGGCAAAGTCACCAGAACCAAGCCACCGGGGTATCGCCTGGTCCTTCCACATCGAGAGACTGATGGTCCGGCCAAGATTCAAATTTTCCTTTTTCTTCCTGGTTGTGATGGGTCCTACCACTGACTTACCTTGTAGGAAAAAGACCTGGCCCATGATGCAAAACCTCAGACCTGGGCTTTGGCCCAGTCCTTAGTTATGGACTGGCTAGCACTAATAGGTGAGTGACTGCCCGGGTCACAGGCAAGCCTTCCCTGAGTCCCTAATCCATAGACCCTACACCTGTTGCACTGACCCTGGTAGGGCTCACCTCTGTTCCTAAACCTCTCCCCTATGCCCCCTCTTCTGGACACCCAATACCATATACACCGTTAGAAGAGGTGTGTGCGGAGCAGACCACCTCCCCCTTTCTACTATATACACTATATGGGTTTAGATACCTGTTAGGATGATAGGTCTGGGCCCAGGGATCCCCCTGTGATGGGGGAGCTCCCCGGGCTCAGCCTACAGTTATCACAAACTATTGTTTGGTTGTACATGACAGTCTGTCTTGTTACTGTTATGATGTTCATATATGTTCCTTTCTTTTCTCACTCTCTCTCTCTCCATCTCCCCTTCCTTTCTTTCACAGGATTCATGCAGTCTTTCACTGCTCACACCGGGCCCCCTGCCTGCCACGGGATCAGACAGTTCTTCTACATCACTATGGCTACTATCAAGGTAATCTCATAAAATTGTTTGTGGTCTCTGCTACAACAAGGGGTTGTAAACGTAGTAAGTTATGGTGGAAACTGAAGAAATTGAAAGCACAGGTTGTCTCCTTACAAAAGAGACACTTTACACACCAGTAAATACCTAAACTGCCCACTCATCTGTACAGTCAGTGGTATTTAAGTACTTCCCCAGTGTCACATACCAGGTAAGACCAGAACTGTGTGGACTGCACAGAGGAAACCCAAACATGTATAAGTGAAATATAATTATTTATTAAGGGAAGTGAAGAATATAAATACAACCACACAGTGCAATAAGCCAACCAACAGACAGAGACCCACAAACAACAGACAGATATGTACAATAAATGGGAAATACCAGGATCATAAACAATAGCCAGGCCAGGGTCATGCACAGGGGATCAGTAGATAAACAAAGGGCAGTTCCAGAATCAGAGACGTAGCCAGGCCAGGGTCTTCAACAGGGAATCAGCAGATGGGGTAAGGAACACAGGACAGGGAGAGGATGGACAGATCAGACTGCAGGGCAGGTTTGCAAGGAGACAGGTGGGACAGGATAGGGATTAGGACAGGGAGACAGGTACTCAGGTAACAGGTTTCAGGAACAGGTACAGAGCTTCTCAGGTTCAGGATCAGGGCACAAGGAAAGATACCAAGGCAAGGCATACGTGTGTCTGCCGGGTATTTATACATATCTCAATCAGACTCAGGTGATGCCTGATTGCCAGAGAAGATGTTGGCCCCACACTGCCAGGAACCACCCGCTGGTGGATGCCAGTACTGCGGCCCAAAGAGCACATAGTACTACCAACAGGGGAAAGCTCCCCTGGCAGTTCCAGACTGCCAGGCGACACCTGTTGGTGGACCACAGTACTGCACGTCAAATATCAGGCAGTGTCATCAGCAGATAGAACCTTCCCTGACACCCAGTCAGTAAATTCCAACACACGGGCAACCTTGTAGACCCTCAGGGCTGCTATGTCTTTCTGAAATGGACTATTGCTGGTACAAAATACACCTTCGCCACCAAATACTCCCCCAATTAAAATCAGCTAGCTTTTATCAACACGGCTTTAGAGTGCCTGGACGAGTTTAAGGAAGGATGCCTTATTCTCGAGGGTGACTTCAATGTAAGCCCCGACCCCTCACTGGACACATCCCACAGGTGGCCCACCCACTCCTATGCATTTCTTAAACACTTCCGTAAATCCCTCCAGGCCTCTGGACTAGTCGATAACTGGAGAGTACTCCACCCCTCAGGCAGGGACTTTAGTTACTACTCTAAGGAACACAATGTATATATCTGTATAGACCCTCTCTATGTAGACCACCCCACGTTGGAACTCCTGCAACACTCATCCATCAAGAACATTACGATATCAGACCATGCACCGGTCACTGTTACCCTCGCCTTGCCCTCAGGCACCCATAGGGCCTGGTCCTGGCGAATAAATGAAAACTTGGAAGACTCTGTAGTAGTTTCAAAGACCTCGGAGGCCTTGACACATTATTTTCAAGAAAACACAATGGACGACATTAGCAATGGGACGATCTGGGAGGGCCATAAGGCGGTGATATGGGGAGAGCTAATCTCCCTTGGCACTAAACTTATAAAGGAACGACAAGTGGAATTCCCACAGGGTCCTTACCGCACTCCAACAAGCAGAACTCAAGCATTCACTCAAGTGGGGGGGGGGGGGGGGGACCCTGAGGCTTTAATAAAACTGATGGAGCTTAGAGAGCTGTTCTTTCGCTTACCAGACCGTCAAGCACGAAAACAACTACAATACCTGTCCCATAAATATTATGAACATGCTAATAAATGTGGCCGTATGGTGGCAAGAGCCCTACGCACAAAACGTGCCCAGACATATGTACATAAACTCTGCTCCTCTTCTGGGGAACTGGCGTTTCAGTCATCTAAGATAGCCTCGGGGTTCTGCGACTAGTATGCAGAGCTATATAACTTAGATGCCAACCTGACTTCTGACGCTAGAGCTGCCAGGCTGACTAAGACAATTTGTCAACAACTGGCCTACTGCCCCTGACCGATGACCAATGGTCAGACTTAGAGTCCCCAATCAAACTGCTTGTTGGAAGCTAAACACGGGGGGACCTTGAGTGGAGAGTGAACAATACTTGCTTTTGACTGCTGGTGATTGTTGGTTTGCATTTTTAGGTTCTTTTTGGGGCTTTTCCTTGTAGCTTTTTAACACCTTTTTTCTTACACCTTTTAAACAGTTTTTTTTCCTTGCTTCCTTCAGACTACTAATTAAGGGGAGTGGTTAATTGGTGACAGGTGCTTGAGACCTATATAATTTTTTGTAGAGCACATATGAAATTGCCAAACTGCTAATTGGAAGCTAAACAGTGGGGGACTGTGACAGACCTAGCCGGGACAGAGGCTGTTGGAGGGGACTGAATGCGAGCCTATTGCCTTGCGATTATGGGCCCTGGCATTTGGGGGAATGGTGCTCTTTGAGCTGCATGCCTGGGGACCCCTGAGCTGGTGTTACTTGGATTCAGGTCCATGCTGGCCCCCCAAGACCCATAGACTCTGTATATGTATTTGGCATATTAGCAATAGACTGAATGACACTGTTGGGACACAAGCTGTCAGATGCTAATGTCATGAACTCCAGCCACCTGTCTGTTGTGTAAATGAGTATAGTCTGGCTTGTAAGAGTATTTCACCTATTGTTGTATGTGCTAATTAACCCTGCAATTGAATAAAGGAGTCCAGTGCTGATTAAGATAATTAGCTCATGCTAATTAGGTTAGGTTTTAGTCATCCGGCTGTATAAATTTGTGTGACATGTCAAATAAAAGTTAATTCCTGATGTACTCCAAGACTGGTGTTGTCTAGTTCTTGGGGGCTCCTATAGCCAGATCCCTTGGACTTAAGTTCCAGGACTTGGGAAGCATTTACAGGGGACACCTTGAGTACAGGATCTGTCACATTGTTGGTAAGCAGTGGGATTGTGCTTCCTGCAGTCTGGGACATCCAAACCTCCACCTGGATCCAAGATCAGGATAGCAGACTTCAGTCACCCCAGAGGAGATATGGACCTGGCATCAGAGTTCCCGGGGCTGCTGCGGATTGTCCTTTCAGCATACACAAGGACTGTGTCTGAGGATGAATACCTGGAGCTCAGGCAGCAGATTCGGGTGGAGCTCTGGATTGGAGCCCTCCAGCTCGCTGGTATAAAACAGGGCAAGTTCTTTCGAACCCAAGAGCAATGAGCCAGTGACCAACGGGCATTGCGGATGGCATTCCTGGGAGAGCAGCCCCAGGAACAATGGGTGATTGAGATGGACAAGCTGGTCCAGCAGGAGATAGAGCTGGACAATCATTTTCGGGCTCTGCAATGGCACGCAGAGCAGGGATATTTAGGGGAGACAACAGAATGCTCTCCGGAGGGATATGACTTTGGAGGCCCTGGATTGCTGTGGGAGAGCCTTACAGATCGTTTTGTGTTTGGTGATGAAGGGGAACCTAACCTTGAGGACCTGCGAGAATATAGAGAGGCTATGCTCGGTCTTGCAGGGGTCTCAGAGCTTAAACCAGATCAGGGCCATTTGCTAAGGAAGGAACAGCATCTGGAAAAGGCATACAGGAAACTGCTAGAACACATTCAGCAGCATGCCAGTGAATCGGCAGTGGAAACTCTGGAGATTGCCGTCCCCAAACCTGAAGTGCTGACAACAGGGCAGAGCTCTGCTAACTTCTGCCCAGCATCAACAGCAGTATCTGGGGAGTTACAAGGAACTTCCCCAGCTGAAGCGCTGGTCACCGGACAGAGGGTCCAAGACCTCTGCCCCACACCTGTGTCAGTTTTGGAGGCTCAGGGTGAGAATGTGGCGATCACTTCCCAGTAGCAGATACAGGGGGAGAAGGGAGAGGAGGTGTTTGTTGTCCCTCCTCAACAGTCGGCCAGGGTGGAGAAAGCGGTCTTTCCTCCACAGCAAAGATCTGTGCACCTGGGAGACAATACCACAGACATGTCACCCCAGCAGCCAGATGAGGGAATGGAAAAGGAAGCAGCCGGTTCCCCTTCCCAATGGCAGCTACACAATTTGGGAGTGGAGGAAGCCAGCCTCCTGCCCCAACGGTTAACCAGAGCGGAGGATGTGGAGTCCCCAGCAGAAGTGTCCAGCACCAGCAACAACTGTGGAGTTCCAGAGAGCTGGGGTAGTTGGCCCCTCTCTCCAGCGACAAGCCGAGGTAGTAAAGCTGCTACTCCCAGCCGAATCACTGGCAACAGGGCAGAGCGCCGCTAGCCTCCGCCTAGCACCTACAATGTCTCTACAGCTTCAGGAAACTGGGGCAATCGGTCACACTGTCCAGCAGCAGACAGCTCCCCAGAATGATGACATCAACCCAGCTAAAGTGCTGGCAACTGGACAGAGGGTCCAAGACCTCTGCCCCACACCTGTGGCAGTTCTGGAGGCCCAGGGTGAGGAGGTGGTGGTCACTGCTGAGCAGCAGATCAGGACCCAAGGAGAGAATGCAATCTGCACTTCACAACTGCAGCATGAGCTGATATTGGTGGATGGGACTTCAGTCTCCACTTGTATACCCCAGGGATGCTGGGCGGTCGGCCCAGATCCCCAACAGCATGATGGAGTGAGCCCAGTCACCCTGTCTTCTCTCCAGCGGCTGAAAAGACTCCAGGGAGAAGGGCCAGTCCAGGCCTCTCCCAGTGGTGGAAAAGTTCTATGAGAGAGGCAGAGGTTGGCTGGGTGAGTAGTGCTCTGTTTGAAACAATTTGTTTGGGGTACTGTGTGGGTACAGGCATTAGAGGACTGGAACTATGGACTAACTTCGGAGTCAACCCATCTGGGGTCTCCTCCTGTGTTAGTCTCCTGCCAAAAGGGGAGAAATGTGACAGACCTAGCCGGGACAGAGGCTGTTGGAGGGGACTGAATGCAAGCCTATTGGCTTGCCATTATAGGCCCTGGCATTTGGGGGAACGGTGCTCTTTGAGCTGCATGCCTGGGGACCCCTGAGCTGGTGTTACTTGGATTCAGGTCCATGCTGGCCCCCCAAGACACTGTTGGGACACAAGCTGTCAGATGCTAATGTCATGAACTCCAGCCACCTGTCTGTTGTGTAAATGAGTATAGTCTGGCTTGTAAGAGTATTTCACCTATTGTTGTATGTGCTAATTAACCCTGCAATTGAATGAAGGAGTCCAGTGTTGATTAAGATAATTAGCTCATGCTAATTAGGTTAGGTTTTAGTCATCCGGCTGTATAAATTTGTGGGACATGTCAAATAAAAGTTAATTCCTGATGTACCCCAAGACTGGTGTTGTCTAGTTCTTGGGGGCTCCTATAGCCAGATCCATTGGACTCATGTTCCAGGACTTGGGAAGCATTTATGGCGGACACCTTGGGTACAGGATCTGTCACAGGGACCTTGAGTGGAGAGTGAACAAGACTTGCTTTTGACTGCTGGTGATTGCTGGTTTGCATTTTTAGGTTCTTTTTGGGGCTTTTCCCTGTAGCTTTTTAACACCTTTTTTCTTACACTTTTTAAACTGTTTTTTTTCCTTGCTTCCGTCAGCCTACCAATTAAGGGTAGTGGTTAATTGGTCACAGGTGCTTGAGGCCTATATAACCTTTTGTCAAACTCATTGTGAGCCTGCTCATCTTTGAGTCTGCTAGAAGTCTGTCCAAGTGGAATTGGTCTAAGTGGTGAGTCAAAACCAGGAGTTTATAACAGGGGTCATAGTTATTACAAAACATTTAGTGACATTCTCCTCCCTCGTCTTACGGCTTACGCCAACTCAATCTCACAGACCTCAGGACTACGCCCAGAATTCCTTACAGCCCACATCACAGTCATCCTCAAGCCAGGAAAAGATCCCACGCAATGTAGCAGCTACAGGCCAATTTCCCTACTGAATGTTGACGTTAAACTATATTCCAAAGTTATGGCTAACCGATTACTCCCCCTCATACCCAGTTGGGTCTCAACAGACCAGACGGGCTTCATACCTAATAGAGAAGCCAAAGATAATTCTCTCCGAGCAATATCCCTTATCCAACATGCCCAGAAGTCTGCCCAGTCCACCCTACTCATATCCCCTGATGCTGAAAAAGCATTCGATAGGGTGGACTGGGGCTATCTTAATATGACCTAACGCCACTTTGGACTGGGCCCCAAGATTTATTATCGCAATTCCTCCCTTTACTCCAATCCCACAGCACAAATCCGCATAAACGGTACTTTAACCGCTTCCCGACCGCCTCATGTAGATATACGTCTACAGAATGGCATGGGCAGGCAAAACCACGTACCTGTACGTGGCTCTTTAAATGCCTGCCCGTGAGTCGCGCGCGCGCCGCCAGCGGCGCGCTTGCGACCCGGTCGGGAGCTCCGTGACCCCGGCCGCGGGACCAGCGGACTCGATCGCCACTGGTGTCTCGCGATCAGGTTACGGAGCTGAAGAACGGGGAGAGGTTTGTGTAAACAAACCTCTCCCCGCGCTTCCTACTCTGCCTGTCATTGATTGGCTGTTCCCGGTCATCGGGAAAGCCGATCAATGATGTCAGACGTCAGCCCCGCCCCCTAATGTAAAAAAAACACACACGTCACAGCCCATAACCCCTCCCCTCCCCCTAGTGGTTAACTATTTCACTACAACTGTCATTTATACAGGAATCAATGCATTTAAATAGCATTGATTGCTGTATAAATGACAATGGTCACAAAAATGTGTCAAAAATGTCCGATGTGTCCGCCATAATGTCGCAGTCACAATAAAAATAGCTGATCGCCGCCATTACTAGTAAAAAAAAAATATTAATAAAAATGCTATAAAACTATCCCCTATTTTGTAAACGCTATAACTTTCGCGCAAACCAATCAATAATCGCTAATTGCGATTTTTTTTACCAAAAATATGTAGAATACGTATCGGCCTAAACTGAGGAAAAAAAATGTTTTTTTATATATTTTTTGGGGATATTTATAATAGCAAAAAGCAAAAAATATTGCATTTTTTTCAAAATTGTCGCTCTATTTTTGTTTATAGCGCAAAAAATAAAAACCACAGGGGTGATCAAATACCACCAAAAGAAAGCTCTATTTGTGGGAAAAAAAGGACGCCAATTTTGTTTTGGAGCCACGTCGCACGACCGCACAATTGTCAATTAAAGCGACGCAGTGCCGAATCGCAAAAAGGGGCCTGGTCCTTTGGCTGCCAATTGGTCCGGGGCTGAAGTGGTTAAGTGATTCATTCCAACTCTTTAATGGGACCAGACAGGGCTGCCCCCTATCTCCTCTCCTGTTTGCCCTCACTCTAGAACCTTTCCTGGCCACAATTAGACGCAACCCTAATATCCATGGGATCTGAGAAGGCAATAAAACTCACAAATATGCAGCATACGCTGACGACATTTAATTTTTTATCCAGCAGCCCCATATATCATTACCTAATTTAATGTCAGCTTTTACTACTTTTCAGACGTTGTCCAATTTCTAAATGAATCTCTCCATCTCGCAAAATGAATCTCACTCTTTCTTGCTTCTTCTGACAAACTCTATGCACCTTGTCTGCCTTGAATGTAAGCACTGAAACATTCATCTGCCCGATCAATTGTTATACACATTGGCGTCCATATTCTAATAAGCATAGAACTCATCTTTATTTACAACTGTTTTTTGGTTGATGCACTTTGTTCTGGTACACGGTTACATCTTACATGTAAAATTGCATAGTCTATGTTAAATGTTTTTGTTAAATGTATATCTTTTTTCTTTCAATAAACATTTTTTAAACAAAAAAAATAAAATAACAGTGGTCATAGTACCTGGGTAGTGTGTGTGGATTGTTAGTACTTGTGTATTGTGGGTGCACGCTGGTCTGCGAGTACCTGTGTATTGTCTTGTTGAGTACCTGTGTACTGTCTTGTTGAGTATTAGGGTCAGGAAGCTAGTTGTTAGGTAATTTGGACTGGGTATAATCTCTAATCCTCATTAAATTAATAGGTACGATGCCCGGTGGGTGTGGAGAGGCGACTCTGTGTACATCTTGCGGCATGTATGCATTCCTTGATCATCTGATCGAGGGCGAATACTGCTGTGAAAAATGTAAGCACATTGTTTCCCTGGAAGCCCAGGTTCTGAATCTGGGGAAGCAACTGTCAGCACTGAGAAGATCCTCCACACTAAAGGAGAGCCAGGAGCATACACGGCAGGTGTCAGCAGGGGCCAGCATAGAGGTGGGTGGAGACAAAGAGGTGCAGGCACTAGAAAATAGTAGATGGGTGACAGTCAGGAAGGGTAGAGGGGGAAGTGCCAGGGAGGCCAATCCAGGGCTGGAGAATGCCAATAAGTATGCTCCATTGAGTGACGTTAGTGAAACCAGTCAGGGACCAGAACTGCTGGAGCTGAGGGACTCTCCTAGCTGCCGGGGAAGAACTCCTCCAGTGAGAGTGGGGGGGGGGAGAGCGAAGGGAAAGGAAAGACAGATTCTGGTGGTAGGGGACTCAATTCTTAGAAGGACAGAGAGGGCAATCTGTAACAAAGACCTGCAGTGCCGAACTGTATGTTGTCTACCGGGTGCTCGGGTTTGGCACATCACGGATCTGGTGGACAGATTACTGGGAGGGGCTGGGGAAGACCCAGCTTTCATGGTGCTCATTGGCACCAATGACAAATTCAGAGGCAGATGGAACGATTTTAGGGACTTGGGAGCTAAATTGAGGAAAAGGACCTCCAAGGTAGTATTCTCAGGAATACTACCGGTACATCAAGCCAAACTAGAAAGGCAGAGGGAGATTAGGGAAGTAAACAAGTGGCTGAAGAGCTGGTGTAGTAAGGAGGGGTTTGGGTTCCTGAAGGACTGGAACGACTTCTCAGACGATAACCAGTACTATAGAAGGGACGGACTGCACCTAAATGAGGAGGGTGCAGATCAGCTGGGAATAAGGATGGCCAAAAAGTTAGAGGGGTTTTTAAACTAGGCAATGGGGGGAGGGGCCAGAGATAGAGATAGTCAACGTGGAACATATTCCAGAGGGTAATATTAGGGGCATTAGTGGTAGGGTATAGTAGCAAGTCCTAGATGCAATCTCGGAACACCCAAGAGGATAGTATGTGACCGGTCAAAATATATTAATGCATTAAAGTGTTTGTTCACCAATGCCAGAAGTCTGCCAAGCAAAATAGGTGAGTTGGAAGCTCTGGTGCATCAGGAAAGGTATGATGTAATCGGTATTGCTGAAACTTGGCTTCATTCCTCACATGACTGGGCTATTAAAATTCCTGGCTATGCACTCTTTCGGAAAGACAGAGTAAAAAGCAAAGGTGGAGGGGTCTGTCTGTATGTGAGAAGTGATCTCAAAGCGAGTGCGAAAGAGGACCTGGTGGATGGAGAGTGTGACGAGTCTGAAGCATTATGGGTGGAACTGCATACAGATGTGCGTAGTTCAAAGTTAATCATTGGAGTTTGTTATAGACCACCCAGTGTTAACGAGGAAGTGGAGAATCAGCTCCTTGCACAGATGGGCTGCAAGGGCTGGGACAGGGATAATAATGGGGGATTTTAACTACCCAGAAATTGACTGGAGCAATGGCACTGCTGGGACAGTTAAAGGGCAAAAATGTATAAACCTAATACAGGACAATTTATGGTCCAGTTTATTGAGGCCCTAACTAGGAATGATGCTCTGTTGGACCTGGTAATCTCAAACCATGCAGAGCGTATTACTAATGTTCAGATAAAGAAACACCTGGGTAGCAGTGACCATAACATGATTTCATTTGATGTTAGCTGTAAGCAAAAATCTCATACGGGAAAGATAAAAACACTTAATTTCAAGAGAGCAAATTTTCCAAGGATGAGGGCTACTCTCCAGGACTTAAACTTGGAGAGAATATTGGCATCAGTAGGCACAGAACAGAAATGGTAATTCTTCAAAAAGACTGTTTGTTAAGTCACTGCAAAGTATATTCCCATGGGCAATAAGTTTAAAAGGCTAAAAATAAAACCTATGTGGATCACGGCCAAAGTTAAAAAAGCTATAAACTATAAGAAAAGAGCTTTTAACCACATGCCGACCGGCGCACGACGATATACGTCGACAGAATGGCACGTACAGGCAGGAGGGCGTATATATACGTCCCTCCTTTCGCCTGTCCGTGCCATCGGGAGCGCGCCGGGAGCGGCGCGCTCCCGCGCCGGTCGGGAACCCCGTGAGTCCGGCCGCTGTCCCCGCGGACTCGATCGCCGCGGGGACTCCCGCGATCGTCTCACGGAGCGGCTGAACGGGGAGATGCCGAGATAAACAGCATCTCCCTGTTCTGCCTAGCAACTAGTGACGCCGATCTCTGCTCCCTGTGATTGGAGCAGAGATCAGCATTCACTAGCTGACAGCCACGCCCCCCCACAGTAAAAAACACACCCCTAGGCCTACTTAACCCCTACACTGCCACCTTGTGGTTAACCCCTAAACTGCTAGTGTCATTTATACAGAAATCAATGCATTTAAATGCATTAATTGCTGTAAAAAATGACAATGGTCCCAAAAATGTGTCAAAAATGTCCGATGTGTCCGCCATAATGTCGCAGTCACAAAAAAAAAATCGCAGATCTCCGCCATTAATAATAAAAAAAAAATTATTAATAAAAATGCTATAAAACTATCCCCTATCTTGTAAACGCTATAACTTCTGCGCAAACCGATCAATAATCGCTTATTGCGATTTTTTTTACCAAAAATATGTAGAAGAATACGTATCGGCCTAAACTGAGGAAAAAATATGTTTTTTTATATATTTTTTGGGGATATTTATTATAGCAAAAAATAAAAAATAATGCATTTTTTTCAAAATTGTCGCTCTATTTTGTTTATAGCGCAAAAAATAAAAACCGCAGGGGCGATCAAATACCACCAAAAGAAAGCTCTATTTGTGGGAAAAAAAGGACGTCAATTTTGTTTGGGAGCCACGTCGCACGACCGCGCAATTGTCAGTTAAAGCGACGCAGTGCCGAATCGCAAAAAGGGGCCTGGTCCTTTGGCTGCAAATTGGTCCGGTCTGAAAGTGGTTAAAAAATATAAAAATGAAGAAACACTAGTGTCATTTAAATGTTAAAAAGAATATAACAGAATATGTAAAAAGGAAATCAAGGATGCAAAAATTCAAAAAGAAAGACAGATTGCAAAAGATAGTAGGACAAATCCCCCAAAAATTCTTCAAATATATTAGTTGTAAAAAGGTCAAGTCTGAGCAAGTAGGCCCTTTACAAAATAATCTAGAGTGGGTGACTGGGGACAAAGAGAAGGCTAATTTATTAAATACTTTATTCAGCTCTGTGTATACAAAGGAGCATGGGGGAGTTCATGTTCATATTCGGGGTGGTAGTGACACAGCCCCAAATACACAATGGCTCAAAAGTGATATGGTCCAGAAATATTTATACAGAATAAAGGTGGATAAAGCACCTGGACCTGATGGCATCCACCCACAGATCCTAAAAGAATTGAGCTCTGTAATTTCAAAGCCATTGTATCTAATTTTTAGGGACTCATTAATGACAGGAATAGTACCACTGGATTGGCGCAGGGCCAATGTGGTGCCTATATTTAAAAAGGGAACAAAGCTTTACCAAGTAACTATAGACCTGTTATGCCGCGTACACACGAAGGGACAATCCCGCGGGATTATCCTCTGGACTCAAGTCCAGCGGACAATCCCCTCGTGTGTGGGCGTCGGCGGACTTTTTGGCGCCAAAGTCCGGCGGACCAAAGTTTTAAGTTTGGTTTTAAAATTATCCGCTGGACTTGGCAGTCCGGCGGACAATCCCGCCGTTAGTAGGCTAGTCCGCCGGATTTTTTAAATGAACGGACTTGCCGCTCATCGGCAAGTCCGTTCATTTAGCACGTGACTTCAGGTACGTAGCTAGCGTAGGCAGTAAATGCCGCGCGCTAGCTCCGTCACCTGGCATGGATTTAAAGGGAATCCCCACGCGAAAAACGGCGTGGGGGTTCCCCCCAAATCCATCTCAGACCCTCATCCGAGCACGCAGCCCGGCAGGCCAGGAAAGGGGTGGGGACGAGCGAGCGCCCCCCCTCCTGAGCCGTACCAGGCCGCGTGCCCTCAACATGGGGGGTGCCCTAGGGAAAGGGGGGTCGTGCGGCCCCCCCACCCCAAAGCACCTTGTCCCCATGTTGATGAGGACAAGGGCCTCTTCCCGACAACCCTGGCCGTTGGTTGTCGGGGTCTGCGGGCGGGGGCTTATCGGAATCTGGGAGCCCCCTTTTATAAGGGGGCCCTCAGATCCCGGCCCCCCACCCTATGTGAATGAGTATGGGGTACGATGTACCCCTACCCATTCACCTAAGGTGTAAAATGTAAAGTAAAAAAACACACACACTTTTGAAAAAATAATTTATTGCACTGCTCCGGGGGTCTTCTTCCGTCTTGGGGGTCTTCTCGCCGGACTCCTCCGCCATTTACCAAGCTCTTTTACCGAGCGGAGAAGTCCGGCTACCTTCTTCGTCGTCGCCGCCGTCGTCTGGGGGTCTCGATCCGCCTTCGGGGGTCTTCCGGGGTCTCTTCTGTTCTTGCCGCTGTCGTCGCTTTCTGCGCCACCTTCTTCTTCTTCTTCCGCCTTCTTCTTCTTATTCTTCTTCTTCCGATGTTGACACGTCGCTCGCTCTGGCCGGAATGCCAGAGCCGCGCTGTGCTGGGACTTATATAGGGACAAGGGGACAGGGTCACATGCTCATGTCACATGGTGACCCCGCCCCCTTGTGATGTCACAGTCCCAGCATCCTCTGGGACTGTGACATCACAAGGGGGCGGGGTCGGGGTCAACCACCCCCCAATTATAAAAGGGGGCTCCCAGATTCCGATAAGCCCCCGCCCGCAGACCACGACAACCAACGGCCAGGGTTGTCGGGAAGAGGCCCTTGTCCTCATCAACATGGGGACAAGGTGCTTTGGGGTGGGGGGCCGCACGGCCCCCCTTTCCCCAGGGCACCCCCCATGTTGAGGGCACGCGGCCTGGTACGGCTCAGGAGGGGGGGGCGCTCGCTCGTCCCCACCCCTTTCCTGGCCTGCCGGGCTGCGTGCTCGGATAAGGGTCTGAGATGGATTTGGGGGGGACCCCCACGCCGTTTTCGGCGTGGGGATTCCCTTTAAATCCATGCCAGGTGACGGAGCTAGCGCGCCGGCATTTACTGCCTACGCTAGCTACGTACCTGAAGTTACGTTCGAAATGAACGGACTGCTCCGTGTATGGGCAAGTCCGTTCATTTTCAAAAGTCCCGCGGACTTTGTCCAGCGGACTGTCCGCCGGAGAAGTGCGGGCGTGTGTGGGCAAGTCCACACGCTCGGAAAGTCCGGCGAAGCCAGCTGGAAAGTCCAGCGGATTGTCCACTGGACTAGGTCCGCCGGGAAAAGTCCGCACGTGTGTACGCGGCATTGGTTTAACTTCTATGGTTGGGAAGATACTGGAGAGATTAATAAAAGACCACATAGACGAGTTCTTGCAGGAAAAAAATATTTTAAGCAACAGACAGCATGGATTCATGAAAGACAGAAGTTGTCAGATAAACCTGATTTATTTTTATGAGGAGTTAAGTAAAACCATGGACAGAGGGGTGACGGTGGACGTGGTATGCTTGGATTTTTCAAAAGCGTTTTGATATAGTTCCGCACACACGGCTCATGTGTAAGGTAAAGTCTACAGGTTTGGAAATATCAGTTTGTAAATGGATAGAAAACTGGCTAAAAGACAGAGTTCAGAAAGTAGTGGTTAATGATTTTTACTCAGAATGGTCTAAGGTTATCAGTGGTGTACCCCAAGGTTCAGTGCTGGGACTCTTACTTTTTAATATCTTTATAAATGATATTGGGTCTGGGATCAAAAGTAACATTTCCATCTTTGCAGATGACACCAAGCTATGCAGTGGAATAACGTCCTTACAGGATGTTTCCAATTTACAAGCCGACCTCAATGCTCTGTCTAATTGGGCGACTATGTGGCAGATGAGGTTTAATGTTGATAAATGTAAAGTTATGCACTTAGGGGCTAAGAATATGTATGCATCATACATACTAGGAGGAGTACAACTGGGGAGATCCATAGTGGAGAAGGATCTGGGGGTTTTGGTAGATCGTAAGCTCAATAATAGCATGCAATGCCAAGCTGCGGTTTCCAAAGCGAGCAAAGTCCCTTCTTGTATTAAGAGAGGTATGGACTCCAGAGAGAGAGATATCATTTTGCCCCTGTTCAAATCATTAGTAAGACCTCATCTGGAATATGCAGTTCAGTTTTGGGCTAGGATATTGGGGAACTAGAGAAAGTGCAAAGAAGGGCAACCAAACTGATAAGAGGCATGGAGGAGCTCAGCTATGAGGAAAGATTAGAGGAACGGGATTTATTAACTCTTGATAAGAGGAGATTAAGGGGGGATATGATCAACATGTACAAATATATAATGAGTCCATATAGTGAACTTGGTGTTGAGTTATTCACTTTACAGTCAACAAAGAGGACAAGGGGGCAGTCTTTACGTCTAGAGGAAAAGAGATTTCATCTCCAAATCCGGAAAGGTTTCTTCACAGTAAGAGCTGTGAAAATGTGGAATAGACTCCCTGCAGAGGTGGTTCTGGCCAGCTCAGTAGAATGCTTTAAGAAAGGCCTGTATTATTTCCTAAATGTACATAATATAACTGGGTACTAACATTTATAGGTAAAGTTGATCCGGGGAAAATCTGATTGCCTCTCAGGGATCAGAAAGGAATTTTTTCCCCTGCTTTAGCAAATTGGATCATGCTCTGCTGGGGTTTTTCGTCTTCCTCTGGATAAACTGTGGGTATAGAATTGGGTATATGGGATTGTATGATATTGTTTTTATTTTTTTTGTGGTTGTACTGGATAGACTTTTTTTCAACCTGACTAACTATGTAACTATGTAACTACTGAAGAGCTTGAATCAACTGTTAAATCGATGCCCAATGGGAAAAACGCATGCCCGGACGGGTTGACTAAAGCGTACTACAAAACTTTCTCCCCTATACTAATGAACCCCATGTGTAGATACTTTAACTCCCTAGCAAAAGGCAGCATCATCCCTTCAGAGGCGCTACTGGCACATATATCGGAAATACCGAAGGAAGGCAAAGACCCCATTGTCCTTCAGAGTTATCCCATATCTTTACTGAACACTGACATAAAGATACTGGTGAAAATTCTGGTGAACCGACTGAAGCACCTCATACCCCATATCCACCCTGACCAAACAGGATTCATTACCGGACGCGGGGCTAGAGACGATTCCATCCGAGCGATATAGTTTATTCACTGGGCTAGGCATAGGCAGGAACCACCTTCTTATTTAATACTGTCCACAGATGCTGAGAAAGCATTCAAACGCATTGACTGGTCCTATCTCCCTGAAGCCCTAGACACTTTGGGGTTAGGAATGAACATGCTAGCCTGGATTCTAGCCCTCTACTCAGAACCTAGTGCATAAGTTAAAATCAACTGTATTCTCTCTTCCAGATTCTCGATCAGGAATGGTACGAGACAAGGGTGTCCCCTCTCGCCTTTCCTCTTCGCACTAACCCTTGAGCCCTTGATGCGTAAAGTGAGAGTGAATACAGACATCACAGGCCTAACAGTGGGCAACACGTAACATAAACTCTCAGCTTAAGCTGATGATGTTTTGTTCCATTTAACTAACCAAGTGATCTCTTTGCTGATGAGAGAACTTCAGCATTTCAGGACGCTCTCGAACTTTAAAATAAATTTCCCAAAATCCGAAATTCTGCCTATCCAGTTATCCTCTGCCATGACCAATAGGGATGAGCCAAACACCCCCCGGTTCGGTTCGCAGCAAAACATGCAAACAGGCAAAAATTTTGTTCAAACACGCAAACATCGTTAAAGTCTATGGGACACCAACATAATTAATCAAAAGTGCTAATTTTAAAGAGTTATATGCAAGTTATTGTCATAAAAAGTGTTTGGGGACCTGGGTCCTGCCCCAGGGGACAAAAAAAAGTTTTAAAAACGTCAGTTTTTTCGGGAGCAGTGATTTTAATAATGCTTAAAGTGAAACAGTAAAAGTGAAATATTCCTTTAAATTTCATACCTGGGAGGTGTCTATTGTATGCCTGTAAAGTGGCGCATGTTTCCCGTAGTTACAACAGTCCCTGCACAAAATGACATTTCTAAAGGAAAAAAAGGAATTTAAAAGTACTCGCGGCTATAATGCCTCATCCCCACAATCCTTGCACGGTGGTTGTGGAGGTCTGCGGGCGGGGGCTTATAGGAATCTGGAAGCCCCCTTCAACAAGGGGACCCCCAGATCCCAGCCTCCTCCCCTGTGTGAAATGGTAATGGGGTATAAATGTACCCCTACCATTTCACAAAAAAGTTTAAAAATGGTAAATGGTATAAATGGTCCATGGTAGGCACCCGCCGTAATGACCGTCCTCTCAGGGGACAGTTATTTTGCCCCCCTCTGACACACGTGGACATCCCTATGTGCGTCAGAGGGGGCGGGGTCACCCGGCGACATCACCATGTGGCCCCACCCTCAGTTGTAAAAGAACTGTCACCTGAGAGGACGGTCATTATGGCGGGTGCCTCCAATAGAGGCGGATCAGTGGCGGCGTGCAGGTTATTATTTTTTTGGTGCGTCGGCAGAGCAAGAGAAGAAGACTTCGTGGGACATTTTTATTTTTTAATAAATGACTTGTCCCAAGCCGTGTCATGTCATTTTTACCATTTTCACACTTTTTTTGTGAAATGGTAGGGGTACATTTGTACCCCGTTACCATTTCACACAGGGGGTGAGGCTGGGATCTGGGGGTCCCCTTGTTAAAGGGGGCTTCCAGATTCCAATAAGCCCCCCACCCACAGACCCCCACAACCACCGGGCAAGGGTTGTGGGGATGAGACCCTTGTCCCCATCAACATGGGGGACAAGGTGCTTTGGGGGGCTACCCCAAAGCACCCTCCCCATGTTGAGAGCATGTGGCCTGGTACGTTTCAGGAGGGGGGGCGCTTTCTTCATCCCCCCCTCTTTTTCTGTGGCCTGCCAGGTCGCGTGCTCGGATAAGGGTCTGGTATTGATTTTTGGGGGACCCCCATGCCATTTTTTTTTTATTTTGAGGCGGGGTTCCCCTTAATACCCATACCAGACCTGAAGGGCCTGGTATGGAATTTGGGAGGACCCCCACGCAAGTTTCTTATTTAAATTTTGGTTCAGGGTTCCCCTTAATATTCATACCAGACCCAGGGCCTGGTAATGGGCTGTGGGGGAATACCATGCCGTTTTTTTCAATGACTTTTATGTGTATTGCTGGGACTGACAATTCATTATAGCCGCAAGTACTTTTAAATTACTTTTTTTCCTTTAGAAATATCATTTCGTGCAGGGACTGTTGTAAACACGGGAAACATGCGCCACTTTACAGGCATACTATAGACAGCCCCCAGGTACGAAATTTAAAGGAATATTTCACTTTTATTGTTTCACTGTAAGCATTATTAAAATCACTGCTCCCGAAAAAACGTCTGTTTTTAAAACTTTTTTTTGCATTGATACATCATGTCCCCTGGGGCAGGACCCAGGTCCCCAAACACCATTAACCCCCCTGGCAGTATTCCCGAGTCTGGCTCGGGCTGGAACTTCAGTACCATAAGCGGTAACCCCGAGCCAGACTCGGGATCGCATTGCAGGATACAGGGAGACTTACTTACCTTGTCCCCTGGATCCTGCGATGTCTCCCTGCTGTGTGTGCGAGCTCCTCCGCTCGATTCACACAGTGCCCGAGTGCCGCGGAGCTCAGTTCCCTGCGACGTTACGACGCACAGGAGCGGAGATCGGCGCCAAATTAAAAAAGTAAAAACACACAATACACATACAGTACTGTAATCTTACAGATTACAGTACTGTATAAAAAAAAATACACATCCCCTTTGTCCCTAGTAGTCTGCACAGTGCCCTGCATGTAGTTTTATATTATAAATACATTTTTTCTGCCTGGAATTTGGAGATTGTCCATAGCAACCAAAAAGTGTACCTTTATGTCAAAAGTGATTTTAGATCAGCTAGAAAACAGTGATAATAAAATAGAATTACTTGCAGAATTGAGCGATAACAATTTTTGGGGAAATTCATCATCAAACACTAAATCTAATGACAGCGACAATTCGGCAACTGAGCAAATTTCAGTGTTTTTGATTTGATTACATTATTGAATAATTTTTATAGTTATTTATTATATTATAATTTATGATTTTGTGTTTATCATTCCCGGGATGTCTACTAGAATCTTGTTTGGACAGATTTAAGTGAGTTTTTCCTAAGAATTGCAGGCCTACAATATAAAACGCCAATGTTTCATGCAAAATAATTGTACTGCTTTCAGCACCTAAAACCAGAAATAATCATACCACCAGGGAGGTTAATGACAATACCATGCATATAAGCCTTTAAAATTAGCACTTTTGATTTCTCCCATAGACTTGTAGTTGGAAATATATTTATTGGCATTTTCATAGAGAAAAAAAAGACAGTGAACAATATGAGGTAAGCATAATCAGAAGACGGAAATAGGATCACATATGCAAGGAGTCCATAGCTAGGCTCCCATTTACTTAACATGGTAAAATCGAGACGAAAACCTGTTTTCTGAAGTATTAAACAATGCCATTTAACAGTACTCATGGTTCATAACAAAATGTGATACTTGTGAGTTGAAGTAAGTAAAAAAGGAAAAATGGCAAAAGAAAAAGAAAAGGGGAAAGATCAAGATAGAGAGAAGAAAGAAAAATAAAGGGGGAAGGCGAGGGGGAAGGGGTTAGTCAAGAGAAGACATGTAGGTACAAGGTAGAGGGAAGCGTAGGTGAGGGTTGGAGGGGGACCCAGGGGGCACTAGGAGTGTCCCAGCGGGCACGGCAGCTTATTCAACAAAGTGTCAGAGGAGGAGAAACGGAGCCAGACCGACCATAACATTGTAAATTTACCATACGTTTCATTATCAAGGGCCAGCATCTCCTCCATTCTCATGATGTCATTCATGGTAGAGACCAAACGTGATAGTGGAGGAGTGATCTTTGTTTTCCAGTACGCGGGTATGAGTTGCCTAGCTGAAGACATGAAAAAGCGGAGAAGGTTTTGTTTCTGCAATTTCATTGACCCGGGCAATATAGAAAGGAGGGCAACCTTTGGGGAGGTCGGTACTTTCTTATCATAAATAAAATTGTAGCATTCAAAAACCTGAGTCCAGAAGGGGCGGATCCTCTCGCAGTCCCACCAGACAAGTAGGTAAGTCCCGATAGAGGCTTTGCAGCGCCAGCAAGTGTCCGGAGAAGACGGAAAGATTTTTTGCAGTGTGGCGGGGTCTCTGTGCCACCTAGACAAGAGCTTATAATTATTTTCTTGAGAATAACAAGAGATTGTTGATTTGTGTGTAAAGTGGAAAGAGGTTTGCCATTCTGGTATGTAGATGTTCCCATAGACTTTTAAAGGGTGTCCCGCAGCTTTCGAATTTGCCACAAACTCCCCAAATTGTTTGCTATTCACAGCGAACAGGCAAACACCCGATGTTCGAGTCTACGTTTGACTCGAACATCGGGCTCATCCCTAATGACCAATAGTCTACGAATCGCATTCCCCTTTACATGGGCTTTGACCTCCCTGTGATACCTAGGCATTCAGTTAACAGAATGCTTTTACACACTGTATTCAGCTAACTACCCACCGTTGGTGATTGTGGTCAAAACTGCCTTCACCTGGTTAGGGAGGATAAATATCATAAAAATGAATGTCCTCCCCAGGATACTGATTTATATGCAGATGCTCCCTATCCCACGACCCAGACTTTTTTACCCAACTGTCCAGCCTGTTCACCAGCTTCATATGGAACTCAGAAACCGCGTATAGCCCTGAAAATACTGAAATGCCCGAAACGCTCAAGTGGTTTGGGAATTCCAGATATACAAAGGTAGCACCAAGCTATAGTGCTTCAGAGGATCCTGAACTGGAGCTTCCATGTCCAGTCTAAACTCTGGGTACCTATGGAGAAATATATGGTGGGACGGAACCTATCCTATGCCACATGACTCTCACGCGAACAGAGGGTTGTCGGAGGTTACGTCCACCTTGATGACCAATGCTCTTAAGACATGGGACCGCGTCAACAGGGCATTGGATCTGGACCCCTCTGTGTCCCCACTGGCACCATTAGGAGGATTCCTCTGGTTTCCCCCAGGGGAACACATGACTTTCTTTGGAACCTGGGTAGATGACGGGAATGCTAGCTGTGGGAAATTACTGAGGAACGGCAAACTTTGAGCCCTTTGAGTCCCTGACAGCTAGACCAAGGGGACCGCAAATTAACTTCTGGAGATACAGACAATTGTAACACTTTTTTGAGGTACACGGCGGCTCCTTAAGAGACATTACATCACTTATACACTTCGAAGGCCTATTCATGGCAGGAGAACCAATGTAAGGATGTTAAAGAACATGTTAAAGAAATTTTGGGGCTAGAAGTTCCCCCTTTCCCCAGTCCATTTTCTCCTACACATTCCTCCCATGCCGGTAAGTCGCTAAAAAAGGATGCGCTGCCCCACTTGTTGAATGCAGCCAAGAGACTACTTCCTATCTACTGGAAGAAAGGACAGGTTCTGAGCAGGGAGGAAAACTGGTAACCTGTAGAAATTTTTAAATGTCGCCTATGGAGATTTTTAAGGGTAAAAGTTTGTTGCCATTCCATGAGTGGGCGCAATTTTGAAGCATTACATGTTGGGTATCAAATTTACTCGGGATAACATTATCTTTCACAATATAAAAAAAAAAATCGGGCTACTGTTGTCTTATTTTTTAATTAAAAAAGGTGCATTTTTTCCAAAAAAAGTGCGCTTGTAAGACCGCTGCGCAAATACAGTGTGACAGAAAGTATTGCAATGTCCGCCATTTTATTCTCTAGGGTGTTAGAAAAAAAATAATGTTTGGGGGTTCTAAGTAATTTTCTAGCAAAAAAAATATTTTACCTTGTAAACACAGAGTCTGAAAAATAGGCCCATTCCTTAAGTGGTTATTTCTGAACACAGCTACATCCCCAATTATAAGACGGTGTTCACACTTAGGCAAACACATTATTTTAGTTTGTTATTTTTACCCCCCCCCCCCCCCTAAAAGATTAGAGTTTGTTCTTCAATTGAGTTGTACACTTTATAGGTCACATTAGAGGTGGACAAAGTTCTGAAATTACTTATCTTTGTCTGACATTTTAACAGGGGTGTGTAGACTTTTTAGCCATTTTCCCTCCCCGGTGTCATGTGACTCAGTGTTACAAGGTCTCCGGTGTGAATGGGGAGCAGGTGTGTTAAAGTTTGTGTTATTGCTGAGTGGAAGTTTAACTTGGCACCTCAAAGAACTCTCTGAGAATCTGAAAAAAAGAATTGTTACGCTACATATAGATGGCCTTGTCTATAAAAAGATTGCCAAGACCCTGAAACTGAACTGCAGCACGGTAGCCAAGACCATACAGCGGTTTAACAGGACAGTTTCCACTCAGAACAAGTAGAGTTTACGTGCTCAGCGTCATATCCAGAGGTTGTCTTTGGGAAATAGACATATGAGTGCTGCCAGCATTGCTGCAGAGGTTGAAGGTATGAGGCCAGCCTGTCAGTTCTCAGACCATACGCTGCACACTGCATCAAATTGGTTTGCATGGCTGTAATCCCAGAAGAAAGCCTCTTCTAAAGATGATGCACAAGAAAGCCCACAAACAGTTTGCTGAAAGCAAGCAGACTAAGGACATGGTCCAGTAAGGAACCATGTCCTGTGGTCTGATGAGACCAAGATAAACGTATTTGGTTCAGATAATGTGAAGCACCAACCAGGTGATGAGTACAAAGACAAGGGTGTCTAGCCTACAGTCATGCATGGTGGTGGGAGTGTCATGGTATGGGGCTGCATGAGTGCTGCAGACACTGGGGAGCTACAGTTCATTGAGGGAACTATAAATGCCAACATATCCCGTGACATACTGAGGCAGAGCATGATCCCCCTCCCTTTGGAGACTGGGCCGCAGAGCAGTGTTCCAACATGATAACGACCCCAAACACACCTCCAAGACGATCACTGCCTTGCTAAAGAAACTGAGGGTAAAGGTGATGGGCTGGTCAAGCATGTCTCCAGACCTAAACCCTATTGAGCATATGTGTGGCATCCTCAAATGGAAGGTGGAGGAGCGCAAGGTCTCTAACATCCACCAGCTCTGTGATGTCGTCACGGAGGAGTGGAAGAGGACTCCAGTGGCAACCTGTGAAGCTCTGGTGAACTCCATGCCCAAGAGGGTTAAGGCAGTGCTAGAAAATAATGGTGGGCGCAAAAAATATTGACACTTTGGGCCCAATTTGGACATTTTCACTTAGGGGTGTACTCACTTTTGTTGCCAGCGGTTTAGACATTAATGGCTGTGTGTTGAGTTATTTTGAGGGGACAGCAAATTTACAGTTATACAAGCTGTACCCTCACTACTTTACATTGTAGCAAAGTGTCATTTATTCAATGTTGTCACATGAAAAGATATAATAAAATATTTAGAAAAATTTAACGGGTGTACTCACTTTTGTGAGATACTGTATATATGCTTTTTTCACTACATATATTTTTTTCACTATTCATTATCACTTGCATATAAGTGGATGGTACACTGCATTTTGGACTTGGTACTTTATATTTTGGGATGGAAGATATTTAGATAATTTTTTTAGTCACACAGATTCGTGGATTTGAAAGATTTTAAACGCTGTGTATATGGTTTCATTTTGTTTGATTGCGTAGAGTTTTATTTATTTTTATTATATTTATAAATAGCATTGCTGTGGAGCTTGTTACCGGCTTTAAGGGCAAGTGAAGGACTTTCCAATATTACTTCTATGGGTCTCTCAAAGGGGTACGCCCTCCTGCCACATCGGTAGCACCCGTGGTAGTTCACAGGCTCACCCATTCCACCGAGGAGCCTGAGGGAAACAGCTTCTCTGAAGTTGGCACGAGGATGTTCCCAAATCCCTCCTGTGACTAATGAATGAATGAATGAATGATTTGTATAGCGCTGCAAATGCGAACTGAATCACCTCAAGGCGCTTGGTCTGTCCTGTGATGTCCTGCTTATTAGAAGAAGTGGGTCTTGAGTTTTTACCTGAAGGCCTGATGGTTTACTTCCATGCGGATGTTGGTGGGTAGAGCGTTCCATAGCCGAGATCCTTGGATTGCGAATCTTCATTCTCCCTTAGATTTGTAGCAGGCTTTAGGGATGAGACGGCGGTTTTGGTTTGTTGATCAAAGGCTGCGCTTGGGTATGTATTGTTTTATTTTCTCACATAGGTATTGAGGAGTGTTACCTTGTGTACATTTGTGGGTGAGGCAGAGGGTCTTGAATGTGATCCTATCCTTTACCGTTAGGCAATAGAGGGTCCTTAGGGATGGAGAGATGGATTCCCAGGGTTTCTTTCCCGTGACTAGTCTTGCTGCTGTGTTTTGGACGACTTGTAGGCGTGCAATCTGGTAATTTGGAAGTCCTATGTAAAGGGAATTTGCGTAGTCGAGTCGCGAATTGATGATTGTTCCAACTACTACTAATGACCCCAGAAGCAATGGGATATAGCTCAGTATGAACAGTGTTGGAATAGTTGTATTGGAGGGCAGGGGAGACATTGAAGATATAACACATATCACATAGGGGGCTATCAAAGTAAAAAACAAAAATGTATTAAAGCACAACTTATGAAATCAAACAAAAACCAATGCTGAAAGAGAAATGCAAAGAATCATGTCTATGGAATGTGCACAGCCCCATCCATCTGTAATGTCACAGTTCAG
The DNA here is from genome assembly GCA_028564925.1 of Lithobates sylvaticus. NCBI lineage: Eukaryota > Metazoa > Chordata > Amphibia > Anura > Ranidae > Lithobates > Lithobates sylvaticus. The sequence continues at coordinate 434,863,013 of CM053026.1, forward strand.
ATTGGTGGTCAGGAGTGAATAAAACTGAAGCTCAGCCATCTGTTATTAACCCCCCCCCCCCCCCGTACGTCCATGTAAAAAATCCCAAAAGAGTGAAAAAATCAATAATAAATCAAATAATAAGTGCCAAGAATAAACAGATCAGTTAGACACATTGCATAGGTTCACTTACCTCTATATGTTTAACAGTAAACATTACTGGATCCGTTAAGTAGACTTTACTACTTGATTCCTTGTAGACTGCTGCAGTAATCACAGGAGAATTTACAACAACTGTGTGATTTGTGGTCAAAGCTTCCATTTCTAATTTAATGCTGGCATTCTCTGTGGACAAGTAGCGACCCAGGTTCTTGTACAAGACAAATGCAACTCTAATCTCACCTAAAATGCAAAACACAAATCAGTTTGAATGCACTGTTCAAATTATGATCCTGCAATGTGTCAATTTGTGAGTTGTAAATAAATATTAATCAGTTCTCTATTATTGGTCCCAGTAAAAAAAAAAAAAGGAAATAAATACTCTGTATGTGAAATTCTGGAGACGATTAAATGTGTGCAATAATGGATTGCATAGTGAATAAGCATAGATGCATTAAATACACTGTAGATATAAGATTTCAACAAACAATCATGAAGAAAATGACAGCCGGTGTATCTGTGGCTTCCCTTTATTTCAAGCTGATCCAGTCACTTCCCCTACCCTTACCTCATATTATTGGAGAAAACAAGTGGAGTGGTAACAAGGGGTCAAACAGCTCTGGTGAGTTTACACCTACCACTTGAGCACTAGCAGTGAAGATAAAAAGGACATCTCCATATTGAAGCACTTTATTGATGTTAGGAATTGTAACACTGGACTTTATTCATTTATAATTTTGTCATTTTCATTTTCTTTATGATTCTTTGTTGATAGCTTATATCTATACTAACAATTTATTTAATGCATCTATGCTTATTCACTATGGTGGATGGCAACTATGTTAACATATACATGTAATATGTGCATGCCATCTTTTATGTTTGTTTTTATGAATAGAGATGTATATTTCACTTTTATAAAGGGGCAACCACATTTAATATTTTTTTCATTCATCAGAATGCCATACACTGGTAATATATTTTTGGAATTTAAAATAGTTTGTTGCCTGAGATTTGGGAACACTCGAAGACGTGCGTAGATCATTTTCCAACATTCTCCATGTAGTTACATAGATTTGGGGTGCCACATTTGCAACATGCTTGTAGTAGCAGCTCTATAAATATGTCTCTGCCAGAGAATGGTCTATAGTGAATAGAAACTGTTTGATAGTAAGCATTCCTTTGAAATTATTGTAGATAGACTGGAGTGCAGATATGAAAACAGCCAAATTGGTTTATGACTACCAAATGTTGAGAAATACCATGCAATACCATGGCTGTAAAAATGGAGATCTGTAAGACTGTGCTACAACTAAGGATGACAAAAGGAGAACACAAGTATTTTATCAGCTTTTTTACCATGTGCTTTAGCAAACTATGGAGCCTGCTTATAGTATATAGAGCATAAAAAGGTAAAGGAATCTGCGCTTAGTAAGACTTCAATCAAAGCAGCTGAACACTATAACCCAGATACCGGGCACAAAGAACATAGGAAAAAAAAGAAAGTGCAGCGCTCAAACTATAAAACTCTAAATGATAATTCAATATAAAGTGCAGAAAAATAACAAATATAATGGCAAGTATAATATGTGTAGCAACCTCAAAACTATATAAAATGGGTGAAATTGAGTGCTCAAAGAAAATTAGTTCACTAATACAAATAATCAGTGAAGGATTATTAGCTAGTGCAGATACAAATGATCAATGAATGTATACATAATGTCCATGTAGGTGTCCATAACCATATAAAAAATTATCGTGATCAAAACGTGATATATCAAGAAAATGTGCTGGCGTGTATAGAAATGAACAGTGATGCCACTTGATAGAGTATCACTAACAGTTTGGGCGTGGTTACCCCGACGATCGTTTCGTCAAACGTGTGACATCATCAGGGAGTTTTCCAATACGAGATTCCTGATACACCTGGAGGACCCCCAGGAGATCGGCACCTGGACATCTGTGGATGAGTCTGAGACCTGAGTGTGACCTGTTTTCGCATTATCAGCCCCCCCCTAAAAAGGGGGTCACTGGGGATGGGGATCCGGTAAGCCTCCACTTCTTATTGGGGCATAGGAATGATGGGATCTGCGTGGTCAAACTGTTAGTGATACTCACAGTGGCATCACTGTTCATTTCTATACACGCTAGCACATTTCTATACACGCTAGCACATTTTCTTGATATATCACGTTTTGATCACGATAATTTTTTATATAGTTATGGACACCTACATGGACATTATGTATACATTCATTTATCATTTGTATCTGCACAAGCTAATAATCCTTCACTGATTATTTGTATTAGTGAACTTATTTTCTTTGAGCACTCAATTTCACCCATTTTTTTATATAGTTTTGAGGTTGCTACGCATATTATACTTGCCATTGTATTTGTTATTTTTGTGCACTTTATATTGAATTATCATTTAGAGTTTTATAGTTTGAGCACTGCACTTTCTTTTTTTTCCTATAGTATAGAGCAAATATCATTATCCCCTCTCCTCTGGCCCACAATGTTATTCCATACTGCAGCCTGCAATTTACATTACATCCCATGCATCTCTGCATAACGCTGCAGAACAAATTCTATAATTGGAGCAGAAGCCAAGATGCGTTTTAATATTTTTTTTTACATATTCATTTGACTATTGCTATGAAGTGCAGAAGCAAGCAGTGTGAAATGCATATTTGTAAAGCACACTGCTGTGCTTTATTAATATGTGATCTGGCCCCTTGCAAAATATAGCAAGGACTATGAGAAACCAGAATCAGCCCCATCTCCAAAGCCTTAATTACATTAAGATAGATTATCATCTTTCCATAACACTCATCCAAATAATATTTTGTTTAAACAAATATATATTTATGTTAGACCCAGAACCTGACAATTTATTTCCAAACCCAATGTACTAAATGCGGCCCTTTTTCTGAAGACAAAAAAAATGAGGCCTGCCTTTACATAACACTTCTTTCTAAGGCCTGGAGATAACTACAGTCAATGTAGTCACAGAATTTACTGAGAGTCAGGCCAATGCACATGATACAGAAATTTACAAAATGGCAACTTAAAGTATAAATGTTTTTGCTGGATGGCAGGCCCTTGTAGGATGCACTACAAGCTTTAAAAACGTTGCAAAAGCTAGTTGCAGATGCGGTGTGATTTGCCACACCTCCACATAAAAGCCAGGTTTTGCAGTGATGAAAGCCATTTTCTTGTGGTCGCAGGGGGAAACACAAGAATGAATAACATGCTACTTAATAGGGCTGCACTTTGTTAATGGGTGTAAACACTTTTGAATTATTGGTCTATCGCATATATCTCGTAGTATTGGCTTTTCTTATTTGTTGGATATAATCAGCAACAGTTTGCTTAAATATGAACTTCTTGGGGAAAATACACAAAAAGCAATATAGCTCATGGGTTTTTGGTGTTTCCACCAGTAAATTGGTTGCTATGTCTCTACTGGTCTCCTGGTTCTGAAAGAAAACTAATCTAGAGGCACCTAGATGTAGTAGTTGCAAGTTAAAAGAAAAAAAAAAGGTATGCTGGAATGTTGCCAATTATATACATAATTCCTATAATTCCTTTGGTAACTTGTATAAACATTGTCACTAAATTAGCTAATGTATAAAAATCAGTTCAACATTTCACATGCTGTATACCTAAAGAAACAGACAAAATAAAATGTAGTGCTGAAAGGCTAGCATACTGTCTGATCTAAATGTCATAAATACACTATATCAATATGTATTTGTAAAATAAAGATTCCGAACAGTTGGGTAAAAATAAATAAATAAACGAAATAAATTGGAAAAATATATTTGTAATTAATTTAGTAATTCAGTTATTTAAATAAATTCCGGAATCTAGGGGGGCGGAGCCGGCACGCAAGGAGAATGGCAGCGTGAATCCACAGCTCCTTGCCTGACTGGAGAACATGTCGAGGAGGAGGAAGGAGAGGAATCCGCCGGGTAAGATGACGGATTTCTTTCCACACACAGGCCGCTCACACTGCCAAGATGGCGACCGCGGCGGCAGCATGCAGGGATCCCCTGTGAGGACACAGACTGAAATCCTCATGGGGAATGTAGAAAAGAAGATCCCAAAGCGCTCCACACCAAAACAGATTACATCCCCATCCTCCTCTAATGCCAATAGTCCTGTGAAGACTAAACAGCGCTTAATGCAGCACACTGTCACAGACACTGGAGAGGGGAACACAGGCATATCTGTAGATGACACACTGGAGTTCCAGGATGCCATAGCTGCTTACCCCACAAACAACCAGCCTGTCATAGACTCCACTTTAAAAGATATGCTTGTATCCCTCAGAAGTGCTATTCACACTGATATGCTGCAGCTTATGAAGCAATGCAAATCTGAAGTAGCAGAAGTCAGTGATAGAGTAAGCCATATTGATGGAAAAATGGGGAAATTTACATCAAGTTTAATAACATGGTAGATGCTCACAATGAGCATGACGATGACATTGTTTGGCTCAAGTCAAAGGTCGCAGACCTTGAAGATCGTTCCAGGAGGAACAATGTCAAAATAAGAGGAATTCCCGAAACGGTTAAACCCCCCGATTTGATGGCATACTTCACCAACATATTGAAAGATGTTCTTCCTAACCTACCACTGGAAGAACTGGCCATAGACCGCATTCATAGGCTTCCAAAGCCACAGCACATTTCAGCAAAGCTCCCTAGAGATACTATTGCCAGGATTCATTATTTCAGGGTCAAAGAAAAGCTGATGTATGCCACAAGACATACCGAACAACTCCCCGATAGTACGCAAGGGCTATCCTTTTTCGCCGACCTCTCTGCTCACACCATGCAGAGACGGCGGAATCTCGCGACAATTACCAAACCACTTAGAAACCACAGCATTCCATATCGCTGGAACTACCCTGCCACCCTGTCAATTACAAAAGGAGAGAAAGAATTCTGCATCACCACAATGGAAGATGGTCTGAAACTATTGAGGAAATGGGGAATCATTATTCAGGACCAGGAAGAAGAAGCTATAAATAGGCAGGATCCAACACGTTATTCTGATACCTGAAGGAATGACATTTAAATGTGGTGCCCTACCACACTACTTCACATTGTTCGTTTAATGACTCTGGAAGGCCCTCCCGGCATCCTTTTGTTTCTATAACCCCAAAGTTAGCGGGCTAATCCCCTGCTCAGATTTCTAAGAAATCGCATAATTTTAAATAGCGCTTACCAACGCACTAGTGTTATTTTTGTTTTGTTTTTACCTGTTGCTTTTGACTATTTCAAAATTGTTCTTAGACTTCTTGCCTTTATTGGAATTGGTTTCCAGACTGTTATCAAGCGGCTATCACCAGGTGGAAGTACATCAATGTTTCCAACAGACTTAACTACTAAGCGTCAGCACTCCAACACTCCAGCATAAGAAGAAGATCCACACAAGGTCAAACGGACAGAAACTCTTCCCGGGAAAACTGCTATAGGGTAAGAACCCCTTTGTATATTTATCTTTACATCTCCACAAGTCCAAGTAAAAGAGGGCATAACTATACTACAAAATGTCTTTCAAGATATCTTCCCTTAATGTTAATGGCTTAAACAGCCCACAGAAAAGACATATGATGTGGAAAGAGGCTATTACCCAGAAGTGTGACATATTCTGCATCCAGGAGACTCACTTTAGAGAAGGCAACCAGCCAAAGCTCTCCCATAGACTATTTCCACACGCATACTTTGCTAATGCTCAAAAAAAGAAAAGAGGTGTTGCCATAGTAATCAAGAATACTGTGGCTTTTGAACATATATCCAGCGACTGTGACATAAACGGCAGATATATCATACTAGCCTGCAAGATTAACAATGTGGCGTACACCATAATTAACGCATAATGCTCCCAACACCAGGCAGATACATTTCTTAAATAAGCTATGGAAAAAAGTGCAGCAACACAAATCTGGTCATATTATCTTATGTGGTGACTTGAACGCCATACATAATACTCAAATGGACATATCTACAACAAACCGGAAAGGACGTAGACCTGACATAACCAAATTTTTACAATCTACTTGCCTATATGACGTCTGGAGATGCCATCATTCTACAGAGAGGGACTACTCCTTTTTTTCTCGGGTGCATCTCTCCTACTCAAGGATAGATATGTTTCTGCTGGACAAATTCTTGCTACAACATACCTCCAAGTCAGAAATAGGGGGCATTACATGGACGGACTATGCTCCAGTATCTATAACAGTCGGCAGCAACAACTTTTCGACCCGTGCAAATAGATGGAGAATCGATGGCCAAATATTAGTAAATCCTGAGGACTCTAAAGACATAGCGAACTCACTAAAGGAGTATTTTGACACTAATGATATCCAGGATATCGACCCCTTCATTTTGTGGAATAGAGCGGTTATTAGGGGTATATTGATAAAGAAAAGCGCCACGGTGAGGAGGAGAAGGAGGCAGCATGTGGACGCCATCCTAAAAGAAATTGAAAATTTAGAATTACAGAACAAGAACGCACCCACAATAACCATAAGTAACAAACTAGCGGAGATCAGAAATACTCTACGCACACTTCTACTCACACAACACTCACATAACATCCTCAAACTAAAGGCTAACTTCTATACACACGGCAACAAGGCAGGCAAACTCATGGCTAACCACCTAAAACACAAAGTAGTCCAGCAGAAAATACCACACCTATACCATCCTAACACTGGTTCCAAATGAACAAATCCAAAAGACATAGCCGATGCATTTAGCAGTTATTATAACAGCCTATATAATTTAGGGAAAGACGATAACTCTCCACAACCAACGCAAGCACTGATTGAGCAATTTTTACATGACATAGCCCTGCCTACCTTAAATGCAACAGACAAAGAGATGCTTAACGCTCCATTTACGATCTCAGAAATACAAAAAACAATAGCCAACTTACCAAAAAACAAATCACCAGGCCCTGATGGATACTCATCGGAGTATTATCAATTATACACAGACATTTTGACTCCAATTTTGCAAAAAGTATTCCACGCCGCTGCCTCCTCATCTTCTTTTCCGACAGAAATGCTAGAAGCAACTGTGATTACGCTACCCAAGCCAGGGAAGGAGCCGGACAGAGCACAGAATTTTAGACCAATCTCGCTATTAAACGTGGAAGTAAAGGTCTACGCCAAACTCATAGCGAACAGAATAGCACAACTATTACCAAGGTTGATTAAACCAGACCAGGTTGGATTTGTGGCGGGTAGGCAAGCAACAGATGCCACGAGGAGAATCTTGAATTTAATTCACTCGGCGTCCAGGGGCGGGGGTCCTTCGGTCCTTCTGTCCCTGGACGCCGAGAAAGCCTTTGACAGGATACATTGGGGCTATTTGTCCAGTGTCTTGTCGAAATTTGGTTTCGAGTGTCAGATCTTCTCCGCCATAACAGCTCTGTACTCCGATCCATCAGCATATGTTTTCACGGAAGGATTGTTTTCTGAACGATTTGCCATTACGAATGGGACAAGACAGGGGTGCCCATTGTCACCCCTGATCTTCGCCCTAATGATGGAGCCACTGGCGGAGAAGATCAGAACCAACCCCCACATTAGGGGGATTCAAGTTGGCACAAAAAGACATACTATAACGTTATTCGCAGATGATGTCATTTTATCACTAGAAGATCCGGCTCAGTCCTTGGTGGAGGTACATAAAGTTTTAGAACGTTTCAATGCAGTTTCTTATTATAAGGTCAATGCCTCAAAATCTAGTATATTAGGGATAGCGGTAAACAATGTACTGAAAGCAAAAATACAAAAATCTATCCCATACGTATGGGCAGAAAGCTCGATTCAGTATTTGGGAGTGGTGATGACAATTTCTATATCACAACTCTACAAATACAACTTTGAACCAATGGTATTGGAATTTGAAAAAGAAATGAATAGGCTCAGGAAATTTTATCTTTCTTGGTCGGGTAGGCTAGCAGCATACAAGATGTTTTTATTACCAAAGCTCCTGTATCTCTTTCGGGCCCTGCCAATACAGCTCCCTTTATCCTTTTATAACAACATGCAATGTTCCTTATCGAAATTCATCTGGGAGGGGAAGAGGGCAAGATGTTCACACAATACCCTCACTAAACATAGACTAGCAGGGGGCATGGGAGTTCCAAACATTAGATACTATCATATAGCAGCGATCTTGGACCAGCTTAAATACTGGTTCCACTCCCCAGAACTAACATACTGGCGCGAAATAGAGCAAGATCAAGTAGAACAGGGGGACTTGAAAGACTTGTTATTCTCTCAAACAGTAACTGAATCTAACCAATATAAACAGCACCCCACAATTGCAGCTACCCTACAAGCTTGGCAGTTTTTTCTCCAACATAAGAGTAGGACCAGTAAATTTACACAAGTCCCAATCCCCATAACAGCGTTGTCTTTCCTCACTCCAGACTTGAAACTAACACACTGGGGGAGTCACGGCATCAAATATGTACATGAACTAATGGACCAAGGACGGATAAAAACATTTACTAACTTACAGGCCATACACTCTTTACCTGACATGGAATTCATGACATATGCTAGAGTAGCCAGCATTTTAGCCACTACCAAAATAACTTACATAAATTTACCAGACTTGATATGGGAAATGTGGCAACCTGCCTCTAAACACGAGAAAGGGATAACAGGAATATATAATATCCTCCACGATAAACTGCAATTTGAAAAGTCCCCACAACTTCTAAAATGGGAACAGGACTTAAACCTGACCATATCTCGGGCCCAATGGATACGAGCAATTAAAAGTACCTACACACACACAAAATGCTCCAATTTCAGAGAAGCAGCCCAGAAGGTACAACAGAGATGGTACAAAACCCCGTATATCTTAGCAAAATACAAAGGAAATACCTCCAATTTGTGCTGGAGAGAATGTGGGCAGGTAGGTAACCTGGCACACATGTTATGGTTTTGTCCTTCTCTACGTAGCTTTTGGGCAGCAATAGCAAGAGTAATAGCAAGGATTACAGGCATATTAAATCAACTTAAAGTTGAACAGGCCCTACTCAGCCTGGATATGGATCTATATCCTTACTCATGTAGAACTGTAGTACTTCATGTCCTTTATGCAGCACGCCTGGTCATAGCACGCAAATGGAAATCTAATACCGCACCGTCCTTAAGGGAAGTACTCTGTTTGGTGGATGATTCCTACACATATGAAAGATACATGGCAGTTAAGGAAGGGACTTTTAAAGGTTTTACAAAACGTTGGGGGCTGTGGACCCAGGTCTATAAGAGACACAACATAGCCTAAGAAATAAATAAAAAAGGAGAAAAGTGTATAATGGTTATAGCAATTCTGCAGTTTTGAATAAAGATAGAAAAGGACTTATCTGGATTTATGTATATGGTCAGTATGCTTATTTATATATAGTTATTTTGTTGATACGGAAAACGTTACCTCAGTCGAAGGTTATTTTATAGTGAAAATAGTGAAAGGAGTCTGCATACTCCTGTTTGTCTGGAAAGTATGTATACTTTTATTTTTGAAAAACCCAATAAAAAATATTTAATAAAAAAAAAAAAAAAAAAAATTCCGGAATCTAAATATAAACACAATAGACAAAAATTATAGATTTCCTTTAAAAAATACAAATACCAAATACCGAGTTTGCATCACTTTATAAAGAATTAATCATTCATACACTTTTTATTCCAGATTGCGAAGTACTATCTACTTACCATTCCGACCATTTTGTCTTAGTGTATTTGATGACAGCTGAATAGAACTGCTATGTCCTATATTCTGTGGGAATTTAAGATCTTCTAAATTCACATCTGTGCTTAGTCTTGCAACTTCAAGTTCTAATGATTAAACAGAAAAACAACATAAAAATAAGGACATTAATTCCTCATGAGAATAAAGTGAAAACCAAGCAATTTCACTTCCTTAATTGTAGGTGAAAGCAATCATTTATACAATCATTGGGCATCTTCTCAGAGCCCTACAAAGTAGTGGCATGGCTAACAAAAAATCATACCAAGTAGCCTCGTCACTTAGCTTTCTTTGATACTTCATATACTTCCTACACAATGTGTGCCAGTAGCATACTAGGTGTTATCAATAATTTAAAGAATCATCAATAAAAAAAACAAAAAAAAAACGAAAGTGTGCTCCATAAGCATAATGAGAAAAAAACATTTACAAAATGTTAAAATTATAATCATTATTATTTTATGTATTTTCTACTTCAGAATTCATCAATAATCTTTTAACCTCACCCGATTCCCAGAAAGTGCCCTGCGGGGGGCATGACTAATGCCGCGTACACACGATCAGACTTTCTGGCAGACTTGGTCCGGCAGACCGGAATCTGTCGGACAATTCGATCGTGTATGGGCTCCAGCGGACTTTTCTTTCCTAAAAGCCAGACAGACCTAGAAATAAAACATGTTTCAAATCTTTCTGACGAACTCGAGTCCGGTCGAAAAATCCGGTCGTCTGTGTGCTAGTCCGACGGATGAAAACCAACGCTAGGGCAGCTATTGGCTACTGGCTATAAACTTCCTTATTCTAGTCCAGTCGTACGTCATAACGTTCAAATCCATCTGACTTTTGGAGTGATCGTGTGTGGGCAAGTCCGTTCGTTTGAAAGTCCAGCGGACCTCTGCTGCAAAGTCCATCGGAAAGACTGTCGGACCTAGTCCGTTGAAAAGTCCGATCGTGTGTACGCGGCATAAGTTACACTGTGTGTCTATAGACACACTGTCAGAAACCATGAATCAGACTAAGCCCTCGAACACACGGTTGGAAATTCCGACCACAAAATCCGTCTGATTTTTTCAAGAAGTATGCTGCACTTGTGCGGCGCTGTTTGTCTGCAGTCCTATACCTGAATTCCCTGCTATCTGCCTGTTTGATTGTGAATACCGACCCGGCTCTCATCTGACCTTGCTGACCTTCTCCAACCCTAATCCTGGCCTGCCTGACTCTGCTTTTGGACTTGCTCTTACTGTTGCTGAACCTCTGCCTGCCTGTGACCTTGCCTTGCCTGCTGTATCTGCCTGACTGTCCTATCTGTTGTGACCCGGCTTGTCTGACATCCCTCTGCTTGCCCAAGTGTGCCGATCTCCATCCAGGTCCTGCTGCTGCTGTATCTACCGACCCCTGATTGCTTATCCACCTGCTCTGCCTTCGCCTGCAGTTCCGGCTTCCCTGAGGATCATCTCTCCATCCAGCACAGGCCGCTGCTGCACCCAGACACTCCTACCCGCTGTGCTCATGGGACCACTGTCTCCATTCCAGTGGGCCCTGAACCAGAGCCGTAAGAGAGGTCTTCTCCCACCAAGCCAGGCTCACCATCAGGTACCTAACAGTACAAACAGCCATGACTGAGCCTGCAGGAGAAGCCTCAGCCATGAAAGAGATCTGCACCCATCTTTCGGCCCTCACACAGGCCTAGAAGTCTCTTCAGGAAGGATACACCAGACTGGAAGAACAGGTCCAGCATCTCTCCGGTCCCAGTCCCACGACCGCGGCACCTTGCCCTGCTCTCCATACTCAACCTGCTTCCCAGCCTGCAGTGGTGATGCTTCCACCTGAACCAAGGGTGCCTATTCCTGAAAGATTCTCAGGGGACGGATCAAAGTTCCGGGCCTTCTGCAATGCCTGCCAGCTGTACTTTGCCCTCCAACCCAGGACTTTTTCATTGGAAGTCATCAAGGTGGGATTCGTGATTTCTTTGCTGCAAGGGGAGCCTCAGACTTGGGCTCATCGTCTCTTGGAGGGTGACAGTGCTCTGACTCAATCCCTCCCTTTCTTCTTCAAAGCAATGGCACAACTTTAGGAAGACCCCCAACGAACTGCCACAGCCGAATCTGCTTTGACTGTGCTCCAGCAAGGCCGTAGAGCGGCCGAGGACTATGTTATGGACTTTAGGCGCTGGAGCGCAGACACTCAGTGGAATGACTCAGCTTTAAGGCACCCGTTCTGCATCGGCCTTTCAGGGGAACTTAAAGATGAGCTTGCCCGTGTTGGTACCCCAGATTTCCTGGAGGATCTAATTACTCTTGCTATCCAGATAGACCATCGGCTCCGGGAACGCCGGTCTGAACACTCTTCCCAACTTCACCGCCCAACCTGGATGACCGCAAGGGTACCGGCTCCTGCTTCCCGTTACCTGCCTGCTTCACCAGTGGATCCTGTTCCTGACACGTCTGAGCCAATGCAGCTGGGACTGATGCGTCCCACTTTGTCTTTCTGAGGAGCGAGCCCGTCGTCGGCAGTTGAACTTGTGCCTCTACTGCGGCGGGTATGGACATTACGTGAACAACTGTCCTGTTAATACACGTAAGTGGCTTTCTTCTGTGTCTGCCAATCCTGTATCCTTGTCAGCCAATGCAACCCACCTTGCTCTCCCTCTTTCATTGCAGTTCCAGGGAAAGACGGTCGTCACCAGCACCATCATTGACTCTGGGGCTTGCAGTTGTTTTGTTGATGCCACCTTTGCCAGTCTTCAAGCCTTACCACTTCAGGAAAATACTCATGGACTGTCCGTCTTTCTGGCTGACGGTTCCCGCATCAAGTCAGGACAAGTAACACAGGAGATTCTGCCCCTGGCTGCCACTACCCATTCCCAGCACAAGGAACTTCTGACTCTTGATGTAATCTCCTCTCTTGTTTCCTGTGATCCTGGGCATACCCTGGCTTCAAGCCCATAACCCCTGCATCAACTGGTCCACAGGGGAGGTTAAGTTCCAGTCCAGTTACTGTCAGGAACATTGTTTACACGAAAACAAGCAACGTAGGAATTGTTCCAAGGACTGATTGGCTCGTTCTGCAGCCCCACTAGACTGCGGGTGATACGCAGAGGAGAAAGCAAGCTGATTTCCCAACTGTGAACAAAAGGCTCGCCAGAACTAAAACACAAACTGACTACCCCTGTCCGAGACAATCACCTTGGGTAGCCCCTTTAAGCGAAAGATCTCCCGAGCAAAAATCTAAGCCAGTTCCTTAGAAGTGGGCAACTTCTTAAGTGAAATACAATGGGACATTTTCGAGAACTGGTCAACCACCATGAGGATAACCGTGTTGCCCTGGGAGCTGGGTAACTCCACAATGAAATCCATAAACAGGTGGGTCCAGGGCCTCTCTCCATTGGATATGGGTTGTAGGAGGTCCACTGGAAGGTGTCATGGAGTCTTACTCTGAGCACACATGGAACAGGCAGCTACGAAGGCAGTTACATCAGCACGTAGACTAGGCCACCAGAATTGTTGGAAAATGGCCCAAAAGAGTTCATTCTTCCCAGGGTGGCCACCAGCCTTGGAAGAATGGTAGGTCTGTAGCACGCTAGTACGGAGACTCTCTGGGACAAAGCAGCAATCACAAGGTTTCTCAGGAGGAGCATGAACCCGAGCAGCAAGAATTTTGTCACCCAAAGGAGAAGGGAGACTGGTGCGAACCGTAGCAAGAATACGATCAGAAGGAATCACAGGAACCAGAACCGACTCCATCTTGGAAGTGGAGGAAAACTGTTGTGACAAAGCATCTGCCCTTACATTCTTAGTACTGGGTAAGAATGAGACAATGCAATTGAAACTAGACAAGAAAAGAGCCCATCGCACCCTTCTGGGAGAGAGGCGTTTAGCCTCAAATAAGAATGTGAGATTCTTCTGGACAGTAAGAATGACAACCGGCACAGTGGTACCTTCGAGGAGATATCTCCATTCTTTCAGGGCTAAAATGATCGCTAACAGCTTTCTGTCACAAATCTTGTAATTGCATTCTGCAGGTGACAATTTCTTGGAAAAGTAAACACAAGGATGCATAGCACTCTCAGAGTTAGGACGTTGAGACAGAAGGGTACCAACTCCAGTCTCAGAAGCATCAACCAACGAAGGATCAGGATGTGCCAACACAGGAGCAGAAACAAAGGCAGCCTTGAGACTCTAAAGCCCCATACACACGGTCGGACTTTTTCATGGATTCTGTCCGATCGGACAATGTTGTTGAAAAATCAGACCGTGTGTATGCACCATCGGACAGTGTACGTCGGATTGTCCGACGGACAAAGTCTTATCTCCTGCTGGAAAGATTTGCCGACAACACGGTCCGATCACACCAAATCCGATCGTGTGTACGGTTGTCCGACCGGACAAAGTGCTACGCATGCTCAGATCACATTACAAGACCAAAGCTATTGGCTACTAGCCTCTACGTAGTCCCGTCGTAGGCAACAAACGTCACCACGTTCAGAATGATCGGATTTTCCGACAACTTTGTCCGACCGTGTGTACGCAAAACCAACATCAGACAAAGTATGACGGACAGGATCCGACCGACCTGGTCCGCGGATTGTCCGACCGTGTGTATGGGGCTTAAGACCTTAATGGACTCCAGAGACCAACACTGTGGGTTACCTTCCTTTCTATTCATATTAGTCAGGGGCTTGACCAGAGACTAGAAGTTACAAATAAACTTCCGATAATAGTTGCCAAAGCCAAGAAAGAGCTGCAGAGGATGTAAACTCACGGGTCGGGCCATTGTAGGACTGCTGAAAGTTTCTCTGGGTCCATCGAAAAACCAGCAGTGGAAATTACATAACCCAGGAATTTAACCTGTTCACGATGGAATTCGCACTTCTCCAATTTACACTAGAGATTGTTCTCTTAGTTTCTGAGGCACACGACAGACATCTGTGTGGTGGCTCTTCAGGGACTTGGAAAATATGAGGATATCGTCAAGATAAACCATCACACATAAGTGCAACAAATCTCAGAGGACATCGTTAATAAATTCCTGGAAAACTGCCGGGGAGTTACAAAGGCCAAAAGGCATTACGAGGTACTCATAATGGCCTGTTCTGGTATTAAATGCAGTTTTCCACTCGTCGCCCTCCTTATTCCTCACAAGATTGTATGCCCCTCTCAAATCAAGCTTTGTGAAAACCGTTGCTCCCTTGAGGCGGTCAAATAACTCTGTAATCAACGGAATCAGATAGGCATTCTTAATCGTGATACGATTGAGACCCCTATAATCAATACAAGGTACAAGGTATACTCTTCTTCACAAAAAAGAAACCCTCACCAGCAGGAGACGAGGATTTGCGGATGAAACCTTGAGAGTGCGTCTGCAACATACTCCTCCATGGCCTTATCCTCCGAGACCAACAAAAGGGTAAACCTGGCCACGAGGGGGTATGGCACCAGGTTGAAGATCAATTGCGCAATCATACGACCGGTGTGGAAGCAAACTACTGGCTTGACCTTTGTCAAAGACATTGCTAAAATCGTGGTACTCCTCCAGCAGTGAAGAGAGAGAAGTGCACAGGACCTTGGCTACCTTCTGGAAGCATGTCTTACTGCATTGCATTACTGCGGGACTTCCCCACACACGCCCGGACTTCCGAGCGTGTGACTTGCCCACACACGCCTGGACTTCTCCGGCGGACAATCTGCTGTACAAAGTCCGCGGGACTTTTGAAAATGAACGGACTTGCCCACACACGGAGCAGTCCGTTCATTTAGAACGTAACTGCAGGTAGACGGAGCTAGCGAAGGCAGTGAATGCCGCCGCGCTAGCCCCGTCACCTGGCATGGATTTAAAGGGACTCCCCACGCCAAAAAAACAACGTGGGGGTCCCCCAAAATCCATCTCAGACCCTTATCCGAGCACGCAGCCCGGCAGGCCAGGAAAGGGGTGGGGACGAGCGAGCGCCCCCCCCCTCATGAGCCGTACCAGGCCGCGTGCCCTCAACATGGGGGTGCCCTGGGGAAAGGGGGGCCGTGCGGCCCCCCCACCCCAAAGCACCTTGTCCCCATGTTGATGAGGACAAGGGCCTCTTCCCGACAACCCTGGCCGTTGGTTGTCGGGGTCTGTGGGCGGGGGCTTATCGGAATCTGGGAGCCCCCTTTTATAAGGGGGCCCTCAGATCCCGGCCCCCCACCCTATGTGAATGAGTATGGGGTACGATGTACCCCTACCCATTCACCTAAGGTGTAAAATGTAAAGTAAAAAACCACACAATTTAGAAAAAATATTTTATTGCACTGCTCCGGGGGTCTTCTTCCGTCTTGGGGGTCTTCTCGCCGGACTCCTCCGCCATTTACCTAGCTCATTTACCGAGCGGAGGAGGCCGGCTACCTTCTTCGTCGTCGACGCCGTCGTCTGGGGGTCTCGATCTGCCTTCGGGGGTCTTCCGGGGTCTTCCGCCTTCTTCTTCTTCTTCTTCTTCTTCTTCTTCCGATGGAAGCTTCCTGAGGACGCAAGAGTGTTTGTGAAATGCATAGAGGCTGCTAAAACACGGACTACGTCACTTCCGGTTAAACAAAAGGAGGCTTGGGATGCACGCTGACACAGGAGAGACAGGCAATACCCTCAGCCATCTGTACCCATTCGAGCGGCTGGATAAGTTTGGTGCCAACTGATAGGCACTTAAAAATGTGAGTGAACCCCATTTGTTTTAACCTTTTTATAAATAAAAGCACAGACATACTGCACAATGATCGTTGTTCATTTTTTATGAGGTTGGACATTGGTAAATCTGTATATTGGAAACAGCATAGACCTGAGAGGAGTGGAGTGGTTATCCCTACTAATGAACCAAAGGCATTCATTATATTAACATCTGGTGAGTGGCCAATTCTTATGGTGGTAGTGGTATCGTCACTATAGTGGTGGATAAAGGAAGCACGGACACAAGAATTAGGAGGATTGAAAGACTTTTATGCTGAAGATTGCTTTCTCAGCACCAGCAGAAATTACTACGGACATTTATTGTTTTTTGGTTTCGTTTGGTTTGTTTTGCCTAAATTAATTTGTTTTTTTTGGCACGCAATAATTAATATTGGAAGTCACGTGTGAACAGCAGAAGAAAATATTGATTTTTATTAATATTATTACTTCTATTATCACTAATGTATACAAACTTATACATTTATTGTGGTATATTTAAATGCATATTTTGCTTGAAGCACTTTAAAAACACATAATACAAGGGAGCGCATATATTTTTTATATATTTTTTTCTCATATATATCCTTTACCAACTTTTCCACCTTGGTGTCTCGCATTACAACTTATTACTCAAACATGGCTGCTTCCAGTCTCCTCAAGCTCCTATCCATTTCGGCTGAACCCTAGATACAAATTTCTTTGGATTTCATAACAGACCTACCACCTTCCAAAGCTTTCACTGTCAACTGGGTGGTTGCAGACTGATTTTCAAAAATGGTACAGTGTCTTCTTTCTGTGCTGGCACTTGTTTCTCTCTTTATCAATACGATTTTTCACCTTCATGGTCTGCAGGCTCATATTACATCAGATAGGGGGGTTAAATTCACCGTCTGATTTTGTAAGGTTGTGTAGGGTGCATTTACAATAATTTACAATTTTTTATGGTGTATCCCCTTCTTCAAGGTCCAAATTAATGTCTTCCCTAGTGTGTTCCAGTTTTGAGAAATGATGCCCCACAGGTGTGCAGAAACTATCTTCCTTAAGTTCTTTGATGGTGTTTCTGTGCAAATTCATCCTTGTTTGCAACTTTTGTCCTGTTTTGCCAACATAAGATCCTTAGCTACATTTATTGCATTGGATGGGGTACACAACATTACTGGAGGCGCAACTGTATGACCCTGTGATATTAAAGGTCCCTTTTGAGGAACTTGGAATCTGTCAAGTCGTACACTCTCTGAACCAGAAATAACAGTCCTCTCCAAAAGCTTCACATTCTGCCCAACCCTCAAACTGGATAATTTGCAGTCATTGTCAGATATGGAGGACTTCTCCAGGAGACTAAGACCCGTAAACACTATTAGATTTTCTGCAGATTTTTATATTCAGATTTACCAAAACCATATAAGGTCAAACCTTAAGCTTTTTAATTTGTATGCCATCCGGCAGGCCCTTGAACTACATGGTTTTGGTAAATCTGAAGACAAAAATCTGCAGAAAATCTAATAGTGTGTATGGGGCTTTTTTAAGAATATGGAATGAGGTTTAAAGAATATTTTTATAGCAATGAAAGGAATCCTATGAAAATGGAATGTGAGAAAAAGAAGAGCAACTTCACACCTCTACAAGGATGCAACCCAAAACTGGACACCTATATTGACAACTTAAGACTGTGTTGCATCCCTGATAACCGTCCAGCAGAAGAAAATTGTATACAATCTTTCACCACTGGAGTGAAGGGCTATACACAGACCATGATCATCAAACCAGCAGATAAGGGGGGAGAAGTTGAGATGTATACAAACAAATACAAGAGGGTCTGTCATGGATATACAGATTCCAGAACTGCAGCAAGGCGGAGGCGCATCCCGGCCAGCAGGCGCCCAGCGGCTTTGGCGCCAGTGGGCCTTTAAAAAGGGCTCCCACCGTTCAGCTCTGGTTGATCTGTAGTCTTTCCTGGGACCCGCCCCTGTATCTGCATCTGATCTCACACCTGACCTGGCTTCCTGACCACGCTGCTCTCTCCTCTCCTGATCTCTGGCTGCCATTTGACCTTGCTTGTTTACCTGCATACCTGATCTCCGTTGCCGACTAAGCCTGGACTCTGACCATCCCTTGTCTGCCGATTCTGTCTGATCTGATCCGCTGTGTATGACCTGGCTTGTCTGACCTTGTTCCTGCCCGCTGTGTGCACCTGCATCCTGCTGACCTGCATCCTGCGCACCTGCATCCTGCTGACCTGCATCCTGCTGACCGGCATCCTGCACACCTGCATCCTGCCGACCTGCATCCTGTGCACCTGCATCCTGCTGACCTGCATCCTGCTGACCGGCATCCTGCACACCTGCATCCTGCCGACCTGCATCCTGTGCACCTGCATTCTGCACACCTGCATCCTGCCGACCTGCATCCTGCGCAATTGCATCCAGCGCACCTGCATCCTGCTGACCTGCATCCTGCGCACCTGCATCCTGCTGACCTGCATCCTGCGCACCTGCATCCAGCCGACCTGCGTTCCTCAGCACTCCCCAGTGGTCATCATCTCCAGCTTCAGAGAACTCTGCAGGCACTCCTACCTCACTGTGCTCCTACGGTCACTGTCCCCAACTCCAGTGTCCCAGGAACCAGGGCTGTAATAGGGGTCTCCCTCTGCACGTCAGGCTCACCCACAAGGTACGTGTCAGTATCAACCAGCCATGCCTGAGCCTGCAAGAGGGACCTCCGTTACTGAGGAGGTCTGCCAACCCCTCTCAGCCCTCACTCACGAGGTGAAGTGTCTCCAGGACAGTTATGAACGCCTAACAGGACATATGCAGGACCAGGCAAACTTCCCTCTCAGTGGAAGGTCATCAGAAGCTACCTCCGCACTCCCAGCAATGATGTTGCCTCCCGAGCCAAGGGTCCCAATTCCGGAGAAATTCTCTGGGGATCGAAACAAGTTCAGGACTTTCTGCAATGCATGCGAGTTATACTTCTCCCTACTACCCTTAACCTTTTCACAGGAGACCACCAAAGTGGGGTTTGTTGTTTCACTTCTGTTAGGACAACCACAAGCTTGGGCCCACCATTTGCTGGAAGAACGCCATGCTTCTCTGGACTCCTTGTCATCCTTCTTCAGCGCTATGTCGCTCCTTTACGATGACCCCCAACGGACTACTACTGCCGAAGCTGCCCTTAGCGCGCTCAAACAAGGCCGCAGAGCGGTGGAGGACTACATAACTGACTTTAGGCGCTGGAGCGCAGACACCCTATGGAATCATGCAGCCTTACGGCACCAGTTCCGCTTAGGTCTATCAGAAGGGTTAAAGGATGAGTTGGCTCGGGTCGGTATACCAGATTCTCTGGAATCCTTGATCGCCCTAACTATACAGATAGACCGTCGTCTTCGGGAACGCAGGATGGAGAGGGTGAGCCAACAGCCCCGATCGAACTGGATGTTATCTCAAGTGGCCACCACCTCTCATCTGGCCTCCTCCAGACCAACTCCAGTTAATCCTGCACCAGACTCTCCTAAATATGGGCAGGCCGGATCGACAAGACCCTCATTGTCCGCAAAGGAACGCCTGCGTCGGCAACTGCTCAACCTCTGCCTGTACTGCGGGGGTACCGGCCACTATGTGCATTCATGCCCTGCCAAGCACCGTAGATACTTATCCGTCTCTTCTCCTGGTCATCCGGTACCCTCCACCAATTCTACTCACCTGGCTCTTCCTATCACCTTTATGATTCCTGAAAGAACTGTGTCAGTTACCGCAATAATAGACTCTGGGGCATGCAGTTGTTTTATTGATTTGAACTTTGCAAACCAACAGCGCATCCCGCTTCAGCACAGAGCTCAAGGACTTTCCATCTTCCTGGCTGATGGATCCCGTATAAAATCTGGCCAAGTGACCCAGGAAACTCCTTCATTGACTGTAGTTACTGCTTCAAACCACAAGGAACTGCTGAAACTTGATGCCATTGCATCCCCTCTGTTTCCAGTCATCTTGGGCTTACCGTGGCTTCAGGCCCACAACCCTCAGATTAACTGGGGCTCCGGAGAGATCAAGTTTCAGTCCCTCTACTGTCAAAACCACTGCCTTCCTTCACCTCCCAGGGTACCTGGCCCCTTACTATGCTTGGAAGCTGACTTGGAATTACGCACAGTAGTCCCTGAACCATACCACGAGTTCTTAGACGTCTTTAGCAAGCGAGGGGCAGAGACCCTTCCTCCCCATCGCTCCTATGATTGCCCGATCGAGCTATTACCCGGAGCAGAGATCCCTTTTGGTCGGATTTTTCCCCTATCTGAGCGGGAGTTGGAGGTGTTAAAAGAGTATGTCCACGAAAATTTGGAGAGGGGGTTCATCCGGCCGTCCACCTCTCCAGCTGGGGCAGGAATCTTTTTTGTAGAGAAAAAGGACCACTCACTTCGTCCCTGTGTAGACTACCGGGAACTGAACAAGATCACGGTTAAAAACCGGTATCCTCTACCCTTGGTGCCTGAGCTTTTCCAGAGATTAAGAACTACTGCTGTGTTCACCAAGCTAGATCTTCGAGGGGCCTACAATTTGGTCCGTATTCGCTCTGGGGACGAGTGGAAAACGGCCTTCCGTACCAGGTTCGGCCACTTCGAATACCTAGTGATGCCCTTTGGCCTGTGTAATGCCCCTGCTACCTTCCAGCACCTGATAAATGATATCCTCAGAGATTACCTCGATATCTTCGTAATAGCCTATTTAGACGACATCCTGATCTTTTCTACATCCCTGGATCAACAACGGAAACACGTCAAGATGGTACTCTGCCGTCTCCGTCAGCATGGGCTATATGCCAAACCAGAAAAATGTGAGTTTGAGCGGCAGAGTATCCAGTTTTTGGGCTTAGTGATATCCACGGAAGGGTTCAAGATGGACCCACAAAAGGTCACAGCAGTTCTGGACTGGCCTGCACCTTCTGACAAGAAGGGGGTGCAATGTTTTGTTGGCTTTGCCAATTTTTACAGAAGGTTTATTAAAGGATTTTCTGCAATCATTTCCCCGATTACCCAGCTAACCAAGCAGAACGTCCGATTCCAATGGAACTCCGAGGCACAAGCCGCCTTCTCTACCTTAAAGGGACTGTTTACCTCTGCCCCCATCCTAAGCCACCCGGATCCTTCTCTCCCCTATCTGCTTGAGGTCGACGCCTCAGAAACAGCTGTGGGGGCAGTTATCTCTCAGCGCCAAGGACTTAAGGATCTTATGCACCCCATAGCCTTCTTCTCCCGTAAACTCTCATCTGCCGAGAGGAATTACGACGTGGGTGACCGTGAACTTTTGGCCATTAAGGCCGCGCTCGAAGAATGGCGATACCTGCTGGAGGGAGCGGCTCATCCCATACTCATATATACAGATCACAAAAATCTGGAATATTTACGAACGGCCAAACGTCTAAGACCACGCCAGGCTCGGTGGGCGCTATTCTTTTCCAGAATTGCTTTTCATATAACTTACAGGCCAGGATCAAAGAACATCAAGCCCGACGCTCTTTCGCGTATGTATGATGACCCCAAAGAAACCTCAGTTCCGGACACTATTCTATCGGAGGGCAATTTCTTACTTCTTCAGACGGACCTGATGTCCGGTTTAAAACAAGCCTCTGTGGGGGTGCCCTGTCCACCCGGAGTAACTCTGATACCCAAGGACGGTCTGCTTTGGAAAGACAGTAACATTTTCGTGCCTGAGAGGTGTCAAACCAAAGTTCTGAGCCTGTGTCACGACCACCCTCTAGCCGGACATTTTGGGGTCCACAAGACTCTCGAATTAACCCAGCGCATGTTCTGGTGGCCGAAACTCGAGAAGGACTGTAAGGAATACGTCAAGTCTTGTGTTACCTGTACCCAAAATAAGTCTGCTAGAACCAAGTCCTGGGGTCTTCTCAAACCACTACCAATTCCCGACAGGCCTTGGAGCGAGATTGCCATGGATTTTATAGTGGAGCTACCCCCTTCTGAAGGACATACAGCCATTTTTGTAGTGGTCGACCGCCTGTCCAAGATGGCCCACTTTATACCCCTGAAGAACACACCTTATGCTGTAGAGACCGCCCTGGTGTTTATCCGGGAGATTGTGAGGCTGCATGGGGTACCAACAAACATTGTATCGGACAGGGGGGTCCAGTTTACCTCTCGTTTCTGGAGGTCACTATGCCAGATCCTGAAAATCGAACTCTCCATGTCTTCTGCCTTCCACCCTCAGACCAATGGACAAACTGAGAGAACGAATCAGACTCTGGAACAGTACATCCGTTGTTTTACCTCGTTTGTCCAGGACGATTGGGTAGCACTTTTGCCCCTAGCAGAATTTGCCTTTAATAACGCCTGCCACTCAGTTACAGGACAGTCACCATTCTTTGCGAACTACGGCTTCCACCCTGTCTTCCTGCCTAACATTATCCCAGAATCTCCAGTCCCAGCAGTACAAACCACTGTTGAGTTTCTAGGTCGCAATAATAAGTTGTTGCAAAAAACCATGGCCAAGCACAGGCAACTAACAAGAGACTGTATGATAGGAAGAGAAGAGGGGAATTATGTCTCCAACCAGGAGACCAGGTGTGGTTATCTACCACCAATCTCAAGATGGCTTGTCCTTCAAAAAAACTGGCACCCAAATTTATTAGCCCCTTCCCGATCAAGAGGAAATTGAATGAGGTGTCCTACGAACTTTCCTTGCCTGAATCGCTCAAGGTCCACCCAGTGTTCCACGCATCCCTGCTTAAACCCACGGTACCTGACCCCTTCCCCGACAGAGGATCGGGTCCACCTGAACCTATAATTGTTGACAGGGACGAGGAATATGAGGTGGAGGCTGTTGTAGACTGCAGACGGAGAGGTAACCAAATTCAATATTTAATCAAATGGAGGGGGTATGGGCCAGAAGAGAATTCATGGGAACCCAAGCAAAATGTGCATGCCCAAGAACTGATCCAAGCATTCTTCCGCAGGCACCCCCAGAAAAGAGCTCTTTTGGGCACCCGGAGGTTGCCCTTAAGGGGGGGGCAATGTCATGGATATACAGATTCCAGAACTGCAGCAAGGCGGAGGCGCATCCCGGCCAGCAGGCGCCCAGCGGCTTTGGCGCCAGTGGGCCTTTAAAAAGGGCTCCCACCGTTCAGCTCTTGCTGGTTGATCTGTAGTCTTTCCTGGGACCCACCCCTGTATCTGCATCTGATCTCACACCTGACCTGGCTTCCTGACCACGCTGCTCTCTCCTCTCCTGATCTCTGGCTGCCATTTGACCTTGCTTGTTTACCTGCATACCTGATCTCCGTTGCCGACTAAGCCTGGACTCTGACCATCCCTTGGCTGCCGATTCTGTCTGATCTGATCTGCTGTGTATGACCTGGCTTGTCTGACCTTGTTCCTGCCCGCTGTGTGCACCTGCATCCTGCTGACCTGCATCCTGCTGACCTGCATCCTGCTGACCGGCATCCTGCACACCTGCATCCTGCCGACCTGCATCCTGTGCACCTGCATCCTGCTGACCTGCATCCTGCTGACCGGCATCCTGCACACCTGCATCCTGCCGACCTGCATCCTGTGCACCTGCATCCTGCACACCTGCATCCTGCCGACCTGCATCCTGCGCAATTGCATCCTGCGCACCTGCATCCTGCTGACCTGCATCCTGCGCACCTGCATCCTGCTGACCTGCATCCTGCGCACCTGCATCCAGCCGACCTGCGTTCCTCAGCACTCCCCAGTGGTCATCATCTCCAGCTTCAGAGAACTCTGCAGGCACTCCTACCTCACTGTGCTCCTACGGTCACTGTCCCCAACTCCAGTGTCCCAGGAACCAGGGCTGTACGAGAGGTCTCCCTCTGCACGTCAGGCTCACCCACAAGGTACGTGTCAGGGTCAGAGGCAGCTAGCAAATGCTACGTACTATAAAAATCTGGGTTGTGATTAGACCCAGGATTTTACTAAGCAATTAAAAGATCTAATTAAAACACTACCAACCCACACACATTCAGAACATATCAGTGTGATTCCGGATAATTGGATAATTCATAAATTGAGGACTTCTACACGCTGCTCAAGATCCACAAGCTGGGAAGTCCAACAGACCCATCATAACAGGTATGAACACACTTACTGAACAAATCTCAGGCCTTGTAAAAATGTTGAATGAATGAATACTGCTAGTTTCCTGCAAGAGTTTCCTGAAGATCAACAGTATACAGCAATTACCACCGAATACACTTCTGGTCACTATAGATATAGAATCTCTGTTCAGTAAAATCCCTCACAAGGATAGATTGGTTGCATGTCACAGATTCTTATCATCTTTATCAAACCATAAATACAGCGCTGAGGATGTTACACAGCTCATTGAATTCATTCTTACACACGAATACTTTACTTTCAATAATGACATCTATCCTCAGTGTAGGGGCACTGCTAAGGGAAGTAAAAAGACACCCCAGTATGCAAATTTATTTATGGCTGACCTGGAGTACAAATTCTTAAACGGCATGCAGAAAAAGCCAAACAGATACTATTGCTATATTGATGATATTGTCATCATATGGACAGAAAGTGAAGAAAATCTAAAACAATTTTATTCATTGATCAACACCTCTAACCCATCAATCAAGCTAAATATGGAATGTTCAAAGCACACATGTCAACTTCCTAGACACTGACAGATGCAACTATCTCCATAGTTCCAGTTTTCACCCCCAACACACTAAACGGCCATCATACACAGTCAGGCCATCAGATACCACCAAATATGTTTAGACCCAAAAGACAGAAATAAACATTTCAGAACACTAGCATACTACAAGAGTTACAGCAGTTACAAGGACAAAACCATCAATATCAGCATAAACACAGGCTTCAAATACAAAGAGAAAAAAACAAATAACCGAGTACCTCTAGTAACCACATACAATCAAGCACTAAAAGGGATATGAATGATAATCAAAGATTTACAACCCATCCTAAAAGAGGATGAAGCTCTCAAAGAAATATTGAAACAACCCCAAATGCTGGCTTTTGGACAACCCCACCTCTGACATAAACGAATAAACAGGAAACTGCATTCTGATTATGAAGTCACAAATAATGAAAGCGAACCCTGCAACAAAAAATTATGCAGACTGTGCAACCAAATCAATCAAAAAGTGTCACACACTCAAAAAGGGACCTTCAATATCACAGGCTTATATAGCTGCACCTCAAATAATGTTATGTACCACATCCAAAGCAATAAATGTAGCAAAGGATCTTATGTTGGCGAAACAAGACAGAAGTTGCAAACAAGGATGAACTTGCACAGATACAAGGAACATAAGGAAGGTAGTTTCTGCACACCTGTGGGACATCATTTATCACAACCACACCACACTATGGAAGAGCTTCATGATTTAGTTCTTAAAGGGAATTTCCAAACTATTCAGGAAAGGAAAACTTTTGAACTAAGAATGATAGTTCTGTTTGACACAAAAGATTATGGCCTAAATCTAGACCTGGCTTTTCTAAATCACTATCCAACAGTTTTACGACACCCTCTGTGACTCTCCCCCCCACCCCATCTATAGCGCTCTCTGTCTTATCTCACTAACTAGTTTAATTATCATTGCTGTGTAGATTAGTTTAATTTTTTAGTTTTTTCGTCAGAGATTGTCTTACTTTAACATTCTGCTAAAACTGTGTATTAGTACTGCCTGGACCTTAAAGAAAGGGGGTAAACCACAAAGGCTTGCCCTCAAAAACTATATGTTAGTGAAAATAAAAAAGTATCACGGACAGTAGAGCTGCACAATTCCGCCTAAAATGAGAATCACAATTTTTTTGCTTAGAAGATAGATCACGCTTCTCTCACGATTCTCACGGCGTAACATCATCTTTCACATTAAAACACAAAAAATTGGGCTAACTTTACTGTTTCGTTTTTTTTTTTATTCATTGAAGTGTATTTTTTTTCCCCAAAAAATTGCGTTTGAAAGACCGCTGGGCAAATACAGTGTGACATGAAATATTGCAGCAATTGACATTTTATTCCCTAGAGTCTCTGCTAAAATTGAGTGAGTAGATAAGTCTCTCCACTTGTTATATAAAAGAATCTGCAAACTCTTCAATAAAGATCGTTGAGGGGTTCAATCGAGATCACGACTTTTTAAAGATTAATTGTGCAGCTCTAACGGACAGTACTCAATTGTTTCTGTTGTAAGGTTGTGTACAAAGCCTTTAGCATTACTTTGAACTTCTCATATTCATATCATCCTCAGTCGGACTGCCAAACTTCGCCTAGGAGCAATTCCTGTATGCCTTTGTCACACCATAATAGTTGGGGAACTTACTCCCTCGGACAGAATTAATTCTTAAAAAATATTCTAATTTCAGTTCGTGGAGGTGTCTTTTCTTCATGATTTGGGGGAAGCATCTACAAATTTCTCTCCCTTTTCAGACCCCTTCAGAGGTACCTGCTCTCACTCGTTGAACTCCATTTGGTCTTAAATCTTTGACTCCCTGACCTGGGCCACTCAACACCAGAACAGGAATAGAGTGGAAATCATCCAATGAAGACACTAGTTCTAGTAACAACCAAGTTTTCCCTCACTTTGGGGGTTTGCTTTCACTTCCTGTTTTTGCTATAGGATAGGAAGTGATAATAACTCTCCAATGAGACACAGCTGGTAAAAAAAAGTGTCAGGGGTTATAATGCTCCCTTACTTTATCCATATTGAAAAATAGGATTTTTTCATCATACTTACCTTTAAAATATATTTTTTGAGTACATCATGGGACACAGAGTCAGGCTAATATTCATTACCTACTGGGTTATACTCCATCTCCAGGTCAATGGACACTGGTAGACCAAAGTGACCCCCTATATAACCCCTCCCACACAAGAGGCACTTCAGTTTTTGTAGCAAGCACTGAATCCTCAAAAAAGAGGGGATGGATCTCTGTGTCCCATGATGTACTCAAAGAAAAGGATTTTACAGGTAAGTATGATGAAAAAATCCTATTTTCTTTTTCATACATCATGGGACACAGAGTCAGGCTAATATTCATTACCTACTGGGACGTCACAGATCATTAGCCTTGAGGGGAGGGAGACACCCTGTCAAACAATAGCCATCAGAACTTAGTACACTACGGCCGAAAGCCGAATTCTCGGCTGCTCGAACATCCACTTGATAAAATTTTGTGAATGTATGCACTGAAGACCAGGTAGCACCCTTACAAATCAGATACCTGATGGCGAAAAACCCAGGAGGTTCCTACACCCCTAGTAGAATGAGCTCTCACCCTAAAGGGAGGAGCTTTATGTTTCAGACCATAGGCCTGAGTGATCAAGTGACAGACCAAATTGGCAATGGAAGCCTTGGAAGCTGCCTGCCCCTTCTTGGGTCCTTTTGGTAAAACAAATAAGGAGTTTGATCCTCAGATCTCCGCAGATCTAGACAAATAAACCTTGACTGCCTGGACAATGTCCAATGAGTGCAGTCGTCTCTCTTCCGCCAAGCGACACTGAGAGAAAAAAGAAGGCAAAATAATGTCCTGATTTAAATGAAAGGCCAACACCACTTTTGGCAAAAAGGATGGAACAGGTCGTAACACGACACTGCCGTGGTGAAGGATCAAGTATGGTTCCCTGCACGAAAGGGACAACTCCAACACCCTTCTAGCCGAGGTGATGGCCACCAAGAAGGCTAGATTACGTGACAGAAAGTCTAATGGAATTTCATTGATAGGTTCAAATGGTTGTTTCTGTAACACAGACAACACCAAGTTCAAGTGCCAAGGAGACATAGGTGACCTAATGGGAGGAAGCAAGCAGGTTACCCCCTACATATATGTTTGGATCAGTGAATGGGAGACTAAAGGCCTTTGGAAGAATACTGATAGGGCCAAAACTTGACCTCTGATTGTACTCAAAGCCAATTTTATTTCCACAGCTGACTGTAGAAAAGAGAATTTTCCTAATCACTTATTTCCGAGGATGCCATTTTCTGGCTTCACAACAAGCAATTCAAGTCTTCAAGACCTTACGATAAATTTTCCTAGTGACAGTTTTTCTAGCATTCACTAGGGTAGACACTACTGGTCCTGAGATGCCACGGTCCTTCAGCACCCTGGCTTCAATAGCCATGCCATCAAATTTAGAGAATGTAAATTGGGGTGGAATATAGGACCTTGAGACAGTAGATCAGGGTGACGTGGAAGCGTCCATGGCCTGTCTATTGTCAGTCTCACAATCTCCGGAAATCAGGGCCTTCTGGGCCAGGCTGGTGCCACCAGAATGACTGGCACCCCCCTTACAAAAAATGTGTAAGGAGAGGGATCAGAGGGAAAGCATAAACCAGGGAGTACTGGGTCCATGGAACTATCAGAGCATCTGCTCTGATTGCCAGAGGATCCCTTGTTCGGGACACAAATTGCTGTAGCTTGTTGAACCTTGATGCCAATAGGTCGACATCCCCAATGCTGGCAAATTTCCTGGAACACCCCTGGGTGTAGGGACCATTCCCCCAGGCAGATCGGGGGGAATGAGATAATCTGCCTTCCAGTTCTCTACTCCCGGGATATGGACTGCCGATATAATCGGTACATGTCACTCTTCGGAGCTGAACGACTCCTGGTATCGCCTTGGTGGTTTATATAAGCCACTGCAGTGGCATTGTCGGACTGAACCCTAATAGGGCAGTCCTGAAGCTCCACCGTCCAGGATCGTAGGGCCAGATGTACTGCCCGTAATTCCAGGACATTGATGGGCAGGATCTGTTCTGTCCCTGACCATTTCCCCTGAGTTGTGAGCCCTTCTAGGTTTGCTCCCCAGCCTGAGACACTGGCATCTGTAGTCAGTACTCTCCCGGGATTAAGGATTTTCCCCTTCGCAGGTTCTGATCCTGCAACCACCAGTTTAGGCTTAAGCATGCCCGAGGAGATAAGCGCATTGGATAATCCAGGGCTTGTCCTATTCTAGATGCCTTGTTGTAAAGGCCTGGAATGGGACTGGGCATAGGGCACTGCCTCAAAGGAGGATACCATCCTCCCTAGAAGACTCATACAGAGCCGAATGGAGGGTTGTCTGGTGCCCCTTATCTGACGCACCTGAACCTTCAGGGCACAGATCCTTACAGGTGGTAAGAATACTCTTGTTTGAACCAGATCTAGGATCAGACCTAAATACTTTATGCCCCGTACACATGGTCGGATATTCCGATGGAAAAAGTCTGATCGGATTATGTTGTCAGAAAATCCGATCATGTGTGGGCTCTAGCGGACTTTTTCCGTCGGAATTTCCAGACACTCCTGGCCAGTGGCACTGTTCCTGGTATGCTCCAGCTGTTGCTCCTGGCCACTGGCACTGTTTCTGTCATGCTCCATCTTTCACCCCTGGTTTCTGACACTCTTGTCACTCTACTGTGACCATTTTTTAAACTATGCACCTCTGAAACCTTGTAGCTTGGCTCTGCTCCTCAAAGTCATTGCTCCTTGGCACATCTAGCCCTGGTACACTCTGTTTGCCAAACTCTGCTCCTTCGAGCACTTGCAGCTGAGCACAGCTACTTCTGGGACACTGTTTGCCAAATTCTGCTCCTCCTGAGCTCTCCTTTTTCTCACTAATCACCAGTACTGGTAATCTACCAATAGTCCTATCCAGTTTCTTGCTACATCCGCCAGTATCTGTTGAAGTGATCCAGGGGTGGGATGAAGCCAAGTCCAAACCCCTGTTTTGGGGTCCCTAAAGAATACTGCCTGTCCCATAGACTCCGCTCCTCAGTTAAAACCAGTTATAGTAAGGGGAGGATCCAGTTTGTTTTGCTCAGTTGATGACCTCAGTTATACTTCAAAAAAAACTTCTGTGGTCTCGGACCTGTGCTGGGTATGTGGTTACCATGCAGTACTATTCATACCTTCTGGATAACCATATTTCAAATACACACGTTTATCAGGTGTCCCCCTCCAACCTTACCCTGAAGTTGTCCTGCACTTTATATTACTGGGCTCACTTCCCACAATTCATAAGGGAGTTCTCTGCTTCTTACTCCTGTCAAGTAAGGTGCTGATTCCCAGGCAATGGAAAATGACAACTTGCGGCACTGTGCTAATTACAACATGAAAATTTACTTACATTTTATGCCAGGATGGTAACGCTTGTGTAGTTTCTTTGCGTAGTGTAAAGTTTAAATACAAATATATTTTTAAAAAGTAATTCTGAGGGTTTTTCCTGATCTGCATCCATCTAACCTATATCTAATTAATTGAGCTGTTGAATTAACCCAGCTCCTATGAGGGGTCCTAAACCTTACCCTCGCAGCACTCACTCTTGCCAAAATTGTGCACAATTATTTACGCACATACTGTACAGTACATACTAAAAAATATTCTAAAAAACGTAATGAATAAAACCTGTTTTATTCACATTTTACTTACGAATATTGTCTGTGTTTTCTCTCACAATGTCTGTTTTTAAGAGATTATCAGCCAACACAAAAGCTCCTTCTTCAACTGTGTCAAGAAGCATGGTGGCTGCTCGCAGCTGGTCCTTTGCCGTCAGATCTTGCCATGCATTCTGAGCTTGTGGCTGGAGGAGATTGTTAACAGTTTCAACCATTGCCTACAAAGCAGAAAGAAGCAACAAATACAGTTACTAAGCAGTTTGAACAAATAAAAGCATCAGCAGTTAAATAAACATGAGTATTCTGATTACCATATATACTCGAGTATAAGCCGACCCGAATATAAGCAGAGGCACCTAATTTTACCACAAACAACTGGAAAAACGTATTGACTCGAGTATAAGCCTAGGGTGAGAAATGCGCAGCTACTGTAAGTGGAAAAGAGGGTCAGCAATGCCCATTTGCAGCCTCACTGTGCCCATTTGCATGCCTCACTGTGCCCAATTGCAGCCATAGGTCCCCCAAACTTCAAACTTGGTAGTTAAGGGTTCCTAATGCCCCCTAGCTGCAGCCAAAATTTGGGGTCTCTGGACCCAAAGGGTCCCGAAATGACATTGCTGCAGATGGACACAGTTGACCGACTTTGGGGCCCTGTTTCTCGGGGGCACTTGGTGCTAGGAACCCCATCTTTGGATATGTTGTAGTGGGTTTGAATACCAAATTTGGGGTTCCTAGCACAAAGTGTGCGCGAGATACGGGGCCCCAAAGTCGGGTCTGAAAATGTCATTTTCTGCTGCAGAAAAGTGCTTGACTCGAGTATAAGCCGAGGGGGGCACTTTCAGCACAAGAAAATGTGCTGAAAAACTCGGCTTATACTCGAGAATATACGGTAAATTAAATTGATGAGTATTCTGATTAAAAACAAAGGAAAAAAAAATAGCAATAATGTCAGAAAGAACAGTATAGAGTAAACATGATATACAAATTGCAGCTGTTCCTCAAGAAACATCTGATAGGTAGAAAATATAGAAAAAAAAAATTTTTTATGAGAGGCGGCCTCAGTGTTCCAAATGTGCCCAAATATTACTTGGCCGCACAGCTTTGACAACTCATGATGTGACCTTGAATATTCCCTTATGGGTGCTTCTGGAAATCCCTAATTGTGGCCTTGTCCAAGTCTCAGCCCTTCTGTGGCTTCCCCCCACCTCATGCCCCCCCCCCCCACAACCTTCTTACGGCCCATAGTTTGTGCCTCTGGGACTCAGTCCACTACTCACGTAACTTAATGACCCCTTTCCTCCCACTTCTCCCCCTCCTGAACAAGCCTCTCTTTCCGCCGGTGCTGGACCAATCCCAGGCTTTTGCCTAGTGGCCTGCCCATAGCTACTCTCAGGTCCGTCACTTCCTGGGTTCCCATACTTTCCCATCCTGGACTTCCACTTGTGAGACTCATGGCGCGCCCCCTATGGAATTGTTCCGCTACCTGCAATTCCTTCACTGAATTTCTGCCCTCCTTTTCCGTTCCAGAAAATGGCCTTCGAGCATCTGTGTCTCCATTCACCTGGAGCCCAGGGTACTATCTCCTCTATTTACACATCAACTGCAGGGACTTGTCTCTCTCACTCGTGAATCTCTAAATGGGAGTAAGGCATAGCAGCCGCTATAGACTTAGAGGATTGGAGCAAGGCCTGGTCCACCATAGCCAAATGTTCTTTTAACACGGTCACCATGGAGGCAGCCTACAGGGTCCTTTTCCGCTAGTACTGGGTCAAGGCCTGCATAGCTCACTCAAACCAGTCATATAGTGATAGATATTTCAGGGGCTGAGGCCATCGTGGAGATGAGATCCATATCTGGTGGATCTGCTTGGTGGGCTTTTTGTCCAAGGTTTACGACCTCCTCTCTATGCTTTTTCATGTACCCTTCTACAAGAATGTCTGGCATGCACTTCTCCACTGCCCTCTCCCAAACCTTTTTTCTCATCAGCAGAAGCTGGCCACGTACATTTTTATAGCTGCAAAGCGTGCCATTGCTAGGGCTTGGAGGAGACCCTCGATTGGGTTCGCAAAGGTGAAGGGCATTCTACATACCCTCATGGTTAATGAGAAAATTACCATTATACTTCATGACTCCCAAACCAAATTCCTGAAAGTGTGGAGCCCGCTCTCCCCACTCTGTTCCCTGACCAGTTCTGGAACATTATCCTGGTAACATTTCCTTCTTCTCCCACCTAGTCCTGCTTTTCTTTCCTTTCCTCCTTCTCCTGCCGTTTTCCATCATTTCCCTCCCCATTTCCCTCTCCTCTCCTTATTCCTTATTCCCTCTACCGCCTAACGCCCCCCCCCCCTTTTTTTCTCCTCTACTACAGGATGAACATCCTACCCCTCTTGCCCTGGGCCACTGTGCCTAGTCACTCATTGTCACTTTCTGTACTAGATCCCGGAGGTGCCACTGTTTTTTGTATTGTTTCTTAATAAAAATTATTGTACCAGAAAAAAGCATATTTTAGGTATGCTGTGTGAATAGGAACACATAACAGGCATATAGTGGGGTTTTCTCAAATTTCACAGGAAATATACTTTAAGTGCAGGGGCAAGCTACATAATGCAGATACTAGTCATGAAGCCCAAACATTTTGTGGCCTTCATTTTATGGACCTAAAACACAATCACAGACCTTCCAACAAGTCTCTCATTCTTCCTTCTCTCAAGCCCACCTGACCCCGTTCCCGAAAGTGTTTACAGCACGTCACAGGGGAGTATCAGAGCATCCACCATCTGCGCTCCAGCCACCCGGAAGTGCTGGGCACCCCCAGCGCCACCGGAGAGCCATGAGACAAGGACCCAGGACCCCCTCCACCAGCTCATGAGACCCACAGCACTCAGGAGAAAAACAGATGAACCCAGCTATCTTATACATGCCTGAACTAACAGCTCATGTGAGTGTTATTAATCTATTTGCAATAAATGCTTTTTAACACATGCTGCAGGGCGCCGTCTTTTTCTCTTTTTATCTCATTCTTCCCTTCACTGCTTATCCTCAGAAAAAAAAAAAAAAGAATAAAAATAAGCATGTTCTTCCCAGCTTGGCCACATACTGAAAATGTATGTTTGCATGTCTTTCAGTGTTTCATTGTTTTAGCATAAATTGAAAGCGTAGAAACAAAAAAATACTTGTTAATCACCCAACACTATGATAGACTGTCAAAGTTGGACAGGTAAACCATGTTATTCCCTCACAGTAATTTCCTCTAAAGCATTTACATACATCATTATATCTTAGGTGCTAATAAATAGTTTTAAATAAGATTCTTACTAAGATTTATACAACAGACTCTCATCTACCCTTAGGGCCTTGCAAAAAAAATGTTTTAAACAGAATATGGGTACAGTTAGAAATGTATTTGGAATTTTAGGAATACCTATACCCTGAAAAGCATTATAAACCTTCCTACCTGCACCTTGTGTTTTTCACCTCCAAAAGATGTGCACTGATCATGCACTGTAGTTCACACCAGGACCAGGCTAATGCCTGGTACGCACAATGAGATTATTATTATTTTTTTGCATGCCAATCTAATATCGAAAATTAAGAGTTTACAAAAGTTATGAAAATTCTCGTACGACAGAATAGAATTTCAGAAGTGATGTAATGTATTGTAGCGTATTTGTATTGTATTTTCGAATGACAACTGTACTGATTAACCACTTAAGTACTGTAAGGATTTACCCCCTTAATGACCAGGCCATTTTTAGCGATACACCACTGCATCGATTTAACTAACAATTGCGCGGTCTACTAGAACAGCTAAACTTTATTTGGGGTTAATCAGAGGCACTTTAAATGGTGGCAGGTATCTACTGACTCCTATTTAACCACTTCAGCCCCGGAAGGTTTTGCCCCCTTAATGACACATAGGTTGGACTTGATGGACTTGTGTCTATTTTCAATCTCACATACTATGTAACTATATAACTATGACCAGGCCATTTTTGTGATACGGCACTAAATTACTTTAACTGACAATTGCGCGGTCATGCAACACTGTACCCAAATAAAATTGATGTCCTTTTTTTTCCAACAAATAGAGCTTTCTTTTGGTGGTATTTGATCACCTCTGCATTTTTTTTTTTCTACGCTATAAACAAAAAAAGACTGACAATTTCGGTCACATTTCTTTCTTCTTTCTCTTATGGGACACCTGTGCAGGTGCGCTCCAGAGTCCTGCTTCTGCATCTTTCAACACAGAAAGCAGGACTCTGCCCCACCCCACGGCACCCACGTCATTGGATTTGATTGACAGCAGCAGGAGCCAATGGCTGCGCTGCTATCAACCTATCCAATCAGGACACGAGGGAGAAGAAAACCGACTTCAGGTAAGTTCAGCACTACAGAAGGTTTTTTACCGTAATGCATAGAATGCATTAAGGTATAAATTGCCACAAGGGTTTACAACCCTTTAAGTGTGTCCTAGGGAGGTGTTTCTAACTGTAGGGGGAGTGGACTGACTGGGGGTACAAAGAGATCACTAGGAACCGCGCATCGGCTCGCCTGATGTGCAGCGGGCGCGCACGTGCCCACAGTGACTCGTTCACGAAACGACGCATGGGTACGTCGTTTTGTGCAATAGGGCTGCCTTTCCGCAGTATATATGGGTGGTCCTTAAGTGGTTAAACGGAAATCGTATGATCTGGTGCTTGTCCGATCCGATAACACAAACCATTACTGCTCTGATGGCTTATTCTAGCCATAGGGAGAAACAGGAGCAGGTTTAACAGAAATGAGGGGATCTACCTCTCTGTTTTAAAAAAAAATTTTTTGCTCTATCATGTCTTCTTTTCTGCTTCACTTTATTTTTAAACTGCATTCAAGCGATGACTGAATTCTTTCTGCATGTTTTTGGGACATTTTATAGCATACTAATCTGCAAAAAGCCTGAAAAAGCAAAAGCAGACAAAAAAAAAAAACCTTGAAGGCTCGTTCACATACAGTGTGGTGACTGGCGTTTTTCTGGCGTTCTTTTGCACTAGATAAATACCAGTCAAAACAATTGTTTTCTATGTGCCCCGTTTACATTGTTACACAACCTGGAGGTGCAGTGCAGTGAGTTGCAATAAAATGCAGACCTGCTGCACTTTACAGCAGCACACAGGGGGGGCACCACATGGCACTGCATTGCTGTGCGGTGACATGAATGAACTTTCACTTTGTGATATAAATCACACCTCCCCTTCACTGCAGCCAAAAACTGACTGTTGCCCACACACTAAAACAAAGCATTTACCATGCAGGCAGTATGAAAGGGAACTTAAAAAGTTTATTACAAAGTATGCTACAGATTGCAATAATAATAAACCCTGATATAATGTTGGCAAAAAAACAGCTGTGGCCTACCAAAATTTTTTTTTACCCCAAAAGGTGAAATGTAGAAGGGCTCATTTACATGGGTGCTCAGCCCTGTGCAGCATGAAGACTGCTTGCTTATTTTTTGTACTAGCGCTGAGCTGTGTGCAGGCAGCTTAAAATTGATTGATTGAATTGATGCACATCCTCTGTGCATACTCATCCAAGTTTGACAGGTACACAGGGATGAGTGCACAAACCTGGCACAGTGCCCTTGCATAGATTACCTGCAAGCAGTTCAGCACTTGTACAAAACAGCTCTTTACGCTGTACAGGGATGAGCACTCATGTGAATGAGCCTTAAAGAAAAATAGGAATAATAGAAAGATATTTAAAAAAAATGTTATACTGAATATGTTTGCAATGTAATTGGTGTTTATCACTGTATTCTTTGCAAGATCTGTTGGGTAGCTGCAAAATAAATAGACAAAGTTGTAGCTGGTTAAATAAATACATACATAAATTTATTAATGAGCAATACTTTTTTGGCTGTTTGGTGTTTCTTATTATCATAAATCTTTCTATATGTAAAGTTTTATAAAATTACAAATTATAAATAGGGTAATGACACAACTCTGGTTAAACTTTTAAAATAGCAAGAAATGCCGGCAACTCGATTGTTTCTTACAAACCTTTATTGGGCACTAATAGCAGTGCTACATCTATAATGCTAACTTGTTTCAACCGAAACCTTCCTCATAGAATTCCAGCTATGAGGAAGGCTCTCGCCGAAACGCATTAGCATTATAGCTGAAGCACTGCTGTTAATTCCCAATATAGGTTTGTAAGAAAGGACATAACACGCCTGAGCACCGATATTCAGCTCATTACTTTACAATTGTGCAGTAGAGCTTGGGTGAGTCTTTGTCTACATTTCTGGTTAAACTTTGCCCACTTTATGAATCCCCCTCCCCAAATTATATGTATATCTTAAATATATACACACACACTGTATATATACAAAAGAAGGGGAAGAATAAATCTATATAACGCTACCTACTTCCTCCCACCTCAGCGCTATGGGTATAAAGCTTTACAACAGTAAAGGCAATGATGAATAAATAAACGGCATATATAAGTATCAGCAGCCACTTAAAATACAAAACAAATAATAACATATGATAAAACTATTCCCACTGCTTGAAAACGATCAACCGGTTTTAAAAAGTTCCATCAAAGCGGCGCTCCGGTCAACCATAGAAATATCAACTGGTTTGCACATGTATGTACACATGCACACAATAATAAAAAAGGTGAAAAGGCAATGAATAATCAAGCTGATGTGATAAAGCAAATATAGTCCGTGATGAATCCAATTAGTGGACAAATGCACAAAACTGCCGGCGAGTGCACCCTTCACCGCAATCATCCACACCGTGCTCCACACGCCCCTTTGGGGTTTGAACTCACCACAAAGATGATATAAATATGCCACACACCATCCACAATATCCAACCTCCACCGCCGATTAAATCGCACAGGATATTCTCAAGGGATCCTAATGATGATAAGCCTTACACCTTCCACACATTTAAATCGCATAGGATAATCTCAAAAGCTTGGGTAGTTCAGGCACATAAGGAAAGATAAACTCCACATAGAGCAGATTTATTATGCATTTCCAAAAAAACATTAAAATGTTCAATAAAATTCTTCAAAATGTTAAACGTACTAGTGCTGGTTCAAAAGATGGTCACATAACTTGATGTCAGTAACTAAGTCTAACTGAAAGTCCGTCCTAGGAGATCGGGGTGTTAGCAGTGCTGCGGGAACACAGACAGTCCACTCACCGCTTAGAACTACCTTCTTCCGGTTGCTCAACTAGGTCCTTGGAACGCAGCGTAAAGCATGTTACTTCCGGTTGCCGTGAGATCACGCCATGACCGGTTTCGTCATTCAGACTTTGTCAAAAGGCGTGGTCTCACAGCGCGGCATCCCAGATTATATTGAAAAGTTTCATCCACCCCTTTAACTCTTTATATACCCTGCAGTCACCATATTAAACTGATGCACAATAGAGGCTGCTGGTTATTAGCCAAAGAAAAACAACTAAATGGCGATTACTGACATCAAACTGAGAACCATTACATTCTACATCAGACACCATTTCATGTTAAAAGAGTGGGTATAAACAATATTACATATTTTGAATATGTGTTACACTAAAACTTTATAAAAATAGATAGATATATTCCAAAATAACTAAAACAAATATTCTTTAATATATTCATAGATTAAAAGTTAAAAAGCCTTATGTAAAATTAAAAAAAAATGGGGGCGTGGCCTGGACGGCATGGTGTGAGGAGTGCTGAATGGGAGCTCCGCTTGCCTAACATCCGTTTATACCCATCCTGCGGTTAATTTCGCACCGATTTACCCTCCACACGAGTA
The DNA here is from genome assembly GCA_028564925.1 of Lithobates sylvaticus. NCBI lineage: Eukaryota > Metazoa > Chordata > Amphibia > Anura > Ranidae > Lithobates > Lithobates sylvaticus. Next base: position 434,901,796 of record CM053026.1, read on the forward strand.
CCAGGACACCCGACCCTTCCGGGACAATGTCACCTCCGAAAGCAGCGAAGGAGGCGGCCGCCAAGCTGGCAAAATATCAACATGCAGAGAAGGAGGCCCCTGGGGAAAATGGCGCCAAGGCCTCCTCTGCAGGAGACAAGCTGAGAGACCGGGTCGCGGACACAGAGAATCATATCAGCCAGGTGGAGGACGAGCTCCTGCCATTACAGACCACCACCGAGCGACTACAGCACCAACTAAGTATGGTGCTAGTTAAGAAGGACGATATGGAAAATCGCCTCAGGAGGTGCAACCTGCGGTTCGTGGGCCTGCCGGAGGGGGTTGAGGGTCAGGACCCCCCTTCCTTTCTGGAAAACCTCCTTATAAGCACCTTTGGCTTGGCTGAATTCTCGACATCCTTTGTGGTGGAACGGGCCCACAGACTGACCTCAAAGCCCCCCCCACAAGGTGCACCTCTGCGGACATTTATAGATAAAATGCTTAACTTCCGGGACGCGGTACTTCGTCTTACCAGGCAGAAAGGTAACATACCCTTTCATAACACCGAGATCAAAGTATTCCCAGACTTCTCGGCAGAGGTCCAGAAGAAGAGAGACCACTTTAATGAAGCCAAGCGCCGACTGAGGACCTGCCATTACTCCTATGCCATGCTTTTCCCCGCAAGATTGCGGGTTGCTGGTGAGGATAAAGCTTACTTCTTCGACACACCAGAGGCAGTATTTCAATGGCTGGATCACAGAAACGCACCGGAACCGAGCACCACCACATGAGCGATAAAGACACGACCAGCGACGAATACGAGGAGATCTGCGGCACTGAACACTGACATGAAGACCCACACTCGCCCCTTGTGGGGATAAGGTACTGTGTCCGATAACTTGCCCCGTTATGCCCGGATCTCCTATACCGCTGCCACCCTATTAAGAAAGTCCATACTCCCTATCACCACGCCAACTTGTGCCCCCCTCACGAACTTGTCCCTCGATACCCCCCTTTTCCTGATAGCTTGCAGCAATCGGGTGCACTGGGACTCGTGCACAGAAAACACAAAATTTAACCCCATAATCCTGCTGAAGAGGCCGGCGACCACCTGTCATGACGCCTGGGACAAGGACCGTATTATGCATATCCTTTTGCTTTCTCCTTGGCTGTTATCCTTGTGTCCTCAATCCGGGTGTCACCCCCCTCACAGCAAGGTTTGATTTGCAGAGAAGAATCGTCCCCTTAGCTAAGGGAGCCCTCAAGGGCTTCAGTATTACCAATGCCATCTTTACCAGTAAATATGTGGCACAAGCAAGGTTTCCCCGACTTGGCCGGTTGGAGCGCACAGCACCTAGTGGTGCCCCGTCGCGTGATCTGATCGGACATGTCGGTGCACATGTTCAAAGTTCTATGAAGTTATACTGTTGGTTTAATGTTCAAAGGCTGAGTTATGCAATGAAGAGTAATGTATGTTGGTATGAGCTGGAGATATTACTTGACGGCCGTGCTAGGACCCGGCGCCTTGTTGTAGCGTTGGGGCCTTGGAGGCCTGGACCACATATATGTAGACATTTATGCCCATGATGCCTGTATTTAGATGCATTACATGGAGTCAGAGCTAAACCAAAGAGGAATGCGGTTATGTCGTATCTTAACCACTTCAATACCAGACACTGAGACACCTTCCCGCCCAGGCCAATTTTCAGCTTTCAGCGCTGTAGCAATTTGAATGACAATTGCGCGGTCGTGCTACATTGCACCCAAACACATTTTTTATAATTTTGTTCCAACAAATAGAGCTTTCTTTTGGTGGTATTTGATCACCACTGCGATTTTTATTTTTTGCGCAACAAACAAAAAAAGACCGAACATTTTGCAAAAAAATAGTGGCACTGATGAGGTGGCACTGATGGGCACTGATGATGGGCACTGATAGGCGGCACTGATGGGCACTGATAGGTGGCACTGGTATGCGGCACTGATGGGCACTCAGGTGGCACTGATGGGCACTCATAGGTGGCACTGATGGGCACTCATAGGCAGCACTGACGGATACTTATGGGTGGCACTGATGCATACATATAGGTGGCACTGATAGGTGGCATGGATGGGCACTGATAGGTGGGCCTGGGTGGGCACAGATGGGCACTGATAGGTGGCACTGATGGATGCTGATGGGTGGCACTGATGACACTGATGGGTGGCATTGCTGGGCATCCCTGTTTTATAGCATACATATGATGTGCCAATCAGTGCCCATTTGTGGGCACTGATTGGCATATTTTGGGCATTTTTTTTAGCATGTGGATGGCCATGGGGGATGTACCTGGCCATCCACATGCTGGGGGCTTCCCTGGTGGTCCTGGGGGCTTCCCTGGTGGTCTAGTGTGGGCATCTGAGGGGGGCTGCACTGATAAACAATCAGCGCATACCCCCCCTGTCAGGAGAGCCGCCGATCGGCTCTCCTCTACTCTGACAGACGCGAGTGAGGAAAAGCCGATCAACGGCTTCCTGTGTACATCGTGATCAGCCGTATTTGGAGACGGCTGATCACGTGGTAAAGAGCCTCTGCCGGAGGCTCTTTACCTAGATCGGTGTATCGGTGTGTCAGACTGACACACCACTCCACCGATCGCCGGGCACGCGGCGACTGTTATCCTGAAGGACGTCAAATGACGCCCAGTCAGGATAACGAAACCACTTCCCGGACGTCAATCTGCTATTGACCAGGCGGGAAGTGGTTAAAGGCCTACGTGCTGATATTATGGTACTGGTGGAGACTCACCTTACAGGCCAGCTTATGATGGCACTCAAAAAACCCTGGGTGGGCTGGCTGTATCAGGCCCCCTACACCGCTAACTCCCGTGGGGTCGCGGTGTTGGTGGCCAAATCGGGCCAATTTACAATCCTGACACTCAGGTCAGACCCACAAGGCAGGTTTATATTTATGTATGGCAGGAAAAATGGGTTGGAACTACTGATTTTGGCAATATACATACCTCCCCCTTTCCAATTTTCTGTGCTGACGGAAGGGTTGTCTTTCATGTCCCAATTTCCTACTGTGCCGGCGATCTGGCTTGGGGACTTCAATAACGTTATTGACAGACGACTGGACAGACTATCAACGCCCCCCAACCCCCCCCCCCCCCCTGGAGACCCCGCTCACTCACAGACAAGATTCAGAAAATTGCTGACAGATCTTGCCCTAGTCGACACATGGAGACACCGCCACCCCAATGACAAGGCGTTCTTCTGCTTCTCAGCATGGTACAACTCCATCTCACGGATAGACCTTATACTAATTTCTCGTCCCCTTCTGCCCCTGTAGGTTTTAACCCCCGTGTCCTCTCTGACCATGCCCCGTATTGGGCTGAGCTCCGGCTGGAGTCTCCTCCTGCTACGTACACCTGGAAACTCAACCCCTTCTGGTTGACAGTTGTACCGGACATTGCAGAGGTAGACACTGAATGGGAATTTTTCTTCCAAACCAATAGAGGCACAGCATCATACGAAGCAGTTTGGAAATCCTTCAAAGCCCATGCACGATTGATGCTGTCTCAGCGTATATCGAGATACAGGAAGTCCTCTTCAAAAGTAGTAAGAAAAGCAGAACTAGCGCTAGCGGACATAGAAAAATATTTCTCCACAGACCCGTCCCTGTCCAAGGCGGACAAGCTCAAACTACAGACTAGGGTGGTGAATAGCCTAGATTTTGAAAAAGCGGACCGGAAAATATTTTACACCAAACAACGGGTCTATGAGTGTGGCGAACGGGCGGGACGCCTACTGGCATACCTTGATCATATGGAACACAAACCCCCGACTGTAGTCTCGCTCCGTAGAGCAGATGATACAATGGCCACTGATCCAGACGAGGTGGCCGGGGAGTTCCGCTCCTTCTTTGCATCATTGTACTCCTCCACTAATGACAAACCCAGAGAAGAAATAGTGATGCTGCTGTCTCACATAGAATTGCCCCAGCTTTCACAATCCCAAGCAGAAATGCTTGAAGCCCCCATCACCACTGACGACATATCTGAAGACCTCTCCAATCTTAATCCCTCAAAAGCACCAGGCTCGGGTGGACTCCCTTTGGAGTTCTATACCTCTTATGCTGAAACCATAACCCCAAAGCTGCATGAGTTATTTTCCCATATATTCCAAACAGGAGCCTTACCCCCCTCGATGAGCGAAGCATATATAGTGCTCATACCCAAACCAGACAAAAACCCAGTAGTTCCCGAATCCTACCAACCAATATCTCTCCTCCAATTAGATATTAAAATCCTGGCCAAGGTCTTGGTGCTACGGTTCAATAAGGTGATCCTTTCTCTGATCCATCCGGATCAAAGTGGATTCATGCCTGGCAAAAATACAGCACATAACCTCCAAAGACTCTATATGAATCTTCAGGCTGAACATGCCCAGATGGGATCCAGGGTGGTGGTGTTCCTCGACGCCGCTAAGGCGTTGGATTCAGTTGAATGGACATACTTCTGGGAGTGCCTGTGCCGATTCGGGTTCGGACCCAATTTTATCAGATGGATCCGTCTCTTATAACACAACCCTAGTGCCAAGATATTGGTCAACGGAAAAGTCTCTGAATCTTTCCCACTCTCCAGGGGCACGCGTCAAGGATGCCCACTCTCCCCCTTACTCTATGCCCTGGCGGTGGAACCTCTTGTGTCCTCCCTGAGAAATCACACAGGTATACAGGGCTTCCGAAGTGGACATCTGGTAGAAACAATTAGCCTATACGCGGATGATATGCTGCTATACCTGGCAGACGCAGGCCCATTTCTCCACAAAGCACTAGAAATCATACAAACATTTGGCACCTACTCTGGCCTTAAAATCAATTGGGACAAATCTCAAATTCTTCCTATTGATCTTGGTGCTCCGTCACAAATGCAAGCATCTTCCCCCTTGGTCAGGGTTAGCTCCATGAAATATTTGGGAATCACGGTTACCCGTTCCCCAGAAGATTATACGCGACTCAATCTAGAAACACTAATTGCGACTGTAAAATCTAATGCCCCGTACACACGGTCGGATTTTCCGATGGAAAATGTCCTATCGGACCATGTTGTCGGAAATTCCGACCGTGTGTGGGCTCCATCGGACTTTTTCCGTCTGAATTTCCGACGGAAAAAGTTTAAGATCCTGCTCTCAAATTTTCCGACAACAAAGTCCTATCGGACTTTTTCCAATCGTGTGTAGCGAATTCCGACGGACAAAGTGCCACGCATGCTCAGATCACATTACAAGACCAAAGCTATTGGCTACTAGCCTCTACGTAGTCCCGTTGTACGCAACGAACGTCACCACGTTGAGGATGATCGGATTTTCGACAACTTTGTCCGACCGTGTGTATGCAACACCAGTGTCGGACAAAATCCATCGGAAAAAATCCGACGGATTTTGTGGTCGGAATTTCCAACCGCGTGTACGGGGCATTAGACACAAATATGGGCTAAATTACCCCTGGGGGTGATGGGTTGTGTAAATCTAAGAAAGATGATCCTGCTCCCCAAGCTGCTATATGTACTTTGGCATGCCCCGACCTATCTACCCCTCAGAATTTTCAAAAGCATCAACGCTATCCTTAACTCCTTCGTCTGGGGGAATACACGTCATAAAATATCCTGGAAAGTACTCAAAAATCCCATGGACCTAGGGGGGGCGGCCCTGCCTGACATCAGCCTTTATTATCTAGCAGCGCAAATATCTCACTTATATAACTTGGACAAACAAGACAGGGAAAGGTGTTTGGAATTGCTTTGTTCCCCCTACACCCGGGGACTCAGCCATCCCTTCCAAGTCATTTTTAGAGAACCCATAGATCCCTGGACAGTGGGCAGCCGCAAAGGACTACTATACAGTAACTGTAAAATCTGGGAGGTGACAAGACGGAAACTGAACACCCCGCCCATGCATTCCCACACACCATTATAGGACAACCCAGGTCTCAAAGAACTACAAACCATACCCGACCAAGGCCTTTGGATTGCTAGGGGGGGGGGTGACAATATTGTCAGACTTGTACCACGGGACCATCCTCAAGTCATTCCAACAACTAAAAGATGACTTTGGCCTGCCTAACACTATGCACTTCCGATTCCTTCAGCTCTGCCACGCACTCCAGACCCAATTCCAGGACGGCCCCCCCAGGTTGGAGCGAATGAAAGTCCTGGAAGTCATAATGGGCCAAGATTCCCTAAAACTCATTTCCATCTTCTACAATTATCTCCTCCGCCCCTCAGCTGTGATCCTTGTGTACTGACTGAAAAAAAGATGGGCTGGGGACGTGGGGGAGCTGGAGGATGATGAATGGGAGGACGCCCTAGAAACTAGCAAAAAAGTCTCCAGCAGACTTTCAGACCGCCTCACGCACCTTTTTATTATGCATAGGTCCTATCTGACCCCTATCCGACTAGCCAAATATAGACCTGACTACAACCCATTATGCCCTAGATGTGACAGCCCCTCCAGTACTTTCTTTCTCCTACTGTGGTCATGCCAAATAATACAAGATTATTGGTCTCATATTGTGAAATTTATTCATGACAAGATGGGATCCCCTCTGACCCTCTGCCCCAAACAATGTCTGCTGGGTATATTCCCAGACCCGGACTCAGACAAATACCATAAGATATTTTTGCAAGAATCTCTGTTTCTGGCCAGGCTACTCATAGCGAAGAAGTGGTTGAGGGCTTCACCCCCAACAATCCAGGAATGGATAGTAGCGATCAATAATGTCCTGCATTTTAAGAAAGAAATATATGCACACAGAGGTTGCCCTGCTAAATACGGGAAAATATGGGACTCGTGGCTGGAAAATGCAGACACCTGCAACAAGATCTCTGATTGAATCCATTAAAATCCATTGAATCCATTAAAAATAATGTCTGGATAGCATTTGATGGAAAACCACTTACGGGCAGTATAAGGCCTAGCATATAGTCCCCCCAGGAATATTCAACAGGCCTCTGGTCACACATGAATATTGAAACATGACGTGTAATGCAAACCTGAATATGAAAATAGTGATGTAATTAATGTCTGACCAAGCCTCTAATTTGTACCAATGTTGTCAATTATACTGACCTGTAACTGTTTTACTCTTCTAATAAAAGTTGCATTATTTGGGAAAAAAAAAAACTCAAAAATATATAAATCATAAAGTTCTTAGGGCTAATACTGTCCTAAGAGTTCATTATGAGCTAAATATGGTGAAAAAAGTGGCAACGTTCTTAAAGGGACACTACGTCATTACCAACTAAAAATATTTAGTCTTAAAGCTATGAACTGTAAACATAAAATACTTCATAAGCTTAATAGTCACTTATGAAGCAGTTTAGATCTAGGTCTACATTTAACCCTCTAGGTGTGAGACTGTCTGTCAAATAGATCCACTGCGTTTCTCTCTTTAAGAGTTCTCTCACCATATTAGATCCCCTCCACGTGGGTTTAATGTGGTCAATTCCCCAGAATTTCAAACCAGAGGGGTGCTGATTATGGTGTAATTTAAAATGAAGAGACACATTATGATCTTTAAAACCAATACGTATATTGTGAACATGTTCCGCTATTCGAGTCTTTAAAAGGCGTTTAGTTCTCCCAATATACATTAACCCACAAGGGCATAATAATGCATACACCACGTGTGTGGCATTACACGTGATGAAATGCTTATTGATAAACTTCTTATTATTAGAAGGGTATACAAATCTATCCACTCCTCTCAAGGGCCTACTAACTTCTCTGCACGGTTTACATTTCCTACAGGAAAAAAAAGCGGTCTCTATCCCAAAAGGAGGGAGGTCGGTTAGGGGGATCCAATACCTTTTTTACTACAGAGTCTCCATAATTTGGAGCTCTGCAGTAAATGAACTTCGGTTTAGAAGGGAGGACTTTATTCAAAGTTTTATCCAAACGCAGGACACTTCCTTATCTTTGAGAGTACATCTTTTAAACACGCTTCACAAGGCACAGCTCTAATCTCCTCGATAACAGTATCAAGGTGGTTATGCTCCGTACACGCGGTCGGAAATTCAGACGGAAAATGTCTGATCGGACCATGTTGTCGGAAAATCCGTCCGTGTGTGGGCTCCAGATCCTGCTCTCAAATTTTCCGACAACAAAATCCGATCGGACTTTTTCAGATCGTGTGTAGAGAATTCCGACGGACAAAGTGCCGCGCATGCTCAGATCAAATTACGAGACCAAAGCTATTGGCTACTAGCCTCTAAGTAGTTCCGTCATACGCAATGAACGTCACCACGCTCAGAATGATCGGATTTTCGGACAACTTTGTCCGACCGTGTGTATGCAACACCAGTGTCGGAAAAAATCAGTTGAAAAAATTACGACAGATTTTGTGGTCGGAATTTCCGACCGTGTGTGTGGGGCATTAGTCTTATAAACTTTGTCCAAAAATCTACTTTTTAGCACGGCAGACTGCAAATCAAAGTCTTCAGCCATTGAGCGATTCCTCCTTACCCTCATCATCTGACCCTTCGGTACATTCCTCAGCCAAAGGGGATGATGACCACTGTGTGTGGGGAGGTAACTGTTCCTGTCAGTGGGCTTGAAGAACACCTTAGTCTGTAATCCATCATCTACACGATAAATATTCACGTCAAGGAAATTGATTTGTTCTTTACTCCACTGACTAGACAATTTTATATTGTTCGTGTTATTATTAAGTTGTTCAAAAAATAATTTCACAGGAGGGTGGAGCTCTTGTTCTATAAGCGCTTTATCGATGACCTCCTCCTGATATGGGCCGGCCCAGAATCATCATTGAAATTTTTTTTTGGAACAACTTAATAGTAACACGAACAATATAAAATTGTCTAGTCAGTTTAAATGTGTGGAGGAGGCAGGACATCGTGGAAGGTGTAAGGCTTATCATCATTAGGATCCCCTGAGACTATCCTGTGCGATTTAATCGGCGGTGGAGGTTGGATATCGTGGATGGTGTATGGCATATTTATATCATCTTTGTGGTGAGTTCAAACCCCAAAGGGGCGTGTGGAGCATGGTGTAGAGGATTGCAGTGAAGGGTGCACTCGCCGGCAGTTTTGTGCATTAGTCCACTAATTGGATTCATCACGGACTATATTTGATTTATCACATCAGCTTGATTATTCATTGCCTTTTCACCTTTTTTATTATTGTGTGCATGTGTACATACATGTGCGAGCCAGTCGATATTTCTATGGTTGACTGGAGCGCCGATTTGATGGAATTTTTTTTTTAAAACTGCTTGATCGTTTTCAAGCAGTGGGAATAGTTTTATCATATGTTATACACTGTATATATAGTATATACAGTATCTCACAAAAGTGAGTACACTCCTTACCTTTTTGTAAATATTTTATTATATCTTTTCATGTGACAACACTGAAGAAATTACACTTTGCTATAATGTAAAGTAGTGAGTGTACAGCTTATATAACAGTGTACATTTGCTGTCTCCTAAAAAAATAACTCACACAGCCATTAACGTCTAAACTGCTGGCAACAAAAGTGAGTACACCCCAAATTGGGCCCAAATAGCCATTTTCCCTCCCCGGTGTCATGTGACGCATTAGTGTTACAAGGTCTCCGATGTGAATGGGGAGCAGGTGTGTTAAAGTTTGTGTTATCACTCACTTGAAATTTAACTTGTTACCTCATGGCAAAGAACTCTCTGAGAATTTGAAAAAAAAAAATATTGCTCTACATAAAGATGGCCTAAGCTATAAGAAGATTGCCAAGGCCCTGAAACTAAACTGCAGCATGGTAGCCAAGACCATACAGTGGTTTAACAGGACAGGTTCCACTCAGAACAGGCCTCGCCATGGTCGACCAAAGGAGTTGAGTGCACGTGCTCAGCGTCATATCCAGAGGTTCTTTGGGAAATAGAAGTATGAGTGCTGCCAGTATACTGCAGAGGTTGAAGGGGTGGGGGGGGGGGGGTCAGCCTGTCAGTGCTTCGACCATACATTGCACACTGCATCAAATTGGTCTGCATGACTGTCATCCCAGAAGGAAGCCTCTTATAAAGATGATGCAGAAGAAAGCCTGCAAACAGTTTGCTGAAGACAAGCAGACTAAGGACATGGATTACTGGAACCATATCCTGTGGTCTGATGAGACAAAGATAAACTTATTTGGGTTCAGATGGTGTCAAGCATCTGTGGCGGCAACCAGGTGAGGAAAACAAAGACAAGTGTGTTTTGCCTACAGTCAAGCATAGTGGTGGGAGTGTCATGGTCTGAGGCTGCATATGTGCTGCCGAAACTGGGGAGCTACAGTTCATTGAGAGATCCATGAATGCCAACATGTACTGTGACATACTGAAGCTGAGCATGATCCCCTTCCCTTCGGAGACTGGGCCGCAGGGCAGTATTCCAACATGATAATGACCCCAAACACACCTCCAAGATAGTATTTCCTATATAGCAGGGATAGAGAGGGTAAAAGAGGGGGAGGGGTATGCCTATAGATCATGACATCACTAAGGGAGCAAGGGAGGAGGTGGAATCCTTATGGGTAGAGCTACAAAGGAAGGAAACTAAGGGGAAGGGGAGTATGCTATAGGCCCCCTAACCAGAGGGAGGAGGCAGAGGCGGACCTCCTATCACAATTTGGATTAGTGGCAAAAATGGGAAGTGTCATTATAATGGGGGATTTTAATTATCCAGACAGACTGGGTGGAAGGAACCGCACATTCATCTAAGGCTTGCCAGTTCCTAAATGTCTTGCAGGACAATTTCATGGGTCACATAGTATGTCAAATGTGTGTCGAGTTATTTTGAGGGGACAAAAAATTTACACAAGCTGTACACTCACTACTTTACATTGTTCCAAAGTGTAATTTCTTCAGTGTTGTCACATGAAAAGATATAAGAAAATATTTACAAAAATATGAGGGGTGTACTCACTTTTGTGAGATACTGTATCAGTGTTTCTTAACCTTTTTTCAGTCAAGGCACCTTTGACAATTATGCCATAATAAAGTGTGAAAAACTAAACTAATAGTTTTATATAACACAACAACATTCACACACGTAGGACAACCAATGTTCTTCCAAAGCAAATACACCTTTGCACACTGGTGCTGATTAGTATTCCAATATTTCTCTTCTCCCTCAGTTTCTCTCCCTCACTCAGCTAATGTGACCCAGTGCTGGAAGAGAGGAAAAAAAGATGCTGCACAGGTGCCTGAATGTCATTATGAATCGATGATGTCAATGGTTGTTAGGATGCTAGTGGCTATAAGCAGAGGCGGCTCTCTAATTAGGCAAAGTAGGCGGGGGCCTAAGGCCTCGCCCTCCCAGGGGCCTTGCGCACCTCCTACTTTGCCTAAAGAGCCGCCTTTGGCGGAACTACCGCCATAGCGACCTGTGCGGTCGCTATGGGGCCCACAGCCGAGAAGGGCCGGTGAGCGGGTGGCGGGTGAGCCACCGAGCTGCCCATCCGGTCACCGATCGTACACTGACACTGACTGTACGAGCGAAAAAATCTGGGTGACTCGGCGGCGGGCTGGGGCGGGGAAGCTGTCAGCTGGGATGCTCGGTGGGTGGCCAATCAGCGGGTGACGGAGCAGAGAGAACATCTCTCACCGCCCAGCGCCCGCCCTGCATCCTGGCAGTTCCACCCTCACTCACTGTGCAGGCAGCAGAGAGATTACATCATCTCTCTGCTTCCTGACTGTGAAACCAGTGACAATCCCCATTCATTCCCCCCCTTAGCAAGAATGTGACTAACTGCAACTTGTTGCAGGTGATGTGGCAAGTGGACAATACACAATGTGTGGCAGGTGACTAGGCAAATGGACAATCCGCAATGGGTGGCAAGTGACGTGGCAAGTGGACAATCTGTAATGGGTGGCAAGTGGACAATCCGCAATGTGTGGCAGGTGACGTGGCAAATGGACAATCCGCAATGGGTGGCAAGTGATGTGGCAAGTGGAAATCCGCAACGGGTGGCAGGTGACGTGGCAGGTGGACAATCTGCAACGGGTGGCAGGTGACGTGGCAAGTGGACAATCCGCAACGCGTGGCAGGTGACGTGGCAAGTGGACAATCCGCAACGTGTGGCAGGTGATGTGGCAAGTGGACAATCCGCAACGTGTGGCAGGTGACATGGCAAGTGGACAATCCGCAACGTGTGGCAGGTGATGTAGAGATTGGGAGCCTAATCCCCAACTAGGCTACCAAGAGATGGGGGCAGTTTGGACTATTGCGGTACAATAAAAACGGTACAAAGAATAATGTAACAAAAATATATAAATATAAATATTCCAGATGATTTTATTGATGCCAGAATACAAATCATCATTTACATGTTAAAAACATAATGGTGGTACATATATGAATCACAACTGAGTAGTTAAAATACAACAAATGATCACAGATGTCAGATGTCATTGGTCTCGACTAGTTTCGCGGTCATTTACCGCTTCATCGGGAGATTATCTGTGATTAAATCAAAAAATTCCATATGATGATCAAGATATAAAAACAAAAAACATACAGCATCCTGATAAGGGTAATCTTTAATCATATAACGGGGAAAAAAAGCAACACAGCTTACCTATGCTCCAGCAGGCTAACGGCTCACAGTGTTACCATCTAATAAATGGTCCCCCGCGGCAACTCGGGGGAGCTATAGTGTGGTGATTGGAATCTAGAGGGATAAGTTTAAAGGTAAAAAAATGGGTATAATATGAGCTTCCCTCTTTTTCTTGTCTTTCCTCCCTCCTATTCTTTTTCCTTCCTCGGGTTCTTGCCCCTTTTCCCCATCTGCTCCCTTTTTCTTCCCCCTCACTTCATACTGTGACACCGAATCTTACATTCTCCTAATTTTATTTCACTTTGTGTCTCTTTTCATATTTGCACATTGCTACTTTATTGCATTTTCTCACTCTCACCAATATTCTACTGCTTTCCTTCCCCTACCCCCCTTACACACCTACGCACCCCTTCACTCTTCCCTTACCACTTCTACACAACCTTATCACACAACTTGTTCACACAGTCCATCTATTTTGCCCCTCGAAGCTCATATTATACCCATTTTTTTACCTTTAAACTTATCCCTCTAGATTCCAATCACCACACTATAGCTCCCCCGAGTTGCCGCGTGGGACCATTTATTAGATGGTAACACTGTGAGCCGTTAGCCTGCTGGAGCATAGGTAAGCTGTGTTGCTTTTTTTCCCCGTTATATGATTAAAGATTACCCTTATCAGGATGCTGTATGTTTTTTTGTTTTTATATCTTGATCATCATATGGAATTTTTTGATTTAATCACAGATAATCTACCGATGAAGCGGTAAATGACCGCGAAACTAGTCGAGACCAATGACATCTGACATCTGTGATCATTTGTTGTATTTTAACTACTCATTTGTGATTCATATATGTACCACCATTATGTTTTTAACATGTAAATGATGATTTGTATTCTGGCATCAATAAAATCATCTGGAATATTTATATTTATATATTTTTGTTACATTATTCTTTGTACCGTTTTTATTGTACCGCAATAGTCCAAACTGCCCCCATCTCTTGGTAGCCTAGTTGGGGATTAGGCTCCCAATCTCTACATTACATGATTTCTGGATGATGGTACAAGTTCTTTCATTTTATCTTTATTTTCTATACAAGAGGTCACACTTAACTTCATATTCATTTGGTGGATAACACACCAGGGCGCGTTGCTGGGCCGGGTCCTCTGGTGAACGAATTGGGTGGTTGGGGCTGTCCCTTGCCCCCCACTCCAGCGTCTCCATTGAACTCTGTCCCCTTGCATCCACAAAACTCCCCCACTGACTTCACGGCCTTGTGGGGGATGACCTCTTTCAATATATGTTTACGCTTACGTTTTCAGTCATAATCATTGTAATTGTTAGCCTGCATGCAACTATTTATCCTAGATGTCCAATGGTCGGGCTTGACAAATTTACGATTTTATTATAGGCTACCCGCCTTGCTTAACCATGATTTACCCTATCATGGTCTTCAGTCATATGCCCCTTTATACCCTGGACCTCTTTTGAATTTATAGTTGGCATTGGCTTCATGGGATGTCTATCCCAATCATCAATATTATTTTTATGTAACTCTTGTGACACATACATTTTCACCGATGTTAAACAATTTTTTACTGATCAATATGGTTAATAAAGCCCTCCCTTATTAATTTTAACGAGCCTCCTGTTTTGCCTTTCTCCCCCCTCCATGACTGGCTGGGCTCGGAGTGCCCCACCTGTGTTCCTCTGCGGCAGCCCGGTGAGCTCCTCGGTGCAGGAACCGGTCCCGCTCTGGGGGCGGTTTTCTTCACCTGCACTGGCCCTGGCAGAGACTTTGTTTTTCTCGGCCTTAGGGCCAGCGCGCATGCGCACGTGTAGCCATCTCGCGCATGCGATATGCTGGAGCTCTGACCTTGCGGCGCTATGTGCGTGACGCCACGGGGCTGGTGCGCAGGCATGCGCGCTACCACCTGCGCATGCGCTGTGCGCCAGCCATGGCCCATTGACGTCATGCACTGGCGCCGGTTGGCGCTATTTAAACGCTGCATGGTCGGGAGCTATACATAACAGGCATTGCCTGTATTGTGGTGGTTTGGACGTGAGGTCCCGGGATCGTGCATTTCCAGCTAGCCAGCAGTAAGTGTTCCCCTTCAACAATTCTTTACCTTTACCATGGTCCAGACAGTATCCTGCAACTGCAGGTGCTAGTACTGGATATGGCAACTTAATTATTTTACCCTTCTGTTTCCTTCTTAGGGGACTCAGGCTTGGATGGATAGGCTATAATATGCTTCCACCCTGGACCTGCGGTATTTATGGATACACACTGGGGCTGCTTTATGGCATTACCCTCCCCAGTGGGGTTGTCACTCCCGGGACCCCCCTTATTATATTAACTTCATTATCAGGTATATTGCGCTTCTCCTATTTATCTTATTTCACAACTGTTTCACCTAGCATAGCCTACACTTTCTCTTAAATTTACCATTCCAATTTCCCTCACTCTTCCCCCCACTTTCCTTCAATCTGCCTTATGTCCCCCCCTTGCCCCCCTCCCCCCTTTTTTCCCCCCCTTACTGATCCCCTCCATCCCTCTTTTTCTTGTCTTTCCTCCCTCCTATTCTTTTTCCTTCCTCGGGTTCTTGCCCCTTTTCCCCATCTGCTCCCTTTTTCTTCCCCCTCACTTCATACTGTGACACCGAATCTTACATTCTCCTAATTTTATTTCACTTTGTGTCTCTTTTCATATTTGCATATTGCTACTTTATTGCATTTTCTCACTCTCACCAATATTCTACTGCTTTCCTTCCCCTACCCCCCTTACACACCTACGCACCCCTTCACTCTTCCCTTACCACTTCTACACAACCTTATCACACAACTTGTTCACACAGTCCACCTATTTTGCCCCTCGAAGCTCATATTATACCCATTTTTTTACCTTTAAACTTATCCCTCTAGATTCCAATCACCACACTATAGCTCCCCCGAGTTGCCGCGGGGGACCATTTATTAGATGGTAACACTGTGAGCCGTTAGCCTGCTGGAGCATAGGTAAGCTGTGTTGCTTTTTTTCCCCGTTATATGATTAAAGATTACCCTTATCAGGATGCTGTATGTTTTTTGTTTTTATATCTTGATCATCATATGGAATTTTTTGATTTAATCACAGATAATCTACCGATGAAGCGGTAAATGACCGCGAAACTAGTCGAGACCAATGACATCTGACATCTGTGATCATTTGTTGTATTTTAACTACTCATTTGTGATTCATATATGTACCACCATTATGTTTTTAACATGTAAATGATGATTTGTATTCTGGCATCAATAAAATCATCTGGAATATTTATATTTATATATTTTTGTTACATTATTCTTTGTACCGTTTTTATTGTACCGCAATAGTCCAAACTGCCCCCATCTCTTAGTAGCCTAGTTGGGGATTAGGCTCCCAATCTCTACATCACATGATTTCTGGATGATGGTACAAGTTCTTTCATTTTATCTTTATTTTCTATACAAGAGGTCACACTTAACGTGTGGCAGGTGACGTGGCAAGTGGACAATCCGCAATATGTGGCAGGTGACGTGACAAGTGGACAATCCGCAACGGGTGGCAAGGGACAATCTGCATCTGGTGGCAGGTGATGTGGCAAGTAGACAATCCACAATGTATGGCAGGTGATAGTGGACAATTTGCAACATGTGGCAAGTGACAATCTGCATCTGGTGGCAGGCGATGTGGAAAGTGACACACTCGGGGCTCCCACTGATTCTGCATTATGGTGAGTTGAACTATTTCATTTTCTATAACAATGTAATAATAGAAATAATGTGTTTCAATCATCCTGACACCATAACACAAATGGCGCCATGATGATTGAAGCGCCAACATCAGCCATTGCCCCGATAAATTGCCCCCAAAAAAACATATTTTCGTATGTGACTGGGGGGAGGGTGGTACATGTGACTAGGGGGGTGGTCAGTGTTGCCAACCGTCAGTATTTTTACTTGCAGCCAGTAAAAAACAGGCAATTTTCTCCTGCCAGTAAATGCCAGTAAAAAGAAAAGGTTGCCAGTAAAAAATATGGCTGTGACGCTCAGCCCGGAGCCAGCCAAGACCATATGAGTGCCTGCTACAGTGTGTTCGGGCGGCTCTGGTGGAGGCAGTGCCTGAGCATGTCCTGTGATGTCATGGTGCAAGGGAGCCAAGTAGAGCGGCCAGAGCCTTGTGTGTGTGGGTCTGCGGTATGGGAGCAAGGTAGGCCGGGAGCGGGACCATCAGTGCTGTTTGGACTGAAGGGACCACCCGGCTCGGAGAGAGACTGTCACTGTGACTCAGGAGGGGACGTGTTGTGTCGGTAATCTGTACTACTGCACACTGCTGTCAGTATCACTGTGAGAGTCAATTTCATGTGTGTGCCGCCCATTCTAATTTCTTGCCCTCCTGAGTACTGTCCCTGAGCTACTTACTTACTATATCGAAAATAAAATAAGAAATATATTTTTTGTCTTATTATCTACCTTAATTCACATTGCTAATTACATATTGTACTTGTTTGTAGCCTAAATAGTGAAATTTGTACTTAAAACTGTCATTTTGTAACTTTTGGAAATGCCAGTAAAAACTTGGCTGTGCCAGTTAATTTTGGGTGTTGTGTCAGTAAATTTCAATGTGTTAGGTTGGCTACACTGGGGGTGGTACATGTACTGGGGGGTGCATGTGACTGGGGGGGGGGGTACATGTACTGGGGGGGTGGTACATGTACTGGTGGGGTGGAACATGTACTAGGTGGTGCATGTGGGGGGGGGGGGGGTGGTACATGTGACTGGGGTGTGGTACATGCGACTGGGAGTTGAGTGTCAGTGTGCTCTCAGCTCTGGTGTCAGTGTGCTGTCAGCGCTGGTGTCAGTGTGTTCTCAGTACTGGTGTCAGTGTGCTCTCAGTGCTGGTGTCAGTGTGCTCTCAGTGCTGGTGTCAGTGTGCTCTATCTCAGCGCTGGTGTCAGTGTGCTCTATCTCAGCGCTGGTGTGATAGAGCACACTGACACCAGCGCTGAGATAGAGAACACTGACACCAGTTCTGTTAATATATGCAATTCATTTTTATTGCTTGAATTATTTTTTTCCTATTATAGACGTGAGTGTGGCCTCATGTCTAGGTTAAGCCTAAGGCCTCACAAAGCCTAGAGCCGCCTCTGGCTATAAGGTTGTAATGGTGCACAATGAAAACCTTGGCCATGTGTAACTAAAAGGTAGGCTTAATCCAACCCGCAGGAGCCACTGTTGAATTTTGGTCCTCTGCTCCTGTTCCAGCACTGTTTGAGGTCTCAACCTCACTGACACCACCAGTATATCTTTCTTTGAACTTTAAAGCGGAGTTCCACCCTGAATTTTTTTTTTTTTTAATCAGATTCCCCTAAACCTTTAAAAAAAACATTTGGAGGAAAAAAATGTTTTATACTTACCAGAATTGCCCTGTTGCTATGTAGTCCTCCTAATCTGCCACTTCCTGGTCACGGAGCACCTCGTCACTTCCTCCCTTGCCTGTGCTCCTGGGAAATGATGTGTCCTCATTTCCCAGGAGTCTGTGGGCAGTACTGTGATAAAAATACGTATTTCCTTAAAGGAAATGATGCGATTCAAGGCGGATCACAGCACCGAGATGTGTTTATCTATGTAGCCAAAACAACGGGGCGGGACCTTCCTCTGTCGCTGCCCATTATGGCAACTTTAGAAACAATCGGCGCTACGGCTGCAGGTGAATCGCGCATGCGCGAGATCGAGAGGTGCATGCTGGTTACCCAGCATGCACCTCCCCAAAGCTTATCCAGGAAGAGATATCGATTGGGTTTCACATGCCCACAATCACGATGGAAACAGCCACAACAGGAGGGAGAAAATTGTAAGTATTAAATTTGTATTTTAGAAAGATCCACAATTAACCATGTATAATCGTTTTTTAATTTAAAAATTAATAATGCTCAGATCAATTAAAAAATGTAAAAAAATATTTGTCCGGAACTCCACTTGAGCACAAAAGAATTACTCGCATCTCTATGGAAATTAGCAGAATGTATTGGCAAGTTAAAGTCAATCAAAATAAAGCATAGTAATGAAAACACAACAGATCCACAGAGTTCCTTGCATTGATTTTAGATGTTAACATATACTATGACTCCAACAGCGTAAACTGTAGCTCTCTTAATAGGATAAGGTGCAGCAAGAGTAACAAAACTGAGTATGGGCTAGGTCACTCAGGAGCTCTCACAATAAGGGACTAAGCTTGGGCTTGTGGTAATTGAATCAATGTCAAATATGGATCTGCCCTCAGGATAAAGTAACCTGGATAGAGTCCTAATTTTCTGCTGGCTAAGTTGGGGCCCTTGAAGACGTTGGTGCACATAAATGAGGTATGTCTATGATGTCAATAGTTGCAATCTTACTGTCAGGTTTCTGCAGCAAGGAGACCAGGGGGGGATCACAACTGGGTACTTGAGCAGGAGCAAGGCAGCGGGGTACAGGAAGGTTCAGGATAGGTATCAGGCACAACTGGCAGCAAGGAGGCAATCAGAATAGTGATGGGCTGGGGTCAGGGAGGTGCAGCCTTACATAGCCACCTAATGGCTGAACCCAAGTGTGGCTGATTCTAACAGCCGGCTGGCTCTTGGGAGACACCTAGGAGCGCTTCTCCTAGGGGGTTATACGATTCAGGGAGGAGCTGATAGCGCCACCAGGAGATCCCAGAAGAGGATGATCGGGGCCACTCTGTGCAAAACAAACTGCGCAGTGGAGGTAAGTATGACATGTTTGTTATTTAACGAAAAAAAAACAAACAAAGCTTTACAATCACTTTAAGGAGTAGCTTCTGGATGTTCCATTAAGCTCCACCACTGGGGTCTGCAAGCCGACTGGGTACCCTGCTGCCAATGTCTGAAGGCTTGGTGAGGACCCTGCTGCCGGGGTCCCAAAACTGGCTAGGTTTTCTGCTGGTCAGATCCTTAAAGAGGTGCAACACCGAAGGCTTACCATTCTTAGAAGCAGTCCCAATGTTGGGACACTGAAAGATACCTGGACGCTTAATGCCAGAGATCCAGGTGCGATGGTACCTACCCTGATGCCAGGGTGTCCCATCGCACCTGGACCTCCTCTCTCTCTGTTGCTAGAGACTGCTCTGTGTTTTACCTGCCACTCAGTTCCACCTAGGCCATAGGTTACCCAACTCGTGTCCCCAAATGTGCTAGGGATCGCAGAGATGACTCCTTGGTCAGAACAAAGTTCATATGGAACACTGCCCTTTCCCATAGGACCTCTATTACTGGGGCTGTAATAGCAGAGACAGTTCTCACATTCAGAGTGGATATCAGGACCTCCTGGCCTTGGCATAACAGGATCAGCTGGCTGTGAAAAGAACTTCGAGTGGACAACAGGAGATATCTTAAACCCACACAGATAACCCATTTAAGACACATAACAACGGAACTACAGAAGCCTCAGACACATCAGCAGGTGGAAGTTTAACCCAGTCAATAGAGTATGGCTTGACAGCAAGTAGTGGATTGGCATAATCCAGCTGGGCTACGGTCTGGGAATTAGCATAGTCTGGCTGGGCGGCAGCCAGAAACCAGCATAGTCCAACTGGGTGGCAGCCCAGGAATTGGCATAGTCCAACTCAGCAGCAGCCCAGGAATCAGCATAGTCCAGCTGTGTGGCAAACTGCATGGCAGGCTTGACAACAGATGGTAGGTCACCCGTGGCAGGTTTGGCAAAAGACGGCAACACGGAGGAGGCATGGACTCCATTAGCAGGCGGCAACATGGAGGAAGCATGGACCCCATCGGCAGGAGGCAACGTGGAGGAGGCATGGGCACCATCGGCAGGCGGCATCGTGGAGGAGGCATGGGCACCATCGGCAGGTGGCAACGTGGAGGAGGACTGGACACCATTGGCAGGTGAAAACATGGAGGACTGGATATCATCGGCAGGCGGCAGCATGGAGAAGGACTGGATCTCATTGGCAGCAGTCATCTGCATGGAGGAGGACTGGATCTCATCGGCAGTAGTGGTCTGCATGTAGGACGACTGGATCTAATCGGCAGCAGTCATCAGCATGGAGGAGGACTGAATCTCATTGACAGTAGTCAGCAGCACATCAGGCTGGACAGCGGGCACCAGATCAGCAGGCTGGGCAGCGGCACTGGATCAGCAGGCTAGGCAGATGGCACCAGAACAGCAGGTTGGGCAGCGGGCACCAGATCAGCAGGCAACATGGATAGTGGTAGAGTTGTAAGAGCAGAAGAAAAATGTTGTTTCTTTTTTGGATTAGATACTGGGGTCCTGCACGTAGTTGCATTGTTCTGAGCAGAGTGCACTGCTGATGGAAAAGGTAGTAACAGTACTGGGAAGAATCAAGGGAAGAGTAGCAGACATATAGGAAGAGGCCTGCGATGTTGCTATGTGTAACGGCACTGTAAGGGGAGCCTTCAATGGATTGCATACAGAGGATGTGTGGTTACTGGTAGCAGGATACTGATCTACAGGAAGTAAAGAACACTCAGTAGCAGCTGTGGTTGCTAAGGGTAACAGAGGAAGAGATTCTTGATTTTCAGCAGCAGATCTGACTTTATGTGACTCATACTACTAGTACTGGGGATATGATCTGGGGGATATGATCTCTGACCAAGCTTGTAGCAGAGGTTGAACTAAAGTGAGTTTGTCTCTCCCTTGCTCACATAGCTCAATTAACCAGTGCACAGTAACAATAAAGTACAACAACAACTGTTGCGAATAGGCTGAATTCTGCTGGAAAAACGAACCTGCACAATGTTCCAGCAACCATCCCAAAAATCCAACCTGGTACATAGTAAATGGGGAAGTGAAAACATCATAGCCCTGAGAGACAACTGGAAAAAATAGCTCAGAACAGGTTGTACAGGTTGTACTTTGCTAAGGGAGAATCTGCCCTCAACAGCTAAGGCATGTGCTGTCAGAATGCTTCCCAGCAGTTCCTCTGCAGTGAGATCCTGCCACATGAAGTGACAATGATCTTCATCTACCTCTAGCGTGAGCTGCACATGACAAATAAGCCTTGCTATAAGTATCTTGACAAAGTCAAGCAACTGGCTCCCAGTTCCCAAGTGTAGCAGATCTGGTCATTGGTGGGCATCACTATTATGTCAGGTTTCTGCATTAGGGAGAGCAGACACATAGTTACACGAGGAAACTGAGACCAAACAAGGTATATATCCTTACAAGTGAGATTTATTAACAGTGAACACAGCAATAAGCAAACACAGCAGTGAACATAAACAACCCCTGCTAACAGAACCAAACCCCACTGACGAAATCACTAAACAACTGAACTACAAACTAAGTAATTGAGGAAAAATTAACTTTATAGGCACCACTAATAAAAAGTAATATATTTTATTAAACACGCCACATAAATATAAAAACAGAATAAGACAATAATTGAAAAAAACACACAGTAGTCAAATATATGTCTCCAAGACAGCCATCTACGTTAGGGGTGTGCTGGTGACAACCCCAACTATTGTCATGATGACGGCTAATAAAAAATATGAATTACAGGAAGCTCGACATGTTTCGTGGGGAACCGCTTCTTTGGGAGCTTATATACAATTGTTTAAAATATAATACATAAATGCATAAAATAAAATAGGCCCATGCACATGACAGCAAAACCAATAAAAGCAACCTTTCCCCAAAGCCACAAATATGATTGTCATATTAGACTATACTGAATATGCTTGAAGCAGTGTGTGTCATTGATGGGACTGTGTTCTCGCTACATGTTTACTATCAGTTCACTTCAGGAGAATGTGGAAGAGTATTATCTATAATGTATAATTGTATTTTAGTGGCATAATTCAATAAATTTGATTCATCTCCTCTGTACTTTACAGCCAGCCATCACTTAAATTTGTGTTAATTTAGCCCCACAATCTTGCACAAAAACCCCTCTATTACAGCAAGTAGTTTGAAGCAACTTACAACATAACCATCATGAGGGAAGACCTTAAAGCAGTAGTAAACCCCCCAAAAAAAGAAATAATGGGTCCCCTGCAGGTTTTTTGACATAATGTGCTAGTATGTACTACACAGATAATGTGCTAGTATGTACTACATACTAGCACATTATGCAAGACTTACCTGCAAATGGAGCCCTCCTGTGCAGCGCTGTTACAGCTCCCCCGTGGCTTCTGTCTTCACCCGGTCTTCCTTCTGGGTGAACGGGCTCACGGAGGCTCCTTTCCCTGTGGAAGCCTAATACGGAGAAACGCAGCGTCGGGTGGAGCTAGCAGAGTGGATGTTCTCACACATCACGCCGTGAGCCGCGGATGTGTTCTTTCATTTTATTTTTTTTGGAAGTGCTTGCTATTATTGAAAGTGTCTGCTGTTTCATGTTTTAAAGTTTTAAAGTTCTGTGGTGCAGTGCTGTGCCATGGTTTTGAATAAACAAACTTGGATTTTAAACATATTACGCTATGAAGCCCTCTTTTTTCCTCCCATGATGTTCCTATTGAAACTGCCTCACTCATAAAACATGGGTCCTACAGAGTGCACCGGAGGCCGGTCCTATTAGCGGAGGAGTGGATCCAGATGGACGTCCTTCAGGGCTGGACTGGGACAAAAATTTGGCCCTGGACTTCATCCAGACCGACCCACTTTAATTTTGCAAACATGCACAAAAACAAGTAAACAAGTGAAGTGGGGGGGGGGGGGGCTAACGTCATGCAGGAACATTGATACAGCCTCATTGGGTGGAATTTCAGAAACCGGCATTGCTGCACAGCCATTGGCTGCCTTTGAGCAATGCAGTGGTGTTGAGCCGGGTTGTGCACTATGAAGTGAAGTGATGGGCAGTGCAGATGACAGGTCTCTCCCATACTGGCCGGCTGGAAAAACCCACCCCCACAGCCGGCCAACCCCAATGGCCACCCAAGTCACCCCCTTCACTGGCCATTAGGTGCAAATCCAGGGGCCAATTGGTGCATCAGAGAAGCAGTACTAAATGTAGATAGGTTTGCTTATTACTACAGATTTCTTAAAAAGAGAATGTATGTTTGAGGAATCAGCAAAGAAAAGAGTGCTATGGTTGCCATGGTTGCTATGTGGTAGCAACCATGGCCTTGTCTATTTGAAAAATACTAACATACAGAATCCACTGGGTTGATTCTATATTGTGCTCAAATATGTATTTGTACGATATACAAATAAGATAATCCACAATGCTAACCTAGTTCTTTTCTCTGTATATTTGCATTACATTATTAATACCTACAGTATATTATTATTATTATGAAATACCATAATCATAAGAAAATACTACTATTTAAATCATTAGGAATACTGTACCTACTGAGTAGCCCATCTTAAGCCTACTCAGTCCAGTAGCTCCTGTTTTAGAAAATAGTGTCCAATTACTAGGGACTATTACCTCCACACTGTTTAGGCTGTGAATCATATTATTTTATTATTATTATACAGGATTTATATAGCGCCAACAGTTTGCGCAGCGCTTTACAACATGAGGGCAGACAGTACACTTACAATACAAATCAATACAGGAGGGATCAGAGGACCCTGCTCGTTAGAGCTTACAAACTAGAAGGGAGGGTCAAGTGGAACAAAAGGTAATAACTGTGGGGGGTGAGCTGATGTAGAAAATGAAAATACAGTTGTTAGGTGTGGGTAGGGTAGGATTCTCTGAAGAGAAGGGTTTTCAGGGATCGTCTAAATGCTAATAGAGTTTAGACAGATTGGGGTAAGGCATTCCATAGGATTGGAGAGGCTTTAGAAAAGTCCTGGAGGTGAGCATGGGAGGAGGTGACGAGGGAGCTAGAGAGCAGGAGGTCTTGGGAGGAACGAAGAGAAAAAGTAGATTGGTATTTAGAGACTAGGCTAGTGATGTAGCTGGGGGCTAAATTGTGGATGGCTTTGTAAGTACTTGTTAGTATTTTGAATTAGATTTGTTGGGTGAGTAGAAGCCAGTGGAGGGATTGACATAGAGGGGTAGCAGACACGAGCGTTTGGAAAGCTGGATGAGTATGGCAGCAGCATTCATGATGAATTGAAGAGGTGATAGACTATGTAGAGGTAAGCCAATAAGAAGGGAGTTGCAATAGTCGAGGCAAAAGATGACCAGCGAGTGAATTAAAAGCTTTGTTGTGTCATTGGTTAGAAATGGGCATATTTTGGAGATGTTGCGGAGGTTGAGGCGGCAGGATTTGGACAGTGATTGGACGTGGTGCTTAAAGGAGAGTCCAGAACTACACCTTGGACCTTGGCATGTGGGGATGGGCTTATATTTGTGCCATCGATTTTGACAGAGAGATCAGGGGAAGGGAAAGGGGCCTATGGGGGAGGAGAAATTATAAGTTTGGTTTTGGATAGATTGAGTTTGAGGAAGTGGTGTGAAATCCAGACTGATATATCTGATAGTAAATTAGTGATACGTGAGGAGACAGAGGGAGTGAGCTGAGGGATAGAGAAATAGATTTGGGTGTCGTCAGCGCAGAGGTGGTATTGGAAGCCATTAGAGGCTATCAGCTGACCCAGGGAGGAGGTGTAGATTGAAAATAGGAGAGGTCCAAAAGGAGAACCTTGGGGGACCCCTACAGAGAAAGGAAGAGGAGAGGAGGAAGTAGAGTTGTAAGAAACGCTAAAGGAGCGGTTGGATATGTAGGAAGAGAACCAGCGAAGAGTACAGTCACGGAGACCAAAGGTGTGGAGTTTTTTGAGGAGGAGGGGGTGGTCAACCGTATCAAAGGCAGCAGAGAGGTCCAGGAGTAGGAGTACAGAATAGTGTTGATTGGTTTTGGCCGTTAGTAGATTGTTTGTTAGTTTTAGGAGTGTTGAGGACAAAATCAAGACTGAAGGGGATCAAGAAGGCTATTATCAGCAAGGTGGACGCTCAGTTGGTTGTAGACCAGACATTCAAGGAGTTTGGATAAGAAGGGGAGCAAGGTGCGTAGGTTGTTAAGATTGGATGGTACCCAGCGAGGGCTTTTTAAGTATGGGGCTGACAAGTACATGTTTTAGGGAGTTCAGGAAGATGACAGAAGAAAGGGAGAGATTGAAGATGTGGGTTAGAGAGTGTAGCATAGACTCAGAGGGTGAATGCAGCATTTGCGAGGGAACAGGATCCAGAGGGCAGGTGGTAAGGTGGACGTTAGCAAGTAGTATAGCAACTTCGTCTATAGTGGTGGGGTTGAAAGAGGGAAGTAATGATTGTACCTGTGGGCATGAAGTGTAAAGCGTGGAGGGTATCTGAACAGTAGGGATGAGCCCAATGTTCGAGTCGAACGTAAGTTAGACTCAAACATCGGGTGTTCGCCTGTTCGCAGAATAGCAAAAAATTTGGGGTGTTCGCGGCAAATTCGAAAGCATTTGGGACCGACAATTCATTATAGCCGCTAGTAGATTTAAATCCGTTAGAAATGTCATTTTGCGCAGGGAATGTTCTAAGCAGGGGAAACATGCGCCATTTTACAAGCATACCATAGACACCCCCCCCAAGTACAAAATTTAAAGCAATATTTCACTTTTATTGTTTCACTTTAAGCATTATTAAAATCACTGCTCCCGAAAAAAAGACGTTTTTAAAACTTTTTTTTGCATTGATACATGTCCCATGGGGCAGGTCCCGGGGTCCCCAAACACTTTTCATGACAATAACTTGCATACAAACCTTTACAATTAGCACTTTTAATTATTCATGTTTGTGACCCATAGACTTTAACGGTGTTCAAACAAATATTTTGCCTGTTCGCATGTTCTGCTGCGAACCGAACCAGGGGGTGTTTGGCTCATCCCTACTGAACAGTAGAGATCTCCTCGCAAATTGTATCCATACTCTGTTTGAATTGATTGGGGATCTCCTGTTTGGAGTGAGTTGGCGAGTGGAGGCGGTGGAGGACAAAGTAGAGAGTTGAAGGTAGAGAAGAGTTGACGGGGACGGGATGATAAGTTGCTAATGAAAGAGATAAAATAGGTCTGCTTGGCAGTGAGGAGGCTGGAATTGCATTTATGGAGGGCAGATTTATATTGGTTGAAATCTTTCTGAGACTTAGTCTTACGCCACAGGCGCACATGAGCACCACTATGTTTTTTCAGACTTCTAGTATCATCTGTTTGCCAAGGTTGAAGGGGTCGGGCCTGATTCTGTGTGTAGTGAGGGGGGGCAGTGAGTCCAGTGAGGCTAGAAGTGAAGTGTTGTAGACAGAAGAGGCTAGGCTGGTGCAGGATAGGGGGTGAGATTTTGTCTTAGAGGTTGTCGCTAGAGTAGAGAAGAGAAGGGCTGAGATGACGTAGGTTTCTGCGGGTAACTTTTAGGCGGTTGGAGGGAGGGGAAGAGAAGGAGAGGGAGAGAGTGAAACTAATAAGATGGTGATCAGAGAGAGGGAATGAATCATTAGAGAGGTTGCATGGAGTGCAAAGGTAAGAGAAAACGAGGTCAAGGGTATTGCCTTCAGAGTGAGTAGGAGCGTGTAACTAACCACTGCTTCAGGTCAAAGGAGGAGGTTAGGCTGAGAAGCTTGGAAGTAGCAGGAGTGTTAGTATTAATAGGGATGTTGAAGTCACCCAGAATGATTGTGGGGATTTCAGAAGAAAGAAAGAAGGGTAGCCAGACAGAGAGGTCATCAATAAAGGTTGATACTGGTCCAGCGGGCCTGTAGATCACAGCTATTCTTAGAGAAACTGGAGTGAAAAGACAAATGCAGTATGCTTCGAAAGAGGAGAGTGACAGAGACGGAGGTGGCTGAAGTACCTGAAAGGTGCTATGTGGGGCTAGAAGGATTCCGACACCTCCTCCCTTATGTCCACTGGATCTGGGGGAGCGAGTCTAGAGAAGACCACTATAGGATAGGGCAGCAGAAGATGCAGTGTCGGATTCATGAAGCCAGGTTTCGGTAATGGCGAGTAGATTAAATGAGTTGGCAATAAAGAGGTCATGGAGAGGTGAGTTTGTTACAGACATAGCGGGAATTCCAAAGGGCACAAGAGAAAGGGAGTCTGGTCTTGGGAAGAATAGAAATGGAAACTAAATTGTGTTGATTGCGGCTGCTGCCAGAGGGTGCAGGGTGATGGGTGCATGGGGTACAGTTAAATGATGGAGGCCCGGGTTTTGGGGATATATCTCCAGAGGTTAGGAGAAGCAGGAGGGTGAGGGAGGTAATTACGGAGTGGGATTTATATGAAGGGACATGCCCCAGGGTCCTGGAGATTTTCTGTGTGTGTGTATTTAGAATTATGTACTACATGAAAATGTTCACCACCCCTCCTACTGTCATAGATAATCATAGGGTTGCCACTTGGTCAGATACAGTGGTCTCCCCAATGTTAATGGAACTTGCAAATGCTATTAAAAGGAAATAGATCTTAAGACGGGTGTTTTTTTCCAGAATGTGGTAACCTTAAAAACTCCTGAGTATTGAAGGCAGCAGGTAGTAACTACACAGACCAATTAAGCACATATGACTCTATGATGAAGGTAGGCGAAACAGAGGCAAAGGGATACAAATCACAGACGACTCTGAATATTTGGGTTACTTGACAAGTCTGAAAACGTGCAGTTATATCAGATTATAATTTTCTTTTGCTTGTATTTAGGCAGCCTGCAGCAGAAACGTGAATTAGAACACATTCTATTGTAGTGTCCCTGCAGTGTTTGGTTTGAATAAATTGCATGAATTATTGTTATGTTTTGCTCCGGTTTACTCTGCTTTAATCCCATACTATTGCTTTTCAGTAAATCTTCAATTATGTTCAATGAAAAAATGGTGGGCATTTAGGTGACATGTCATATTGCAAATATGTTTTAGGCCTGGGTAAGCATTTAGCAAGGACAGAACCTATAAAAAGACAGACACACAGAATGTAGAAATAGAAAATTTACCTGCACATATGCTCTGCATGAACGCTCTCTCTTCTGCAGCTAGATAAAATATGTTTAAAAAGGTTAGAGGTAGAGTAACATACATCTGTATATATTAAATTACTAAGCAACAAATGATGCACAATTTAAAAACATTTAGGAATCCAGAACTTTGATAATTGTGCAATAAATATACCACTTAAAATGTAACCTTTATGGTACATTCATACCTTTGTGTTTTAATGCACATGATTTAAAGTCACCCTGTCAGGGAGTTAACAAAATTACAACAGCAGTACTCTGAAGAAAGCAGCACTGTACTTACCTGCTCATCAGCTTATTTGCTAAAATGTCCCCTCTGTAGCAGAGCTTCCGTCACCAATCCTTTTCCACACTTCCAGTTGTGTAAAAAATTCAGTTTTCATGGGTCAGCAGAAGGAACCACAGTGCTCAGTGCACAGTGCCCACAATGCTCAGATTGGGCCTCTGATATTAGACCAGCCTAAGAAGTCGAGTAGGATTGGTGTCAGAAGCTTTGTTAGGGTCACTATAATGCACATCATTGCATGTACACAATTTAGCCATTACTTTAAGTTGTGCTAATTGTGCAATGTGTTGCCAGGCATCGTTATTTTTTTTTAAGTGTCAACCCATTTTATAGAGCCTACTGATAGCATAGCATGAAAATGTGTGATTGTTGACAAGACACATGATGCATGAAAAGGTGCACAGCAAAGGCGTGAATCAAGGGAAACTCCAATGGTAATTTCAGCGATATCACCGTGCTTGTTAGTGGCTGTGCTTTTTACTGAAATGTTATTAGTATCTTTGCTCATAGACTACTGAAATGAAGTCATTTAGCAATAGTGAGAGTTCATGGTTTACAATCAGTCCAACAAGGATGACAGCCGGATTAGTAATGATCTATGATCCTTTTCCCCCTCAATGACAAAACTAAGGCGTGTTCTGCAGCATCTGGAAGATTTAAAGCATATCTAAATGTAGCGGGGTTCTACCCCTTTTAGGCTTAGAGACTACATCTCCCATAATTCCCCAGGCCCCAGGGCTGCTGACTTCCGCCCGGGAGGCTGCTGGGGGAGGCTATAAAAAGGAAGAGCGGAGACCGCCTCTTCCTCTTGGGACACTTCCTCTTCTGAGGCCTGACAGGACTGGCCTGCCTCTGCTGACAGAGCGTGTGACGCGGAGACTGCAGCCAGCAGAGACACCTGTGCGGACCGGAGCTGAAGGCCTGAAGCCTGGGCCTTGCAGCCGATGGAGTGAGACTCTCACCCCTCAGAGTCCACAGCAGCGGAGCGGAGACTTCCCCTTACTGTCGGTCGGACGGAGCTGATGACCGGAGTGCAGGGCTGTGACTGAGGAGACCGGACGCCGCCATTGAAGAGACCAGAGCCACCATTAGAGGGATCGGATCGGAGGACGGTACCCCAAGGATTGGTGAGAGAGCCGGAAGGCTCATCCTGCATTGACACACACGTTTTATGCCTACTGAACTGCCTAGGCGCAATTTACCTCAGAGCAGCAATGTTACTTTTGTGGATTACAAATGACACCATTTAAAGCTACATGTGCACCACCTCTACAGATTTATTGCCGGTGAAGAACACTGTACTAGTACAAGGACTGAGCTCTATTGCTAGGGATCAGGCCTGGTCCATTAGGTAGGCGCAGGTAGATTGATTGCACCTCAGGGGTGTATAGCAGACGGTCGCCACACTTGGCGCTCCGTTTCCCCATTGTTAGATTGATATACCTGTGTACATGTTAAAGTGCATATTGCAGGGACCTGCCAAAGTATTGTAAGATATATGTTTAAATGCATGTTGCTATTCTTTTTTCTTACTGACAAAAGTAAAGCCAGTTATTCTTATCTCAGCAGTCTGCTTGTGAGTTCATACCAATTACACTTAGAGTATAAGCTAAGTTTTATGTGCATAGGGACGTACCCCTTTACTAACTGTGCCAGAGCGGGTAGAGCCAAATTGCCGGGGGTTGGTGGAGCTGTACTCAGGGACCCAAAACAAACCAGCGGCTCTCTTAACTGGGGGTAGCGCTACACGTGGGGGCTCGTATTCCGGGATCCTGAGTCAGCGGGAAAAGCCGCCAGAAGGTGCCGGCATGGACCCAATAGAAGTGGGACGGTGGTCCGCAACATGGGCCGCTGACCCAGCCGCAGCAGCAGTCATTGAACTGCCAGGGATATGGCAGAGAGAGGCAGTCAAGCAGCTCATAATGTCATTATCCCCATGCCAGAAGTCATGGATAATGGACATGAGAAATGATGCTGGCTACACATACGCCTTAATAGAGTGGAAGGAAGAGACTCCAGAACAGTTCAGGAGCCAAAGCATACAGGCACCAAATGGCCAGGCCTACCAAGTGCTGCATGCGCTGCCGCGGAAGGGAGACTACTCTCCTATGAAAGCCATTCTATCCCCAAAGAAGGAGGAGCAGAAGGGCGCGGAAAGTCCCGCACCCGCACACACTACTCTTAGTGCAGAACTGTGTGCTGTCCTAGGGGAAATTGTGACTCAGTGCAGAAGAGACCCCGGGGATTACCCAATGTCGGGATACAGGAAACTCAGGGAGGACACCTGTACCCTCGGGAGAAGAGGGATTTGAAGAGTGGTTAGATGGTGCCACGCAGGCCCTAGAAGAATGGGAGGTCTCAGAAGGCAGAAAGAAGCAAAGGATTGTTGAGAGCCTAAAAGGACCTGCCCTAGAGGCCATACGCAATCTGAAGACGAGTAAGAAGGATTGCACTGCCCAGGACTACATAGACATCCTGGAAGGTGTGTTTGGTGGGACAGAAAAAGTCACAGAACTTACCTATCAACTGGAACACTGTTACCAGAAGACAGGGGAGAAGCTGTCAGAGTACATGGGACGCATAGACAAGATCCTGCATAGGATTATCCTGAAAAAGGGGATAGATCCAGGGAAGGTAGATGAAGCCCGTGCCCAGCAGGTGATGAGGGGAGCCCAACCCTTGGACCCTGTCGCACTAATTCTACGCACCCGGCAGGATGGGAAGAGCCTGGACTACCCTGATCTCATCCGAATGGTCAGAGAAGAAGAGGCCATGTTGGAAGAGAAACGGGAGAAGCAGGTGATGGGGTCTACAAAATCTACAGTGGCCACGGTCAGGTCGGCCTTAACCCCTGAAAGAGACACAGAGGTAGATGCCCTGAAGTTGCAGATGTCCCAGATGATGGAGATACTGACGTCTCTAGTGGCGAAAGAGACGCCCAGTCCCAAGAAAGAAACAAGCAGGAGGGAATTGTTTCCAGCTGTCCCAGCACCAGCATCCCCACCTGACTACGGTGAGATGATTTGCTTTAATTGTGGAGGAATTGGTCATATTGCAGCTGTATGTGCCAGTCCCAAGAAGAAGAAGGCAGAAAGCCGCCAGCCGGCGGGAAACGCCAAAGGGCCCCGGTGAAGGAGTCAACCGGGTGCCCATCACCTTCAGTGAGCTCCAAGAAGCGCAACAAGAAGAGAAAGCGAGGAGACCAGACCCCTCGGAAGGAGCCCAGGGATCCTCAACCAAGGTGCACTCCAGAGAAAGGGGACAAGACCCCTCCGGAGAGACACAGCACCCCCAGACGTGAACTCTTCAAAGTGAGAGATAACAATATCCCTCAACGGGTTCACACTCCCACTAAGAGGGAGAAAATCAATGCATATCAGGCTCAAGAAAGGAGCAAGTGCAAATCAAGTGAGAAGAAGAAGAGTCCAAAGAAGAGGACAGCATCAACTAGGCCCTACCCAGAGGAGCTAGTTGGTCCATCCCCTACAGTACCCATCCAGGTGGAAGGAGTGTACACGAAGGCTCTTCTAGACACTGGAGCACAAGTGACCCTATTGTACAGGGACTTCTACGACAGATACCTGAGTCATCTGCCAATACAGAAGATAGAAGAGTTGGAGATAAGGGGATTGGGAACTCAGAGTTTCCCCTATGATGGATACTTACCCATCAGATTGACGTTTGACCCATCCGTAGCTGGGAAGTCTGAAGTGTTCGACACCTTAGCAGTGGTGTGTCCCCGCCCACCAGGAACCAGCAAGACGTCCCTGATTATAGGGACGAACACAGACCTAGTCAGAAGGCTTCTGACTCCCCTGGTGAAGAAAGAGAATCTTTCGGCTCCCAAGATCCATCCCATGCTGAAGGCAGCCTACCAGCGGTTGGTCCTAGAGCAGAAGACCCCAAGTGAGGGGATAGGAAGGGTATGGAGGCTTGGAAAAGAAGGAGCAGTGTTACAGCCTGGAGAGGTGACCTGCATGAGAGCCACGGTGAAACTTACTTGGGAGCAGCCTGGCCCCTTTGTAATGCTGGAACCTGACCCAATGGAGGGTCACTCAGGTCTGGAGGTGATACCAGAAGTAATTTCACTGAAGGACCTGAAGAAGGCTAAAGGAAGAGTCCCTGTCAGTGTGAGGAACCCCACGGAGCAGCCCGTGGAGGTCCCTGCCAGGATGCTTCTGGGACAGGTGAGTCCTGCTGTCCCAGTTGGCTGGTCAGAAGTGAAAGGAACGGGTGAAGGAGAAGATGTTTGGAAGAAACTCTCCATGGAAAACCCAAACCTACCTGGAGCTTGGAAAGAGAGAGCCAAGGCCCAGCTGACCAGATGGGAGAAGATTTTCTCCAAAGATGAGTTTGATGTGGGGTGTGCGAGGAGTGCCACCCATCGAATCCGCATGCAAGAGGACAAGCCATTCAGAGAGAGAGTGAGGCGAGTCCCGCTAGCAGATCTGGAGGATCTGAGGGAGCAGCTTGCGGAATTGAAGAAGACGGGAGTGATTAGGGAGTCCAGAAGCCCCTATGCCTCCCCAATTGTGGTAGTCAGGAAGAAGAATGGGTCATTGAGGCTCTGCATTGACTACAGAACTCTCAACAGGAGGACCATTCCTGACCAGTACACCACGCCAAGGATAGAAGATGCCTTGCAGAGTTTATCTGGAGCTAAGTGGTTCAGTGTGATGGACCTCAAGAGTGGGTATTACCAAATCCCCATGCATCCAGAAGACAGAGAAAAGACTGCCTTCATAACCCCAGTGGGATTCTTTGAGTTCAACAGGATGCCCCAGGGCCTATCTGGAGCTCCTGCTACGTTTCAACGCCTAATGGAAAGGACTGTTGGAGACATGAACCTCATAGAAGTCCTTGTGTACCTGGACGATGTCATTGTCTTTGGAAAGACTTTGGAAGAACATGAAGCCAGGCTGGAGAAAGTACTGAAGAGGCTCAGTGAAGAGGGACTTAAACTTTCTCCAGAGAAGTGTCGGTTCTATCAGTCCTCTGTGAACTATCTGGGACACATAGTGTCTGAAAAGGGAGTGTCTACGGACCCTGAGAAGCTGGAGGCAGTTACTTCGTGGCCAAGGCCCACAACAGTTACAGAACTTCGGTCTTTCTTGGGGTTCTGCTCCTACTACCGCAGGTTTGTGGATGGATTTGCCCGCATTGCCAAACCCCTCAACGAGCTGCTGAAGACAGAAGGAGAGGAAGATGGAATGGGGCCTAGGAGGTCCAGTGAGTCGGTCCAAGACCAGTGGAATTCAAAGTGTGAAGAGGCTTTCAGGACCTTGAAGAGAAGTCTCACCACAGCCCCAGTTTTGGCCTACGCTGATCCCACTAGACCATATGAGCTACACGTTGATGCCAGCCATGAGGGCCTAGGTGGAGTACTCTACCAGGAGTATGAAGACCAGCTACGACCAGTGGCCTATGTGAGCCGGAGCCTGACCCCCTCAGAGAAGAACTATCCCACCCACAAGTTGGAGTTCTTAGCCCTAAAGTGGGCAGTAGTTGACAAACTGAGAGACTATCTGTATGGGGCCGAGTTTACTGTAAAGACAGATAACAACCCCTTGACCTATCTATTCACCACCGCCAAGCTGGATGCAACTGGACACAGATGGTTGGCGGCGTTGTCTGGATTCAATTTCAGTCTCAAGTACAGACCAGGGGCTGGAAATAGGGATGCAGATGCCCTGTCCCGAAGATCCCATGTCATGGTCGATGACTGGGAAGACTGGACCCAAGTGGCACCAGATGGAGTGCGAGCCCTTTGTCAGGGGGCTGAACTCCAAGCCAGAGGAGGATCCAGAGCTGAAGAGATAGGAGTTACCACAGTGGGAGTCCCAAAGTGTTACTGTGGGGTAACTCAACTAGCAGAAGAGTGCCTACCGAAGCTGTCCAAGAAGGAGCTAAGGTGTGACCAATTGGAAGATCCCATGGGGAGATTGGTCCTGGAAGCCCTGGAAGACAAGAGTCCAGAGGGACTTCGCCTTCACCCTTCTAAAGAAGCTCGCCTACTGAGGAGAGAGTTGGACAAATTACAGGTGCATCAGGGGGTAGTCTACCGAAGGGGCCCCTCTGATGGACCAGAAGACAAGTGGCAGTTGTTTCTCCCCGAGAAGCATCGAGAGACTGTGCTGATTGCCCTACATGACCAGCATGGTCACTTGGGAGCAGAGAGAACCTTCCAACTTGTCAGAGACCGGTTTTATTGGCCCTGCATGAGGGCCGAAGTGGAGGAGTATTGCCATTCCTGTGCAAGATGCATTCAGAGAAAGACTTTACCCCATCAAGCTGCCCCAATGGGCCACCTACAGAGTGAAGGCCCAATGGATCTGGTATGCATTGATTTTCTCTGCCTTGAACCCGATTTGAGTGGATTGGGAAATGTTCTGGTGGTAACCGACCATTTCACTCGTTATGCTCAGGCTTTCCCAACCAAGGACCAGAAGGCCTCTACAGTAGCCAAGGTACTTCTGGAGAAGTACTTTGTTCACTATGGACTGCCACAGAGAATCCATTCAGACCAAGGAAGGGACTTTGAGAGTCGCCTGATCAGGAAGTTACTAGATTCTCTGGGAGTAGAGAAGACTAGAACCACACCATATCACCCTCAAGGTGATGCCCAGCCTGAAAGGTTCAACAGGACACTATTGAACATGTTGGGAACTTTGGAAACAGAGAAGAAGCAACATTGGAGTCAACACATATCAGCTCTGGTGCATGCCTACAACTGCACCACAAGTGATGTGACAGGTTTTTCCCCTTACCGACTTATGTTTGGGAGAGAAGCAAGATTGCCAGTGGATTTGGCCTTCGGCATTTCCTTAGACCATGCCTCTGCTGCCTCCCACAAAGGATATGTGGACAGACTGAGGCGCAGTCTGAAGATAGCTTATGAGAAAGCTCAAGCGGCCTCTGACCAGAGGGGGGCCCGAAATAAGAGGAACTTTGATTTGAAAGTTAGAGTACAGGACCTACAGCCTGGGGACCGTGTACTGCTACGCAATCTAGGGATCCCTGGAAAACACAAGATTGCTGATAGATGGAGATCAGAGCCATATGTCATCTGTAGAAAACTTCCAGGATTGCCTGTCTACAAATTGAAGCCAGAAGGAAGAGTGGGGCCATTGAAAACCTGGCATAGGAATCATTTGCTCCCACTCACTGAAGCAGTCAGAATGCCTCCAGTAAGAGACTTACCTGAATCTGTTTCCATTCTGGATACCCCCAGGCCTAATACTAGGTCTCAGACATCCCCAGCTAGGGGTGGACAGGACCCCCAACCTGAAGAAGAAAGAGGAGAACTTGAATGGCTATGGCCTTCCACTACTCCAGGAAATTCTGCCATAGATCTTCCACCTACTGAAGATGTGGAGGATAACACATTGAACCCAGAAGCCACAGAGTTTGTGCCATTCAGTGATGTGCCTGAGTGCTGGGAAGATATCCCTGGTCTCTACCCAGAACAAGAAGAAGATGTTCCAGAACCAGAGATGTTGCCAGAATGTGTTCCTGGAGAAGTTCCAAGAGAACAGAGAGCTCGCAGAGTTGTGAAGCCTCCCAAGAAGTTAACTTACCCCAAGATGGGAGAAAGTTCAGAGGACTCTGTTACTACAGCAAGGAGAAGTGCTGAAAGCCCTGACCCTTCCGCTGTTCACTTAGTGGAGGGCAACCCCAGCTCACTCTCTGGCACAGTTAAACAGGTCGCCCACACTGAAGTGACCTGTAGACAGGACAGCTCCCCATCTTATGCCAATTGGTGGGAAGCTCCTCTGTCCAAATTATGTGAAAATGTTGTTCCCGAGAAAGTTTGTAGTTTGAACACTGTCTTTGGGGACCAAAGATTCAAAGTGGGGGGAGTGTGTAGCGGGGTTCTACCCCTTTTAGGCTTAGAGACTACATCTCCCATAATTCCCCAGGCCCCAGGGCTGCTGACTTCCGCCCGGGAGGCTGCTGGGGGAGGCTATAAAAAGGAAGAGCGGAGACCGCCTCTTCCTCTTGGGACACTTCCTCTTCTGAGGCCTGACAGGACTGGCCTGCCTCTGCTGACAGAGCGTGTGACGCGGAGACTGCAGCCAGCAGAGACACCTGTGCGGACCGGAGCTGAAGGCCTGAAGCCTGGGCCTTGCAGCCGATGGAGTGAGACTCTCACCCCTCAGAGTCCACAGCAGCGGAGCGGAGACTTCCCCTTACTGTCGGTCGGACGGAGCTGATGACCGGAGTGCAGGGCTGTGACTGAGGAGACCGGACGCCGCCATTGAAGAGACCAGAGCCACCATTAGAGGGATCGGATCGGAGGACGGTACCCCAAGGATTGGTGAGAGAGCCGGAAGGCTCATCCTGCATTGACACACACGTTTTATGCCTACTGAACTGCCTAGGCGCAATTTACCTCAGAGCAGCAATGTTACTTTTGTGGATTACAAATGACACCATTTAAAGCTACATGTGCACCACCTCTACAGATTTATTGCCGGTGAAGAACACTGTACTAGTACAAGGACTGAGCTCTATTGCTAGGGATCAGGCCTGGTCCATTAGGTAGGCGCAGGTAGATTGATTGCACCTCAGGGGTGTATAGCAGACGGTCGCCACACTTGGCGCTCCGTTTCCCCATTGTTAGATTGATATACCTGTGTACATGTTAAAGTGCATATTGCAGGGACCTGCCAAAGTATTGTAAGATATATGTTTAAATGCATGTTGCTATTCTTTTTTCTTACTGACAAAAGTAAAGCCAGTTATTCTTATCTCAGCAGTCTGCTTGTGAGTTCATACCAATTACACTTAGAGTATAAGCTAAGTTTTATGTGCATAGGGACGTACCCCTTTACTAACTGTGCCAGAGCGGGTAGAGCCAAATTGCCGGGGGTTGGTGGAGCTGTACTCAGGGACCCAAAACAAACCAGCGGCTCTCTTAACTGGGGGTAGCGCTACATAAACCTAACAATTTATTTTTTTCAGGCTTTTTACCCTTTATTTTTACCTAGTAATCCTGGCAGTAACATGCTTCCCATACTGTGTCTATGGAGGCATGGCATTTTCACCCTAGGCTGTTCTTCATATCTGGATTACAAATAACTCTCCTTCTCCTCATTTCTATAACATAAGGGGAAAGGGGTTTTTGTAGTTCACAAAAGATAGCTGAGAAAGCTGATAACATTGTTTAATATTTCAGATCAGTGCACAGAAATTTTAAATTACACTGGATTTCTGGCAGGATCAACAGGTATTTTTCTGTACTTACAGAAAATGTACTTAGCCTGACAAAAGTAAAAAAATTATGTAGCCTTGATCATAGGAGCAGGAGTAACAACTTAAAAATTAGGGGGGTGCTTGAATCAACACATTGTAGAGTTTACCCTGCCTCAGCCTCCCGGAACTCAATGAAACATGGGGGGGCAAGGCCAAGAGATATCTTATGTCACTTACATCATTAACGTTAAAAGAAGAAACTCTGCGTAAGGCACTGAGAAGATGCACTGTGGAGTACGACATGGTCAATATCCAGATTCTTACAAATTTATTGAAAATTACCCTAGCAATGCGCAGGTTATTAAAACTGTTACCAGAGGAAGTTATCAAAGGGGATTTCCATTCCATCTACAGATTTGAAAAGGGGACCATATTTTCTATCTGCAGACACCACAACAATTACCCAATCTTTTTAACCTTTTTGAGATCTCCCCGTTTCCTATCCCAGACTAAATGCTGATTGTCCTTCCACCTTTCCCACTCCCTACAGCCTTAACACCCTACCTAATTAAATAGAGGGGGCTTGATGAGTTGTATGTAGGTTTGTTCACTGGCATATTTGCCTGTGATGTGGGATTGCTAAAGGCAGCAGGAGAGCCACATGATGAGGTATATGTTTTACATGGTCTTTTTTTTTCCTACCCTACCTATTTTAGTGTGTCAATTGATATGGTGGAGTGAATTGGGAACATAAGATAAATAAAAATCCTGTATACATGTGGACCCAAATCTCATCAATAAATTAGTGCCAAAAACGAAAAGTGAACAACCAAATCTGAGCAATCATATATATGAAATTAAATCATTAATAATAATCAAAGCAAAGTCCCCAAACATTTTTTTTTATATAGTCCTTTAGATCATCCAGTGAAAAACGTCATCCTACATAGATCATGCGATTAGTGATAAAGTGTAAATGCACACTCACCAGCCGTTGTTGATCCCCCTGCCTTATGACAGAAAAGATTGCAAAGACTTGTGAGTATCCCTGACCTCCTTGGGTCTTTCAGACAATTCCTTCAAGATCCTTCTCCTAATGTTGAATATCACTCCAAACAAGATGTCACCAGCGGTGTTAATGAAAGAAAAAAGACGACAAACTCCTCATAGTGTAAAATAGCAGAGGTGGTTTATTAAAAAGCCTCAATGGGTGTCACATACCTTAAGGTAGAGCCTGACGAGCAGAGGAAGCCTCTCTAACAACTCCGGTTCACGGGCCACTGAGGTTGCAAACAGTGGCCGCGAGAGCATGGTGGGGTAGGAGTGCCTGTGATGTTCCCATAGCAGGAGGAGATTCGTAGCAGCCAACAGCAGTAGTGAAGCTGCGGTTGGTGGATGTGCGTGCAGGCCCTTGTGGATGCTGCGGATGTAGGGAGGTTGCTGGTGCTGCGTACCATGGAAGCAGGTACGTGGAGGCTGAAGCAAGGTGCAGAGTGAGACAAGCCGGGTCAGATACAGAGGAAACAAGGTACATCAAAGGTAATACTTAAGAATGGTCAAGTTCAGGCAGAGGTTTGGCAACAGAGCAATCCGGAGGCAAGACAGAAAAACGGTCAAGCAAGCCGAGGTCAGGAATGGAGAGAATCAGAGTAGTCAGGAAGCCAGGTAACGATCCGATCATAGATGGGTACTGGAACAGGATACAGGGGAAAACTGCAGATCAGACAGCAAAGGCCCTAGTACATTTGCAATTCTTATATACTACAAAAAGGGTGCCAAAAGCTAATGGGGGGGGGGGCGTGCCCACGTGTGTGCATGCGCATAGGCGTTCGTCTGAGCCCCCGGACCTGCCTGTCAGGAGGGACATCATTGGTATTGTGCCAACGCATGCACAATGGCCTCTGTCTCTGCGCATCTGCTCTCCTATGACCAGCGAGTCCCTGAAATTGCCCCCTCTTACGGGCAGCCTCCAGATGCCCACTTGGTGTTCCCTCTTGCGGGTGCCTATGAAAAAACTCCTGTATCGGCTCTTTTGCATGGATATTCCCCTCGGGTTCCCAGGAGTTGTCCTCTGGGCCATAACTCCCCTATTTTATAAGATATTGTAGCTGGTTCTTTCTTCTCCTACAGTTCAGAATGGCCTCTACCTCATATTCCTCATCACCACTGATGAACACTGGTTCGGGTGGACCCGACCCTCTATCAGGAAAGGGGTCCGGTATCTCAGGTTTCAATAGTGATACATGGAATACTGGGTGGATCTTAAATTACTTTGGTAAGAACAGTTCATACGATACCTTTTTCAATCTTCGTTTTACCGGAAAAGGACCTATGAACTTGGGCACAAGCTTCTTGGATGGGCATGCCAGCCTGAGGTTTGTTGTAGATAGCCACACTCGATCTCCTGTTTGAAGATTTAGCTCCCCTCTCCTCTTCTTGTCGAATGCCCGCTTTTTGTTCATCTGTGCCTTTGTCACTGCCTCCTGTAGGATCTTGTTGGAGCTGAGGAACTCCATGGTATTCTGTACTGCTGGGACTGAGGACTCGGAAACAGAATCAGGTAAAAAAGATACGTGGAAACCATAGATCGCAAAAAATGGGGATTGCCCTGTGGCAGAATGGCTAGCATTGTTGTTTGCAAACTCGGCCAGGGGCAACAATGTCCCCCAATCGTCTTGTACAAACGATGTAAAACACCAGATGTACTGCTCCAGAGTCTGGTTTGTTCGTTCTGTCTGTCCATTAGTTTGGGGGTGGTATGCAGAGGATAAGGATAGCTCAATTTTCAGGACCTCACATAGGGCTTTCCAAAACAGTGAGGTGAACTGCACCCCCCGGTCAGAAACAATGTTCACCGGAACCCCATGCAATCTCACAATCTCCTTAATAAAGATTCTAGCCGTCTCCATGGCAGAGGGGGTATACTTCAATGGTAGGAAGTGGGCCATCTTTGATAACCTGTCTACCACCACAAAGATGCATTGCTCTGATGGTGGGAGCTCTACGATGAAGTCCATTGCAATCATTTCCCATGGTCCATCGGGGACAGGTAGTGGTTTCAGTAACCCCCAAGCTCGGCTCCTTGCGGTCTTGCTTCGGATACAGGTGGGGCGTGAGTTCCCATAACTCTTGCAGAAACTCTCTAAGTCTGGCCACCAGATGGTACGACGTACCAAGTCAATCGTCTTTCTGATGCCAAAATGGCCTGCCAGTGGGTGATCATGAAGAAGCTTTAGCACCTGTACCCTGGTCTCTTCTGGTACGAAGATCTGGCTCTCCCGTTATTGTCATAGTCTCTGGCTATCAAGGTTACCCCAGGGGGCCTGCTGATATTAGCAGAGGCCTGTTTAATCTGTGACAGTAGATCAGGTTGTAGTAGCAGAAAGTTACCTGCGGGTAAAATGGTATCTGGTATGGCCGGTTCCCTTGGGTCGTCGTACATCCTTGACAATGCATCTGGTTTGACGTTCTTGGATCAGAGTCTGTATGTGATATGGAAAGTAAATCTTGTGAAGAATAGTGCCCAACGAGCTTGGCCTGGCCTCAGCCGTGAGGCGGATCGGAGGTATTGTGATCCGTGTAGATTAGTATGGGGTGTGTTGCCCCCTTGAGTAGGTATCTCCACTCTAACGCCGCCTTGATGGCAAGTAATTCTAGGTCACCTACATCATAATTTCTCTCCGCTGGGGAGAGTCGCGGGAGAAGAAGGCTACAGGGTGCATTAGGTCCTTTAGTCCTTGGCGTTGTGACACCACTGCTCCTATTGCTGACTCTAAGGCGTCTACCTCCAAGATGTAGGGTAGTGCTGGGTTAGGGTGGCCTAGGATCGGAGGTGAACTTCTTTAGTGTCTGGAACGCTTCTTGGGCTTCTGTGCTCCAGTTGAATCGTTGGTGCGACTTGGTTAGCTGGGTGATGGGGGTTATAATAGCTGAAAACCCCTTGATGAATCTCTTGTAGAAGTTTGGGAATCCTATGAATCGCTGCACCCCCTTTCTGTCAAAGATGGCGGGAACCTTTTGGGGATCCATCTTGATTCTGGCTAGGGAGATCATCAACCCCAAAAACTGAATGCTCTGACACTGGAACTTACATTTCTCTCAGCATAGAGTTTGTGTTGACTAAGTAGGAGCAGGACACTTGATGTGTTCTCATGGGTGTTCAGGGATAAAGAGAAGATTAGGATATCGTCCAGATAGACGATGATGAAGATATATAGAAATTCCTGTAACACATCATTGATGAAGTGTTGGTAGGTGGCTGGTGAGTTGCATAGACCGAAGGGCATCACCAAATACTCATAGTTACCAAACCTGGTGTGAAAAGCTGTCTTCCACTCATCCCCCTCTCTGATGCGGACCAGTTTAGTGAAGATGGTTGCTGTCCTCAATTTTCGGAATAGCTCGGGCATCAAGGGAAGAAGGTAGCAGTTCTTAACCGTGATCTTATTCAGTTCTCCGTAATCCACACATGGCCATAGGGATTGGTCCTTTTTGGTCACGAAAAAGATTCCAGCTCCTGCAGGGGATATGGACAGCCGGATGAATCCCTTCTGGAGATTCTCGTCCACATACTCCCTTAGTGCTCCTTGTTCCTTCTTGGACAGGGGGAAGATGCGCCCGAAGGGGATCTCGGCCCCAGGGAGTAACTCGATGGGGCAAATCGTATGGTCTATGGGGAGGCAGTGTGTCTGCACCCTGTTTACTGAACACATCCTGGTATTCCTCATAGGCCTTGGGCACAAGCTGACTTGTCTCCAGGTCTGAATCCACACATAGTAAGTTGGTTGCGGTCTCGGCAGCCCTAGGGAGGCAGTGTTCCTGGCAGTAATAGAACTAAAACTCA
The DNA here is from genome assembly GCA_028564925.1 of Lithobates sylvaticus. Taxonomy (NCBI): domain Eukaryota; kingdom Metazoa; phylum Chordata; class Amphibia; order Anura; family Ranidae; genus Lithobates; species Lithobates sylvaticus. The sequence goes on from CM053026.1 coordinate 434,944,584, forward strand.
ATCTCTCCAGTGCCCCAATCAATCTGCGGGTTGTAGGCCTGGAGCCCGGGGAGACCCAGAATGATGGAAAATAGTGGGGACGAGATTGCATCCAGGCTAAGGAGCTCTTTATGCTGAGTTGGCATAGTCACAGAGAGGGGCCAGGTCTCCTGGGTGACTGGTCCTGACTTAATACTGGATCCGTCGGCCAAGTATACTGATAACCCCTGCGTCTTGGATCATAGTGGGAAGTGCTGCTGAGTGGCAAAGGCCAGGTCGATGAAGCAGCTGCATGCCCCCGAATCAATAATGGCGTTGACCCGTACTACTCCGTTCATAAGCTGAAAAGAGGAGACGCGTGAGATAGTTTGCTTGTGCTGACAAGGAAGACAGATGGGCTGGCGGTATCTGGAAGTTTCGCTAGGCAGGCACGTACGTAATGGCCGGCTTCCCCGCAGTATAGGCATAAGTCTCGCAGGTGTTCCTCAGGAGATAATGCCGGGCGTAGTAATCCAATTTGCATGGGTTCAGGCTCATTGGGGGCCAAACGTGCATGCACCGTGGTTGGGTTGAACTGGGAAAGATAAGCCAGAAGTGGGGCCCTTGGCATCATCCAAACCTGCCGGTTGGATGAGGCGAACCTCTCGGTTCGGCGCTCACGGAGTCGCCGGTCGATTTGAATCGCCAAGGTAATCAAAGCCTCCAGGGTATTAGGTACCCCGACCTGGGCGAGATCGTCCTTGAGGTTCTCTGAAAGTCCCAGATGGAACTGGTGTCACAAGGCTGCGTCATTCCATTGGTTATCCCCACTCCAACGTCTGAAATCTGAGACATAATCCTCGGCCGGTCGTTGACCCTGCTGTAGGGCATGGAGGGTTGTTTCAGCCATGACAGTACGTTGGGGGTCGTCAAATAGCTGGGCCAAAGCATTGAAAAAGGATAACATCTCCTGCGCCTGTGGATCCTCCTCCAATAACTGGTGGCCCCATGCCTGAGGCTCCCCTTGCAGGAGAGCAATGATGAAACCAACCTTTGTGGCCTCCAGGGAAGAGGTTCGGGGTTGGAGTGCGAAGTATAGTTGGCAGGCGGTATGGAAGGCCCGAAACTTGCTCCGATCCCCGGAGAACCGCTCGGGTGTGGGAACCCGTGGTTCTGGTAGTAGCATCATCACGGTAGGTGGAGGACCTGCCTGTGCTGGTCAGAGAACCGGGTGGAGTAGCCAGGGATTGTACCCATATGTCCAGTTGAGTATAACCCTCTTGCAAGGATTTGACGGCCTGTGTAAGGGCATCAAGGTGCTGGCAAATCTCCTCCATCTGAGAGGGTCCTCTTGCAGGCTCTGTCATGGCTGTCTGATACTGTCACGTACCTTAAGGTAGAGCCTGACGAGTAGAAGAAGCCTCTTGTACAACTCCGGTTCACGGGCCACTGAGGTTGCAAACAGTGGCCGCGAGAGCAAGGTGGGGTAGGAGTGCCTGTGATGTTCCCGTAGCAGGAGGCGATACGTAGCAGCCAGCAGCAGTAGTGAAGCTGTGGTTGGTAGCTGTGGGTGCAGGCACTTGGGGATGCAGGGATGCTGCGGATGCAGGGAGGTTGCCTGGTGCCGGGTACCGTGGAAGCAGGTATATGGAGGCTGAAGCAAGGTGCAGAGTGAGACAAGCCGGGTCATATACAGAGGAAACAAGGTACATCAAAGGTAATACTTAAGAATGGTCAAGTTCAGGCAGAGGTTTGGCAACAGAGCAATCCGGAGGTAAGACAGAAGAATGGTTAAGCAAGCCGAGGTCAGGAATGTAGAGAATCAGAGTAGTCAGGAAGCCAAGTAACAACCAGATCAGGGATGGGTACTGGAACAGGATACAGGGGGAAACTGCAGATCAGACAGCAAAGTACCTAGTTCATTTGCCATCCATATATACTACAAAAAGGGCACCAAAAGCTAATGGGGGCGCGCCCTCGTGCACCTGTGCGTGTGCACATAGGCGTTCATCTGAGCCCACCGACCTGCCTGTCAGGAGGGACATCATTGGTATTGTGCCAACGCATGCACAATGACCTCTGTCTCTGCGCATCTGCTCTGCTATGGCCAGAGAGTCCCTGACAATGGGCTACAAAATAAATAACAGATAAATTGGTAAAAATGGTCCTTAAAACCTCCTATGCGAGCAACCACACTGTTCAGTGAAGGTAGTGGAAGCTGCGAGACACACACCGGAGTCAGCGTGCGTGCCACCTAAACAGAACGTAGCGCAACGTGTGTTCCAGCCTTACGCTTTTCGTCATCAAGCATGACATCATCAGAAGCTGGAGATCACGCCATGCTAACTGAATATATATCTCCTCCCCACCACAATGCCCCTCCCCTCCTTCTATGCAAATCATGCTATGATTCTGCCAGTCAACATTGATTAAGTAATGCCAAGTTAAAACAAAGACTACTAAAATTATTTTATTGAGCGACCATAATTACTTAATTTAGGGTCATGATTTAAATGTTAATTGAACTCCCAGAAATGATACTTAATAATTAGTAGGCCCGAGGGGGAGAGTGGCCTGCTGAAGATGGAGTAGAGACACACGCTCAAAGAAGCTCCTCCACCACACCCGTCCACATGGCTGTATGATTGACTTTCCCATGCTGTGAGAAAAACCCTCTGCTGTCCCTTACCATAGTGCGGGATGAGGAAGAGAGACAGTGGAGAAAATCGGAGCTCTGTACAGCCTGAGATCCGGCAGTGTTTTCTGGGAACAAGAGCAGCAACATCCCGGAGCCGTACAGCGGAGATCCCCGTAATTGACAGCCGAGCGGGGGGGAGCAGTACAGCGGAGACCCAAGCGGAGAAAAGAGGAGTGGAGACCCGGACAACCGGAGGTAGAGTGGCGGAGCGGTCAGCTGTGAGCCGAACGGAGAGCCGGGCAGCCGGAAGTAAAGTGGCGGAGCGATCAGCTGAGAGCCGAACGGAGTGCCGAGCAGACGGGAGCCAAACAGGGGAGACCCGAGTAGATGAAAGCCGAACAGCTGCAATTAGAGCTGAGAACCTGCCAGCAGTAAAGATACCAGCGGAGGCACGAGGTGACATAGAGGGGAATAAACCCACAATAGAGGACGGAGTAAGCGAAACCCCCAAAGTTGTAGGAAACTCCCAAATGTCCTCTCTCACCTGGAAAGGAGAGAGGGGGAAGCCGGGCAGTTTGGAGGAACGAATAATGGAGGCAAGTAAACAACAAGGGGATGTTCCCCCAGAAGTCGGAGAAATAGATCTGAGAGCGCTATTATTAGCTCTTCCAACACGAGCTGATATAGAGGAGATAATCGCACGGCATATGGAGGCATATGGCAGGGAGCTGAGGGGCGTCCAAGTGGAGGTGCAGCAACTCACGGAGAAGTTTGAGGTGGAGAAAGACACCCACACCTCCCTGGAAAAACGGGTCGCCCATCTGGAGCAGGTACATGCTTTACAATCTTGTTATGCTTCCCCAATTCAGCTCCGCATGGAGGAATTTGAGGACCGTAGTAGACGCAAGAACCTAAGGTTTAGGGGGATCCCCGAGGTAATAGGGAAGGAGGAACTGCAGTCTACAATTATTGCAATATGTCAGCAGTTGGCTACCTTCCCCCCCCCCCACCAGGCTCTAGAGTTTGAAAGGATACATAGATCCTTGGGCCCCCGCTCAGCAGATTTAAATAGACCGTGAGACGTGATATGCTGTTTCCACCGTTATGTGCATAAAGAACTGATTAGCCGTAAAGCATGGGTAGCAGGAGAGATTTCACATGAGGGGTTCTCGGTGAAAATTTTACTGGACTTATCAAGAGCGACCCTACAGCGTAGGGCAACCCTACGCCCATTACTAGACAGAATTAAAGATACAGGGGGCACATATCGATGGGGCTTCCCGATTTCATTGAGCATAAAAAAAGACCTTCAGGTATTCAACCTGAAGCATCCCACTGACCTGCCAGACTTGTTTGTTTTTTTGGGGGTGGAAGCGGTCGAGGTACCCAACTGGTTACAACCCAATCCGGGGTTGGTGAGAACAGTGAAACCCCCGCAGAGGACGAGGGATGGAAAGACTTAAAAAAAGAGATGACTTTTTTCTGCCTAGCCCCTCTTTTTTTTTTTTTTTCTTTTTTTTTTTCTTCTCTTCCCCGTCATCTCTGTCCACCTCTCTGTAGTTAAGCAGAAATGTTAAGAGTGAATGTCTAATGTATATCAAATAATTAGAGACCACCTCTGACACAAGGGGTTCTTTCTTTTTTTTTCTTTTTTTGGGTGAATAAGGGGGGTGTTGGGGGGAGGTTCCCCTTCAACATTTTTCTTTTTTTTCACTAAGTGAGTTGGTTTCCCACCATGCACAGTACACACCATACAACGAGGGTTATTAGGTATGGTAGGATATAATATTATAAACTACAATATAATATAATACAATCATTTTCTTTTTTTTTTTTGGTTTTTCCATAATTATATCACAAAAGTAATCGGAAGATAGAATTTTTTCACCTGGGGGGGGGCATAAGGGAAATAAAATGAAAATGAAGAGGGAGAAGTATATATATATATATAACCTTTTCCTTCTTTTTATTTTCTCCTTTTTTTTTTTTTTTTTTTGGCTGTTGTGCGTTTTTTTTGTGTGTTTGGGGAGTATGAACACTGAATTGCACTGAAACAATTAATGTCACTGAAAGACAGAATGTGGGTTGTCTTTTTCTTTAGGAGAGAGGTAAATTCTCCTTCTTATGAAATTTCTTTTTTTTTTGAGGTGTGTAAACTTGTGGGGATTAAGAATTAAGAACACTAAAGTAGCACAGAATTAGGTACTGTCAATGAAAAGTTGAATGTGAATTTTTTTTTATGTATTTAAGTATTTATTCTTTTCCTTTTTTTTTTATTTTTATTAGAGGTGATAGTTATATGGAGATGTGGAGGAAATAGACCCCCCCAATTCCTACTTCCCATTTATGTAGGAGGGGGGGAAATAATATGGAGGGAGGGGGCCGGATATGAGGAGAACGGGGGGGGAAGAGAGTAGGAGGAGGGGAGAATATAGATGTGAAGGTATATGAATTTTATGAAGATGTTAAGATGTTAAGAAATTGTACGCATCTGGAGGTCAGAGGGGGAGAAAGTTCCCTTTTTTTTTTTTTTTTGTCTTTCTCTTTATTTCCCTCACTTTGCTTGGCTCGAGGGACGGGCTGAGGTATCCTCTCCCCTCACCCCTGCCTTCCACCCCTACAGTATTTTGCTCCAGCGGACTGTCAGAGGGATAGTTCATTTAACGGACCCCTCAACGGTATGCAGAGGGGAGTTTTGGGTAAAGGTGGGGAATTGGAGGAGGGGAGGAAGGGGGAGAGGATAGAATGGGAAGAGAGGGGGTAAGTAGAAATTATACTATGGCAAAAGGCTAGAGGAAATAAAATAGGAGGATGGAGGTGTGGGGGGAGGAGCAGAGCTTCCCATTAGAATCAGGCAAATCCCCCATATAGGTTTGAACCCACAAGAACCGAAGAATAGGGGTTCATAAGTGGGTGTTTTCTTTTTTTTCCTAAGGGACTTAGAAGGTGGGGAGGGAATAAGGGAGGGTGGGGAGGGAATAAGGGAGGGAGGGGAGGGAATAAGGGAGGGAGGGGAGGGAATAAGGGAGGGAGGGAGGGGTGTTTTTTTTTTTTTTTCTTCTTTTTTTTTGACTCTACTTCACAGCGAGAATGGTGGAGATAAAAGTGATTACCCTAAATGCGAAGGGACTAAATGTCCCTGAAAAAAGAAGGATACTTCTCAATGAATTGAGACGGTCCAAGACAGATGTGGCATTTGTGCAGGAAACTCATTTTAAAGTAGGGGGACTCCCCTTCCTACAAAATAGATTTTTCCCGTGTGTGTACCATGCCCCCAATCAGAGAGCAAGATCCAAAGGTGTATCGGTCTTGATATCTAACCGGGTGCCATGGACCCTTACGGGTAAAATTGAGGATACAAATGGCCAGTATCTTTTTATAAAGGGCCATATAGGAAACATAAAAGTAACCCTGGCCACAGTGTACGTTCCGAATGTACACCAGGATGCCTTTTTGCGGAAAGTCCTTTTGGAGCTAGAGGGGTTCGCGGAGAGAAAGTTGATCCTAGGGGGGGATTTGAATATCCCATTGGACCCTGAGGTAGACACCTCCTCTGGGAGCTCTTCAGTCCCAAGGAGTATTAGGAGGGATATTGTGCAGAAGCTGCAGGAATTGAGGCTGGTAGACGCATGGCGGATTCTTCACGGAGGAGAAAGAGATTATACTTTCTTCTCCAACCCTCACCAAGTATACTCTCGTATAGATTTATTCTTGATCCCACAACATTTGCTTTCTTCAGTACGGGAGATATCCATAGGAAGTATAACGTGGTTAGACCACGCCCGGGTAATGCTGCACCTCTCCATGTCATGCTCGGCTCCCTCCCGGAGTGGCGATGGCGATTAAACGAAAGTCTGTTGCAAAACCAAGAAATCCGGGAAGATGTAGCTAAGGAAATTAAGTTATATTTCCAGATAAATGACACTCCGGGGAGTGACCCTGGCATGATATGGGAGGCACATAAAGCAGTGATCCGGGGGATTTTAATTAAACATGGATCCAGACTGAAGAAAGAGAGAGAAAAACAGATAAAAAGGTTGTTAGAAGAAATACAGGTGTTAGAACAACAACATAAGACGACACAGGCACCATCGGTAGGGAGGGAACTGGCGCATTTGAGACGTCGGGTTACGGATATCCTCCGGTATAGAGCAAAGGCAGCGATACAAGCAGGCAAAAAAAAACATATGAATTAGGGGATAAATGCAGTAAACTGCTGGCCGGGAAACTTAAAAAAAGAAGTGGAATGACATACATACCTAAAATAAAAGGAGGAAAGGGACAAATAATATCAATGCCAAGGGACATAGTTTAGAGGTTTGGTGAATATTACTCTTCCTTATATAATCTGAACCCTACATCACCACCCTCGACGATGCTGGAGGAATACCTCAGCTCTGCAAGGCTGCCACGATTAACATCGGTAATGCGTCAGAACCTAGAAAAACCTATTTCTATTGAGGAGTTAAATACTGCGCTGAAAACAGTGAAAGTTGGGAAAGCCTCAGGACCCGATGGATTTTCGACGCAGTATTATAAGGAATTTTTTGCAATCTTAGGCAGCCAGATGGCAAAGGTATTTAATGCAGTGGGTCGCACTGCCGCGTTCCCCCCCGGAGACTCTATTGGCACATATATCAGTGATACCAAAGGAGGGGAAGGATCCGGCAGAGTGCGGCAGTTACCGACCCATTTCATTATTAAATGTTGATTTAAAGCTTTTTACCAAGGTATTAGCCCTCCGTCTACAAGTATTGCTTCCCTAATTAGTAAACATGGACCAAGTGGGGTTTATCCCGACCCGTGAGGCGAGGGATAATACTATTAAGGTACTCAACTTGGTTCAATACGCAAATAAAACAAATATCCCATGTGTGTTTTTGAGTACGGATGCAGAAAAAGCATTCGACAGAATAAATTGGAAATTTATGCTAGAGGTGCTTAAACATATGGGAGTAGGAGACCATATGATAAAATGGATAGCCGGAGTATATACCAAACCCCAAGCAGCGGCCAAGGTAAATGGATTAGTCTCAAAATCTTTTGGGATTACAAACGGTACGCGTCAAGGGTGTCCGATGTCACCTTTATTGTTTGCCCTAACGTTAGAGCCGCTACTCAATAAGATTCGGCAAAACCCGGACATCCAAGGGATATCCGTAGAAGAAAAGAACTATAAGGTCTCTGCGTACGCAGATGACCTGTTGTTTTCTATATCCAAGCCACAAGTGTCATTGCCCAACCTGATGAAGGAATTTAAGATCTATGGAGCGTTATCAAATTTAAAAATTAACTATGCTAAATCGGAAGCGATGGGGGTGAGATTGACATCGTCAATACGAAACTCTATACAGCCAAATTTTAATTTTAAATGGGTATCTAAGACATTGAACTATCTGGGTACACATATACCGTCAAATATAGGAAACACTTTCATAGTTAATTTTTTACCACTACTGAAAAATGTACGGGCATTATTAGACAAGTGGCAGCACGGACTATACTCATGGTTCGGTCGCTGTAACACTATTAAAATGTGTATCTTACCAAAATTTTTATACTTGTTTCAGGCGCTACCTATTGTTATCCCAGGAGCTTTTTTTCGACAAATACAATCTTTATTTACAAAATTGATATGGTCAAAGAAAAGACCGAGGATCAGTAGAAGGCTTATGATGTTGCCTAAGAGATATGGGGGATGTGGCGGTCCCTGACGTATTGGGGTACTATCAAGCAGCCCACTTAGGGAGAGTAGTGGATTGGAGTAGACATGAGGAATTTAAACAGTGGGTAGGCTTGGAGCAACAGCAGAGTGCAATACCCCTACACAGAGCACCTTGGTGTTATGCAGCGCTTCCATCCCCTCTTAAACAGCATCCTATTATAGGCCCCTCATTGCGAATTTGTGCTAAGATATGTCGGGATCCCAGGTTTTCCTCAAATCAATCACCTCTGTATCCTATATTGGGTAATCCAAGCTTTCAACCAGGTATGGAAAAGGGAGCATTTAAAAAATTGGAGGAGAAGGGACTCTTTCAGGTATCGCATTTTGTCTGCCGAGGGGTCTGGCCAACAATGGTAGATTTGATGAAGACAGGAGGGCAATATGAGCTGAGTTTTTGGCAAGCGTTACAAGTACGTCACTTTTTGAGAACGCTGGGGCAACCAATAAACTACCAACGCCAACTGACGAAATTCTAATCATACTGTGATGAGAAAGAACCCCTCCACCGGGTGATTTCGAAGATGTATATGCTTTTGAATACCCCGAAGGAGGGGTTTGTGATACCATCTATAAGTAAATGGGAAAGAGATCTGAATAAAATCTTCACTACAACTCAGCGCCAAAATATCATATATTGGGCACTGAACTCGTCAATTAATACGAGAATACAGGAATTAAACTATAAATTATTAACCCGATGGTATTACACCCCAACGAAGCTGAACAAATTCGCAAGGGAAATCTCAGATAGGTGTTGGCGGTGTAGAAGAGAGGAAGGAACCTTGTTACACATTTTTTGGGCCTGTCCGAAGATTAGGGCATACTGGGAGGAAGTGCAGGAACTTTCCCAAAAACTAACAGATATTTTGGTGCCGGAGGACCCTGCCTTCTTTTTGCTCCACTGTTCAAAGATCCCAGTGAAGGTATATAAAAGTTCCGTGCTTTGTCATTTGGTAAATGCTGCTAAGGCCTGTATCACTCTGTACTGGAGGGATACCAGACCGCCATCCATAGCAAGATGGTTAAATAAGGTTAGAGAGATTGGAGCTATGGAAGACTTGGTCTATTCGGCACAAAATCGGAAAGAACAGTATGATCAAACATGGTCAATATGGGACCGATTTGTACAGTCAGAGGAAGGGAAGAAAAAGATGGAAGAGAGAAGGGAGGAGTGAGGAAGTGGGGTAGGGAAGAGTAAGAGAAGAAAGGAAGGCATAAGGAAGAAGGAAGGGGAAAAAGGGAAAGGAAGGGGAAAAAGAGAAAAAAAAAAGGGGGAAAAAGGTAGAATAAACACATCTCGCTGAGGGGTAGAGTGAAGGTATTGACTTTATTGGGGGGGGGGGGGGGGTTTTTTTTTTTTTTTGGGGATTGGTTACAGGGGTTAGGGGTTTCATGGGGGAATAAAGAAAAAGGGAAGATTAGAGATTAATATAATTAACGAGCAAAATGGTACTCAAGATTTCTAGTGAGGTAAACACAAAGGACTTAAAGAGGATGTAGGTTGGTATAAAGATTGAAGCTTATCAAAACAATATAGGATGTAAAGAAGTATAAGTAAAGAAAATATATATAATAAAGAAAATATATATATATATATATATATATATATATATATATATATATGTGATTGCTGAAATGTGGTTTGAATATGTAATGTCTATCACCCTTTTTTTAAAAAAAAAAAAGAATTAAAAAAAAAAAAAAAAAAAATTAGTTGGCCCAAACAACCCCACATTAGGTGGACAACTGGATTTTTCCATTGACCACTAATGGACCTAACCAAACCCAAATACAGCCTATTGCAAAAACACACATTATCCCTTACATTATAAATGAATCGAAATTTAATGAAAATGTATCTTTTAAAAAAAAAAAAGAAGGTCAATTGCAAACCCTCATATACCAATTGATTTCCATATTACATAATAAAGATACAAAAACAAAGAATATCAGAAATTGGATAAAAATCAATTATTGTCCATATCAATATTCATGCCATGAGGGCTCAGGGTGCATAACTCATGGATCCAATGTGTTTCATTCTGTGACACAGTTTTACGCATGTCTACCCCTCCAATGTTGGTCTATTTTGTCTATCCCACTTCAGTAAAAATCACACCATTTAATATAGTGGTAAAAATGGTACAAATAGTAAACGTAGTCAAAACACAGCCAGGGTTCTGTAACCAAATCGGGTAGTCAAAACAAGCCAGGAAATCAGGGAGCCTGAGATCAGCATACTCAGAGCAGCAGACAGGATCAGGAACCAGAAGGGACATCAGCCAGGCAAGTATTCAACAGGAACACAGCAGAGAGTCTCTAGATATGTTGACCAAGGCGAAGGCACAGGTGATCTAATCCAAGCTGCTTAAATAGCTAGCAGGGCTTGTTAACGAGCAGGATATGATCACCAGGTGAGTCACTGTGAAATGATGAGTACTGGCAATTAACCGACAGCGGAGCAGTATGAGCTCTGAGAAGGGAGGGCTGAGCCCAGCCCTGACAGTACCCCCTCCTCAATGACCCCTCCCCCTCGGAGGGCCACCAGGTTTGAGGGGAAAACGTCTATGGAAAGCACAGAAGACAAAGGCATGTACATCTGAGGATAGGACCCAAGAGCGCTCCTCCGGGCCATGCCCTGTCCAATGAACCAGGTACTGTATGCACCCATGGAACCTACGGGAGTCAATGATGGATTGTAGTTCATATTCCTCATGGTTCTCAACCTGTACTGGGTGAGGACATGGCATTGAGATGGTGAAGCGGCTGCATACCAAAGGTTTTAATAAGAAGACATGGAATACATTAGAGATACACATATTAGAAGGAAGGTCTAAAGTGTAAGCCACTGGGTTAATCCTGCGGAGAATACGGAAAGGCCCAATAAACCGAGGTGCCAATTTCAGTGAGGGAACACAGAGTCGGAGGTTGAGAAATGACAGCCAGACCCTCTCTCCAACTTGGTAGTAAGGCGCAGGTGTCTGCGATCAGCATGGATACTGTACCTATCGTTGGCACATCGCAAGGACTCTTGGACCTGTACCCGAGTGGCAGGGCCGTCTTTACCGCAGGGCAAACGGGGCAGCTGCCCAGGGCCCTTTCACTGTTTGGGGCCCAAAGCAGAGCTGCCCCTTAAGCCTAAGCGCTGCACGCAAAATCCCTGAAAATCCCACACTGATTTCTGTCTCTCACAGACAGACATCAGCCGGCATCAGCTCAGCAGCACGCACACACAGTGCAGCAGTGTCAGTGTCAAGGAGCGGGCCGTGGGTGGGCGGGGCTTGAGTTCATTTGACGATCTGGCCCGCCCCTTGCTATGCTGCCTGCAAGCAAGTGTGTGTGTGTGTTGGGACTCAGAGGAGCGCGGAGGCCTCGGTAGGAGGAGTCAGACACGGCGCGGATTCGGAGCTGAGCTGGCCAGGAGGACAAGGTAGGTGGTCTTTTTTCTTCTCCCCTGGCTCCCGCGCCACATGTGTAGAAATAGTACAAAGTATTTTAAAATGTAATGGGCACACTGGCAGCATATGATGTGCACACTGGCAGCATTTTTATGGCACAGTGGCAGCATTTTATTGGCACATTGGCAGCATTTTTATGGCACAGTGGCAGTGTTTTGATGGGCACAGTGGCAGCATTGGGCACAGTGGCTGCGTTTGGGCATAGTGGCAGTGTTTGATGGCACAGTGGCAGCTTTTGATGGGCACAGTGACAGCCTTGGGCACAGTGGCTGCGTTTGATGGGCACAGTGGCAGCGTTTGATGGGCACAGTGGCTGCGTTTGGCACAGTGGCAGCGTTTGATGGGCTCAGTGACAGCATTTGGCACAGTGGCTGCGTTTGATGGGCACAGTGGCAGCGTTTGATGGGCACAGTGGCTGCGTTTGATGGGCACAGTGGCTGCGTTTGATGGCACAGTGGCAGCATTTAATGGGCACAGTGGCAGCATTTAATGGCACAGTGGCAGCATTTGATGGCACAGTGGCAGCGTTTAATGGGCACAGTGGCAGCGTTTGGCACAGTGGCAGCGTTTGAGGACACAGTAGCAGCATTTGATAGGCACACTGGCAGGGTTTGATGGGCACAGTGGCTGCATTTGATGGGCACAGTGGCAGCGTTTGATGGCACAGTGGCTGCAATTGATTTCTTTTCAAAAAAATGTTGCGCCCCAGCTGCCATTGAGGCTGAGTGAGGCTGTGGCTGTATTTTTTATTACAGAGCAGACAGCATTACAGCACATAGATAGCATTAGTGTATTTAACTGCTTGATAGGCTTATTTTGGGCCTGGCTGGTTCACATGTATGTGTTATGGCAGACCACATTTGCGCAGGCACAGCACCCCATTCATTTGAATGGGCTTCCATGTCTGCATTTCCTGCAAAAAAAATGTGCATGCATCATGTAATAGGCTGTGCACACCTATGCCCATCAAGCAGTGAAATACAGCACTGTCTGTCCATTCTGATTTCGCACCATGCGACTTACCTGAACCGGCAAACTTGCTGCGTTTTTTAGATGTTTAGGCCACTCTTTTAAAAACACAGTGCGTTTGTGTGTGCAGGAACTACAGTTAAGTCACATGGTGCAAAAGCAGAATGGATTTTAAAGCCACTGCATTTTTAAAATGCTGCATGCACTTTTTTTTCTGCAGGAAATGCAGGCATGGCAGCCCATTCAAATGAAAGGGCTGCTGTGCCTGCACAAATGTGGGCCGCCATAACACATACATGTGAATGTGTAATGTGACAATGGCTGCAATGTAATTGGGGTGCTGTGATGTGTAAAGGGGCACTATGACATGAAGGTGACTCTAATGTAATGGGGGCACTGTGCTGTGTAAATGGGCACTATAATGTAGATAATTCTATGTGTGTGTCTGTTTTTTGAGATGAAGGGTAAAGAGCAAAATTGCATGGGGGGGGGGGGGGAATTTTTGCCCAGGGCCCAAACCATATTAAAGACGGCCCTGCCCAGTGAAACGAAGACCACGGAGATGCTCCTCTAATGCAGGAATGCTCTGAGGAACAAATGAGTCAGGCAACATGGATGGTTGGAAACCATAATTCGCCATAAGCAAACTCTGACCAGTTGTTATGATGGTCAGAAATTTAGCAACGTAGAAACTGCTCCAAGGACTGGTTGGCTTGTTCTGTTGCCCCATTAGACTGCAGGACATACGCAGAAGAGATGGAAAGCTGAATTCCCAACTGAGCACAAAAGGCTTGCCAAAACCTGGATACAATGTAATCAAAAGATCTGCGCAAAAATGGATGCCAGTTCTTTGGATGTAGGCAACTTCTTAAGTGGAATGCAATGTGACATTTTCGAGAACCGGCCACCATAAGGATAACTGTGTTGCCCTGGGAGATGGGTAACTCCAGAATAAAATCCATAGACAGCTGGGTCCAAGGCCTCTCTCCATTGGGTATGGGTTGGAGGGGGCCCAATGGAAGGTGTTGTGGTGTCTTACTCATAGCACACACAGAACAGGCAGCTACAAAGGCAGCTACATCAGCACGGAGACTAGGCCACCAGAATTGTTGGGAAATAGTATAAATGAGTTGATTCTTCTCAGGGTGGCCAGCATCTTTGGGAGAATGGTAAGTCTGTGTCTGTACAGTGATGTGAAGACTCTCAGGGACAAAACAGCAGTCACAAGGTTTCTCAGGAGGAGAAGAAATTACTTGGAATGGGATTATCTCATGGTGAAGAGCCCCTATGGCCATGGTCAATGGAGCAGTCTCACGAGTCACATGGGCAGGCTGTAGAGGTCTCCCCTCAATAGCCTCAAAAGCAAGTGAAGTGGCACAAAGCTGCAGCGGAATCAAGTGGTTAGACACAAAGACACCATCTATAAACAGGCCTGCAGCCCCAGAGTCGATTAGAGCCTGTATCTCAAAGGACGACTCAGAGCAAAAAAGGGTAACAGGAACCAGGGGCTTATCCATCTGAATAACTGGGGACATAACAACGCCACCTAAGGTCTGTCCCCTACAGGACCTGGACGGGTAAGACAAGACTTCAAAAAGTGACCTGCCTGGCCACAATAAAGGCACAATCTCTCCCTCCTCCTAAATGCCCTCTCATCCGCAGAGAGACGTGTGAAGCCCAACTGCATGGGTTCTACCTCACTGGCAGACTTTGTACCAGGAGGTGAGTGAGGCAAGTGTGGGACTACAAAGCTCGGAGCCAAATGTACAGGAGGCTTCCACAAGGGCTCCTTAAAGGAAGGTCTCTCTCGGAGTCTGGAGTCAATGAGAATGGAAAACATGATCAACTTCTCCAGCTCAATGGGTATGTCTAGGGCTGCTATCTCATCTAGGGTCTCATTGTTTCAAGCAACCTCTGCTGCCAGAGTACGGAATTTAATAGCGTAATCAGCAACAGTTTTCGTACTCCGTTTGATGGACATGAGGCTCTTGGCAGCAGAAGTGGAGCTTTCAGGAATGTCAAAGGAAGCCACAAACTCTGGACAACAGGTTTTTGCGTCTCCCATATAGGGTTTGCCCAGGCCAAGGCTCTCTCAGAAAGCAAAGGTTTTACAAAGCCTACTTTGCTTCTGTCCGTGGGAAACGCCTGGAGCAGCATCTCAAAGTATATGTCAATCTGGTTGAGAAACCCTCTGCATCGAGCTGAATTGCCCCCAAATCGCTGGGGAAGCGGAGCAAAACCAGACATACCTCTTATAGAGGTAATCGAGGCGGGTGCCTGCACAGAGACTGGAGCAGCATCAGGGACAGACTGCGACTCAGGTTGTACCGGAGCAGCCACAGTGGGAGGGTCCAGGAGAGCAGTGTGAATAAGAAGCATTTGTAATGCTATAGCAAACTGATCCATGCAGTGATCCGGCTCATCCAACCTTGAAAAAAATTACCAGCAAGTGGATTGCCTGCATCTTCTGAATTCATGGCCGTTGCCTACTGTCAGGAACCATGAATCAGACGGAGACAGAAAATGCAGTAAAAATCACACCATTTAATATAGTCAGAACAAGCCAGGAAATCAGGGAGCCAGAGATCAGTGTAGTCAGAGCAGCAGACAGGATCAGGAACCAGAAGGGACGTCAGCCAGGCAAGTCTTCAACAGGAACACAGAAAGTCCAAAGCGAAGGCACAGGAGATCTAATCCAGGCCACTTAAATAGCCAGCAGAGCTTGTTAACAAGCAGGATATAATCACAAGGTGAGTCACTGTGGAATGATGAGTACTGGCATTTAACCGACAGCTGAGCAGCCTGAGCTCTGAGATAGGAGGGCTGAGTCCATCCCTGACACCCACAAAAAGTGAGTAGACTGGGTCCCTATTATGTTTGAGTCGAAAATGATGAGAAACACTGTGCTTCAAAAAGCCTTTTCTTATATTATTACAATGCTCACCCAAGCGTACTGATAACTTTAGTGTAGTGCGACCAACATATTGCTGGCTGCAAGGACAGGAAAGCAGGTAAGTCACATGGGTACTCTGACAGGTGATCAGATACTCCTTAGAGGTGACATGGGATTGGAAAGCCATAATTTTCCTCTTTCTAGTTATAACTATCCTACAAGGTTTACATCTACCACAACTATAAAACCCTTTATTGGCCCTGTTCAAACTCTGTACGTTTTGTTTTAAAGCCTGTAAGGACAAATTGTCATATGCTTTTTTCCTGAACCTATCTATAATTAAGTCAGCGTGATGGCTAAACACCTTCTTCTCTTCCCTTCAACCACTTGTGGTGGTGACAACTATGTGTCGGAATGTATCCCTTCCTATCTGTTGTTTTGAAAAAGGTTTTCGTATAAAGCTTGTTATCCTTTTATTAAAAAGGCTTTTAAGCCCTCTTCCGAGCCCTTCCATATTATCAAAACATTGTCTACATACCTTCTATATATTTCTAATTCCTTTCTTGGCTTACCAAAAATCTCCTCCTGCTCCCATTTACTTAGGAAAATATTCGCCACACTAGGTGCGTACTTTTCCCCCATCGCGACACCCTTGTGTTGGCGATAAAAACTCCCCTGGTGCCAGAAATAATTACTACCCATGGCTAATTCCAAAGCCTCCAACAGGAATCCTGATCTCTCTTTTAAGGCCCATTTTACCGCTTATAAAGGATTCATCCTGGTGAATGTTGGTGTAGAGCAACCTTACATCCACAGTTGCCAGGGTGGTATTATCTTCAATTTTAAGATCTTCAAGCATATTAATTCATTCCTTACTATCACGCAAATATGCAGGATACTGCTGGGCTAAGGGCTGCAAGTGCATATCCAAATACTCTCCTATTTAGGAGAAAAGAGAGTCTATCCCAGTGATAATGGGTCTACGGAATGGCTTGGTCTGGTTCCTACGGACCTTAGGGAACTGGTAAATAACTGGTAGTTTTGGGGCTCCTGGTAACAGATATCTATATTCCTTTTTATTTAAAATGCCCTTCTTGTGTACAAGAAACTTCTTACATTTAGTTCTATATTTAATAGTGGAATTGTGCTTTAATTTTTCATACGTAGATGTGTCACTGACCAATCTGTTGAGTTCTTTATTGTAGTCCTCTTTTTTTATTATGACTATCCCCCCACCTTTAATCAGTGGGCCAAATTACCACTTCCTTTTTTGTTCTCTAATTCCTTAATCCCTGTCCATATATCTTTTTGCTCTCCTTTGTTTCTTATATTATAAAACCTGTTCCACCAAGGCTTTAAAGGTTTAAAAAAAATGACTAGATGGCCCCTTGGGGTTAAAAATTTAATTATTTCTAAGGCCACTTTGTTGATATATAGACTCCTCAACCTTATTATCAGTTCCCTTTAAAAGGAAATGTTTTTTTAATGTTTAACTTGCGTATAAACTTCTGTATGCCCTATATATGCATTGAACTCATTAAAGCGTTTATCTGGGCCACAAGGGTGTTGCGATGGGGGCAAAGTACGCACCCAGTGTGGTGAATATTTTCCTAAGTAAATCGGAGCAGGAGAAAATGTTTGGTAAGCCAAGAAAGGAATTAGAAATATATAGAAGGTATATAGACAATGTTTTGATAATATGGAAGGGCTCGGAAGAGGGCTTAAAAGCCTTTTTGGAGGAAATTAACATCAATGCATATAACATTATTTTTTCAGGTGTGTGGGGCCATCAGCAGGTACATTGCCTGGATCTAACATTATATAAAAAAAGATAACAAGTAGTATACGAAAACCTTTTTCAAAACAATAGATCAGAATGGAGACATTCCGACACATAGTTGTCACCACCCCAAGTGGTTGAAGAGAATACCAAAGGGGCAAATGATGAGACTTCACCAAAATTGTAGAGAGGAGAAGGAGTTTAGCCATCAAGCTGACTTAATTATAGATAGGTTCAGGGAAAAAGGATATGACAATTTGTTCTTACAGGTGTTACATTTTTTTTTACAGAGTTTGGACAGAACCAATCTGTTAGGAAATGAGCGTAGGGAAGGGGGAAGACCGCTGTGTGGCCTTCCTCACCAATTTTAATTATAGTTATAAGGGTTTTGAGAAAATTATTCAACATTGGCCAATCCTGTTGAGGGATAATAGTTTTTGTAGGGCACCAAATCTGAGAGATAAACTGGTGCATAATGTACCGGATCCTCCAAAGAGTTTGGTCACTTTTATGGATCATAAAGGGTTTTATACTTATGGTAGATGTAAACCTTATAGGACAGTTAGAGCTAGAAAGAGGAAAACTATGGCTTTCCAATCCCATGTCACCTCTAAAGAGTATCCAATAAAAAAGCTCATCACCTGTCAGAGCACCCATGTGTCTTACCTGCTTTCCTGTCCTTGCAGCCAGCAATATGTTGGTCGCACTACACAAAAGTTATCAGTACGTTTGGGTGAGTAATGTAATATTATAAGAAAAGGCTTTAGGAAGCACAGTATTTCTCATCACTTTCAACTCAAACATGATAGGGACACCAGTCTACTCACTTTTTGTGGGATAGACGGAATAGACCAACATTGGAGAGCTAGAGACGTGCATAAAGCTGTCACATAATGTAACATTTTGGATCCATGAGTTATGCAGCCTGAACCCTCAGGGCATGAATATTGATATGGACATTGTTTTTTATCCAATTTCTGATATTCTTTGTTTTTGTTTTGTATCTTTATTATGTAATATAGAAATCAATTGGCATATCTGGGTTTGCAATTGACATTAGTTTATTTATTTTTATTATTTTTTTTCCCCAATTTTGTCCACATAACATGGGGTTGTTTGGGCCTCGTAATTGTTAACTATTGTTTCTGGGAGTGGAATTAACATTTAAAACAGGACCCTAATATAACTAATTATGGTCCCTCAATAAAATAATTTTAGTAGTCTTTTTTTTTAACTTAACATTATTTAATTAATGTGCATGGGCATAAACCAGGTTGCCACATGATTTGCATAGATCCTTCTGTATGTATGTAAAAGAGGGGAGGCTCATTATGGTGTGGAGGAGATGTATATTGAGTTAATGTGGCATGATCTCCAGCTTCTGATGGAGTCACGCTTGATGACCAAACGTGTAAGCTGGAACGCATATTACGCTATGTTACATTTATGTGGAATGCACACTGACTCCAGTGTGTGTCTCGCAGCTTCCACTACCTCTGCTGCACAGTGCGGTTGCTCAAGGACCATTTTTACCCATTTATCTGTGTTATTTTTGTAGCCCATTGAGGCTTTTAAATAAACCACCTCTACTATTTTACACTATGAGGAGTTTGTCCCCTTTTTTTCCTTTCATTAACACTGCTGGTGATATCCCATTTGGAGTGATATTCAACATTGGGAGAATGATCTCGAAGGAATTGTCTGAAAGACCCAAGGAGGTCGGGGAGACCCAGGAGCCTTTGTGATCTTTTCTGTCATAAGGTAGGGGGATCAACATCTGTTCAGTGCGCATCTACACTTTATCATTAATGGCATTATCTATGTAGGAGGACGTTTTTCACTTGAAGGACTATATAAGAAAATTTTTAGGGACTTTGTGTCAGAGAATACCAACTGTTTGGCTAATAGAAATGTGCATGTCAGAAAACGTTTGGCTAATAGAAATGCGCATGAATGAATATGCGCACGTGAACAGGCGCACGCACAATGTATCTTGGATGTATTTAAGGATGCTTCTGCCTGTGCTCTATGCTGACTGGTCTTCAGATTTCCCTTTGTCCTGTGTACCTTCAGTGTGTTCCCTTGGTTGCTGACCCGGCTTACTCCTGATCTGATATCCGATCCTGCTTCTATCTTGTCATTCGTTTCTGACCTGGCTCGTTCCTGACTTTGGCTCTGCTCCCGATTTGGTACGTCATTGCCTGCCTGTTGATGACCCTGGCTATTCGATGACCACGTTCCTGCCTCTGATCCTGACTTACCGCCCCACTCGACTGTCTGCACGGCTGTCTGCTGCTGCAGTTCTGCACCACCTTGAATGTTCCTGCTGCAAGTCTGCTGAGAGCTCTGGCCAGCCACACACCCTGGCCCCATAGCACAAGTGGAGTGCTTCCTTAACCTCAGCTAAATGGCTGTGCACGGCTACAGTGCCAGATCTGATGATTCTCCTGCTGCCTTGAAACCGCATCTCCTGCTGCAAGTTCCCTGACCTACATCTGCAGGCACTTGTGTTCCTCCTGTCCCTTGGTGCCCTCTGTTCCACTTCCAGTGGGGCCTGGGCTGGCTATACAAGAGAGGCCGACCTCGTCATTTCAGTCTCCGCTCAGGTACGTGACACTTTGCTCCAAATATTATTAATTATTTAATTTCACATATATGCTTGCTCAGATTTATGTGTTCGCTTTTCATTTTTGGCACCAATTCATTAATGAGATTTGGGTCCACATGTATGTGGAGTCTGTTTGTGAAGATAGCCCCTCTGCTTAATCGCATTATTGAAAAAATGTACTTATTCCTCACGTTATTTGTATGAATAATCTTATTTACACATGAAGTTATACACTATGACAGTATTAATTTTGGCATCTTGATGTTAGCAAGCACTGTTTGCACATAGTGTTTTGTGCAAAACCTGGTTGAAACAACAGCTGCAATTCATTCACATAGATTTGATGGGTATAATCAGTTTATTGACGTGGGTGCATTGTTTGACACAGAGTTTCATTCACTGCGAGACCAGGTCAATACCCTATTCTTAAATAAGATAAAAGTAAAAATTGTGTTTTCCCGACTTTGGTTCTATGAGTCTGGTAGATTTACTAGCACATTCTCTAGCACAACACTGTGCTCAGGACATTGGTGGCACAAATTATTTCAGTAAAAGGCTCTAAATTCAGATGACATAGTAGACCACTTTAACAAATTCTACACCTGCTTCCTGATATACACTGTCATTCTTTTGGTAACTCAAGGGAGGACCATATGGATTAATACCTTACAGAGGAGGGATTACCTAAATTATTGAATGAGGCTTGGGATTCATCAGAAGTGCGGAGCTTAAGAGGGTTAAAAAGGCATGCCGACTGGAAAAGCACCTGGGCCAGATGGTCTTAATCTTTTTTACTATAAAACTTTCCAGGAGGAGAAGCGGCATTTAGCTGCTACATGGAGGTATCGGTTCCTCTGCATGCCGCCGCTCTCTTATACAGGTGTACAGGGGGGCTGCATGTACCATCCAAATATAAAAAAATCTGGAAGACTACACCTTAAGCTTGGTTATAACTTGGTTTGCTAGATCAGGTGAGAGTTTTTACATAGGACGTCCTGGGCTTTGTGGGGGTATATCTGAATGATGCCTGCAGCTACAGACATCATTCAGATATCGGCTTTTTCAGCCGGCGATTCCCTGCACCATAAGAATGATCATAGCGGCTGTTCCACCGCTTGATCGTTCTTACGGGCTGCGGGAGGGGACGTCCCCCCCTCCCGCCGCCCTCCGGTGTTTCTATCGACTCACCGCTTCCATAGGTGAGTTGGACACAGGATCCGCCAGCCCCCGGATGGTGATCATAGAGATTTCCAGCAGACCAGATGGTCGCCGGAGTCTCTATGATCGTTCGGAGGCCGGGCGCGATGTTATGACGTCACGCCCGGCCTCTGCATTCAATTAAAGCCCCCGCCTTGGCTGGGAAGCCGTGATCTTTTTTTTTTTTTTTTTTATTTTAGGCTTCCCAGCCTAGAGGTGAGATGTGGGGTCTTATTGACCCTATATCTCACTGTAAATAGGTCCGATCATGCCATATTCCTATTACAAGGGATGTTTACATTCCTTGTAATAGGAATAAAAGTAATCAATTTATTTTTTATTTTTATCTTTTTAAATGTCAAACTAAAAAATAAAAGTAAAATTAACAATAAAAAATAAATAATGTCCCCGTGAGCTCGTACGCAGAAGTGAAAGCATACGTAAGTCCAGCCCACATATGAAAACGGTGTTCAAACCACACATGTGAGGTATCGCCGCAAACGTTAGAACGAGAGACCTCCACTGTAACTCAAAACATGTAACCAGTAAACCAGTAAAAAAATTTAAAGCGTCGCCTATGAGGATTTTTAAATACCAAAGTTTGGCGCCATTCCACGAGCGCGTGCAATTTTGAAGCGTGACATGTTGGGTATCTATTTACTCAGCGTATCTTCATCTTTCACATTATGCAAAAAAAAAAACTGTTTTTTTTTTTAAGGCATGAAACCGTTTTTTTTCTGAAAAAAACGTGTTACAAAAATTGCTGCGCAAATACCGTGCAAGATAAAAAGCAACGACCGCCATTGTATTCTCTAGGGTCTTTGCTAAAAAAACATATATAATGTTTGGGGGTTATGTAATTTTCTAGCAAAAAAAATTGGAATTTTACATGTAGGAGAGAAATGTCAGATCTGGCCTGGATCTAAAGTGGTTAATTAGGGACAAATCGAGTAAATCAGGATAGAACAGTATACTCAGAGCAGTAAAAAGGTATAGAAGAACTGTATTGTAAAGGGATACATAATGGGGTGGATTTACTAAAACATGATATTATAAGTGTAGGTTTCGGTACATCAAACATCGGTACATCAAACTTTGTATGCCAGTGGCCACACGTGTTATAACAGAGCAGATTCATTAAAATATGGATTCTAACACTAGAGACTGCAAAATCTGGTGCAGCTCTGCATACAAACCAATCAGCGTCCAGGTTTTTTTGTTAGAATCTGATTGGCTACTGTGCACAGCTGCACCAGATTTTGCACTCTCCAGTTTTAGGAAATCAACCCCATTACTGCTTAGTTCAAATTGTATAAAGAGGTCTAGGTATAAGTAAAGTGTGATGGGACAATTTGCTTATCAATGATTGTGAAAGATGTCTTTGTGTCTCAAATTATGAGGATAAGGTTGAATACTAATTTTTGTCTTGACTAAATAAAGAATAACCGAAAAACGAATGTAGCAACCATATCTAAGGTCCCAGTGTCCAACAATGTTTCCCTGACCAAGGCTTCAGGGCATCCACCTCCAAATCTTGACATAGCAAAATCACAATGTAACAAATTATAACATGTTTCACTTTTAGGGCACTCTTATTAAAATTGTGCTCATTAAAGCAACCAGACAAACAGACAGCGTGACCTCCTCTTAGCCCATCCTGTACATGATGCCAAAATTTAGTGGTTGGCTTCCTACTTCCCTGCAAGTAGAACCTCTATTACACCCTTCCAAATCACCTGGCCAAGTGTTCCCATATCTTCTAGTGCCATGGGTCAGAAACTTACATGGTACACTGGGTCCAGCAGCTGCCTTTCCACATTGCGTGTCTTAACCCTCCCAGGTCAACCACAGCTGCAGTAGTCACATCAAAAATCCCAGCCCCAACATCCAGAGACACTCTGAGGGTTCTATTCCCCCCAGGCAACACTAGTTTTTTTCAGGTTTTTCAGGTCTCAGTCCAGTCTGTACTTCTCCAAACAGGTTACCACAAATATACAGGATGAGCCTAAATCTCTTAACTCACCTTTTGTTGACCTGCTAGTTTAAAGCTATTTTATTCACAAATGGTTGCAGTTTTGCCTATGTATTAAGAGTTATTAAAGTTACAAGTGATTGAGTGAAGCAAGTCCCTCCCCCAAGGAAAAGTATAGGGATACTTAATCCCTCTCACTTACCTACCTCACCCCTTTCAAACTCAGTTAAAATAGTTTTAAGAGGGATGGGCCAAGATGAAATTGCATGCCACTTATAGCGAACGTGCCCCAAGCTGTTTGCTGTCGGCAACTTCGCCATAACCAAAGGGGTGATGGTCCCCATAACCAGCCTTAAGTTTACAAAAGGTGGATGTTTATATTGCTATATTATATTTATATTATATTGTGGATGTTTATATTCCTACCTGCTGGCTGCAGGCAGTCAGGAGGTGGAGGTCAATATTTCTGTTATTTATATTTCTCTTTAGCCTCCCTTTGGTACCAGTGCACTCTCTCCCTCCAGGTTGCAGAAATCCGGAATCCCCACCGATGGCATTGGTTGAAGACTGCTGGTATCATCCAAAAGGCGAGTACAGACTGCCAAACCACTATGACTAAAATAATACTGACTAAATTCAAAGTCCTGACGCATAATGTACAGGGCCTCAATTCCCCTACTAAACGAACAATTGCTTTCCAATACTATCACAAATTAGGGATAGACTTCATACTGCTACAGGAGACCCATTTCTCTCAGGCATCATCCCCAAACTACCTAAATGCCACTTATATTCTATTTAATGAATACATTTTAAAAAATGCAGCGCTGTGTGAATGCATCCTCAATACCATAATTGTCATGACCATTACAATGGTAAATAACATAAAGTACTAATATGCCACAAATAAATTAATATAGATGAGCGATCAAAAATCATATACATACAATCAACAATTAAAATGATAAGTGAATAGCAATATTACACAGTGCTCCAAGAAAATTAACAGTGAAAATAATTCACCGGTATTTATTGAAAAACAAGTCCACAGTGAAAGTGGTTGACATTGAAGTCCTATAATATTGAAAAATTAGACTTTTTGGTAGTTTGGTCTGGAAAAGCTTCAGACACAGGACAGCCCTGTGTCGCCACGCGTATGGGAGGGGCCAGGACGGTGGAGGAGACAGCATACACGCTCTCTGAGCAGCGGCTGATGAATACAAGATTCTAAGCCTATTGGAGTGGATTTTCTCATTTCTGTTTGCTGTAGAGTGGTGGAAGCACCATGAAAGTGTGAGTACCCTGATGTTTTTTTTACCTTTAATAAATTTGTGTCTAAACGACAATACACTATCCAGCCTCTTTTTTAATTTGAATTGAGAAAAACATCATTGAATATACTTGGGGATCTCACAGAGACCATTATACTTAGAGCTCAAAGGTGGTCCAGCTGCTTTTCCAGACCAAACTTAGTTGTGCGGTCACATACCCTGAGATGAGCACAATCACACATGGGGGGTGCACGTGTTGGAAGTCACTGTACGATTGTTTGGAGCACTACCACAAAGTCACATTATTGGACATCATAGGACTTCCATATCAACCACTTTCACTGTGGACTTGTTTTATATAGGACTTTCTCATAAATTATTTTCACTGTTAATTTGCTTGGAGCACTAATACTGCAAATTCACTTATCAGTTTAATTGTTGATTGTATGCATATGATTTTCGATCGCTCGTCTATATTAATTTATTTGTGGTACATTAGTACTTTGTTATTTACCATTGTAATCTTCATGATCATTATGGTATTGAAGATGCATTCACACAGCACTGCATTTTTTTTATTTATTTTTTAGCAGAAACTATGGAAGTGTGATCAATGCTAGCGGCTGTACATTAATTATATATTTTTTTTTAAATTATTCATCTATATTTCTATTTACCATCACATGAGTTTAGTTGTTATTGTGGTTCTGGCATCTCTTTGGTAGCTCGCTAGACATTTAGTTTATACAGTTTACTTATATTCTAATCTAATGGCCTGGATAAAAAGAGGGGAGTGACAGTATGCATAGAAAAGAGGGTACCTTTCAACCCCAAAGGGGTAATATGTGACAAGGAGGGCAAATACATCCTGATGAATAGTAAAATTAAAGAGCACAAGGTCACTTTTATCTCGTATTATGCCCCTAATGCTGGACAGACGACCTTTTTTAAAGGAAATGCTAGGAGTGTTGATGCCTCACACAGCAACACTTCTTTTGACCGAACTTTAGACAAGTCTAACTCCCTCAAAACTGTACTGAAACATACTCCTAAACAGAGTACCAAATTGACGCGATTACTACCCCCCCTATGGTCTCTTTGGCATCTAGAGGGACAACCACCTCACAACGAGAGATTATAAGCATTATTCACATGTACACAAAATATACTCTTGTATAGGCCATATATTTACCCTATCCCAAAAATTCTATCGTTTATAACAAAGGCTTAATTATTGGTAACGCTGTGGTCAGATCACTTGCCAGTCCAGATGACGATCTCGGAACTGTGGACGAAAGCCCGGCCTGAGGAGTGGCGCCTCAATGCCTCATTACTAAATTACCCCATTCTATTCCGGGAGGTGTAAAATTCCCTACACCAGTATTTTGCCAAGAGCACCCCTGCAGATATGTCTCCCACTGTCAGTTGGGCAACACACAAGGCAACTATTCAGGGCAAACAAATTCAAATAGCTTTCAGGGCGAAATTGGAGAGGGAAAATGACCATAAGTCAACAGAAAGTGGAGGTACGTGAGCTACTGCAGGAACAGACGAAAAATCCCAATATTGACACCAGACATAAGATAGAGCACTTAATCTTAGCCTAACGACAAAGGCCGAAAAATACATCCGATGGTCCAGAACCGTCAATATACCTTGGGGATAAACCATACACCTTGCTAGCGCAAAAAACTTTCTTCACAACTTTATTTCCCAGCCCTCCCAAAGCTGCAGTTACGTAACAGATACTGGTCACAGAATCCTCAGTTGATAGTGCGCAAGTTGTCATATATTTACTCCAAATATAGGCACAGCCTCTACAAAAAACCCTGGTTGACAGATTCTTTCAAAATCTGCGCCTTCCGTGGGTTACAGCTAAACATACAGAGATAATGGAGCAGGAATTCACAGAAGCGGAAGTGGCAGCAGCCATAAAAAGCCTTAATCCATCAAAGGCACCAGGTCCAGATGGCTTCTTTGGCCACTATTATAAAAAGTATACAGAAATGTTGTCACCTCATCTATGCTATTTTTTTAACTATATCATATAGGGCACTCCACTGACTAGCTACAAAAGTAGCGGACGTTATCTCGGCACTTAAATCGAATTGGGACGGGGTGAATCAGAGGAAGGGCATACTATTATCCCTTGACCTACACAAAGCATTTGATTCCCTGTCCTGGGAATATCTTTTCTATACTTTGGAATGCTTTAGATTTAGAGAGCGTTTCCTCACAATCATTTGCACATTATACAGCGAACCCATTGCTAGACTGTCGGTCAGGGGATATAGTTCGGATTACCTCACCATACATAGAGGCACCGGCAGGGTTGCCCCCTATTCTATTTTAGCACTAGTACCCCTCTTTTAAAAGGTCAAATAGACTCTGTGCTATGATTGAACACAGCTGATCAGCAGGTCTCAGCCATAAGTCATCGGCTGGGACCTGCTGACAATATCGCGCTGTGTCCAACATGCATGTGCACACCCCAAACCCTGAAGCAATCTGGAGTAAATCTACTGTGACTGAGTGGCAAGTAGATAATGTATGACAATATTTTGCTAGCTTTGATAGCTGTAGCTTGGCATGGCTATTGCTAAATCTGTGATTCACTATGTGTGGAAGGAAAAAAAATCATTTGATTGCCCCATCAATAATGTTGGCCAAATGGTCCGGCCTGAGCATGGGTTTAGACCGAACATTTGTCTGTCATCAGCTGTCAATAGGTTTCCCCGCTGACAGCTGAATAAAAAAAAAAAAAGTGCTGGTTAAAAATAAAATAAAAAAACCCTGCCTTCGGGTCTGGTATGGATTTTCAACCCCACGTCAAAATAAAAAAAATAAAAACGGCGTGGGGTCCCCCCCAAGATCCATACTAGACCTTTATCCAGGCATGCAGCCAGACAAGTGCCCCCCCCCCCCTTCTGAACCATAAGCCTAACCTGAGCCCCAAAGCACCTTGTCCCCATGTTGATGTGAATAAGGGCCCCATCCCCACAACCGTGGCCGGTGGTTGTGTGGGTCTGCAGGTGGGGGGATTACCGGAATCTGGAAGCCCCCTTTGCCCCAAGGTCCCGACCCCCCCATGTGGATGAGTATCAGATACATACAAAAAATATATAAAAACAGAAGACAAGTTTGACAAATCCTTTGTTAAAAAAAAAAAATATTGTCCCTCGATGTAAATCCATCATCAATCATGCCGCCCACCGCACCACTGACCAGAAAAATAAATAAATAAATAGGCGTTCTGCCTTGTGGGACAGCCACCCGCTGAATTCCTCCTTTTCGCTTTGACAGTTCTTATATAGGTAAGGGCGGGGCCACTTGGCAACGCACCGGTCTGTGACGTCACAAAGGGGGGTGGGGCCAGCAGGTGGCATTGCCAGGTGGCCCTGCCCTTACCTATATAAGAACTGTCAAAGCGCAGAGGAGGCATTTGGTGGGCAGCCATACTAGAGGGTGGAGCGTTTATTTTTATTTTTTTCAGGTCGGCAGGCGGAATGATTAACAATGGATTTACACTGAGGGACATTTTTTTATTTTTTAATAAAGGATTTTTCAAAAACTTGTCTCCCGTTTTTATTTCTACACTTTTTTGGACCCCCTTAACCACCAGCCACAGACGAGCGAGCAGCCCCCCTTTCCTGACCTGTCAGGCTGCATGCCCTGATAAGGGTCTGGTATGGATTTGGGGGGGGGGGACGCCGTTTTTTTATTTTGGCGTGGGGTTTCCCTTAAAATGTATACCAGACCCAAATAGCCTGGTACGCTTTTTTTTTTTCAATAGCCGGGTGTCGGCAATTGTTACCGTAAGTCTTTTTAAATGGGTTTTGACTTGTTTTTTTTTCTTTAGAAATGTCAGTTTTGCTGCAGCATGTTCTGTGTTTGCCAGGTGCGCCATTTTACAGGCAGACTAAAGGGTCCCCCTAGGCACTATATTTGAAGGCATTTTCCATTTTTATTGTTACACTTTAAGTATAATTAAAATTACTGTTCCTTAAAAAACAATTGTTTTAAAAAAATGTTTTGCATTGTGTGATATTGGGGTGTTTAACTCAGTGGTAGATGCGTCTTCACCTGACATGCAAACTCTGTTTCCTTATTAACCCCATTTTCCCAGAGACAGGGACTCTCACTATTACAATTGATACATGTCCCCCAGGACAGTACCCAGACCCCCATATCCCTTTTTATGACCAATTACTTAGATATAAGCCTTCAAAAATGGGCACTTTTGATTTTTCCTGTTCCCATAGACTTCAATTGGGTTCGCCATTCGGGTTACAACTTTTCCCCTCAACAAATTTTAGCCTCCTGGCCATCTTGGTCTGCCCAGATCCATAGTCTGTCTCCACCAGACTTCACAGATCACACTGGTCAGAACACCTGTCTTTGAGGTTGACAGGCCAGAAAACAGGCAGACAAGTCTAGAGTGTCTGTTGACAAAAAACAACCAAGGAAAAATCCAAGCGCTACTTACCGACCAGCTTGCGACCAACCAAATGAACCCGTCTAACAGTATGCGTTAAAAACAGGGGTTTAGCCTGCACACATATGCAAATGCATGCGTAAGCTACAGGCCCTGGCAAGGCACCCTGTTACCTGTAGTTCCTATCTCTGACAAATGAGAGACTTCACAAAGGAAGTACATGCATTCTGATGGGATAGATGGAGGGCAGATGGGCTGGAGGGATACCATTCCTTCTTAAAGGTACAGGGACACACTAGAGTAGGCTGGTGACTCACAGACAGCACCATCTTTCGGTTACCAACTCCCCCCCCCGCTTCTAGAGGCTTCTAGAAGGAAGGAAGGAAGGGAAGAAGGGTGGAGATGTCTGGGGTGTTCTGAGGAGCCCTGACCAATCCCCAATCTGGATTGGAAGGAGGCAGGCCTCCTTAAATACCCAGGGTCAGCCCAGCTGGGGAGGAGCGTTCGGGTGGAAGAACTGGGAGATGGAGTACTAGTTGTCGGGGGCCTTTGAGGGAACTCCCTAGTCTGGGGGGGGGGGGGGGTGACCTTAAAGTGATTGTAAAGGATCGCTTTTTTTTTTTTAATAACAAACATGTCATACTTACCTCCACTGCGCAGCTCGTTTTGCCGAACATCCTCTTCTGGGGTCCCTCGGCGGCTCTCGTGGCGCCTCCCCTAAAAATGTGTACAGTGTGTAGTTAGGCCAGGATCTTCTGGGATGGGACGGCTGGAGACAAGAATTTCTGTGGGCAGTGTCTTTCTCGAGGGAGAGATGCTCTGGCCTTAATGTATATACTGCTAGCTGGAGGGACCTGTAGTAAGGAGTGCCTTATTCATACAGTACAGATGTAAATGCCTATCAGAGATTTATTTTTATATTTTTGTACGTAATTTATTTGTACAGTTCCCTATCCAAGTTATTGAAATTTTTCCCTTCCAATTTATCTTATGGGATGCCCTTGCTCCTAGGCCCAGAGCCATTATTTTTCTAAATTTCTCATCTGAGGGACCAGCTGATTTCTGGTGGGGGGTGAGTGTAGCACCCTTTACTTGGTGTAGGTGCTAGATAGAGTTTTTTTGTAGAGCAGGTAAATGTAGGCAGACCTAGCTAAAGGCTATGCCTGTTTGTTTTGATCTATGTGGGCTGGGAGTTGCCTAGAGTAGGCTGGTGACTCACAGACAGCACCATCTTTCAGTTACCTCCCTTCTGCTTCTAGAGGCTTTAGAAGGGAGGAGGGGGAGAAGGGTGGAGCTGTCTGGGCTGTTCTGAGGTGCCCTTACCAATCCCCAATCTGGATTGGAAGGGGGCAGGCCTCCTTAAATACCCAGGGTCAGCCCAGCTGGGGAGGAAAGTTCGGGTGGAAGAACTGGGAGATGGAGTACTAACTGTTGGGGGCCTTTGAGGGAACTCCTCAGTCTGGAGGGGGTGGGTGACCTTAAGCCTGGAGCTCGGGAGTGGAAGGGACCCTTCTACAAACCACAGGGGTGTTCTAACGAGGAGCAGGAGAGAACAGTGGAAGGTACTGCCAGGCAAAGTCTCCAGGAGGGATCCACCAGGTGTCAGTGAGTGGTAGGCACAGTCGGGAGAGCTGGGGAGGCATGCTGGAGTGGACTCACAGTGTGCAGTCTGATATGGATGTAGAGCCAGCGGGAGAGACTGATGCCATGGGCAGTGGAGTCGGGCAGCTGCAGCCAGGAGAGCTGGCAGGGCCTGAAGAGGACTGGCTGGGATCAGTAGTCCACCAGGGACAGCTAGCATTTAACCAAATTTAACCCTAAAAGGGCTGGCTGGAACCAGAGTCAGGCCTAACCATGTGCTAGCTGTGCCTGAGGAGAAGTGGTGTGCTGGAGAGAGAGAGAGGAGGGTAATAGTCTGCAAGCAAGTTTGTGCAGGAGGAGTGTGGAGTGTAGATATGTACAGGGAGTGTACATTGTTCTGTCCCATTGAAATGTTTCTACTCTAATTCTAATTCTGGGCATCTCATAAATTCACTAACACCATCCAAGTTTAACCTCTCAATAAAAACACGAAAACAAAGTTAATGGACTATTCATTGACTCTGTGTGCTTGAGAAATTGAATGCCGGGCTGGGCAGGGTGACAAACGGACTACAACTTTCAGCAGCTCCTACGGGGGTACAAATATTCCTCCACATGAACATGTTGGTTACACTTCAAAACAACGTCTCTTTACCATACCTTATGACATCCCTAATGTAAATTGGGGGTCAGCATTGGCTCAATCGAGAGGTAATGGTACAATGGGACACTTTATCAGAAGGGAGTTCACATTTACTCTTTATCGGTCTTACCTATTAACACGTTTTCCCCCTTTCTCCCCTCCCCACCCTTCCCGCACCCCCTCCGTTTTTATCTCTTTCCGGTATCCCAATAATGCTGAGAGGGGCTATAATTAACCACGGTTAAACAGTGGTTTGCCTGGCTTGATAGAATTTCCACAATGGAAAAACTAGTACATATTTCCCAGGATAAGCTAACCAAATATCCGCATGAACATTTTGGTTACACTTCAAAATAACGTCTCCCTTCTATACCTTATGACATCCCTAATGTAAATTGGGGTCAGCATTGACTCAATCGATGGGCTATGGTACGACGGGACACTTTATCAGAAGGGACTTCTCCCCTCCCTTCCCGCAACCCCTCCCATTTTTATCTCTTTTCAATATCCCACTGCTCCTGAGAGGCACAACAATTAACCATGGTTTGCTTGTTCATTAGCTTGAAGCTCTACAGCTGTGGGTATCATAGGCCTTAGGGCAGTGTTTCTCAACTCCAGTCCTCAAGGCGCACCAACAGGTCATGTTTTCAGGCTTTCTATTATTTTGCACAGGTGATTTGATCAGTTTCACTGCCTTAGTAATAACACAGCTGTTTCATCTGAGGGAAATACTGAAAACATGACCTGTTGGGGCGTCTTGAGGACTTGAGTTGAGAAGCACCGCCTTAGGGCACAAAAGCTAAGCATCTAAATTCCACTTACCTGTTCTCCGTGGCGCTGGTATTTCTGATTTCTCCACCCCTATAATCAGCAGCATTGGTGAACATGGAATCCTTGAGTAGGTTGGT
Organism: Lithobates sylvaticus; assembly: GCA_028564925.1. NCBI lineage: Eukaryota > Metazoa > Chordata > Amphibia > Anura > Ranidae > Lithobates > Lithobates sylvaticus. Next base: position 434,976,620 of record CM053026.1, read on the forward strand.
GGCCCTCTCTGCCGCCACCATGTTCCACGTTCCTGTCCCTCTCTTACTCCCTTCTTTTTTAGTGTACATTTTTTCACTGTAACTGTGGTTAATTGTGTACGCAATGTAATGTTCTGTATTTCTGACTTGTTTAATTGTACTTACTGTATTGTCAGTTTTTACCAAAAATATTCATAAATACAGTACATCTGTGGAATAAAAAAATTGAGATCTATTTCCACATTTAAACCCTTAGGCTTAAGTGTATTAGGTATATTCAAACTGTTTAATTTTGATCTTTCCCTAGGTCCTCTCAATATTTTATTACCCTATCAATATCATAAAACATCTCCTGGGAGCCCAATTACGAATGTCCCTAAAGTGCCTGGACACCATGGTTTTTTTTTTTAAAAGCTTTTTACATTTTTGTTAAAAAGCCCCTCTAGCCTCTGTTGTAATTTACCTGCTCTGCATCCATCATACTGCAGCCCACACAGGCATCCAAACATGTAGGTCACATTAGTGGTGCTGCATGTAAAAAATTACTTAACATCATAGTTATAACCAGTCCCAAAAAAATTCCTTTTCTTTACATATTTTACCTGTAATGGTCTAACATAGTAAGCGCCTTTTACAAGGGTAAGATCCTATATAATAAAATAATAACTTTCTTCCTCCCGGGTGTTCTAGTAATTTGTGAACTAATGTAATTCTCAAGGTTGGAAGCACTTCAATAAATGACCTAAAGTTGATTGGGCGCTAAAAAAGGAGACTTTTGGGGGGGCGTGACCGGATGCGGATGCGGGTGAGAGCGAGAATGGAGTGAGTCCGCGCTACGTTCCTTCACCCCCTCGTCCACCGCTCTGTCAATACAAGGAAGCCCTAAGCCCGCCCGCAATACTACAACGGCGGGGTATTTGTCTATAGCCGAGTGGCGGCATCTGGCAGCGAGACGCAGAGCAGAGCAGTGCGGGAGCGGAGAGCCGGTATATGAGTGACGACGGGTGCATCCACCGCCAGCGTCCTTCCCCACAGCGCGCTTTTTGAACCCACAGGAGAAGCGGACGAGTGAGGGGAGAACACTCAGGCCAGGCGGAGGGGAGGTGAGGCGGCAAGGGGGGTGAGAGTCCTCGGCTGCTTCTACTAACCCCTGCTGAGACTGTAACGTCTGCTCAAGTACTGGACCCCCGACTCCAATTGAGGACTGCAAATATTCCCGCACAGTGTGTGGAGTGCGGTAGCAGGGATAGCTGTGAGAGGGCTCCCATGCTTCACAACACCACAGGGACACCCTAAGGAGGTTATCCATCGGCCTGCGGACTTTGCACCTACTTCTACCTCATCACCTCATCACAGACAACCCGGACGGGTGAGATTGCCTAATTTATTGCCTAAAGCTATTGATATGGTTGTTCTGGCAGAATGCTTTCATACTTGAAACTGCAAAAGAGAAAGTGACTTCGCAAGGGAGTATTTTGCTTTCGTGTTCCCCTTTGCATTTTATCCTTTTTTTTTTTTTTCCCCTGGTGGGCTATGTGCAATAGAACCCTGTTTTAATAGTGAAGTTATAGCCTTGTTTGGACTGTGGCCCAGTACGCTCCCGCACTCTTCCACCTTAGGGTGCGGAGGATATTTCCCGGTCTGCTGTCTCTTGGACCTTACCCGGGCCAGCTTAATAGGTAGTGGAGGAGGAGAGGAAGAGAGCAGCTCGTTTGGTCCCTGTTAAAACTCTCCTTCTATTTGCTTTCCCTCTGTGGTTCCTTGATCTGCCTCCTTTTAAGCCACTTTATCCAGTTCAGCCAAGACAACCACCAATTATGCCTTCACAGCGCACGACAAAGGCCAGCCAGGCGGCCAGCCAGGCCAGCCAGGTAGCAGCAGCTAAATTGGAGAAATTCGCCCATACCCCAAGCCAAACACCAGCTCACTCCCCTCAGAAAATCCATTTACAAAGTCAGCAGCCCCAGCCCAACCGAACTGGAGGAGCGATAGGGGCAACGGGGGGAAGGAAAAGCCAGGGATTGACCCAATTACCCACACAAACTCCCCAGAGGACTTCATTGGAGGGGGGTGAACTAGTGGGGCAACCCCGGAAACAGGAAGCGGACGGTCCCCTCCTAGATAGGGGGCATGATAGTACTTCTGGGACAGAGCCTTCTTTGAAAGAGATACTAGAGGCAGTCAACTCTTGCAGAGCCTCCTTGAATGACATGCATGACCAATTGAAATCAATACAGGAGGAACTTGCCACTGTAAGGAACGAGGTACAAAAGGTCCAAGAGAGGACCACAACTCTCGAGGACAGGTTAAGCCTAGTGGAAGACGACGTGGCGCCTTTAAAACGTGAAGTGAGCGACATCAAAAATCTCCTTAATACACAAATTAATAAAATGGATGAGATGGAGAATCGGATGAGAAGGAAAAACATCCGTATAGTTGGCCTCCCAGAACACTCCGAGGGCCCAGACCCCACCGCTTTCTTAGAAAAGTGGCTGGTGGAAACTTTTGGCCAGGACTCATTCTCCTCACTTCTCGCTGTTGAAAGAGCCCACAGGGTCCCTTCCAGACCCATACAACCTGGGGCTCCTCCTAGGCCCATCCTAGCTAAACTATTATTTTTTAAGGATAAAGTGACAATTACACGGAAGGCAAGGGAACTAGGAAACATCTTTTACAAGGGCATGAGGGTGTCTATTTACCCCGATTACTCCCCAGACCTTCAAAAAAGGAGAGCCAAATTCGGGGAAGTAAAACGAAACCTGCGCCAAGCCAATCTAACGTACGCTTTGCTATATCCAGCTAGATTGAGAATAATGGCTCCTGGCGGGACTTTACTTTTTGATTCCCCTAAAGGGGCTGAAGACTGGTTAATACAACATAAGGAGCGACTCTAGATGACCAGGACTAAATTAAGTTACTGACCGGACTTCCGTTTGTTTTCTTTTTTCTTTTTGTGCTAAAGTAATAGAGCGGAGGGGGGGGGGGGGACGTGTGGTGACACAAAGTGATTTAAAAAAAAAAAAATTCTTTTTTTTCTTTTTTTTTCTTTTTTCTGTCTAATTTTTTCCTTTGTTGCTGTGCTGCTCCCCCTGGGGGGGGGGGGGGGAGGAGGAACGGGGTCGGGATGCACGGGGGGTAGAGGTTAAAATGGTGGTGCACCCTATTAGTCTTAGGGTGCTGCAGGTTGTACTTAGAGGAAGGGTTTTCTTTAAGGGGGGGGAGGTTGTTGGATGGGTAGTATGGGGCATTTGGGGGGAGGGGGATGGATGGATAGCTTGGGTGAAGGGGGGGGGGTAGGGACAGGGAACTTAAAAAGCAAATGATTTTACATTACTTCTGTTTAAAAATTAGGTGTGTATGGGATGGTCACAGGAGAAGGCCCCCGGCCGAACCTAGGTTGGTAATGTATGTGTGTTGCAAACAGAGAGATGGATGTGTTAAGGGTAAACGTGGGGGTGAATGGGTGAGGCACACTTTGTCCACATGGCACAAGCACACATTGATTTACTCTCTGCAGGAAAAAATTTATGTTCATAGGTTAAGGTTTAACAGTATGGTTCCACACGCACTAAAAATAAGAAGTATATGGCTTACTATAAAAAGCACGAGTTTAAGGATTCATTCTGTAGATGTAATCACCCATTTTGATATTCACGAATGTTCAGTGACACATTGACACATAAGGGTAAGAAAAAACTCACTATTTGTTCCTGGAATGTAAGGGGTTTAGGTGACGTAGGGAAAAAAGCTGCAGTGCGGTCCCTGGTTAGGTCTTATGGTAGCTCCATAGTGTGTCTCCAGGAGACGCATCTCACTAACGCTTCCCTACCCAAGTTAGGGTGGGGGGAGTTTGTTTTTCAGCTCCACTCGGTTCATACATCTTTTTCCAGAGGTGTAAGCATTTTGATTGGTTCAGGGATCTCATTTAATTGCATTTATAGCAGGATTGATGACCAGGGACGGTATATTTTTTTGCATTGTAAAGTAGAGAACCGCGTGGTGATACTTGCTAATGTGTATGTTCCCCCCCCCTTCAACAGCGAGGTCCTTCTTGACCTCCTGGAGTTTGTGCTGGAGAGGCCGGGCCTCCCGGTACTAGCTATAGGCGATTTCAATATGGTTTTGGACCCGACAATTGATAGGTTTCCCCATGGGACTAAACGGGGGGGACATGCGGATAGTCGCCTTCACTTCCTCTTGGAGGACCTAGGTTTGAAGAACATCTGGCGCCTGAGGAACCCCGGGATAAGGGGTTACTCCTGCTTCTCCAGCACATACTCCACACTGTCAAGAATTGACATGCTGCTTGGAAACGACGAGCTGTTGGCATTGATAGACAATATTAGGTATAGGCCCAGAGGTCTTTCTGACCACTCCCCCGTGACAGCTTCAATGGAGGTGGGGATGAGATCTTCTTATCGGGAGTGGAGAATTAATCCCGCCTGGTTGGAGTTAATGAGACAGCCCCAAGAGGTCCTGGACGCTCTGAAGGAATGTATCATGTGGAATAGAGGTTCGGCTCCCCAGGGGGTGGTCTGGGACACAACTAAAGCTTTCTTACGGGGGCTATTGGTCCAGCAGATCTCCAAGATAAAAAAACGGTCAAGAGAAGGGGAGGAAACGGCAGAGAATAACTTACTCTCTGCAGAAGCTGCTTATATAAGCAACCCAACACCTGTAAACCTTAGAATATGGACAGAGGCTCAAGGGACCTATCGGGTAGTCCTGCTGGGTAAAGCTGAACAGAAATATATCTTTCAGAAACAAGTTGCCTTCGGGGAAGGGGAAGGAATAAGCAGGATGCTTGCTCATCTAATTAGAACTAACTCCCCTTCCTCGACGGTACCTCTGATTAATACAGGAGCGGGTGGGACTTCTACGTACACCCCCGAGATAGTGGATACTTTCCGGGAGTATTATGAGCGGTTATACCACTCCGAACAACTGGATCTGAAGGAGGAAATGGATACATTCTTTGGGGGGCTGACGATCCCTTGTCTCTCTGAGGAGGACAGGGCAGCATTAGATGGCCCTGTTACTCTGGAGGAGCTGCAGCGGACCGTCCGGGTAATGGTTGGACAGAAGTCCCCTGGACCGGATGGTCTACCCATCGAAATATACCGCAGCTACGGGGAGGTACTTCTACCTGAATTGCTGGAGGTACTTAACGCCTCGGCCCTGGGGGGAGAACTCCCCAAGTCAATGATGGATTCAACTATAATAGTGATCCCTAAGGAGAATAAGGATCCCCTTTCACCTGCCTCATACAGACCTATTGCGCTCCTGAACTCAGACATGAAGGTGTTAGCAAAGGTCCTGGCAGCTAGGTTAAATACAATTATCCATAAACTGGTGCACCATGACCAATCTGGATTTATTCCGGGTAGGTCGACCAGTTTAAATATTAGACGCCTCTTTTTGAATCTCCAACTACCGGTTGAAGATGGGGGCAACAGGGCTGTTCTTTCCTTGGACGCGGCCAAGGCTTTTGATTCCTTAGAATGGAAATACCTTTGGAGAACCCTGTTGGAATTTCGGGTGGGCCCGAATTTCGTTAATTGGGTAAAACTCCTATATGGCTCTCCGGGGGCAAGGGTGAAAGTCAACGGCGAATACTCTTCCAGGTTTCGATTGCTGAGGGGGACGAGGCAGGGGTGCCCTCTGTCGCCCCTCCTCTTCGCCCTCGCAATCGAGCCTCTGGCCCTCTCTTTGAGATCATCACCAGTAATAAAAGGGTTTAAACGAGGGGACCTGGAGGAAAAAGTAATACTATACGCAGACGATCTCCTTCTATTGCTTAATGACACGCAGGAGTCGTTACGGGAGACTATGGGTATAATTAAAGACTTTGGCCGCTTGTCAGGACTTAGAATAAACTGGGACAAATCGAACCTACTACCAATAGACCCGTTAGTCCATCCCCTACCATACGAAGCAGGACAACTCCAAATAGTACAGAAAATTAAATATTTGGGTATCACCATCTCGAGAGACCCCAAACATTTTATTATAGAAAACTTAGTTCCACTCTTGAATAAATTTAAAGGAAAAATTCAAAATTGGAAAAAACTCTCCCTATCAGCAGCAGGCCGGTGTAATCTAATAAAAATGGTGCTTATGCCACAACTGTTATACATACTTCATAACTCGCCAATATGGATCTATAAAAAGTGGTTTATTAAGGTAGAGACCCTATTCAGAGAACTAGTATGGAAAGGGGGATCCTCCCGGATAAGTCTTAGCACACTGCAACTTCCAACTGGGTCAGGAGGAGTAGCCTCTTTATAAAGCCTCACATAACTCCTTGATCGAGATACTAGAGGCAGGGACTTTCCCTGGACTTAATGGCCAGGGTTTGGGGCACCGCAAAAAAAAAATGCTGCACCTGGGGGGCTGCGATGTTGACAAATGGGAGAGAGCTGGCCTAAAATACATTGCTCAGATTTACCATGAGGGCGGGATCAGGAGGACCTCAGAGATCTCTTCCCCCTCCCTAGGAAGTCCTTTTTCAGATATCTACAGGTGAGGCATGCTCTGGTTGAACAGTTTAAAGGTGAACTACTAGAGGCAGGGACCTTCCACAAGGGGTGCCCTACCCAGGACTTAATGGCCAGGGTTTGGGGCACCGCAAAAAAAATGCTGGGTTACAGAGGGTTTATGGCTCTCTCCCCGTTATGGGAGAACATCAATCTACGCGAAGTACAAAAACTGGGGATCGTCAGGGAATGGGAGAGAGCTGGCCTAAAATACATTGCTCAGATTTACCATGAGGGCGGGATCAGAAGCTTCCAGGACCTCAGAGATCTCTTCCCCCTCCCTAGGAAGTCCTTTTTCAGATATCTACAGGTGAGGCATGCTCTGGTTGAACAGTTTAAAGGTGAACTACCTGAGTGGACAACTATGCAGGTCCTACAGAAATTGTCACGGATGAGGACCCGGAAGGGTCTGATATCTGATCTATACCTACATCTGTATAAAGGGACTTCGGGAGTTACACGAACAAGTCTACAGAAAGCAAAGTGGGAGAGAGATGTGGGGACTATCACAACCCCTCAATGGGAAAGGATACTCGAACTGGCCCCGCTGGTTTCACTCTCCCCCCCCCAGAAGATGTCACATCTTTTCCTAATACACCGGGCCTATTATACCCCAAATAAATTGTTTAGGTTCGGGTGTAGGCAGGATGACAGATGTCCTAGATGTGGGAGACCGGGGGGTGACCTTGTCCACATGTTCTGGAAATGTCCAAAATTATATGAATATTGGAAGGAGGTGGTGGACAGGGTCTCCCAGGTATTCAATACGTGCCTGGAATTGGACCCTATTCTTTGTGTTCTCGGGGGGGGGGGGGGGGGAGCTGGTGGGTCCAGGGAAGGTCAGCTAGCTGTCCTGCGATGCCTCTTTCAGGCTAGGATACTAATCGCCCGTAGGTGGCAGTCTACTAGCCCCCCTACAGTTACTGAGTGGGAGCTAAACATGGACAGAGTGATCTTGAAAGAAAGAACTACATATATAAAACAGGGGAACCTTGCCAAATTCTACTTGATCTGGAAGCCATGGATGGAGAGAGGAATTTGTAATGGGATCTAGTAAGTGTTAACTAAACTAACCCAATTAAACTGCACCTTGTGGATAACCAGTTACTAATGAGGAGTAAGAGGATGGATGTATGGGGCAAAGGGGGAACGCAAGGTGATACGAATGAGGTAGATTATAACTGAACCGCTAATTGACTTACGTTTAACTTGATTCGTGTAAAAGTGAAAAATTTTGTAAGAGACTGTTAATATTCTGTAAACTGTAAAAATTTAAATAAAGATATAGAGTTAAAAAAAAAAGTTGATTGGGCAATTGAGGCCCCAATACGTTGTCTCTGTAGAATGGGCCAATATTTTTTTTAATATGTTCTTTTTCAATATGTTCTCTACTTCTGTATACTGCAAATTAAAATCTGTAACAAATGAAAAACAAAAATTCACAATTTTTTTATTGGTATTATTAACCCCACGTTCTCCTTTTCCTTTCCTATTCTATCATATAATGTAACCTCAAAAGCTCATTCCTCTTATATCCCTTACCCACAAACCTAGTGATAATCATAACTACAGTCTTATGCAAGTCTTTTTGCGACTAACCATGCAAGGTTAGTCCAGTGATCTCCTCCGCTGAGCTGTTGCGTCCTGACAGGGGGATGGCCCCCCTGCCAGAACACTCCAATATGCACTCTCTGTCATTGGCTGAGAGGGATTATCAGGAGTTGGTTGACTGCTGGTTTTCCAGCATGCACGTTCGAGAGAAGCCGGCCAGACAGACCAACAGACCGACATACACACGGGCAGAAGGTCGGCCGTTTTTTTTTTTAACCCGCAAATGTCTCCCGACATTCTGCCAATGTATACGGGGCTCTTTTCTAACATAATATGTCCCTTGGATATACCAAATTCACTTGGACAAGGTCATAAAAACCGGCACTTATAAAAGGTGATGACAAATTACAAAAAAAAATACCCTTTAGTAACTAAGCCAAGTCAATTTAAAAAAAGTTACATTTAAAAAATGGATTTCATTAAAAACCATATTACTAGGAAATTGCATACTATAATATGTGCTATTAACTACTTGCCAGCGGTCGTCGTTACACGGTGGCAGGTTGGCTCCCCTGCACGAATAACCGTAGCTGTACGACGGCCACTTTAAAGGGCTCTAGGGGGGCGAGCAATGTCTGCTAGCCACCCACGATCGCTCCTCAAAGAGCTAGAATGGGGATTTGTCAATGTAAATAGACAGATCCCCATTCTGACAGGGGAATAGAGAGAGATCTGCTGTTTCTAGTGATCAGGAACAGCGATCTGTCTCTCCTTCCAGTCAGTACACTCCCCCCAGTTAGAAACACCTCCCTAGGGAAGACTTAACCCCTTTACCACCCCCTAGTGTTAACCCCTTCCCTGCCAGTGACATTTATACAGTAATCAGTGGCTATTTTTAGCTCTAAACGCTGTATAAATGTCAATAGTCCCAAAAGTGTGCCATCTGTCTGCCGCAATGTCGCAGTGCCGCTAAAAATCACTAATCACCGCCATTACTAGTAAAAAAAAGTTAATAATAAAAATGCCATAAATATATCCCCTATTTTATAGACGCTATAACTTTTGTGCGAACTAATTAATATACATGTATTCCGATTTTTTTTTTTTTTTTTTTTACCAAAAATATGTAGAAGAATACATATTGGCCTAAACTGATGAAGACATATTTTTTTTTTGCGGGGGGGGGGGGGGGGGGGGGGGGGTATTTATTATAGCAAAAAGTTAAAAAATATTGTTTTTATTTTCAAAATCGTCGCTCTTTTTTTGTTTATAGCGCAAAAAAAAAAAATGCAGGGGTGATAATATACTAATATTTTGTTTGCGTACAGCGTTGCAGAACCGCGCAATTGTCAGTTAAAGTGATGCAGTGCCGTAACCCAAATAATGGCCTGGGGAAAATCTTCCGGTCCTTAAGTGGTTAAAGTCCTCTCAAGAGGCAGTTAGTCTTTTTTTCCAAACTTTCAGCAGTGCCCACATATTAGGGAAGATAGATTCCTCTTCCCATGTGGTTATGAAAAGGTTTGCCAAACTAGGGGCAAACTTGGCCCCTATGGCAACAACCTTCTGTTGGAGGAAGAAGTTGAAATTGTACCAAAATAATTCCTATTCTTCAAATAAACTCTATTTGATCTGAAGGTATAGTTGACATCTGATTAAGTGTCAAGGATATTAGGAAGATTAATATAAATAACTTTAGATTTACCTAAATTATGTAATATGAAGACCTAACTAATATATCCAATTGATACCCAATCAGGCAGGTATTTGCACTACATAGTTGTTGGTAAATTTAAAGGAGATTGTACAATCAGATTATATTGTGTGAGGTGACCTTTAAAGGGTTTGTAACCCTACACTATTTTTTCACTGCCAGCCCCCCTATTTTAAGCTGCCATTCTGCATTGTGGAAATGTTTGTTAAAAACAAAGCCTCTAAATAACTTTTTGTCATGTATCTTTTCCGGGCTACAGTGGGAGGTGCCAAGATCTTCCTCTGATGTCAGCCCGGTGGTCACGTGGTGGTCACGTGGTGGTCACGTACAATTAGAGCCCCTTCTGTTGTAGCCCTGGACCTGAGTAGGAGAGCGGCCTAGAGTCACGGGACTGGCCTGAAGATACATGACAAAATATTTTTTTAACAAACTACACAGTGCAGGATGGCAGCTTAAAAGCCACATTTTATTTTTTTTATTTTTTTTGCTAACAGCAGCAGGGGTGGGGGGACACAGCTCACACAGACTCCCAAGCTGACAGGCAGGGAAGGGGGGAGGGAGAGGACGGGGGAGAACAGAGGAGAGCTGGCAATGACGTGGTCAGTTTACAAGGGGCAGAACCAGGCAGGATCAGCCAGGTTTATAATAGCTTCAAGAGGGACCGGTTAGACAGCACGAACACTGTGCTGTTTAACCTGCTATAAGGGAACAGGATCTCTTTTTTTTTAGGGTTACAACCACTTTAAGGTTCACCTTGCTGCTTCCATGTCTAGTTTGTCCTTAATGTTCATATACAATGATTTGACATGGTGTCTCTTAAAACGGTAGTAAACCGCAGTTGTTGAAAAAAAATTCCCTTGCAAGGCAATGAACAAAGCCCTCCAGTGCCGTCCACTGTTACCGCTGAGAGGGCTGACATCTTCCCCTGGTCTTTCTTCTGGGTTCGCCTTCTCCGGCTACATGAGTGGCTGAGGGTGCGATGATGTCACTCCCATGCATGTGCACAGGAGCCACTGTTTATGGCATGGGCTCTGAAGGTCTGGCATTGTATGGTACAGTAACTTCACCGGCTGCATGCACTCTAAATATCTCCTAAACTTTGCAAGTTTAGGAGATATTCACAGTATCTACAGGTAAGCCTTACTATAGGCTTGCCTTTGGGTACAAGTGGTAGAATTGAGTTTACTACCACTTTAAATTTTCAGATGGTTACTACCCCTTATTTAAGCCTGTGTTTTTTTTCAGCCAGCGGTTGACAGCAGAAATGAATGTACTTTCCAGTTAATAAATGGCAAGTTCTTACATGGTGATGGTATTACATATTTAGTCTCTTTCATACCCATTATCCCTCTACTCTTGTCCAGTTTAATCATTTTCTTCAGTAAGGTACTTGTATTTCTTAGTGGGATCTTGGGGTACTTTTTCATATATATCTCCATCCCCCAACAGCCTTTCCATTTCCTCACAATAGTACTTTTTACAAAGTACCAACCCTTATAGGCTGGATAAGTGGATCTCACTAGAGAAAGGGTTTTTTATCTGGAAAGTTGCAATTTTCACCTTCACCTGATTTTGAGTGTCCACATGCCAGCAAAGATTCTTTGGTATGTATCCATGTCTATTGATGTTGTCAATTGCTGCACTTTTCCCTGGATCTCCTCCCTGTTCTAATGAAAATTTACAGTATATAGTGATTGTAGCTGAGAGTCTCATTATGTCGACCTAACTGTGGGGAAATCCCAGATCAGCCCCCAAGTAGTACAATATCAATATGGTGACACTGTACTACTCTGATGCAAGTATTTAAAAAAAAAAAAAAATTGTAAAAAAAATGAAAAACATTTTTTTTTTACATACTGTCACCTGTAAGTATCCCTGATCACTGCCACACCAGTGATATGTTACGGCTGTACTGCAATGGTGACAGTATGTAAAAAGAAAATTGTAAAAAAATTAAAAAAAAAAAAACTTTAAAAAGCTTGCCATTCCTCTTCCTAAATAACTCAGATTGTCTACTTTCCAAAAAGGGTCATCACGTTTCAAAATATAAATACCATAGTTTGTAGATGCTATAACTTTCATACAAACCAGTTAATATACAGTATACACACATACATACAACGATTTGGTAACAGTTTGGACAGCATTAACTCATTAAAAGGAAACTACTTAACACTGATATAGTGACAGACTCTCCCTCTCTCAGATCTGAAGGGATGGTGCCACTGAATGTTGGCACCAGCAGACTATGCTAAATGGATAACTCTTTATTGTTTGCTGTAATACAAACCAATGTCCTAAGCTGGGTATACACTACAGTTATTTTTCTGCAACCCCGCAGGTTGCATGAAAAAAAAAACTGTCAGTTCTGGTCAGAGCTGCTGTACAAACCATGTGAGGTTAGTCCAGCAATCTCCACCGCTGAGCTGTTGTGTTCTGACAGGGGAACAGCCCCCCGCCAGAACACTTCGATCAGCACTCTCTGTTATTGTCTGAGAGCGCTGATTGGGAGTCGGTCGGCTGCTGGTTTTCCAGCATGCACCTCCAACAGAAGCCAGTCAAATGGCTGTCTTCTGTTGGACAGACCGTCATACATATGGGCAGAATGTCGGTCATTTTGTTTGAACCGGCAAATGTCTCCTGACATTCTGCATGTGTGTACGGGGCTCTAGGATGCTATCTATGCTGTCATAGGATGGGTAGTATCCAAGATCCATTATTTGTCAATTATAAGATCAAAAGTATTTGTCTGATCAACCAATCCAATAAACAATACACTCGCTGAAAAAATACCAAGATTGCCTGTGTGACAGATCCTGTACTCAAGGTGTCCGCCGTAAATGCTTCCTAAGTCCTGGAACATGAGTCCAATGGTTATAGGAACCCCCAAGAACTAGACAACACCAGTCTTGGAGTACATCAGGAATACAAGTCTAGCCGAGAATAGCTTGTAGAATCTTGAACTGATTTATTTGACAGAAAACAGCCTTTTTATACACATTTAACACAAAGTATTGATAATGAGGTAGAACTGCTCATGGATACTCCCCCCTCCCCTATAGCAACAACTCAAAAGACAATCACACAATCAACATGCCAATTAACCCAGCAGCCTAGGTGACCAGACAGTCCGTCTCCAGATCAGCTTTTTCAAAGATTGTGTGTTGTTCAAAATTTACACTCAAGAAAACAGTCTCTCAAAAATGTAACAAAAGAGATTAATATAGCAATGTGGATAAATATTACTTACTTATATTTTAAGTAATGCAAGATATTTTTTCTCACTCACCCTGTACCAGGATGGCACAGGGTGGCATAGACATAAGAGTTGTATGGGGAGTTGATACATGGGTTTCCCAACCTTTCCAGGGGATTCTTGGTTCCATGTGCCCTCCCGTCACAGCCTGCAACTTGTTTGAAAAGATTGCATTCTACACATCCATTTCATGACCGTTATTATATGTTGATAGATTACTGTGATGGGCCCCCGGTACTCAAGAGGAGTATATCCATAGTTTAAGCTTAACTTGCTCATTAACAGAACAATCCAAGATCCCTTAGCTCACCCAGTCACTTGTCAGGACACAGCGTAGGGTTTATTGAAACACAGGCACAAAGAGATATACACTCTGGAACAATCCTCCCTTCTTTGCATAATGACACAGGGTGGGGTAAACTGTACAGTAACATGAGACATAGGTACATTAAAACATTTCAACAAATAATTCAATCTGTAACTGGGCACATAGACAGCCTTACAGAGTACTGTACAATGCACATTATTATAAGCACAAAACATAACATCTCCCAATAGTTCCATAACAAGTTAAAGGAGTTGTAAACCCTCAGAGTTTTTCACCTTAATGCATTCTAAGGTGAAAAACCTCTGTGGTGCAGCTGCCCCTCAGAGCCCCCCCCCCCCCCCATTTTCTTACCTGAGCCTAATACTTACAACATTGAGGATGAGCAGAGCAGCTCCAGCCCCTGTCTCGGGTCTTTATTGAATAGCCGGGCTCTATTTATTATTTATTGAATAATAATATTGAATAATATTCTTTATTGAATATTGAAAGCTGGGCTCCTCCACTAGTACAAGAGCGGTAAAAGAGCAGAAGATAGCGGAGGAGCCCGGCGAGATGACCCCCTAAGTCGGAAGAAGACCCCCGGAGTTGTCTAATAAAGTACTTTAAAAACCTGTGTTGTGTTTTTTTTTTAACACCTTTTCCCTCAGGTGAATGGGTAGGGGTACCATGTACCCCATACTCATTCACATAGGGTGGGGGGCCGGGATCTGGGGGCCCCCTTTAATAAAAGGGGGCTCCCGGATTCCGATAAACCCCCGCCCACAGACCTCGACAACCAACGGCCAGGGTTGTCAGGAAGAGGCCCTTGTCCTCATCAACATGGGGACAAGGTGCTTTGGGGTGGGGGCGCTCGCTCGTCCCCAACCCTTTCCTGACCGGCTGGGCTGCGTGCTCAGATAAGGGTCTGCTATGGACTTTGGGGGGGACCCCCACGCCGTTTTTTTGGTGTAGGGATTCCCCTTTAAATCCATACCAGGTGACGGGGCTAGCAAGGTGTCAATCTCGCCGATGGAGGTGGCGACATTGACTTCCTTCGCTAGTGCCATCTACCTGGAGTCACATTCAAAATGAACGGACTTTACTCCGTGTGTGGGCAAGTCCATTAATTTCAAAAGTCCTGCGGACTAGCACACAGACGGCCAAATTGTCCGCAGGACTTCCGAGTCCGGCGGATAATTTTGAGTCAAGACTTTTTTCTAAGTCCACCAGACTTTTGGGGGGAAAAAGTCCGCCGGATAGTCCAATCGTGTGTACACGGCATTAGAGAGGATAAGGAAGGAGATTCCCTTACAATGAAGAACACCAACATGCATAATTATTGGGGTAGTTTGAAACCGTAGGGGTCCTAAGGCCAAGGTAGAGCCATCCACTGCAGATACCGAGAGGGGCTTTGCCTAGGAAATGAAAGGAATGCCCAATTCAGCGGCCAAGGACTGCTCAATGAAGTTCCTGGTTGCCCCAGAGTCCATATATGCAGCTACTCGGTATGGAGACAGGTAAGACAAATTGAGGAAAAGTGATGGAATTCAGGTTCTGGTCTAGATCATCTACCTCTGAGGGACCTAGACCCGAGAGTTTTCTAGGGCAGACAGGACTTTAATATGTGACCGTCAGCTCAACAAAAAAGGCATAGGCTGAGTTTCAGGTGACGTGCTTATTCTTGTGGAGTGAGGCACGTCTGTCCTAATTGCATAGGTTCTTCAGATGCTGGCATAGTTGCAAAGGTGAGCCTCCATAAAAACAGGAACTAAATGATCCACTGGGGGGCAATGTGGACAAGCTCTTTCCAGACCGCACTCCTGGAAGATTCGGATGCGATCAAGTCAACCAGGGTATGGTTCTGCCAGCTAATTCGTCCTTAAAAATGATCCGCTAAACCCTGGCAAAAAGTTGCAGTAAGGGCCTCATTATTCCATGCTAGTTTTGAGGCCAAGGTACAAAACTGAACTGCATATTGACCAACAGTCTTGCTTCTTTGATGAAGGTATACTGGTTGAGAGTTCCTGAAGATGGCCCGTTTGATTGGCTGAAACGTGTAGAGATTGGCCCGCAGCATCGTGTCATTGTGACACACTTCCGGTCCCAGAAATCAACCAGTATACCACAATGGCGGCATAACATTGCATTTGGGCAGATTTCCTGGGAACTTACCTGCTGTTCACACCGGGTGCCAGCTTTACAGGCACCCTTACATGTGAGTTTAATTACTATGTTTTTTTTTATATGGAATAAATGTTTTAAAAACATTGCTGTACAATGAGGCTTTTTCTGTCATTTGCATGAGGAACATCTACCCCAAACAACGCTAGTATATAGAGTAATGAGGCCCTGTTTATCATATCCAGTCATATGAGGAAGTATCGATCCCGAACCACATCAGTCCACAGAAAATCCACGGGGACTGCCCCACATGCGTGTTTGACCAAACTAGAAATAGTTGGTCCATTTGGAGGGGTGAGTTCACATCCATGTGGGGGCACTGTCCTGTGAGCACATATCAAGCACTTATCAAGCACGGATTCATATCCACTTTGTAGAGCACGAGCACTTTAATTGGGATTTGGAATATTTTATTGCTTCAAGTTTACTAATGTTTACCAACCAATCTTCTGTATGTGACTTTCTAGCGATTTTTTAAAAACGCACCAGGTTTCAAATGGGATATCTATCTAATCTTTGTAGCACTTAGCGCTGTATATTTATTTTTATTATTAGTATCATTTTGCACTTGCAAGGTTATATTCACTGCAGCTGTTAATTTATATGGTATCACTTATGCCCCATACACACAATCGGACTATCCGGTGGATTTGTCCGCCGGACTAGAGTCCACGACACGATTGGAAATTCCGATGTAAAATGTCCGATCGGACCATGTTGTTGGAAAATCCGACCGTGTGTGGGGCTCCATCGGACTTTTTCCGACGGAAAACATTTGAGAACCTGCTCTCAAATTTTCCGTCAAAAAAATCCGATCTGACTTTTTCCGATCGTGTGTAGTGAATTCCGACGGACAAAGTGCCAAATTACGAGACCAAAGCTATTGGCTACTAGCCTCTACGTAGTTTCGTCGTACGCAACAAACGTCACCACGTTCAGAATGATCGGATTTTCCGACAACTTTGTCCGACTGTGTGTATGCAACACCAGTGTCGGACAAAATCCGTCGGAAAAAATCCGACGGATTTTGTGGTCGGAATTTCCGACCGTGTGTACGGGGCATTAGAAAGAAGTTTTTACTCAAAATGTTCTGGCGGACTCGGCAGTCCGGCGGACAATCCGGCCGTCTGTGTGCTAGTCCACGGGACTTTTGAAATGAACGGACTTGCCGACACACGGAGTAAAGTCCGTTCATTTATAATGTGACTCCAGGTAGACGGGACTAGTGAAGGAAGTCAATGTCGCCGCCTCGATCGGCGAGATTGACACCTTGCTAGCCCCGTCACCTGGTATGGACCCCAATGATTAAGTCACTTCGACGAAACATGTCTGGGCATGGTTACATGGCAACTGTGAGGAGCATTTGACATTCGACGTTCCAGTTACTGGGTGTGCTGTGCCGTGAAGTGAAAGGGAGTGAAGTGAAAGAGAAAGAAGACAGCGTGGAGGTTGAGACACACTGGTATTAACGCCGGGTCCGCCGAGACCGTAATACATCAGGGTCACCACTGCAGGGTCCTTGCTTCTTGTTGAAAAGTTTATGTTGAAGTGCCTTGATTTTATATGAAGGATGTAAGTACAATGGTTGAAGATTTTTGTGTGCTGTTTTAATAAATGGTTTACTCTCCTTCACTATTGGAAGAATCTCTTTTTTCCTTATATGTGGATTGCAAGTATCTACATTCCTTTTGGATCCATCTGTTACCCGTGTGGGGCTATTAAGCAAGTTGGCCGAGCATGAGAGTGCAAGGCATATGCTGCTGGTGAGTGCGTTTCTTAAGGGTGCGGTAGCACTGAACACAGGTGGTGTGGTGGAAGATTGCTTTCAAGTCACTTCAGGAATTTTGTTTAACCACATGCCGACCGCGCTATAGTCGAAAGACGTCTACAGTGTGGTCGGGTTTTCCTGAGTGGACGTCCTACGGACGTCCTCCCAGAAACTTGCTCCCGCACGCCCCCTGGGGCGCGCACTCGGGAACATCCATGACCGCCGGGTCCCGAGGACCCGGCGCATCACGGATCACGGTAAACGGCCGCTGATAGCGGCCGTTTACCATGTGATCGCTCCGTCAAATGACAGAGCGATCACATGTACACAAACTGGCGTCACGTCATGACGCCGGTTCCCCCCTCTCCTCTCTGTACTGATCGGTACAGTCCCCGAAGTTCATTAAGGTATACCATGTCAGAGATATCCCTGACTGTGTGGGGACGGCACTAGGACTATAGCCAGACCAAAAAGCAAGGCCAA
Source organism: Lithobates sylvaticus (assembly GCA_028564925.1). NCBI lineage: Eukaryota > Metazoa > Chordata > Amphibia > Anura > Ranidae > Lithobates > Lithobates sylvaticus. Next base: position 434,994,392 of record CM053026.1, read on the forward strand.
TAAACTGGATGCATACCTTTACTAAAAAGTGCTGATGCAGAGGAAAGATAGGAACATAGAGATAAGCATTTTTGATGTCCAGAGAGGCCAGAAATGCTCACTGTTCCAGGAATGCCACAACAGGATTGATCTAGATCTTTTCTTTATAGAACTTCATAAGATAAATGAAGGCGTTCAGAACCCTGAGATCGAGGATTGCTCAAACTCTGGAATCTCGTTGGGAACTGTAAACATCTTTTAACCGCTTCCCGACCGCCTCCTGCACATATACATCGGCAGAATGGCACGGCTAGGCAAAACCACATACAGGTACGTGGCCCTTTAATTGCCTAGCCGTGGGTCTCCGGGGGGCGCACTCGTGACCCGGTCGGGAGCTCCGTGACCACGGCCGCGGGACCAGCGGACCCGATCGCCGCTGGTGTCCCTCGATCGGGTCACAGAGCTGAAGAACGGGGAGAGGTCTGTGTAAACAAACCTCTCCCCGCGCTTCCTACTCTGCCTGTCATTGATCGGCTGTTCCCTGTCATCGGGAAAGCCGATCAATGACGTCAGACGTCAGCCCCGCCCCCTAATGTTAAAAAACACACACGTCACAGCCCATAACCCCTCTCTTCCCCCTAGTGGTTACCTCTTTCACTGCCACTGTCATTTATACAGGAATCAATGCATTTAAATAGCATTGATTGCTTTATAAATGACAATGGTCCCAAAAAAGTGTCAAAAATGTCCGATGTGTCCGCCATAATGTCGCAGTCACAATAAAAATCGCTGATCGCCGCCATTACTAGTAAAAAAAAAATTAATAAAAATGCTATAAAACTATCCACTATTTTGTAAACGCTATAACTTTTGCGCAAACCAATCAATAATCGCTAATTGCGATTTTTTTTACCAAAAATATGTAGAAGAATACGTATCGGCCTAAACTGAGGAAAAAAAATGTTTTTTATATATTTTTTTTGGGGATATTTATTATAGCAAAAAGCAAAAAATATTGCATTTTTTTCAAAATTGTCGCTCTATTTTTGTTTATAGCGCAAAAAATAAAAACCGCAGGGGCAATCAAATACCACCAAAAGAAAGCTCTATTTGTGGGAAAAAAAGGACGCCAATTTTGTTTGGGAGCCACGTCGCATGACCGCGCAATTGTCAGTTAAAGCGTCACAGTGCCGAATCGCAAAAAGGGGCCTGGTCCTTTGGCTGCCAATTGGTCCGGGGCTGAAGTGGTTAACAAACAAAATGTCCCTTTATTGAAATATTGGGATGGTACAGAAACCAACAGTGCATAATGGAATTAGGGTAGAAAACTGTAAATATGTTTAAATAGCATATTCAAAAGCAGCAGACTGTTTCTGGGGCCCTGCTGTTTCTGGGGCCCTGCAAAGGATAGAGAAAAAAAAAAAAAAAGCGGTCAAATGATAACTAGGCTACCAAGCTAGTAAGGGGAGTGATTAGTCATGGCTCAGGTGTGTGATCTCATGGTCTGCTGCATGTTTGAACTAAATGTAATGTATATTCCTAAATCCTCATATTGATAAATACTAGAAGGGTAATTTTTTTTTTCTTTTATTGTACAGTATGCTTTAAATGTGCTGTATGTTTTTTTTTTCCACATAATAGTGTATTCATAGAGTTATCTAACATTATCACTGTATAGGGACCAACCAATATGTATAGCCACCCCCCCCCCCCCTCCACACACACACGCACTCTTCTAACAGCCGGTGAACACCAGGAATACATGTTAGTCTATTAACTATCTTGTTTTTATCCAATCAGTATCTCTATAGAAAAATAATTTTAATCATCATCATCATAATGGAGAGGGGGGGAGTTTGAGTAAACTTTGGTGGGTGGTACCAATGTGCCCTCTGTTTTGATTAGTTCATTGCTGCATTTTCTTTTATACATGTATAATACTCTGCATATGCAGTTATTATCACCTTGGTACAGGGAGCCTATGTGTCTCTGAAATGTTTGACACCAACCTTTAAAACAGACTTGTGCTGTTTTTTCTTTTTCCTTTGGATGCTCAAATATGAGTCTTTCAATTGCAGTGAACAGCCCACCCCTGGGGCTACCCAGTAAGTCGAGTTTGACAATGCCACCACAGTGACCTAGAAGTCCAGAAAGAGAGGCTGGGTATCATGTTCCAGGTCTATCGGTGATCGTCGATCCTTATAGTGCTCACATTATTGAGAAATACACAGTAATTGATTTCCATACATGATTTAGGACCAAGGCTGTCCGTGACAGCCAAGATTTAGAGCCACCATGCAAATAATTGTCTGGTGGGTTTTAAAGGGAGGGCATTTATTAATGTAACTCCAGTAGGAAGCATCTGTTTTAATTAAGTTATCCTAAGGTAGGTTCAGACAAAATGCAGAGTAAAGGCACACATAACACTGCAGCTTTTCTCTCTTTAGTGCACCCAAGGGTGTTCCAATCCTAGAAACGCCCCTAATACTTTACAATGTACATTAGTAAAATAATCATGTCTGTGGAAAGTCACATAACTTGTAAACACCAAATTAAAATAAAAAAAACAAATACCTTGTTTAAACTTCGAGCTGCACTGTCTTTTCCACCTGGAGTTAAGTTTCTCAGCTGAACATCCAGTAAATCCACCAGCTGATCCATGGCACGAACAGAATATGTGATATCTCCAGCATTCAGATGGCCTCTTGTATGTTCTGAAAGCTCCCTCGCAATGTTGGCAGCTGTTTCTAGTGACTTCAACTAGGGAGAAAAAGGTCTACATTAAAATATGTCTGCATACAGATGCAAACAGAATTCTAGCTTTCTGCAAAACATATACAGTATATTGATTTTCATGTAATAAAAAAGTTACATAGATAGATTGAAAGAATCTAACTCATGCCTTCCTATTGAACTGTATAGTTGGGGTGTCGCATGTACTAACACACTCATTTTTTTTCTACCTGATAGATACACATACATTCTATTCTATTGTGGGTTACAAGCACCAGCATAGCCAGTAAACAAAGTAGAGTACATGTCTGGAGGCTGGAAGCCCCACAAAGGACCAACAGCTAAGGTTGTCAACAAATAACAATGTTTACTAAGAAAAAGGCTGAAGCCTAGATACCTAACCACTGAATTCAGGGAAAGGAGGGTTACCAACCAGCGAACAGCTGGAGGTTAAAGTAGAGCACCCATTCTAGACTTCAGGGAAAAGAGGGATCTATAATGTGACAGCCCTTTCAGCTGCAATCTAAAGAAAGAGAGGAAGGAAATCTTCAATGTCAAACAAAGAAGGATAGAATACTAAGCCCCCTTTAAAAGAGAAGTATGGGATTTATTTTTTTCCCATAATCACACTTACCTAGGTGGATTCAGCATCGGATCGAACACAGCCAATGGCTCGTTTCTCTTTTCTCCCCGAGCAGAGAGTTGCCGCCTGTCAATCAGCAGCACTCCTGCTCTGCTCCTTCATGCTCACTAAGGCACTGAATTGTGGAGGGGCGGGGAGCGGCCGTCTCAGCGGCTCACTGAGAGGCTGGGACCGCTATCAGTCTAGGCATCTGGCAGATCCAGACTCCCAATGTCAGGATGACGTGGTGCCTGGACTGATCTGTGTGACATCAGCAGAGAGCGGACTTCAGACCGCCCTCTGCTGAAAATGGGTCACAGGAGTGCAAAACAAATTGCACTCCTGTGACCCTTAGGAGAAGTCCAGCCAAACGAGTTCAGGCTGAACTTCTCCTTTAACTAAGGGGGAGGGATCTATGCACCTGTATAAAAGGTAAGGCTGGGTTAAGATATATTGTAACTCAACAGACATACAGAAACCTCAGGAGGGGAAGATTGAGAAGGAGATCTTTTAACTCACACCTAGAGATGATTCAGAGCTCTGATAACCACAATACAACCTGTCTGATTATAAGGTTGTATAATTAGTTTGATAAAAAGAATGAAGATGATCTTTCTTCTGTACAGTAAATAGGTCCATAAGGTTCTCCAGACCTGCAATTCCCTACCAATGAGAACACTTCAGCTAGGTAACAGAGAGCTGTGTCTGCTGGGTTTCCTAGAAAGTACAAAACTAACAAGATAAAGATTTTCTTGCATAGAAAAAAAAATTTCATTTTTGATCATGGGCTCCATTCACAAAGCAGTATCTTACCCAGGGCCGGATTAAGAACATCATGGGCCTGGTGCTGAGGATTGTGGTGGGGCTTTTTATTTAAAAAATTAAATAAAATAAATAAAAATTAAAAATGCAAACAATATTTTGTTATAACAAATTAAATTAGAAAGAAGGAGGATGAGAGAGAGAGAAAGGGGATGAGAGAGGGGTGAGAGGTAAGCGAGGGAGCATGAGAGATAGAGGGGGGATTAGAGAGAGACAATGCAAATGAGCATGCGTGGAAGTGACAGCAACACAGCCCGGCCAAGGCAAGTAGGACTGTAGGCACAGAACCCGGAAAGGAAGACAGGGTGAAGATGGAACAAAAGTGCTCCCATTCTAGAGCTGGTAACATTGAGGATATTCAATATTCAATATAATTTTAAAGAACTGTTTTTGTGTGTAAGAGGCATAGGGGAGGAGTATAGATGGTATAAAAGTGGGAAGTATGTGCAGGTGAGGGAGAGGAATGTGGAGGGTATAACATTGGGCACTATGTACAGGAGAGGAATGTGGAGGGTATGCCAGTGGGCAGTATGTACAGGAGAGGAGTGTGGAGGGTATGCCAGTGGGCAGTATGTACAGGAGAGGAGTGTGGAGGGTATGACGGGGGCAGTATGTACAGGAGAGGAGTGTGGAGGGTATGATAGGGGCAGTATGTACAGGAGAGGAGTGTGAAAGGTATTATGAGGGTGGTATGTACAGGAGAGGAGTGTGGCTAGAAAGATAGTTGGCAGTATGTACAGGAGTGGAGTGTTGGGGGTATGACAGTTGGCAGTATGGAGAGGAGTGTGGAGGGTATGACAGTGGGCAGTATGTAGAGGATATGATAGTGAGCAGTATGCAAAGGAGAGGAGTATGGATGGTATGACAGTGGGAAGTATGTACAGGAGAGAAGTGTGGAGGGTATGACAGTGGGCAGTATGTACAGGAGTGGAGTGTTGGGGGTATGACAGTTGGCAGTATGGAGAGGAGTGTGGAGGGTATCACAGTGGGCAGTATGTAGAGGATATGATACTGAGCAGTATGCACAGGAGAGGAGTATGGATGGTATGACAGTGGGAAGTATGTACAGGAGAGGAGTGTGGAGGGTATCATAGTGGGCAGTATGTACAAAAGAGGAATGTGGAGGGTATGACAGTGAGCAGTATGCACAGGAGAGGAGTATGGATGGTATGACAGTGGGCAGTATGTACAGGAGAGAAGTGTGGAGGGTATGACAGTGAGCAGTATGTACAGGAGAGGAATGTGGAGGGTATGACAGTGAGCAGTATGTACAGGAGACGGGTGTGGAGGGTATGACTGTGGGCAGTATGTACAGGAGAGGAGTGTGGAGGGTATGACAGTAAGCAGTATGTACAGGAGAGGAATGTGGAGGGTATGACAGTGAGCAGTATGTACAGGAGAGGAGTGTGGAGGGTATGACAGTGGGCACTATGTATAGGAGAGAAGTGTGGAGGGTATGACAGTGGGCACTATGTATAGGAGAGGAGTGTGGAGGGTATGACAGTGGGCACTATGTACAGGTGAGGAGGATGTAGGAATCTGGGAAGGAAAAAGGTAAAGGTTTGTGGAAGGATGTTTAGGGACTGTGTAGTGGTTAAGCGGGCCATACATGAATTGAAATTAAGCCAATTAAGAGACAAGCTATAGTCGATCTATGTATGGGCTAGCTGGTTGTATACAAGTCAATCTATTAATCGACTTGAGTACAACCAGCCTGTCAGGTTTTTCCCAAAACAGTCAGTGCTGCCAGCTATATTTAGCAATTGATCATTGTATTCTGTGGGTTGGGAAGGCTCCCCACTAGCAGAACACAATAACACTGCAGGATTGATTCCCCCATCCACATGTCAGCAGGTGAGAAGGTGTGTGGGGACAGGCTGGGGAGAGATGTCTGTCAGCAGGTGGGTGTGAGGTGGTCATGGAGGGATATAAATCAGCGGGTGGGGGGAGTAACTGGGAGTGATATCTTTTGGATTAGGGTCTGTCATCGGCAGGTTGGGAAATGGTCACCTGTGATATAAGTTGAAGGGAGGAGGCTAACATGGAAAGTGGCTGGGGAGTGACCTGGTTGGTGGTGAGTGTGAAATGAATAATGTGTTTCAAGTTTCTTTCACATTTGCAGTAATGCTTACTGCCCTCTGAAAAGTGATCTGTGGTGTATAGCTTTTCAACAGCAGCTGGCAGGCGTTCATGAGGTGCTACTGCCGCCTCCTTTTTTTTTTTTTTTTTTTTACATTGCTGAATGGCAGTTGTACATTGTTGGACTATGCTGCTACTGCGAGCGAGTTTGATAGGCGGTGCTGCCTGTCAAACTCTGCAGGCTTTAAGCTATCCATTGAGCTCAGTGCCTCTGACAAGAAGTGAGGAGAGGCACTGTGAGCTCATTCTCTCAGTCTGCTGCAAACAGAGTGTGCCAGCTTGTATTTAAACTGGCTGCTCCGTATGTAGCTTCTGACATGCTGCGCAAGGAGCCCCGTATCTCTAGGACTATAGGTGATAGGAGCCCCAAATTTTGACCAGTAGTGGGGTAGACCTTCAGCTACCTACCTCCCTGGTCACTGAGCCATGACCTTAAAAGTCAATCGTTTTTTTGTTTTTTTTTTGTGTGAGTTTTTATTTTTATTTTTAAATGGACCTATCTTAAGGTAAGGAGCCTGGAGCTGCAGCTCCAATAGCCCCTATATTAATCCGACCCTATCTTACCACATCTGAGTATGCAGTAACCTTGCAGCATAGTTACATAGTAGGTGAGGTTGAAAAAAAAGACAAAAGTCAATCAAGTCCAACCCATGTGTGTGATTATATGTCAGTATTACATTAGCATACTCTAGGTGCGGCCAGATCAGAGTCTGGTAGAGCAGGAGAATTATAGTTTTATCTCTGGAGTTGATCCCCTTTTTAATGCATGCCAATATTCTGTTTCCTTTGTTAGCAGCAGCTTGGCATTGCATGCCATTGCTGAGCCTATCATCTACTAGGACCCCCAGGTTCTTTTCCATCCTAGATTCCCCCAGAGGTTCTCCCCCCAGTGTATATATTGCATTCATATTTTTGCCACGCAAATGCATTATTTTACATTTTTCTAGATTAAACCACAGTGTTTTTCAAAAAGTTTTTTGCCATTCACTAAAAAGTGCTACTAAAATATTGCATGAGTTATTTTATGAAGTCATGTGGTATTTTAGTAGTGAAAGCCTGTGGTAATTTACCGCCGGCGGTAGCCGTTGTCCCTAACACAGGCTGTAAATAGCTGGTTGTTAAGGAGCGGGCAGCCGCCAGCATCCTTAACAACCAATAACTGTCATGGTTACCATTGCGTCCTTCACAACCAAATGAGTCATTAGCTGTCAGCAGGGTTACTGCAGACATATGTTTGAATTTCCTAAAAGCAAATACAAACATTAGCAGCTCTAATTGGTCAAAATTCAGATCAACATATATAAAAGTCCTTCTTTGACACTCCGTGAGTATAAAAGCTATGAGCCTGTTCCCAATCTGCATTGAATGACAAGAGATTGTTGCAATTATGACAGTTCCCGTCACAACTTGTGGCAAACCCCCCAATGGGTAACGACTCACCAGATCACAGCAAAAGCCAAGCCTTATACGCTAATATCTCTTTATCTTGCGGTCTGTTGAATGTCAAACTCTTCATCTATATCAACTCATCACCATGAAAGAGACTCACATAGCGTGAAATTGTTATGATAATTTTGATCCATAAAAACCCCCTTAATACATTGCACTTACAAAGATAAAGGCACACAAAAGCATGTAATACCCTCTAATAACATCAGACTGCTAGTGCAACTCTCACAACCCTTTTGTTGAAACGAACCAGGCAGTTCCCGGGTTGAGAGGAACAATCACATCTTACAGGTTGATCAAGTCTCCTATGAAATGCATTAGGGCACGACCACGCGATCAGAGGGCGTAGCCACACTACTCGACTGCTCATTCATATAGGCCAGCACACACCAAGAATCTTAACCCTGTGTGTGCTTAATTATACATGCCTTAACCATCTTAATCATGACCTCTTTGTTCTTATACACATAAACATCACCCGGAGGCATATGCTAAACCAGGCATCTGATGATATCTCAATTATATATGAGAGCCAGCACTTATTGTCTCTAAACTAATTTTGTATTATATTGTGTAAAATTAACTACTACTACCCCAGCAGGGTTAACATAAAACTCAGTCACACTGAGCAGTTAGCCAGAGTATGCTGTTCATGGGATATTTGTGATTGCAACAGGATCAGATTGGTCTGGTAGTGTATGGGCCCTTTATAGTTCTACATCCTGAAATTGAAGAGCAATCGTTCATTGTGATGATATAAATGTTTAAAACATGTGTGTCTGGATATATAATACAATAAGATAAAGAATTAAAAAAAATAATAATCCAATAAGATAACCATATTAATACACATAATATAATATATATATATATATATATATATATATATATATATATATATATATATATATATAAAATGACAGTGAACATCAAAGTCGCATTCTATATATTCAAAATTAAATAGACCAATCCCAAAAAACATTCTAAATCATAAAATAATAAAACCAATTAAAAAGAAATACGTATACAGTATGTAAGCACATAAGTAATCACTAATAATGTGATTCTGCAGCTAACTGACAGTATATGCAGGACTGCAAAGACCTGTGTAAATCATTAACGAGGCTGCACCATGGCATTAATGTGGACCGTGCTCCGCAGCTAACTAACACAGTAAACACAGGTCTGCAAAACATCAGAATGCAGAGCCCAGTGCCTGAAAGCTACATTCTAGGCTAGACCTGCAATTTTCGATGTAGCCAGGTCCGGGTATGGTTTCCAAAGCTTCTGCTGAGGATAAACTGATCCAGATAGTTGCTGTATAGAAAACAGAAATTAAAATGAGAGAAAATTAGACATGTGCACAACGAAAAAATTTGTTTAGTTTAGTTTTGTTTTGATTTGTTAATCAAGTTATTTTGTTTAGTTAAATTTGGTTGATTCGTTCAATTCGTTTTCAAAATTCGTATTTTACTGATTTTTTCGATTCGAAACAATCAAATCGATAAATTTTCAAATTGGTGGAAACAAAAATGTTATATTGCTTTCAAATGAAATGCAGCAAAGTGAAAAAAACTAAAGAAAAATCTTCATCAAATGATTGCAATGACTCTTTAAATCAACTTCGGATTAACAAAAACAGCATTATTTTGAAATGGTACTGCAATAACACACACAGTCTTTGACTTCAGCAATATGTGTAGTGAGAATTCGACTGGAGTTCAATGTAAAATTCGATTCGAATTTCAGTCCAAATTTCCGAAATTCAGACAAATTTCGTTACGTTATTCGGAGCATTTGGTAAAAAAATGTTATAGTAATTCGGGTATTCACATATCTCCGAATAACGAAAGATTTGTCCGAATATTAATTCTGAATGAAACGAGGTGCACATGTCTAGAGAAAATATGTTCCAAATTTTACCGAGCAGAGCCAAGTAAAAACCATTCAACCTCCTGGGACACTAGGAAAAATTGAGGCATCATGGCTGGAGATGGATTATATAGGGGTTGGTAAAAAAAAAAAAAAAAAAAGATTCAGGACAGGGCATAAAGCCTTTATTTCATTTGAAAATGACTTTGCAATGCATTGTACCAGAACCATCATTTTAGTGTCTAGTTATTTAGGGATTTTAGGTCCATAGGATGAATACCTTCATTTGGTTTTAGTAATGTGAACAGGTTTGAAAAGAACCTTTTGAACCTGTTTTCCAGAGGGACCAGAAAAATCACTCCCTGAGAGAAGAGGTAGTTCAGGGCATTCTGCAAATCTGATGCTATGTGTTTTTGAGTAGATAGAAGCCCCTGAAGAGGAGGGTGAGGCCTTACCTTCTGTGATATCCTTTATGAACTTGTCAAGTGCCTTCCCAAAAAAGACTTCCTACTTCAAAAGGCGTCTTATACAGGCTGCTTCAGCTGACCAGGCTTTCAGCTATAAAATTCTGCACATAAGCAGAAATGAGAGTCATCCTGGAAATGTATGTCATTACTTGTTCTAAGGCATGAACATAGAAAAGTAAGGTGGAAGGCAGTGTTTGTAATTGTTCTGCCAAAGTTTGGTCTTCAAAGACGGGATCCTGTTGATTGTTCATCGTTGTCCTAGATTTTAAATTTTCTGTCTGCAGAATCCTTAAATGAAGGATCATCTTATAGAGACATGGTAAAATGTTTGTTTATAACTGGTTATAGCTCAGCATTGACTCACGGTGAGGTCCAAACCTTTTTTGAGAAACTCTGTTATCAAAAATTGCCCATTTTATTTGTTCATACAGTAAGTGAGGAATGTATTTTTTTTGCTCCTCCAGATTTCCAATGTGAGCTTCCAGAAGGGGTTGCATCTGTCGCAAGCCGTATTCATCCTAGAGCTGTTGCTCCTTTACTGTATACAAGTGGCACACTGTGCATTGAACTAAACCTTCAACCTTGCTAGCACTCATTATTCCACTTACAATATTAATATTACTTACGGCAAATTTCAGATGTTACCTACAGGTCAGAAGATTCCTGTTTCAATCTCCTCAAATGTCCCACTTTGTCAACGTTCCAGCAAGCAAAATGTGAGCAAGCCAAAAATTTGTTATAGAAAGTCATATACTACCTGCACCTGTGAACAATTAACCACTCCCCTTAATAAGCAGACTGAAGGAAGGAAAGAAAAAAAAGAAAGAAGATGTTTAACCACTTAAGCCCTGGACCATTTTGCTGGCCAAAGACCAGAGCACATTTTGTGATTCGGCACTGCTTCGCTTTAACTGACAATTGCGCGGTCGTGCGACGTGGATCCCAGACAAAATCAACGTCCTTTTTTTCCCCACAAATAGAGCTTTCTTTTGGTGGTATTTGATCACCTCTGGTTTTTATTTTTTGCGCTATAAACAAAAGTATATAAAAAAAAGATTTTTTTTTTCCTCAGTTTAGGCCGATACGTATTCTTCTACATATTTTTGGTAAAATAAATGGCAATAAGCGTTTCTTGATTGGTTTGCGCAAAAGTTATAGCGTCTACAAAATAGGGGTTAGTTTTATGGCATTTTTATTATTATTTTTTTTTTTTTAAATAGTAATGGCGGCGATCTGCGATTTTTATCGGGACAATTTTGACACATTTTTGGGACCATTGTCATTTTTACAGCGATCAGTGCTATAACATTGCACTGAGTACTGTAAAAATGACAATGGCAGTGAAGGGGTTAACCACTAGCTGGTTAGGAAGGGGTTAAGTGTGTCCTGGGGAGTGATTTAACTGTTAGGGGGAAGGGCTGTGTGTGACACATCACTGATCATAGCTCCTGATCACAGGGAGCTATGATCAGTGACACTGTCACTAGGCAGAACGTGGAGATGCTTGTTTACATTAGCATCTCCCAGTTCTTCAGCTCCGTGAGGTGATCGCGGGTATTCTACTCACGATCCTACTCACTGAGCTCCCGGCAGGGTCGCACCCATGCCGCCGCCGGCGTGCACGCGACCACACTGCAGCAAATTCAAAGGGACGTACCTGTACGTCCATTTGCCCAGCCGTGCCATTCTGCCGACGTAAATCTACATGCGGCGGTCGGCAATTGGTTAAAAAGCTGCCAGCAAAGATCCCATAGAAGAAAATAAAACAATTGCAGCCATAAGCAATCACCAGCATTCAAAAGCAAAACTCCTGTTTTTCACTTTTCAACTTATTCAGCTTCTAGCCAGCAAAGTGAGTATACTGACAGCGTTGACTGTCAGAATACAATAACTGGCAGGGAGATTCCTCCATCCACACTGTTTAACATGGATGGCCCTAAAATGCCAGAACAATACAAATACCTCCCAAATAACCCTTTTTTGAAAAGAAGGTATTTAGTAAGAGGCATGGCAAGTTTCTAATTTATTGCCACAATTTTTGGGAAAATTAAGAAATTTATTTTATTTTTCATATTTTTATAACATACTGTCACCAGTGCAGTACCGTGTCATCATATGACTAGTGTGGTGATGATCAGGAATACTCACTGGTGACAGTATGTCCAAAAAAAAAAAGAATAATAATAATAATATTAAAATAGTTTTTTTATTCAATGTTTAATTTAATTTTACATTTTTTTATATTTTTACAATTTTGTTTACGAACTGTCATCAGAGTAGTTAAATGTCACCATATGAGCACTGTTGACCAAAGATTGCATCCACAAGGTAATATGATTAAAAAGAAAATGAATTATTACTACAAAATAAAGTTAAAATTATATGTTACAGTATAAATACATACTGTATATGCAACAAAAACAATTACTGAAACTCATCCAAAGTGTGTGTTGCATTCCCAGTACAATAATGCCAATAATCAATTATACCGATCAAAACATTCAATGTACAACCATTTACTTAATAATATATACATCTGGGGGTGAGACTAGCCCTTGAACTCAAAGCTTTTTTTGGAATGGTGTTCTGTGTCAAGAGTAGAGATGATGGGCGAACATTTCGAGCCGAGCATACCGTAATTTCGGCCCGAACCTTGCCTGTTCCACTGGTGGGAGAACGTCTGAATTTGCAGGTAGCAGGTTCACCCACCGAGTGCCCCACAATGAGATTCTAGGGCCCTAATTGGCTGAAGCCTTGCACCTGACCGCTGGTCAGGTGTAAGGCTTTGCCAGTTAGCACTGTCATAGCCCTGATTGGACAAAGTGATCACTTTTTCCAATTACGGCTCAGTACTCATAGTCCTACCCTACACTATAAAAGCTAAATTCCCATAGCCAGCTCTTGAAGTGTGTTGGAGTTGAGATAGTTAGAGCAGGGCTCGTTTTGCTACTAGCAGTTAGTGTGTTCACTGTTCACTTATTGTGACTCTTGAGTGCAGTGTTAGTTTATTGTTAGTATAGTGTGTGAAAATAGTGTGTCAGTGTAGTGCAATGTTGAACACAGCTTTACATAACATTTCACTGAGTGTAGAGTGTAAGTTTACTGTTAGTATAGTGAGAATAGTGTGTCAGTGTAGTGTGTCAGTGTAGCGCAGTGTTTAACCGCTTCAGCCTCGGAATAATTTACCCCCTTCCTGACCAGAAGACTTTTTACAATTTCGCACTGCGTTGCTTTAACTGACAATTGTGGGGTCATACAATGTTGTACCCAAATGAAAGTTGCGTCCTTTTTCCCCCCCAAATATAGCTTTCTTTGGGTGGTATTTTATCACCTCTGTGTTTTTTATTTTTTGTGCTATAAACAAAAAAAGAGCGTCAATTTAAAAAAAAATATATATATTTTTTTTTTTACATTTTGCTATAATAAATATCCGCAAAAATGTTTGTAAAAAACAAAATTTCTTCATCAGTTTAGGCCAATATATATTCTTCTACATATTTTTGTTAAAAAAAAATAAAATATAAATCGCAATAAGCGTATATTGATTCATTTGCGCAGTAGTTATAGCATCTACAGACTATGGGAAAGATTTGTGACATTTTTATGGCATTTTTATTATTATTGTTTTTTTTTTTACCAGTAGTGGTGGTTATCTGTGATTTTGCAGTATTGTGACATTGTGACGGACAGATCAGACACTTTTGACACATTTTTGGGACCATTGACATTTATACAGTGATCAGTGTTATAAACATGCATTGATTACTGTGTAAATGTCACTGGCAGGGAAGGGATTAACACTAGGGGGCGATCAAGGGGTTAACTGTGTTCCCTAGTTAGTGTTTCTAACTGTATGGGGATAGGACTGAATAAGGGGAGGAGACATATTGTTGTTCCTACCTAGTAGGAACAAACGATATGTCTCCTCTCCCTTTACAGAACAGGGATTTGTATGTTTACACACACAAATCCCTGTGCTGGCGCGCGTGCCCACGATCGCATGTAGCCGACGGCGATCACGCCCGCTGGCCACGCACATTGGGTCCCCCACCGTGCAGTAGTCGTGCGCACGCCCCTCTTAAAGGGTACAACATACCCATAATAGGTTTCACCCTGCAGAGCCATACTGGCGACGTACTGTATATCTGTGTGTGCCAGTCGGCAAGTGGTTAACACAGCTTTACATTACATTTAGTGTTCTTTTTTTCTTTGGTTGCTGCATGGTTTTTTTTTTCTATTTTTTTCCCTGCCTGACCCCTTTTTTAAATTGACTTTTTTTTATAGTTTTTACATTTCTTTTAGAGTCAGTCCTCAATTTAACTACTTCAGCCCCGGAAGGATTTACTCACTTCCTGACCAGGCCATTTTTTCGCTTTAACTGACTATTGCATGCGATGTAGTACCCAAATAAAATTGATGTCCTTTTTTTACCACAAATAGAGCTTTCTTTTTGTGGTATTTGATAGTTTCATAGTTTCTAAGATTGAATAAAGACACCAGTCTATCCAGTTCAACCTGAGCGAGTGTCTGCAACTGTCCCTATCCCTGTACATTGCACACTCACATCGGTCCCTACCTTTAAGGAGCCCACAATCCAAGGTCCCCATTCATATACTAGGGCCAATTTTTAGACAGAAGCCAATTAACCTACCTGCATGTCTTAGATCACCATTTTTTGCACTATAAACAAAAAAAGACTGACAATTTTGAAAAAAAAAAAACTATATTTTTTATTTTCTGCTATAAAATACACCCAATACATTTAAAAAAAAACAAAAAACAAATTTCTTACTCAATTTAGGCCAATTTGTATTCTGCTACATATTTTTCGTAAAAAAAACAATATGCATATATTGATTGGTTTGTTAAAAAGTTATAGCGTCTATAAAATAGGGGATAGATTTATGGCATTTTTTATAACATTTATGGCATTTTTATATATTTTTTTTTTTTACTAGTAATGGCGGTGATCTGCGATTTTTAGCGGGACTGCGACATTGCGGCCGACAGATCGGACACCTAACTGACATTTTTGACACTTTTTTTGGAACCAGTGACATTATTACAGCGATCAGTGCTAAAAAATATACACTGACATTGTACTAATGGTACTGGCAGGGAAGGGGTTAACATCAGGGTTTAAAGGGGTTAAATGTGTTCCCTCAGTGTGTTTACTAACTGTATGGGGGATGGGCTGCCTGGGACAACACACAGATCCATCTTCCTGCATAGCAGAAAGACAGGATCTGTGTGTCATCCCCTGACAGAACAGAGATCTGCCTTGTTTACTTTGGCAGATCCCCGTTCTGTCACTGCGTGAAACAATCGAGGGCCCTCTGACCAGCCCACCAATCGCTGTGTACGAGCCCGAAGTACACCAACAGCAATTTGCGCAGCCGAGCCAACCTGCCACAGTTATAACTGCAGCAGCTGGCCGGCAAGTGGTTAAAGTGCACCAATATTCAGTGAATAAAGTGCATCCAATTACACATCTATAACATTTGGGTAATAAGCCCACCCATCATATCTGGGAGGCCAACAAGGAGAGGCAGACATTCCCATGCCACTATGAGGGGGCCAGCAGCGTATGTGTCCACAGGCAAAGGTGGTCGTTATCTGTCCTCTGGCAGGTCACCTTTGTCTCTGTTCAGTGATGTTGCCCATGCTATCCAGCCACAACATGTAGAAGAGGAGGTGGACTGGCTTACTAAACCCTCCTCATCCACCTCCTCCTATATGACCCTTCAAGCTGGCACTACTGCGCACCACAGCTGCCAGAGCGGCTTATTCTGCCTCCTTGTCTGCAGCTACTCCGGCCATAGCCCCAGCATCATACATGGAGGAGTGAGCTGAATTATTTGAAAACAGTGTCAGCCACTTGCTGCTTGAGGATGCACAGACATTACTTGATTCAGATGTTGGTTCTGGAGGTAAATGAAGGGACTAACATGAGCCAACAGAGAGTGGGGAACACTGATAAACAACAAACTGGCAGTCTTGTTCCCCCAGCCACAGCGTATTACCAAGTTGGCTCCAGTGATGATGAGGATGGAGGGAATGCTGATGATGAGGTCACTGACGTGACTTGGGTGCCAGATAAAGCTGAGGAGGAAAGTGAGGGGGAGAAAAAACCCCAACGAGGCAGGATGTCCTCCAGAGGCAGGCATCATGGAAGATTAGAGAGCAGCCACCCTATGTCATCTGATTGTGGAACTGTTATCTCCTTGCCCACTTCTCACAGCTCAGCTGTGTGGGACTTTATCAGCACATGTGTAGCCAATTTCACTGTTGGAAATTGCAATTACTGCCACCAGCAGTTTAAGCGTGGCAAAAATACCAGCCATTTGGGTGCCACGTGCTTGATAAGGCATTTAACCTCGCACCACTCAGCCGTTGGCCAAAACACCTGAAAGCCACACACAAGGGACCAAATTCTTCTCCTCCTCACCTCTCATGTTTAATCCTGCTATATCTCATGACCTCTCAGCAGCCTCCACTGAAAGGCATGATTGTATAGCAAAGGGTGTCACAGGTCCTTGCAACACGTCTGTCAACAGCACACCACCAGCTGTAGCAGGCACATTTCTCTGCCCCAGCTGCTGCAGCACAAAAAAATACACTCCATGCCACCCACATGCCCAGCCTCTAAATTTCAGAGTGTCAAAATTGCTGGCTTTACAACTCATGCCTTTCCATCTGGTGGATTCTGTGGATTCAATGAATTTGCAGAATGTGCTGTACCACAATGGCAGGTTCCCAGTCGCTATTTCTTTTCACATAAGGTCATTCCAACTCTGAACATCACGTGGAAGGCAATGCTATGACTTAATTGGGCAAGGCATACAGCCGCAAGGTCCGCCTTACTGCTGACTCGAGGTCCAGCAAGCATGGTCAGGGATGATACATTTCATTCACAACACACTGGGTAACTCTGCTTGCAACTAGGAAAGATGTAGGACAGGGCTCAGTGCTGGAGCTTGTTTTGCCGCCACATCTCAATACAGCTGGTGGTGATGATGCGAGATCTGTCAGCTCTACCCCCTTCTCCTCCTCCTCCATGCCCTCCTCTGCTTGATTGTCCTATGGAGCGTTCAAGAGGCCATTCAACGAGTCAGGCTAAAAGATGCCATGCAGTGCTTCAGCTGGTCTGTCTAGAGTACAAAAGCTATACCGGAGCAGAGACTCTTTCAGCTCTGCAGGGGCAGGCCCAGAGGTGTTTCACGCCACGGAATCTTGAGCCAGGAATGGTAGTGTGCGATAGTGGCACTAACCTTCTGTCCGCCCTTCGACAGGGAAAGGTGACACAGTTTACACAGGTACCCAAGTTTGCAAGTTCTTCTAAAGCAGGCCAGAAGAGTCTGTAGCCATTACAGGCGGTCATACACAGCCAGTGCTCGGTTGGCTGAAATTAAGCAGGAATTCCACCTGCCCGTAAACTGCCTGATTTATGACACGCCCATCAGGGGTAACTCACTTTTGGCAATGCTGCAGTGGCTGCACATGCAGCAGAGGGCCGTCAACGAGTACCTGTATGAGTATGGCACAAGGACAGGCTCAGGGCACCTCAGCTTTCTTTCCCCATGCCAGTGGCTGCTAATAAGGGATGCATGCACTGTACTGTCACCATTTGGGGAGGCAACAAGGATGGTGCATGCATCAGTGACACAATCCCTCTTGTGTTCCTGCTGGAGCAGACTCTGCACGCTCTCAAGGCTCGCTTTATGCAGAAACCATTCTTCCTACGCCACAGAACACACAAAAGGAGAGGGAGGAGGAGGATTATGGCAGTTTTGGAGGCATTGAAGTAAAGGAAGACATATGTCAAACCTTAAGAGATGTTTTTCAGTCCCCAGAAACATTGGGAGGAGGCAGTTCCAGATACTGTAATCCTCAGATATCCCGAGGACTCTGTTTTTCATGCCTCCGCAATCTTGCGGGACATGGCTTCCCTTATTCTTCAAAGCCTGCGAAAGGACCAGAGAATTTGTGGCATCAAGGATAAGGAGCCAGGGAAAAATGTATTGCCTCTCAGGGATCAGAAAGGAATTTTCTCCCCCACTGTAGAAAATTGAAGCATGATTTGCTGGGGTTTTTTGCCTTCCTCTGGATCAACTGTGGGTAAAGGATTGTGTATATGGGATTGTATGATTTTTATTTATTTTTTGGTTGAACTAGATGGACTTGTGTCTTTTTTCAACCTGAATAACTATGTAACTATGTACCTCTAAAAGGTTACAGGGTGAAGGCAACATCACCCAAAGACCGATTTTTCTGCAAAGGTTTGACAGGGGCGTCACATTAAAATTTTTTACAGCAGGGCCAATTCTTGCTTTCCTCAAGACTACCTCTAGAAGGTTATGGGGTGCAGGCACCACCAACACCCAAAGCCCAATTTTTCCACACCTATTACTTCTATCCAAAGTCTGCGAAAGAGACACCAGACTTTATCTTAAAACAATTGTTAATCTTGGCCTGAGTGTACTATAATTTGGCTTCTTCACATAAGGCTTGCTCCCTGTGGTGCAAAACTTTGTTATTTCCATCCAAAGTCTGCCAAATGCCGCGTACACACGAAGGGACAATCCCGCGGGATTATCCTCTGGACTGAAGTCCAGCGGATAATCCCCTCGTGTGTGGGCGCCGGCGGACTTTTTGGCGCCAAAGTACGGCGGACTAAAGTTTGAAGTTTTGTTTTCAAATTATCCGCTGGACTTGGAAGTCCAGCGGACAATCCCGCCGTTAGTGGGCAAGTCCGCGGGACTTTTGAAATGAAGGGACTTGCCGCTCATCGGCAAGTCCGTTCATTTAGCACGTGACTTCAGGTTACGTAGCTAGCGTAGGCAGTTACTGCCGCCGCGCTAGCTCCGTGACCTGGCATGGATTTAAAGGGACTCCCCACGCCGAAAAAAAAAACGGCGTGGGGGTTCCCCCCAAATCCATGTCAGACCCTCATCCGAGCACGCAGCCTGGCAGGCCAGGAAAGGGGTGGGGACGAACGAGCGCCCCCCCCCCCTCCTGAGCCGTACCAGGCCACGTGCCCTCAACATGGGGGGTGCCCTGGGGAAAGGGGGGCCGTGCGGCCCCCCCACCCCAAAGCACCTTGTCCCCATGTTGATGAGGACAAGGGCCTCTTCCCGACAACCCTGGCCGTTGGTTGTCGGGGTCTGCGGGCGGGGGCTTATCGGAATCTGGGAGCCCCCTTTAATAAGGGGGCCCCCAGATCCCGGCCCCCCACCCTATGTGAATGAGTATGGGGTACGATGTACCCCTACCCATTCACCTAAGGTGTAAAATGTAAAGTACAAAAACACACACACTTTTGAAAAAATATTTTATTGCACTGCTCCGGGGGTCTTCTTCCGTCTTGGGGGTCTTCTCGCCGGACTCCCCCGCTCTCTTCTGCTCTTTTACCTAGCTCTTTCACGAGGGGGGGAGTCCGGCTACCTTCTTCGTCGTCGCCGCCGTCTGGGGGTCTCGATCCGCCTTCGGGGGTCTTCTTCCGTCTTGGGGGTCTTCTCGCCGGACTCCCCCGCCATTTACCAAGCTCTTTTACCGAGCGGGGGAAGTCCGGCTACCTTCTTCGTCGTCGCCGCCGTCGTCTGGGGGTCTCGATCCGCCTTCGGGGGTCTTCCGGGGGTCTCTTCTGTTCTTGCGGCGGTCGTCGTCTTCCGCGCCGCCTTGTCCTTCTTCTTGTTCTTGTTCTTGTTCTTCTTCTTCTTCCGATGTTGACCCGACGCTCTCTCTGCCCGGAATGCCTGTGCCGCTCTGCGCTCGGACTTATATAGGGGAATGGGGACAGGGTCACATGCACATGTCACATGGTGACCCCGCCCCCTTGTGTTGTCACAGTCCCAGCATCCTCCGGGACTGTGACAACACAAGGGGGCGGGGTCACCATGTGACATGTGCATGTGACCCTGTCCCCATTCCCCTATATAAGTCCGAGCGCAGAGCGGCACAGGCATTCCGGGCAGAGAGAGCGTCGGGTCAACATCGGAAGAAGAAGAAGAACAAGAACAAGAACAAGAAGAAGGACAAGGCGCCGGCGGCGCGGAAGACGACGACCGCCGCAAGAACAGAAGAGACCCCTGGAAGACCCCCGAAGGCGGATCGAGACCCCCAGACGACGGCGGCGACGACGAAGAAGGTAGCCGGACTTCCCCCCTCGTGAAAGAGCTAGGTAAAAGAGCAGAAGAGAGCGGGGGAGTCCGGCGAGAAGACCCCCAAGACGGAAGAAGACCCCCGGAGCAGTGCAATAAAATATTTTTTCAAAAGTGTGTGTGTTTTTGTACTTTACATTTTACACCTTAGGTGAATGGGTAGGGTACATCGTACCCCATACTCATTCACATAGGGTGGGGGGCCGGGATCTGGGGGCCCCCTTATTAAAGGGGGCTCCCAGATTCCGATAAGCCCCCGCCCGCAGACCCCGACAACCAACGGCCAGGGTTGTCGGGAAGAGGCCCTTGTCCTCATCAACATGGGGACAAGGTGCTTTGGGGTGGGGGGGGCCGCACGGCCCCCCTTTCCCCAGGGCACCCCCCATGTTGAGGGCACGCGGCCTGGTACGGCTCAGGAGGGGGGGGGGCGCTCGTTCGTCCCCACCCCTTTCCTGGCCTGCCAGGCTGCGTGCTCGGATGAGGGTCTGACATGGATTTGGGGGAACCCCCACGCCGTTTTTTTCGGCGTGGGGATTCCCTTTAAATCCATGCCAGCTTGCGGAGCTAGCGCGGCGGCATTTACTGCCTACGCTAGCTACGTAACCTGAAGTTACGTTCGAAATGAACGGACTGCTCCGTGTGTGGGCAAGTCCGTTCATTTTCAAAAGTCCCGCGGACTTTTGGCCGGCGGATTATCCGCTGGAGAAGTCCGTGCGTGTGTGGGCAAGTCCACACGCTCGGAAAGTCCAGCGGACCCAGCTGGAAAGTCCCGCGGGATTGTCCGCTGGACTAGGTCCGCCGGCAAAAGTCCGCACGTGTGTACGCGGCAAAAGAGACACCAAAATTTATCCCAAAAATCTCGAATCTTGTTCCGAGTGCATTGAAATGTGGCCTCATCATACAGACTGACCCCCCCCCCCCCCCAAGTTGTTGTTTACTAAATAAAAAAAGGTTGCAGGGAAAATTAATTTAGGTTCAATAGGTTTTGTTGTCTTATCAACACAAAAAAACAAAGAGGTAACAAGGTACAAACCAGTAGGCACACTGGCATATTGAGCTTGTGTTGCATAGTTGTTAACAAGGTAGTCTATAAAGCATACATGGATACGTGGAAGACAAGTCAACACCATTTAATTCGGAGTAATGAACTTATTGCGTTCTATACGCGGTCCCCATCCAACCCAGACCCCCCGATGAGAGCAGACTGTGTCCTATGGGATGGGGGCCCCACATTATGTGTCATTTATGTTAAAATAAGTTTTGTTATCAACACAATAATAGGGAAGTATGTGGATAATAATATCCAGAACTTCCGAGCGCAAAAACATTTGTGTACAATCATAACAATTTAAAATGGCATTGAGTGGTAATAATGTTCACATGTAAGGAACTAGAATACTAGTAGTTCCAAAGTAAAATTATGTTCAACCAAGGTAAAGGTATAGATAAGAAAGCTAGATGGTACAGAAAAAGGAAAAACACAGGGAAAATGTATTTAAATGTCTTTTTTTTTCTTTATAAATCTCAGTTTTGCTGCAGCAGGTTCTATACATGATGATGTGCCACTTTACAGGCAGACTAAGGGGACCTCCAGGCACTATATTTAAATACATTTTTCATTTTTATTGGTTCACTTTAAAAATTATAAAATCACTGCTCCTTTAAAAACAATATTTTCAGAAATTTTTTTTTTTTGCATTGATGTCCCCCAGGGCAGTACTCGGGCTCTGTGCCCTTTTTATGGCTAATAACTTGCATAAAAGCCTTCAAAAAGAGGACTTTTGATTTTTCCTGCTCGGGTCCCAGAGACTTCAATGAGGTTTGTTGTTCGTGTCTGAACTCTTGCGATGTTCGAGAGTTCTGGCGCGAACCGAACAGGGGGTCATTCTGCCCATCTCTATCCAGGAGTAAAACAAAATACATATTACAATTTGTACAATAAACAAGGATTCAAAATTGGGTCCACACCTGATTACCCACAAAAACGGGACATGCGGGAGGTCCTAAAATATGATTACAGACATAGATTTTGATATACTTGCTGTAAGGACTATGTGTATCGGGTGAGCACCGAGACGAAAGAGGGAAAAGGCAAACAACACAGACACAGAATGCTTGAAAAGTAATTTAAGAGATCTAAGAGGAGTGAAGGAAAGATAAGAAATACAAAATCATCACAAAAAAAAACCTCAGATTAAGCCCCAAGGGTGTGCTTAGATCTAAAAGGCGTGGAGGAAGAATAACCAATACAAAACCAATACAAAATCATCACACAAAAAACAATTAAGCACCAAGGGTGTGCTAAGATACATACCTACATGCACATGTATACATACACATATGCAAGCATCTAATGTATCTTCCCGAACCACAAACATACATATCAGTAAGACAAAGGTCATCCAGGGACATCAGTTGTAGAAACTCAGCAAGTGTAGATCATAAAGGTAGCCACAGTTAAAGTGGTTGTAAAGGTTTTTTATCTGAATACATTCTATGCATTAAAGCAGACCTTCAGTAATTTTTTCAACTTTCCATCTATAAAATCTTCTGCCCTTGTTGCTTTAACTTTGGAAAGTAAAACATTTATTTTCGGCAAGTAAATACCTTATACAGCCCACTTCCTGTTTCTTGTCTGGTAAAAAGGCCAGGCTTATGACATCATGCACACCTCTCTCTCTCACTCTCCTGAGAGTTTGTCAAGAAAGGAGGGGGATGAGTCATGAGAGGGCCAATGAGAGCTGCGAGGCTGCAGAGCTGGAGGTGTGCTTCTGTGTAAATCCAGGAAGTGAACAGGCAGCAGGTTCAGCTGCCCACAGTTAAAATGGTTGTAGCCAGACTCAGTGGAGGAAGATCTCTGCAGCTAATTTGGCAAGTACAGAACCACAGTATATATAAAATAATATGCAAAGTGGTTGGAGAGAAGCTTCAGAATGGCAAAGATGTTTTTATTACAATTTATGTGAGTAGACTGCAGTTCCTCTTTAAGATAAAAAAAAAACCTTCTCTGTGCATGAGCCCCCCTAACATTTACCTGAGCCCCATCTCAATCCAGCAATGTCCACGAGCCCCTTGGTCATCTCTGCTTCCTGATTGGCTGAAACACAGCAGCGGCACCATTGGCTCCCACTTCTGTCAATCAAAGTCAGCAAGTCAATCAGGAGAGAGGGGCCAAACAAGCTGCCTGCTGTGGGGGCACTAGACAGGAGGGAGGGGCCAGAAGCAACGGAGAGGGACCAGAGAAAAAAAGGATCGGGGCTGCCCTGTGCAAATCCACTGCACAGAGGAGGGGTCTCCAGGGTCTAGAGATACATTTTTTAATTGGTACAGACAGTCCATCCAATGAATTCCCAATAACACACCAGCAGGTATTAAATGGTGATAACAAATATATGTGATACTCACCACAAAAGTGTATACAACTCCAATTCCAGTGTTGGGACGCTGTATAAAAGAGGACACTACAGTGGGGGTGGGGGGGGTGCAGGGGACAGAGGACGCTAGAGTGGGGGGTGCAGGGGGCAGAGAACACTACAGTGAGGGGTGCAGGGGACAGAGGACTCTACAGTGGGGGGGGGGGGTGCAGGGGATAGAGGACACTACAGTGGGGGGGGGGGGGGGGGTGCAGGGGACAGAGAACACTACAGTGGGGGATGCAGGGGACAGAGGAAGCTACAGTGGGGGGGTGCAAGGGACAGAGGACCCTACAATGGGGGACCCCTTCTCCCCTTGGTACAGGTACACCATCACCCCTAAGGGCAGGAACCCCATTTTCCCTAGGGACAGGAACCCCATCTCCAGACCATGCTGGCTAGCGTCAGCCACCCTTGAGTACCAGAATGGGGGAGGGGGGCAGTAAAATCTGAATCCCCAGCCACATACTCCCTCAGGGTGAACTGGCTTTGTATTAGTGAAGCACCTTAAAGGGAGGTAAACCTGTACTGTTATTATTACTGTGTTAGGATTTTGATTATGTTCATTTATTAGCAGATGAATGCGGCCCTCCATGCATTCACATACATTGAATCCGGCCCTCAAGGGGAAAAAGGTTGCTGACCCCTGCTATAGTGTCTCAGAAGTAAAGCTGGGCAGAGGTTCACCAATCTGTGAAAAGTTGCATCCAAAAATTGTCGAACAATTTCAGAATAATGTTCCTTAATGTAAAATTGCAACGACTCATTATTGTGGCTCTCGTTGCTGTCTCAATGAGGAGATGGAGTCCCGGGACAGCCAAGGCTCTTATGCACATCACTGGATTGAGATGAAGCTCAGGTTAGTATTAGGAGGGCTGTGGGGGGAGCAACACACAGAAGGTTTTTTACCTTCATGCAAAACCTTCAGCCTTTACAACCACTTCAAAGCTCTATCATGCAAATAAGAAGCCATATCTGAACAAGATCCAGAAACCCTGCCATCTTCTCTGGGCCAAAGCTCATTTAAAATGGTCTCTTTCAAAGTGGAAAACGGTCAGACAAATCAATATTTGGCATTCTTTTTGGAAACGATGGGTGCCAACTCCTCCGGACTAAAGAGGAGAGGGACATTTCTGGCTTGTTATCAGTGCTCAGTTCCAGGTTTAGAGCAGCATATGCTCCCATCCAGACAATGTCTTTTTCAGGGAAGGCCTTGCATATTTCAGCAGAACAATGCTAAACTGCATACTGCATCTATGACAATAGCATAGCTCTGTAGTAGAAGAGTCCAGGTGTGTAACTGGCCTGCCTGTGGTCTAGACTTTTTACCAACTGAAAATATTTGGCGCATCTTGAATTGAACAATGCGACAAAGAAGACCCACGACTGTTGAGAAGTCAGCCAAGAATGGGACAACGTTCCTCTCCCAAAACTCCAGCAACTGGTCTCCCCAGTTTCCAGATATTTACGTGTTGTTAAAAGATGAAGGGATGCTACACCGTGGTAAACATGGCCATGTCCCAACTTTATTGAGCCGTGTTGCTGACATCAATTTCAAAATTACCCTTTTTCTCCTTAAAATGGTACATTTTCTCAGTTTAACCTCTTCCCGCCCGCTATATAGCAGTATGACGGCGGCAAAGTGGTTTCATTATCTTGGCTGGATGTCATATTACGTCCAGCAGGATATGCCGCAGGGGAATCGGTGGTGTGGTGTGTCAGTCTGACACACCGCATTTGTGATCTTGGTAAAGAGCCAATGAGGTAGGCTTTTATTGAGATATACTGTATGTAAATACAGAAAGATAGAACAAAATAATCTGTAGAAAAACGTGTAGAAAACGCACGTGTAAAAGAACACATATAAATAAAGAAGGGGAAGACTAATTATGTAAACCACAGTCAGGGAAATAAAATATACAAAGTAAATATGAAAAAAATGCAGAAAAAAATAACGTAGCTACAGATCAAAGTCCCAATATAAATTTACACCATTAGGGATTCGGGTCAAATTGTGTACCCACCGCACCTCCCTTTCCAGGTGCCTGGGGTGACAATTGCAGAGAAAACACCCACTCTATGCCATAAAAGCAAATGAAGACATAATGGAGTTGATTTACTGAAGGCAAATGGACTGTGCACTGTGCAAAGTGCAGTTGCTCCAGAGCTTAGTAAATGTGCAGAAGCTCTGCTTACTTCCATTATCCAATCATGTGCAAGTAAAAATGCTGTTTTTTATTTTTATTTTCCTTGCACATCATTAGGTATCCTTTGCAAAATGAAACTTCACCTCATTTACTAAGCTCTGGAGTAAAAACTAAGCTCTTTGTAAAGTGCACAGTCTATTTGCCCTTAGTAAACCATGTACCTCTCTAAAATGTTTAGAAACATTAGAAATCTGTTTGGCATTAGTGTGTAACCCGTTCCTACCTGGCATATTGCAGACAGCCATCATATGACGTCCACCCCGGGGGTGCGCAGAGTGGCAATCGGGAATGAGGTGTGTTTGTCAGACACAGCCCATCCCTAATCAGGGTAAAGAGCCACATGACCGGCTGTGTTCATTCAACTTCAGTCACATATGATGTCCTCGTGCTCTCCGCTTGTGTGCGCCCCCAGGGGCACGCAAGGCAGCGATCGGGGATGAGGCGTGTCCATCGGACACAGCCCATCCCCCATCAGGGTAAAGAGCCAATAAAATTGTCTCTTTACCACGTGACCAGCTGTGTCTGTGACGGGAGGGCACGTGGAACCCAGAATCCCTTGGAAAGGTTGGGAAACCCATGTTTCAGCTCCCCATGTACCTATTATGTCTAAGTCACCCTGTGCCATCCTGGCACAGGGTGAGTGAGAAAATATATCTTGGATTACTTATAATGTAAGTAAGTAATATTTATCCACAATATCTCCCAGGATATATGTAAAGACTATTCTTAGTTTGTTGATGAACTCAAATGTTAATTGAGAGAGCTGATCTGGAGACGGACTGCCTGGTCACCTAGGCTGCCTTAAAGCGGAGTTCCACCCTAAAGTGGAACTTCCGCTTATCGGATTCCTCCCCCCCTCCGGTGCCACAATTGGCACCTTTCAGGGGGGAGGGGGGTGCAGATACCTGTATAATACAAGTATCTGCACCCACTTCCGGGACGAGATATCCGGAGCTGTACCGCCCCTATCCGGTGATGCCCCGTTGTGTCTTGGGAAACACAGTTCCCAGGACACAACGGGGACCAATAGAGACGCACAGCGCGACTCGCGCATGCGCAGTAGGAAACCAGGCAGTGAAGCCGTTGCGTCTTCACTTCCTGATTCCCTGACAGAGGATGGCGGCGTGGCAGCCGAGAGACGAGCGGTCGCTTGTCACATTCTGCCGACACCGCTGGAACCTGGAACAAGTAAGTGTCCATTTATTAAAAGTCAGCAGCTGAAGTATTTGTAGCTGCTGACTTTTAATATTTTTGGTGCTGGTGGAGCTCTGCTTTAAGTGCTGGGTTAATTAACATGTTAATTATGTGATTGTCTTTTAAGTTGTTGCTATAGGGGGGGGTATCCATGAGCAGCCCTACCTCATTATCTAACCCCTTGTGTTAAATGTGTATAAAAAGGCTGTATTCTGTCCAATAAAGGAGTTTCTACAAGCTATTTTCGGCTAGACTTGTATTCAATGCAGCTATAATAATATCTCTGATGGTCAGATTAGAGGAAGCAGTATTACTGACAGAAGCACTCAGCGGAGTGAGGAAAAGGAACCGTCACAGCCGGTCACAAATGTCGACAAACCGCGGTAACTTGCTGTTACCAGGTTCTCCTCCTCACCAATCCAGTGTGAGGAGGAGATTGTGGTAACAAGAGTTACCTTTAACAGTATAAAGTACTGTCCCCAGATTGCCCCAGTAATAAAGAGTACCTGTCTGTGAGCCCATCAGAGTACCTATCTGCAGCCCATCAGAGTACCTGTCTCCAGCCCATCAGATAACCTAAGTACCTATCTGCAGCCCATCAGCGTACCCATCTCCAGCCCAGAGTACCCAAGTACCTATCTCCAGCCCAGAGTGCCAAAGTACCTATCTGCAGCTTATCAGAGTACCCAAGTACCTGTCTCCAGCTCATCAGAGTATCTGAGTACCTATCTGCAGCCCATCAGAGTACCAGAGTACCTGTCTCCAGCCCAGAGTATCCGAGTACCTATTTTCAGCACATCAGAGTACCCGAGTACCTATCTCCAGCCCTTCAGAATACCTGAGTATCTGTCTCCAGCTCATCAGAGTACCTGTCTACAGTCCAGAAATGCGGAATGCGCTGCGCCGGTTCATACCACAATTGGTGCGCCAGATAAATTATTACTTGAGCGTATGAACCGGCGCACACATAAGCGCAACACATAATATACCAGCGCACCGCGATAATAATATGTCATTGATAATAGCGCACGCCGTTATCATTAACAGTCCATTCACACACGGGCAACACAACTTCCAGCGCGACTTACAACACGACTTGGGGCGACTTTACAACACGACTTGGGGCAACTTACAACATGACTTTAAGTCGCCCCCAGGCCAGGCGACTTTAATTAAAAAAGAAAAAACGACATGGGCTCCCCTCCAAGAGCATACCAGGCCCTTCAGGTCTGGTATGGATATTAAGGGGAACCCCATGCCAAAAGAAAATGGCGTGGGGGTCCCCCTTAAAATCCATACCAGGCCCTTTAGGTCTGGCATGGATTTTAAGGGGAACTCTGCGCCAAAAAAAAATAGCGTGGGGGTCCCCCTCAAAATCCATACCAGACCCTTATCCGAGCACGCAACCTGGCAGGCCGCAGGAAAAGAGGGAGGGACGAGAGAGCGTCCCCCCTCCTGAACCGTACCAGGCCACATGCCCTCAACATTGGGAGGATACTTTGGGGTCCCCCCCAAAGCACCTTGTCCCCATGTTGATGAGGACAAGGGCCTCATCCCCACAGCCCTTGCCCGGTGGTTGTGGGGGTCTGCGGGCGGGGGGCTTATCGGAATCTGGAAGCCCCCTTTAACAAGAGGACCCCCAGATCCCGGCCTCCCCCCCTGTGTGAAATGGTAAGGGGGTAACCCTACCATTTCACCAAAAAAGTGACAAAAGCGTTAAAATGACAGGAGACGGTCTTTGACAATTCCTTTATTAAAGTCTTCTTTCTTCTGGTCTTCTTCCTTCTTCCTTTCTTCATCCTTCGGTTTCTTCATCTTCTTCCTCCATCTTCTTCTTCCTTCGATCCGCTTCTTCTTGCTCCGGTGTTCTCGTCCGGCATCTTCCTCCATGGCGTCTCTTCTTCGTTATTGGGACACTCTGCGCAATGGGAGGCTCCCGCTGTGTGATGCTTCACTTCTTCTGACAGGTCTTATATAACGGAGGCTGGGGCCACCCGGTGACCCCGCCCCCCTCTGATGCATGGAACCGTGCGTCAGAGGGGGGTGGGGTCACCTGTTAGTTGGACAGTCATATCTATACTTCCTCACATCACCCCACATCACCCCCATAATATTGCCACTTCCAGCTTCTTTTAATTCTGAGTTGAAGAATGCTTGCGCCAGGTCTATAGCGGCGCACAGATCGCGGCCGCCCGTGCGCCGGCAACATGATAGTAAATGGGGAATTGCACTGTGTTACAGGCGCAAATGCTTTGTGAATACGAAAATGGCCGTTGCGCGGCGGCGTGCGCCGCAACTCATGGTGCAAATGCTTGGTAAATCAGCCCCAAAGTCCTAACGTGCTAAAAAAGGTTCTTTGGTTCTTGTTTAGAAATGACATTGATTCTTTCTTAAAAACAGGGGGCGCAGTTTGCCCTGGGCACCAAATGGCCTTGTCCCAGCACTGCTGGTCATACATCCAGCACTGCAGTAACACTTAGTGATGTGGCGAGTCCCATAACTGAAGTTCAAGCTGGTGAGGTGGCTAGCACGAGTAGTGTCCCGCAGCCACCAAGAAGAAGAGAAACACAGGCCCGTCAAGCCCGTAGTGCACTTCCTGCTGCATTTGCCAATCCTAATTGGGAGCCCACCACTTCTGCAGCTCCCATACTTCCCCCATTCACTGGCCAACCCGGAATTCAGGTGGAAACAGTTGATTTTACGTCACTTAAATTTTTATTCACTGTTTTTCACGGAAGATCTCTATAGATCTATTGTGGACCAAAGCAATTTGTATGCTGGTCAATTCATCACCGCTAATCCCCAATTGACCCTTTCTAGAGATTGGAGACCTATTATGGTCTCCGAATTTAAGACCTTCCTGGGCCTATCCGTCCTCATGGGCATAACTAAAAAGAGTGAGTTGTGGTCATGTTGGTCCACTGACCCAATTTACCATATGCCTGTGTTCTCTGCCTTTTTAATCAGGACACGAAACTAACAGATCTTGTGGTTCATGCACTTCAACGACAATGAACTCTGTCGTCCTCGGAGTGACCCCGGATTTGATCGGCTCTACAAAATTTGGCCCCTCGTAAACCACTTCAACTAACAGTTTGCAGCCTTGTTTACTCCCGATCAAGTTGTCTGCATTGATGAGTCCCTGATTAAGTTTTCTGGCTGCTTGTCTATCAAACAGTATCTTCCCAGCAAGCGTGCCAGATATGGGGTCAAGATGTATAAGCTCTGTGACAGGGCAACAGGCTATACTGTACATATAGTTTTATGGTTTACGAGGGAAAAGATAGTCACGTATAGCCGGAGAACTGCTCAGACTACATAGGGAGCGCTGGTAAGATTGTGTGGGACTTGGTGTCACCCTTATTCGGAAAGGGGTACCACTTGTACGTGGACAATTATTACACGAGCGTGACACTTTTTAGTTACCTTTTTGATTATATAATTGGTGCATGTGGCACCGTGCGATCTAATTGCCGGGGCTTTTCCCAACGGCTTGTAGAATCACAACTTAGACGGGGGGAGAGAGCCTGCTTGAAGTGTAATAATTTGTTAGCAGTGAAGTGGAGGGATTCACAGAATGTTTTCGTCCTGCCCTCCCTTCACGCAGATACCACAGTCCAAATTCCTACAGTGACTGGTGTTGTGGAGAAACCCCTCTGTGTCCACGAATACAACCTTAACATGGGAGGGGTGGACCTCAACGACTAGTGCTATACAAAGCTTCAGGACGAATTGGATCCTTCCTAAAAATCCAGGATGAGATCGTCACAGCCCTTCTGTTTCCAGACGGTGCTATGGCCCACCTTCCCAATGCAAATGCAGTGAGCCGGCTGCATGAGAGGCATTTTCCATATGAAAATGAAGGTAGTATCCGCGCTTAGGAGAAGAGGAACTGCTGCCCCCCTAAGGAACTTCACCTAGGTGAAGTCAAAAAGATATATAAGACACTAAGAAAGGGGTATTGGCGCTGTTCTGAACCACGATAAAAATTATATAAATATTATAGGGGCATAAGATGTGGGGGTGGAACGTATCTCAAGTGTTGCAATGTCAGACACAAGGTAAAGTGCATAAAAGAGAGAGTCGGTGGTGTGTATTAATACATAAATCACAATTTATAAATCACACACTGTTGAGGTTACCCGAAAATATGGTGTTCAACTGTCACTTCATTGAGTTTAAGAACAGTTATTTTTGGGTCTGATATCAGACTGAATTTTTAGCAGATTATACACACAATTTTTTCTGCGTTACTGTATATACATTTATATAACCATCACGCATTTTACGCAGGACTTCCATACTAATTCCTCTACCTATTCTGTATATACCTTTACATTTTTATATATATACAAAATACTTTTTATATTTTTTATTTTATTTTTATTTATTTTTTATTTATTTTTGGGGATTTTTTGATATATATTTTCTGATATCTTTTTATAAAAACTTTTATATATCTACCTATATCGATATTGGACTTGATACAGACAGATACATCAGTTACAAGGTTTAGCCTTTGTGTCACTTCACCCAGGCCTCACGGTGACACCACTGTTTGCTTATAGTGAATGCAATTTTTTCCTTATATAACCTTCCCGGTTGATATGTCTACCTCATTTATTTTTTGATGCACTTGCATTTTCCATATGTCTTCCCTGGTACCCCTACCCAAAGAACACACCAAAGAAGATGTTGTGTCTGCAGAAAACGCGGATTTAGGAGTCACACCCAATTTTATTGTCCCTCCTGTCCTGACCAACCTGGTCTCTGCATCGGTGACTGTTGCAAACGCTACCACAAACTAGTGGAGAATTGGCGTAGGGTACAGCAATGCACAGTCCTAGGGCACACTAAACACAGGGTCTCGAAAGATGAGATGGCCATTACATTTTGAGAGACCCTAATCTGGAACGTTCACAGTTTACAGTTTTTATAAAAGTGCAAAAAAAAAAACACACAAAAATATATAAAATAAAAAAGCCAAAAATAGTTGTGGTTTTATTTTTCTTCTCTCTCTCTCTATTGTTCGCTCTCTTATGTTTGCTCTCTATTGTCTGCTCTATTGTTCGCTACTATTGTTCAATATCTATTGTTCTCTGTTGTTACTGTATTTTAGAACTGTAATGTTTTATTTTTACTATGTTTTATTGTATTTGCTTTGCAGGTATGGTATGTCTTACCGTTATACTGTAATGTTACTTTGTTTTATTGTTAACCATCATTTGCTTAGCAGGTACGCCATTCAGCTGCAGCACTGATTTATTTATCATTATTGACGTACTGGTATGTTGCTGGAATTTGAGTGTTTATACCAGAAGAATGCCTGCAGGTTTAGGTATAATCTTGGTATCATTCTTTTCAGCCAGCGGTCGGCTTTCATGTAAAAGCAATCCTAGAGGCTAATTAGCCTCTAGACTGCTTTTACAAGCAGCGGGAGGGAACATTCCCCCCTCCCACCATCTTCCAGGGTTTTCTCTGGCTCTCTTGTCCCAACAGGGAACCCGAGAATGCAGCCGGTGGTTCTGCCAGCTGACCATAGAGCTGATCAGAGACCAGAATGGCTCCAATCATCTTTATAGCCTAAGAAACCGGAAACCTACGAGCATTTCATGACTTAGGTTTCGCCGGATATAAACAGCACTATTGGGAAATTGGGAAAGCATTTTATCACACCGATCTTGGTGTAGTCAGATGCTTTGAGGGCAGAGGAGATATCTAGGGTCTAATAGACCCCAATTTTTTTTTTTAAAAAAGAGTACCTGTCACTAACTATTGCTATCATAGGGGATATTTACATTCCCTGAGATAACAATAAAAATGATAAAAACAAAAAAAAAATTAAAGGAACAGTTTAAAAAAATATTGCAAAAAAAAAAAAAAAAAAGAAAAAGCACCCCCCATGCTTACACGCAAAGGCGGATTGAAAAGTGAAAGGAACAGTTTAAAAAAATAGCAAAATAAATAATAAAAACACATAGAAAAAAAAAAAAAGCACCCCTGCCTCCCCGTGCTTGCACGCAAAGACGAACGCAAGCGCCAGTCTGGTGTGATATGTAAACAGCAATTGCACCATGCATGTGAGGTATCACCACAAAGGTCATATGGAGGGCAGTAATTTTAGCAGTAGACCTCCTCTGTAAATCTAAAGTGGTAACCTGTAAAGGCTTTTAAAAATGTATGTAGTTTGTCGCGCAGCACGTTTGTGCGTAATTTTAAAGCATGTCGTGTTTGCTATCCATATAATAGGCATAAGATCATCTTTTTTTATTTCATAAAACATTTGGGCAATATAGTGTTTTTTAGTGCATTAAAATTTAAAAAAGTGTGTTTTTTCCCAAAAAATTGCGTTCAAAAAATTGCTGTGCAAATTCTGTGTGAAAAAAAAAATTGCAACACCCACCATTTTAATATGTAGGGCCTTTGCTTTTAAAAATATATATATTATGTTTGGGGGTTCAAAGTAATTTTCTTGCAAAAAAAATAAATATATTTTTTCATGTAAACAAAAAGTGTCAGAAAAGGCTTTGTAAGCTTCTAAATGTTGTCCATGGAAAATTTTATATTTTGCCACAAGTTGTGGGAACATTACAATTTAGTCGTCACTAAATGATATATTGCTAAAACATGCCATGGGCATATGTGAAATTACACCCCAAAATACATTCTGCTGCTTCTCCTGAGTATGGTGATACCACATGTGTGAGACTTGAGCTAGGCTCTCAAAAAGACTTAAGCTAGGCTCCCAAAAAGTCTCACACATGTGGTATTCCCGCACTCAGGAGAAGCAGCAGAATGTATTTTGGGGTGTAATTCCACATATGTTCATGGCATGTTTGAGCAATATATAATATAGTGACAACTTTGTGCAAAAAAAAAGTTTGTAGTTTTCCCGCAACTTGTGGCAAAATATAAAATAGTCCATGGACTCAACATGCCTCTCAGCAAATAGCTTGGGGTGTCTGCTTTCCAAATTGGGGTCATTTGGGGAGGGGGTTTGTGCTATCTGGGCATTTTATGGCCTTCGAAACTGTGATAGGTAGTGAGGAGTGAAATTAAAAATGTAAGTCCTTAGAAATCCTGAAGGCGGTGCTTGGTTTTCGAGGTCTTGTACGCGGCTAGGATCCCAAAAACTCACACATGTGGTATCTCCATACTCAGAAGAAGCAGCGGAATGTATTTTGGGGTGAAATTCCACATATAACCATGGCACGTGTGAGAAATATATCGTTTAGTGACAACTTTGTGTAATTTAAATTTTTTTGTCATTTTTCAATCACGTGTGACAATTTTTTTTTTACCTTTAATGGGCTCAACAAGCCTCTCAGCAATTTCCTTTGGGTGTCTACTTTTCAAAATGGGGTCATTGGGGGGGGGGGTTGTATTGCCCTGCCATTTTTAGCACCTCAAGAAATGAGATAGGCAGTCATAAACTAAAAGCTGTGTAAATTCAAGAAAATGTACCATTTTACCAAAGACATGTGGCTGAATACATTTTGGCCTAAATGTATGACTAAAATTGAGTTTATTGGATTTTTCTTATAACAAAAAGAAGAAAATATCATATTTTTTTTCAAAATTGTCAGTCTTTTTCCATTTATATAGCAAAAAATAAAAATCGCAGAGGCAATCAAATACCATCAAAAGAAACCTCTATTTGTGGGAAAAAAATGATGCAAATTTCATTTGGGTACAACATTGCATGACCGCGCAATTACCAGTTAAAGCAGCGTTGTGCCAAATTGTAAAAAGTGCTCTGGTCATTGAGCAGCCTAATCTTCCAGGGGCTGAAGTGGTTCATTTTTTTCCGTGATTGCATTCACAGGGGGTTAATAAAACCTCTTTTTTGGAGACATTAGGGGTCTAATAGACCCCAATGTCTCCCCTGCCTTTCGCACCATCTAACTAAGCAAAGACAGGCTTGGTTAAATCTGTCTCCTGGCTGTACTGGCCAGGAAAGTGTGCCTATGAAACCGGAAGTCACATCAGTTCCAGTTTCATTGTTTGTAGGTAAGATTGAGGCATAGAATTGCCTCGTCTCACTGCAATCTCTCTCCCCTAGCTGGTGGATGTGTTCTCGGGTGTCGGTAAGCACTGGACAGCCCAGGAACCACGAGAGGAGGGCGGGCCACCAGCAGGAGGGGGGGGGGACACCGCGCGGCCGGCTCTATGAAAGTGGTCGGAAGCTATGGAGCTTCCGCATCACTTTCACTTTGAAGCCCAATGCCCGCTACTGCAGCCAACAGCCTGTGATCAAAGGTTCACTCTTTGGACGTACATAGTATGTTCAAAGATCTGAACTGGATAAGTGAAAGCCCACTGGACAAGTGACAAATGTATCCCTCCAGTTCCTTTGTTTCTTCCTCCTAGCGCCACACAATAAATTAATCCTTTCTCTGCTATGGGCAACCTCAATGTACCATTTCAGGTAACTTCTCTCTGCTGGTCTATAATAAAGGATATCACACTCTTTGGAAAAAGCCTCCTCTGTTAAACAGTCATAAAGTCATAATGACAAAAAGCGGTATGAAAGTGTTTTATATTTATACAAAAATGTTTTGCTTTTCATTTCTATTTTAAACTGAATGGGTTGTTTTACAAATAAGCATAAACATGGATCACTTATGCAAATGACCTATTCCAACACAAACAGATAAACGCATGTAAAGTGCTCTAATTAAAGAGTCCGTATAATTAGTCCACTTTTCCAAAAATGTAATGTGTTCACACTCTCAATTACGTAGTGCTTAGCACAATATGAACCAATAAAAGTGTGTTTCAATTCATGCGCCCAATGGTGCAAATCTTCCACCACAATGCACTCACTAAAAGGTAATTAGCCAATATGTGTAGTACGCCCTCTCTGGGGGTCTCAAACCTCCTGTTCTCGCAGTACACAGAACTGCCAGATGTCAGTCCACATGGGGAAAGAGCTCACCAACCGGAGCCAGAAATGCAGCATATAGTGTAGCATGTAATAGTTTAAAATACACATTTAAAAACCACGTGGATAAGGTTAAAAACAAGTGTCAACAAATGCGGTCAGCACTTACTCCAATGGCCGCCGCTCCATAAGCAAGGAGTCGGTGGCGTTACGTCAGCGAATAAGGCTCTAACCGACGCATTTTGTGCGTATGCACGTCCTCAGGGGCTACAATGCATGTGCTCCCACTCCCCTATTCTTACAAAGCATGAGCCAATGCCAGCCCCCCCCCCCACCCTGGATGGGGCTACCCGATTTATGTATTTTGGGGAGGTGGTGGAAGTACCTGGGTCCTCCACCACCAAATACTCAAATACTCAAAACCTTACTGTTGTACTGTGTTAATGCCAAGTTATGCAGGATATTGTATTATTGACCAGAAATTCAGTTGAGTTGTCAAGCCCAACTGAATTTAAACATATCAAAGGGACAGCTGAAGACCCTTTGATGTGTAAATCTTATGCAAGCTGTGTGTGTGTGAGGTATGGCCTTTTAACCTAGTTGAACATTTCAAAGGAAGTATTTATTGATGGTAATTAGACTTGAGGGGGTATGCAGAACCCCCCCCCCCCCCCCCCCCAGTGTCAGACCAGTATTTGAGAAGACATTCAGGCTGGCTTTCAGTCTAAGAACTATCTCAGAGAAGGGTGTGTTCTTATGAAGGCACCAAGAGTCACATGGTTTCATGGGGCTCTAAATACTTACTAGCACTGTCGGAATTATACTCTGTCGGATTTTGTCATCTGTAAGACTGTTCTGTTTTGGAAGCCAATAAAGTGTCTCTCTCTGGAGAATTGGGTTTGCTGCGAGACAATACTTATTAATAACTACATACCATCTACGAAGGACATATTAGATCACTACACTTACCTCTATTAAGGCAAATTTAAAAGTGCCAGTAGGAATGGACTTTAGGGGAAAATAAGTAGTAGAATCACTGACACAGTGTACAGTAAAAGGACAAACTATACACAGCAATAAGTCTTTACATTGAGGTGATCTCTTTTTATATTTGACTCAAGTGTGTCCTTAAGTATAGAGGCTATGCCAGAAAGTGAGATCTAACTGAGCTATCGTTAACTATAGTGTACACTATACTCCAACTTAGCTGTAGTTCTGCTTTAAGCTTTGGAAATCTGTCTCTACATTTTTTTTAATCTCACATATAACTAATTTAGAAAAAAGTTCACCTTCTGCCCAATATGACTGATCCATGGAGATGAGCAGTTGCTTAAGTCAGGTCCTTTTGTATTCCACACTCCTTCCGAACTACACGTATATGTTGCCACACCTTTAAGATAAAGAACAAATTATTTAAATTAGCTAAAATACACATACAAATATAGCCAATTAGAGGTTTGCTTAGAGGTTGGCCAGCTTTATTCTCTCAATGCTACTTACTTAGAGCACTGGGGCTTAGGCTTAACAAATTTGTATATACTGTATGATATATTAGAGTAAATAGTTTACATTTATTATTTTTTCATTTGAATTAACTGAAATTGTTTTATAGGGAATACAATTCAAGGGAGTGGTTGGATTTTGGTTTGATCAGGTGCCTTTGAGGGCAGAGGAGAGATCTGGGGTCTAACAGAGCCCAGAACTCTCAGTAAAAAGTACCTGTCACTGCCAATGCTATCACAAAGGATGCTGTTAATCCCCTGTGATATCAACAAAGTTGATTAAAAAAAAAATAAAGAGACAGTGTCAATTTTATTTTATTTTAAATAAAATAAACAATAGAATAAAATAATTTTAATGCACCCCCATATTCACATGCAAATGCAAATCTTAAAGTGGAATTCCAGCGTTTGCCTTACTAGCCTTATGATTGTCCTCTCCCCCTCCTAACATGCCCCCTCCCCCTCCTATGCTAACTTACAAGTGTAATACTGTCAATCTCTCCACTAGCTTCCACTCAGCCAAATAATTAAATTCAAAATACTAACAACTACGTACAAAGCCATCCAGAATTTTGCCCCCAGCTACATTACTAGCTTAGTCTCTAAATTCCAACCTACTCGTTCTCTTCGTTCCTCTCAAGACCTCCTGCTCTCTAGCTCCCTCGTCACTTCCTCCCATGCTCGCCTCCAGGACTTTTCCAAAGCCTCTCCAATCCTATGAAATGCCCTACCCCAATCTGTCCGCCTATCTCCTACTTTATTAGCTTTTAGACAATCCCTGAAAACCCTTCTCTTCAGAGAAGCCTATCCTGCCCACACCTAACAACTGTATTTTCATTTTCTCCATCCGCTCATCCCCCACAGTTATCACCTTTTGTTTCAACTTGACCCTCCCTTCTAGATTGTAAGCTCTAACGAGCAGGGCCCTCTGATCCCTCCTGTATTGATTTGTATTGTAAGTGTACTGTCTGCCCTCATGTTGTAAAGTGCTGCGCAAACTGTTGGCCCTATATAAATACTGTATAATAATAATAATAAACATGTGCTGTATATACTTACCTATATTCAGGCCACTATAGTCCAGTCACGTGATCTGGCTCCCCTGTGTCAGCCAGCGGTGGTTGCAGGGGAGAGGAAGGAGCACTGACAGAGTCCCATTGAAGCCTATAGGTGAAGCCTCGCTCCAGGCAATGGCTAGTAAGGCCTGCAGTGGGGCTTCGATGGGACCCTGTCAGTGCTTCTTCCTCTCTCCTGCAGCCACCGCTGGCTGACACAGGGGAGATCATGTGAACAGACCGTAACCACCCAAA
This sequence comes from Lithobates sylvaticus, assembly GCA_028564925.1. Classification (NCBI taxonomy): domain Eukaryota; kingdom Metazoa; phylum Chordata; class Amphibia; order Anura; family Ranidae; genus Lithobates; species Lithobates sylvaticus. The sequence goes on from CM053026.1 coordinate 435,033,145, forward strand.
AATAGATAAATATACAAGTTGACGTCTTACACAGGTTAGTTAGCATAGAGGTTAGGAAGGGGGAGGGGATAGTTTTAGGGCTAGATAGGTGTAAGCTGGAATTCTATTTTAACTGAACAAGCTGAAAGCTGATTGGTTACTATGAACAGCTGTTCCAGATTCTGCCTGTTTAACGTTTAGTAAATTTCCTCCCAAGTATTTATAGAAGTAATACAAACATTGTAATATATAGTACTATATTATATCAAATAGCCCATCCAAAAGAAAATTGTTACAATAAATAATTGCAATAATAATAATAATAAATTATCATTCTTTTCTATGTAGCAGCATTTTTGTCATGCAACTTCTAACATAAAATGGAAAATGTCCGATCAGATACTTACTGTAATTTTCCTTTCCTGATGGACTCTATGGCAGCATACATTTGGTTAGCCCCGCCCTCACTTCTACCCCATAGGACCCTACTCCCATAAATTTTCAGGCTGAGCCAGAGCCCGCGTTCCTTAACTAGCCTACTCGTGACACTGGGAGGGAACTCCTGCTGCCATTGAGTCCATCAGTAAAGGAAAATTATGGTAAGTATTTGATAAAACATTTTCTGTTTTCCTGACCTTCTCCATGGCAGCATACGTTTGGGAACTAGCTAGCCAAAAAAAAAGTACCATTTCCAACAGCACTTAGCCAACAGAAACATTATGGATAGATATGAACAGTATAAGAAAGTTAGCTACACCCCATATTGAACCAGAACAGCCTTAATGGAAGAAATGTCATTCCCTTACAAATATTCCTGGCGCCCTTTCACAGGGGGCCCACAAAGTCTACAAAGTCTCTGGTTGAGTGTGTGGTGACTGCTTCCATAGGAATCAAGCTCTAAGCTTTATAAACCTATTTGCTAGCTGAATCCAGCGATGATTCTGGATGATATCTCTGTCCTGCTGGTTCTGCTAGAGAGAGTGAAAAATATGTCCCAAAACTCAGAGCATGCTTGAATCATCCCAATATCCATGGAATGGAACCAGGTATCCTTAGTGGTCCTGCATATGGGAGTAACAAATCCTTTGTTCTCATAGGATGCTGAAGCCACCCCAGATTGCAACCCAGTATGAATATAAACACTACCCGTACTAGGCAGAATGCCAACAAGGATGCTTCATAGCCCAAGGCTCGGATTCTGGCAAAACCTCCTGACTGAGGGAAAAAAAAGAACCCTTAGAGAGGCTACCTTCATGACCGAGCCTTTACTCTGGACAAAAATAGTTCCCATCTGGAGCAGCAAGCTGCCAAAGGGTCCTAAAGGCCCTGATTCTGGCAAACTTCCTGCTGAGGATGTAGCCCTTAAAGAGATTGACGTCATGGCTCAATCCTTACTCCAACAGGACTGGAGGTGATCTCCAAAGGATCCTTTCTAGCCTAAAGCGATGATCTTGGCAAATTTCATAGCTCAGTCTTTACCCAAGCTGGACTGAAATTAGATCTCATCTGGAGCTGGAAGGAAGTCCAGAGCAAGTAATAAATTCCACCTACAGAGTCTTGGCTCTCCTTCGAGTCTCAGATGCAGCCCCCATCAAAGTATTGGATGAGCAAGGGATAGTCCACCCATGAGACATTGGATATGACAGGGATTGCAGAGATCTGCCCTCTAAAAGAGCTTAAGATCAGTTGAAGTCCAGAATGTACCTAACCAGAGGACTGAAGCAAAAGAAAACAAAGCAGTCCAAATTGAACAAGCTTTATTCAAATCCTTCTGTAGGATTTATAGATATTAGCTTAGAGAAACAACAGCCAAGCCTGATCAGTCTTTTCCTCCCAGGATAAGAAACTGGAAAAGATGAACAAAGGAGAATGAAGTATTGCACTCTGTGACAAAAGATCTTATCCGAGAGAAAGGACTTCAGTCCGATAACCCGGTGTCAAAAGCAGGTACCAAGGCCTGTTTGGCCAATGGGGAATTACTGCAATAATTGCCACTTTCTTTAGCAACAGACCCCAAAAAACTGTATATGGATCAAAATGGAGGGAAAGCATATGGCGTGTGAGACCTTTTGTGATCTGTCTCTAACAATAATGGCGATACCTCACATGTGTGGTTTAAACACCATTTACATATGCGGGTGCAATTTAAGTTTGCGTTCGCTTCTGCACGCGAGCACGGAGGGACGGGCCGTTTTTATTTAATTTTTTCTTATTTATTTTACTTTTTATTTATTATTTTTATTATGTAAACATCCCTTGTAATAGAAAAAAAGCATGACAGGACCTCTTTAATGTGAGATCTACAAATAAATGCATTGTGGGTACTTTTGCAGGATGTTAAATTTTAGGCATCAGAACAGCCTTACAAAATGGAGGTACAAAAACCTGCATATAGATCGGGCATCACTAAATGGCGGACCGCATCACGCTTCCATTAGAAGCCTTTTCTTCTCCCTGACGTTGCTCTGTAATCCTCACAGAGCCGACAGCAGGACTATTCTAGATGGAGGGCGGAGCTGTCGAGGTTAACAAGCAGGCGATCGGTTGCTAAGATGAAGGGCGGTCCTAGCAACCAATCACATCTTGCAACACCCCCCCTACATCCAGACATGCTGTGCCTCCCTCCGATCTTCGATCTGTGTAAGCAAGGTAAGACAGTAAGGGAGGGGGCAAAGTTACAGGGAGTGAGGAAGCTAGTGTGAAAAGCTACAAAGGAGGAATGTGTGTGCTGAGGACAGTGATATGGGGGGCTGATGACACTGAAGTTGGAGCAGCCTGATATGTGTAACGTGGGTGCACTTAGGACTATAATGTGGGTGCACTGAGGACTGTAATGTGGGTGCACTGAGATCTGTAATGTGGGTGCACTGAGATCTGTATGTGGGTGCACTGAGAACTGTAATATGGGTGCACTGAGATCTGTAATGTGGTCGCATTGATGGCTGTAATGTGGGTGCACTGAGGACTGTAATGTCAACGTGTCAACTATGTAACGTGTCCCATTTGTTTACAAATTCCACCCATGGACTAGCATCTGTTATTCCTCTACTTCGCTCATCTTCGAGTCTGGGGTGCCCTTTGCCCCTCTCCCGGCGCAAGGGTCCCTTGTCTGCTCCCCCCAATATGTGGAGGGGCAACCTGGGACAGCTTTCTAGCTATGGACTCCCGGTATCTGGGTTTTCCTCTGTTCTGCACTCCAATCTGGAGAACAGACTGCAGCCATGTGCACGTCGGCGGGGCGGTGATGCGGGACATGACTCTGCCCTCACCGGGCTGGTTTGTGCCACGCGTCATCATGCCGGGGGACTTACGGGCGGAGTGTGTCAGCAATTCATTCTGTGCTTCTCCGCCCATCCACTGTGGTCAGCTGACGGCCATCATAGTTAATAATGTGATTGGCCGGATGATCTGGCAATCCTGGAAATTTATCTTAGATGCTAAAGAAGTTCATGGTTGAAAAGAAGCACAGCTTGATACATCCAGTATCTCCCAGGTATGCTCACAATTTTTTACCAATATCAATTACAGACCTTATCCTATGCAGCCTTGTTTATGCTGACAGGTCTTATTGTTTAGTGCTTTATTGAATGCACTTAATACCCTTGTTAGTGACCTTGCTATGCTTTATATTTCTAACACAGTTACACTGGCACAGTTCAAGCAGGAGCTTTGGCTCCCCAGTCTCGAGTCCTTGCAGTGAAGTATTGGTTGCCTTCTGTGTTTCTAAACTTGTGCTCTGGAGGGGATCTCATTTGCTGACCATCTTCTATTCCTCAGACTTATCCCATGTGGATTATTTGACTATGTAAGTAGTCCACATACATGGCTGAACACACATGATAAGAGATTTTATGTATATCTTGCAATTGTTATAACATTCATACTAATCATTGTATACTAATTTTGTACTATTTGCACATTTTCTTATAGAAAATCTGTACCCATCTGAACCAAATTAACCTCTGACGAAGGACATTTAGTCCGTAACATGTAAGGTGTTTTACATCTGTATTGATCATCACTAGTCCGTCCCGCACCAGGACAGTGGTCAGCTCATACAATTGTACAAATTGGGTATCAGATACTACTTTTATGTATTGATTCATATGTTTATTATTGTTATATGAAAATAAATGTATACCTTTTTATACTCAATTTTTTGGTCTGTCTATAATAGACCCTTAGGGGTTTCCAACCATGCCTTTGGGCACCAGGTTTTCTTTATGAGATCTGTAATGTGGGTGCACTAAGGACTGTAATGTGGGTGCACTGAGGACATTGATGCGGGGAAGCTGAGGACTGTAATGTGGGTGCACTGAGGACATTGAAGTGGGGAGCTGATGACTAATGTGGGTGCACTGAGGACTGAAATTTGGGTGCACTGAGGACTGAAATGTGGGTGCACTGGGGACTGTAATGTGGGTGCACTGAGGACATTGAAGCGGAGAAGCTGAGGACTATAATGTGGGTGAACTGAGGACTGTAATGTGGCTGCACTGAGATCTGTAATGTGGGTGCACTAAGGACTGTAATGTGGGTGCACTGGAGACATTGGTGGGGGAGCTGAGGACTGTGATGTGGGTGCACTGTGGACTGTAATGTGGATCCACTGAGGACTGTAATGTGGGTGCACTGAGGACATTTAAATGGGGGATCTGAGGACTGTAATGTGGATGTACTGAGAACTGTGATGTAGTGGGCCGAGAACATCAAATGGGGGGGGGGGGCTGGGGACTGTGATGCGGGGGGGCTAAGGATATTAAAGTGAGGGGCTGAGAACTGTGATGTGGGGGCCCTGAGGACTGTAATGTGGGGGGAGATGAGGTCTGTAATGTGGGGGGTAGCAAAGGACTGTAATGTGGGGGGAGCTGAGGACATTAAAATGGGGGGGGGACTGATGATTTTAATGTGGAGAAAGCTGAGGACATTAAAGTGGGGGACTGAGGACTGTAATGTGTGCGTGTGTGGGGGGGGGGGGGGGGGCTGAGGACTGTAATGTGGGGGGGGCAGAGAAATGTAATGTGGGAGGCGTACTGTGGGGGGATAATGTAAATAGGGGCAGAGGACAGTACTGTCGGGGGGGGGGGGGGGGGGGTTAATGTCAAGGATGTGTGAGAACATTACTGTGAAAGGGGTGGAGGGGGTGATGTAAAGGGGACCTGAGGACACTCATTAAGAGGGGATCTTGATGTGAAGGGGAAGGGGACTGTGATGTGCAGTGGGGACTGAGGACGCTGTTGTAAGAATGGGTTCAGATCTGTGCATGTGCATTAGGTGCACACATCGTGGGTAGGTCAGCCCATTTTAAATTTTAATTCAATACCCCTGATATAGATCATCCTCATCCACATCTTCCTTTTAGGAATTGTTTGAAGAGGGTTAAATTGGTGTCGGCTGGTCCTGCAAGGAAAAAGCTTGACATTGTCAGAGTAGAGAATCCTTGCACAGGGAGAGCTGTAACAGACTCCTTTAGAGTATCTTGGCTACCTGTGGCAACCTGTTGACCGCTGTCATCTTCCTTGATGGATGCCTGAACAAGCAGGAAATGTATATTTATTCAGGGTTTTGCCTGCCAAGGTACGACCACCAAAGGCCCAGTCTATAGTGTGCATAATACATGCAGATCTGGAGAGATGTAATAGAAAGTGTTCATTAGTAAGCTTCCCATACACCAGTTTTAAGAGGTCCACAGAAGGGCTGACAATCCAGTAATAAGGGGGGATAATGGGATCAAATAAACACAGAAGGGGAGAGGGGGTGGGAATTAAGAAAGCATCAACAGACATTTGTAGGTAGCGTGAGTGCATCCTGCAATTGTCAAACATAAGGCTTAGCTGTTTGACCGACCAGGGCTGAGGCTCGGCTCCAAGAGAGCGTGTGCCCAACACAGTGGCAGTACCTATAGGCCTATATGCAGGTCCCGATCATCAGTTAAACATACCATGAGGAAGAAAATTTTTCTGTAAATGCATAGATTGTATATCTAAAACAAGTAATTCCAACCAGCTAGACTCGTCACTCCAGGATCCTGCGCAGACATAGACGTGGACCCCGGGGAGGGGAGAAGGGGGGTGCCCCAAGCAGTCAAGGGGGTTCCACAAGGAGATACCAGCCCTTCCATATTGCTGTGTGTCTGGCCATGTGATTTTCTAGTCGGGCCGACATAGACTCCATGAGCTCTATGTCTTTAATTCTGGCATAGAGGTTTGAGAGAGTTGGGGGGGTTTAGATTCTTCCAGTGTAATGCCACCAAGCACCTTGCCGCCGTGAGGATATGTGTGGCGAGCTTTCTTGCTAGTCCGGGGAGCTAAGGAGGGAGAAGACCCAGTAGGAACAGCTTAGGGGAGAGGGGGACATCCACCTCCAACAGTTGATGGAGAAGGCCCCGCACCGAGCTCCAGTAGGGCTGGAGAGCTGGGCAGCTCCGGTAAATATGGAATAGTGTGCCTCGGTCATGGAGACACCTCCAACAGCGGTCCGAGGCTGATGGGTACATGGCGTGTAAGCGAGACGGTGTTAGGTACCAACCGTAGTTGTAATTTATTAAATACCTTCTCAAACTGCAGCTGCTGAAGTTTCCAAAAAAGTTGTCCAAAAAAAAACAGTTGTTTCTGTTTGCTAGGTGAGAAAATCCCCCTAAGGGGTTAACTACTGCTAAAGGAATACTGACACTGCAGCTACTCACATCAGAGCACCACTATAGCAGGTGACTAACGAAATAAACCCTTCCATACCAAAAGAAAAAAAAAAAAAGGTAGACGACTGCACCAAACTTTGTTAAAAAATGCTGCAATGCACATAGATCACCCAGAGCATAGTCATATTTATATGTTTTCATTTTGGTTAATTTTTTTTAACACAAGTGGAGTTACCCACTTACAGCCTGCATGTTATCTGGTACCTTCTACTGACCTCAAGCCAAACATACTCACGTATCCTAGACCCCTTTCACAGGACAATCAATGCATCCACAGGGCGACCCGGATCCCAGAGGCAGGAAAGCAGCTGCTATACCTGCGTTGGGCACACTTAACGGCCACCCACTAATAGCAGGGCTCACAGCCATTAAAAAAAGGAGCCAATGGAAAGACCCACTCTCCAGGCATTGATCCTCTGCATATGTATGCCATAACACCACCCCCCACTGATAGCTGGGGATTCAGTGACCACTTGAACCATCCTGAAAGACTTCTGGATACCACAGGATGCTCCTGACATCCGCACAGCTGTCCTGCATGAGACCTGGCTGCCAATACTTCCAAAAGGTAGGAAGACTTCATACAAAATGGTCCTTTGAGTGAGGAGGACAAAAAAGGAATGGGGCCTTTGGCTCAGCCATGAAAATATGCATTTGGAAAATTATTTGTTTAAAACCATTTTACTGTTATATCCAATGGTTACCTCTATGAAACTTACCTACAGTTCCTGAAGGACATGGCTGCTTTGCGGTTTGCCCTTGTCGAGTCTTAAACCACATGATTTCACGAGCTTCTATAGCATCACAGCTCTCAGGACCAACAGCTGGTATTTGTGATGAAACAGGTATGGAACGTGTAGTGACCTCAATGGGAATTTCAATCATAGGATACAATGTTGAAATGTTCTTGCGACTCAATACAGTTGTTTTTACTGTGCTAGACGTAGTAGTCCATTGTGTTGTTGTGGTAGTCATAGTAGTAGTGGTAGCTGTTGTGCTGGCTCCATTATACTGCCTTGATGGAGGAAGTTCTTAAAAGAAATAAAAAACTTTTTTTAACACACACACCCATTCATGACACCCTAGTTCAAATAGAGCTAAACATCCTGCAAACAACTAGTGTAGGGACAGTCAGAGGCAATCTCGATTGCAACAAGCAATTGAAACATGAAGCATCACCACATGTCTAGCTCCAGTCAGACATTACATAAAACAGCTTTTTATTTAATGTTTTTAGTATTTCTTTAGAAATAAATACATTATTTTTTAACTGACAGTACAACTAATATAAATATCTAAATCTGTCTTGATATCAGTCCTCTGTCAACGCTTGCATAGCAGCACTCAAACTGGGAAAAGGAGGGACAATACTAGCTGCTTATCAGTCTCTTCCACATGCAAATAAACCAACAGGAAGAAAATAAAATGAGCCCTTGACCTAGGATTGTATTGTTGCTCCTCAATGTCTGATAAGCATGCTGGTGGCAGGCATGGTAGATGACAGTACTGTATACATTAAAGCAGAAATCCAGATTTTTTTATATATATATATATGTATATATATATATATATATATATATATATATATATATATATATATATATATATATATATATACACACACACAAATTTACAAAAAAAATACTTCTGCTGCAGTACTCGCCCTAAAGTCATGCCAAAGGCTATCTTTTTAAATAGGTCATACTTCCCTGCTCTGTGCAACAATATTGAACAGAGCAGTTCCCTTACCTCCTCTTCTGGAAGTTCCCCACTGGTGCTGTTGGCAGCTCCTTCTTCCTACTGGTACCTACTGGTTGATAGCTACAGTGCCTTGAAGAAGTATTCATACCCCTTGAAATTTTCCACATTTTGTCATGTTACATGCAAAAACATAAAAAAATTTTGGGGGATTTTATGTGATAGAAAGTTAAAAGGAAAATGATAAATGGTTTTCAAAATTTTTTACAAATAACTATCTGAAAAGTGTGGCGTGCAATGTTCAAAGCTTGGGATATTTTTGTATAACCTAACCCTGCTTTAACCAATTCACATCCCAGCGATAGTAATATGACGCTCTCCCATCCAGGGTGGGCGTCATATGACGTCCTCCCCTTCCCGGCCGTCTAGGGTGCGCGCCGTGTCGCTCAGGACCCGGTGCACGTGCCCGGCCCCCGCGGTTGCCCCGGAACACAGCAGGACCTTGGATCTGTGTGTATAAACACACAGATCCACGTCCTGTCAGAGGAGAGGAGACCGATGGTGTGTTCCCAGTACAGAGGAACACTGATCGGTCTCCTCCCCTTGTGAGTCCCCTCCCCCTACAGTTAGAATCACTCCCAGGGAACATAATTAACCCCTCCCTAGCCCCCTAGTGTTAACCCCGTCACTGCCAGTCACATTTACACAGTAATCAGTGCAATTTTATAACAACGATCGCTGTGTAAATGTGAATGGTCCCAAAAATGTGTCAAAAGTGTCCGATATGTCCGTCACAATGTCACAGTCACGAAAAAAAATCGCAGATCACTGTCATTACTAGTAAAAAAAAAAAAAAATGCCATAAATCTATCTCCTATTGTGTAGATGCTATAACTTTTGTGCAAACCAATCAATATCGGCCTAAACTGAGGAAAACATTTTTTTTTTTTTTTTTTTTTTTATGGGATATTTATTACAGCAAAAAGTAAAACATTGTGTTTTTTTTCAAAATTGTCGCTCTTCTTTTATTTATAGCGCAAAAAATAAAAATCGCAGAGGTGATCAAATACCACCAAAAGATAGCTCTATTTGTGGGGAAAAAAGGACAATCTTGTTTGGCTGCAACGTCGCACGACCGCGCAATTGTCATCAGAGTGCGACAGCGCTGAAAACTAAAAATTGGTGTGGGCAGGAAGGGGGGGGGGGATATCCTGTATTGAAGTGGTTAAACTTCTCCACAGCTTTATCCCTGACCTGTTTTGTGTGTTCCTTGGCCATCATGATGCTGTTTGTTTACTAAGGTTTTGTAACAAACTTCTGAGGGCTTCAACAAACAGCTGTATTTATACTGAGATTACATTGCACACAGGTGGACTCTAGTTACTAATTAGGTAACTTCTGAAGGCAATTGGATCCACTAAATTTTAGTTAGGGGTATAAGCGTAAAGTTGGCTGAATACAAATGCACGTGTAGCGCGGGTATCCTTGCCTACTAAAATTGTATTAAAATTTATAATGAAAGTCTATGGACATTTCTATGGCTTAGTATTTGGCGCCATCTAGCGACCAAACACAGATAGTGGACTTAAGTGATTTTTGCTTTCACAAAGCACTAAGCTGATTACAGGAAGTGACTGTCATTTACTTTGAGAGTTGACCTTTTTACCCAGGATGCCAGGTCACCTACCCATGGATACCCTCTCTGACAGTGCATGCTGGGTAGGACATAAAAGAAGCCCGAGCGTCCATCTTAGGTCTCTTGGGAACGCATGGCCTGCTTGTGAGGACTTGTGAGGAGGCCTCCCGGAGGAAGCGGCGTACAGCCATTGCGGAGCGCAACCCTGCTCGATTGTGTGAGTGACCCGACGGTGCCAGAGACACAGTTTACCGGATTGAGACTGAGACTGAGTACTTTAAGTGAGATCTCACGCATAGCTATAAAAGTAGGGGGAGCTCCCGTGTATCTATATTTTTTATAATTGTTTTATCAATAATTCATTGTACTGTCATTCTATGTTGGGATGACAGCACAATTTTTGTAATCACCTGTTTGCCAATACCTATAGTAAAATATACTTTGGTTAAGTACCCCGTTGTGTGGAGTATTGTTTTCTCCCTGCAGGTGGAGCCAGTGGATCCTGAAGTGACAATACAGGTATATTGTGTTATATTATATTGTACTGTATTGAATTGCACCACAGCTGTGTCAAGGGGACTGAGGCAAGTTAGTGGGGTTTATTATCAGAGTGCAGGCCCCAATTAGCAGCTCCTTCGGGGGTCAGTGTTACACACGCCACACTTTTCAGATATTTATTTGTGAAAAAATTTGAACACCATTTATCATTTTCCTTCCACCTCACAATTATGTGCCGCTCTGTGTTGGTCTATCACATAAAATCCCAATAAAATGCATTTTCGTCTTTGGTTGTAACATGACAAAATGTGAAAAGTTTCAAGGGGTATGAATACTTTTTAAAGGCACTGTATTTGACTATGTTAATATCACATGGTATGATTGCAGCTTTCCCCCATTAATATTCTTTTGATGCACTCCAGCGCAGTTTACATTCTTCTGAAAATTAGGAATTAGAAATCATCACTGGTTGTTAGGATGCCGGTAGCTGCCTACTCCCTAACAACCCACCTAAGCAGTCAAATCTCTAGTCGTGATAGTTGGCTATCTGCTGGCCAACTCTTTCATTAATTTCCTGGATTATCTGCATGCTTTGCAATGTCTCCTGTGCTCATTCCTTTAGTTTACTTTTGATTTTGAAGGAATATATGTATATCCCATGGTACCTTTCTGCCTAAAAGCAAGTGTTGTTATATGTGGTGCATTTCCTGTATTGACTGTGCCTCCTGAAATTACTCCTCTTCAGCATCATTAAAGTTGTAGTTCAGAGTGCAGTTTTTTTAAATGGGAGACACAGCAGTGCAAATTCACAAGACATAGTGAACGTGAGTCCCTGCATTCAAGAAAGTAAATATGTGGGATAATTCAAAAACTACATTGCCAAGATGATTCAGATTATTGGGGTGGGCTGGAAATAACTGATATTCAATGTGGAAATTAATTTACGATTTAACATTTTGATAAGGTAGACTGCGAAGGTGCCATAGTGATTTCTGGCCACAAAAAAAGAACATCAAATTTAAAAATGAATAAAATGCTGGACTGTCCCCCTTCGCTGACTGTGATTCTCTGTAATCCCTGAAGAAAACAAAGTGCAAATAAAACACTGAGCTCCCGATTAGAAGGGCTGACACTCTGACTTACCACTGCCTTGTTGTTCACTCAGTTACCACTCAGTTACCTTGAGGGTGGAAAATAGAGACAAGCCTGTTCAGACTTTGGCCCTCCCAGTGCCCAAAGCAATATTACAAACCATGCCCCACGTCTTGCTTCCAAAAAAGGAAAGTGGTTTGCTTCTCTCAAAGAGAAAATGTCCATCGCCTAACGACACTAGGAAAAAACTAAACTGGGAGTTGGAGGGGTTGTATTGGGGCTGTCCTTACAGCTTTGCAAATAATGTACAATTAAAAAAAGGATTTTTTTTAGTTTCTACTCATAAAAATAAGAAATGCAATTTCAAGTTGACTGTTTCTTCACCTAAGAGAGATCATTTATTTGAGAGGTCTTGCATGCATAAATGTTCCCAAATAAAAATGATATACTGTATATATAGCTGGAATTTTTAAATTCAGCACATCTATCTATCCATTTAAAAACCCCAGTCCACACAAAGATGATATTTTCGGTACAACGGGAGTGTCATGGATATACAGATTCCAGAACTGCAGCAAGGCGGAGGCGCATCCCGGCCAGCAGGCGCCCAGCAGCTTGGGCGCCAGTGGGCCTTTAAAAAGGGCTCCCACCGTTCAGCTCTTGCTGGTTGATCTGTAGTCTTTCCTGGGACCCGCCCCTGTATCTGCATCTGATCTCACACCTGACCTGGCTTCCTGACCACTCTGCTCTCTCCTCTCCTGATCTCTGGCTGCCATTTGACCTTGCTTGTTTACCTGCATACCTGATCTCCGTTGCCGACTAAGCCTGGACTCTGACCATCCCTTGTCTGCCGATTCTGTCTGATCTGATCTGCTGTGTATGACCTGGCTTGTCTGACCTTGTTCCTGCCCGCTGTGTGCACCTGCATCCTGCTGACCTGCATCCTGCGCACCTGCATCCTGCTGACCGGCATCCTGCCGACCTGCATCCTGCTGACCTGCATCCTGCTGACCGGCATCCTGCACACCTGCATCCTGCCGACCTGCATCCTGTGCACCTGCATCCTGCACACCTGCATCCTGCCGACCTGCATCCTGTGCACCTGCATCCTGCCGACCTGCATCCTGCTGACCTGCATCCTACGCACCTGCATCCTGCTGACCAGCATCCTGCGCACCTGCATCCTGCTGACCTGCATCCTGCGCACCTGCATCCAGCCGACCTGCGTTCCTCAGCACTCCCCAGTGGTCACCATCTCCAGCTTCAGAGAACTCTGCAGGCACTCCTACCTCACTGTGCTCCTACGGTCACTGTCCCCAACTCCAGTGTCCCAGGAACCAGGGCTGTACGAGAGGTCTCCCTCTGCACGTCAGGCTCACCCACAAGGTACGTGTCAGTATCAACCAGCCATGCCTGAGCCTGCAAGAGGGACCTCCGTTACTGAGGAGGTCTGCCAACTCCTCTCAGCCCTCACTCACGAGGTGAAGTGTCTCCAGGACAGTTATGAACGCCTAACAGCACATATGCAGGACCAGGCAAACTTCCCTCTCAGTGGAAGGTCATCAGAAGCTACCTCCGCACTCCCAGCAATGATGTTGCCTCCCGAGCCAAGGGTCCCAATTCCGGAGAAATTCTCTGGGGATCGAAACAAGTTCAGGACTTTCCGCAATGCATGCGAGTTATACTTCTCCCTACTACCCTTAACCTTTTCACAGGAGACCACCAAAGTGGGGTTTGTTGTTTCACTTTTGTTAGGACAACCACAAGCTTGGGCCCACCATTTGCTGGAAGAACGCCATGCTTCTCTGGACTCCTTGTCATCCTTCTTCAGCGCTATGTCGCTCCTTTACGATGACCCCCAACGGACTACTACTGCCGAAGCTGCCCTTAGCACGCTCAAACAAGGCCGCAGAGCGGTGGAGGACTACATAACTGACTTTAGGCGCTGGAGCGCAGACACCCTATGGAATCATGCAGCCTTACGGCACCAGTTCCGCTTAGGTCTATCAGAAGGGTTAAAGGATGAGTTGGCTCGGGTCGGTATACCAGATTCTCTGGAATCCTTGATCGCCCTAACTATACAGATAGACCGTCGTCTTCGGGAACGCAGGATGGAGAGGGTGAGCCAACAGCCCCGATCGAACTGGATGTTATCTCAAGTGGCCACCACCTCTCGTCTGGCCTCCTCCAGACCAACTCCAGTTAATCCTGCACCAGACTCTCCTAAATATGGGCAGGCCGGATCGACAAGACCCTCATTGTCCGCAGAGGAACGCCTGCGTCGGCAACTGCTCAACCTCTGCCTGTACTGCGGGGGTACCGGCCACTATGTGCATTCATGCCCTGCCAAGCACCGTAGATACTTATCCGTCTCTTCTCCTGGTCATCCGGTACCCTCCACCAATTCTACTCACCTGGCTCTTCCTATCACCTTTATGTTTCCTGAAAGAACTGTGTCAGTTACCGCAATAATAGACTCTGGGGCATGCAGTTGTTTTATTGATTTGAACTTTGCAAACCAACAGCGCATCCCGCTTCAGCACAGAGCTCAAGGACTTTCCATCTTCTTGGCTGATGGATCCCGTATAAAATCTGGCCAAGTGACCCAGGAAACTCCTTCATTGACTGTAGTTACTGCTTCAAACCACAAGGAACTGCTGAAACTTGATGCCATTGCATCCCCTCTGTTTCCAGTCATCTTGGGCTTACCGTGGCTTCAGGCCCACAACCCGCAGATTAACTGGGGCTCCGGAGAGATCAAGTTTCAGTCCCTCTACTGTCAAAACCACTGCCTTCCTTCACCTCCCAGGGTACCTGGCCCCTTACTATGCTTGGAAGCTGACTTGGAATTACGCACAGTAGTCCCTGAACCATACCACGAGTTCTTAGACGTCTTTAGCAAGCGAGGGGCAGAGACCCTTCCTCCCCATCGCTCCTATGATTGCCCGATCGAGCTATTACCCGGAGCAGAGATCCCTTTTGGTCGGATTTTTCCCCTATCTGAGCGGGAGTTGGAGGTGTTAAAAGAGTATGTCGACGAAAATTTGGAGAGGGGGTTCATCCGGCCGTCCACCTCTCCAGCTGGGGCAGGAATCTTTTTTTGTAGAAAAAAAGGACCACTCACTTCGTCCCTGTGTAGACTACCGGGAACTGAACAAGATCACGGTTAAAAACCGGTATCCTCTACCCTTGGTGCCTGAGCTTTTCCAGAGATTAAGAACTACTGCTGTGTTCACCAAGCTAGATCTTCGAGGGGCCTACAATTTGGTCCGTATTCGCTCTGGGGACGAGAGGAAAACGGCCTTCCGTACCAGGTTTGGCCACTTCGAATACCTAGTGATGCCCTTTGGCCTGTGTAATGCCCCCGCTACCTTCCAGCACCTGATAAATGATATCCTCAGAGATTACCTCGATATCTTCGTAATAGCCTATTTAGACGACATCCTGATCTTTTCTACATCCCTGGATCAACACCGGAAACACGTCAAGATGGTACTCTGCCGTCTCCGTCAGCATGGGCTATATGCCAAACCAGAAAAATGTGAGTTTGAGCGGCAGAGTATCCAGTTTTTGGGCTTAGTGATATCCATGGAAGGGTTCAAGATGGACCCACAAAAGGTCACAGCAGTTCTGGACTGGCCTGCACCTTCTGACAAGAAGGGGGTGCAACGTTTTGTTGGCTTTGCCAATTTTTACAGAAGGTTTATTAAAGGATTTTCTGCAATCATTTCCCCGATTACCCAGCTAACCAAGCAGAATGTCCGATTCCAATGGAACTCCGAGGCACAAGCCACCTTCTCTACCTTAAAGGGACTGTTTACCTCTGCCCCCATCCTAAGCCACCCGGATCCTTCTCTCCCCTATCTGCTCGAGGTCGACGCCTCAGAAACAGCTGTGGGGGCAGTTATCTCTCAGCGCCAAGGACTTAAGGATCTTATGCACCCCATAGCCTTCTTCTCCCGTAAACTCTCATCTGCCGAGAGGAATTACGACGTGGGTGACCGTGAACTTTTGGCCATTAAGGCCGCGCTCGAAGAATGGCGATACCTGCTGGAGGGAGCGGCTCATCCCATACTCATATATACAGATCACAAAAATCTGGAATATTTACAAACGGCCAAACGTCTAAGACCACGCCAGGCTCGGTGGGCGCTATTCTTTTCCAGATTTGCTTTTCATATAACTTACAGGCCAGGATCAAAGAACATCAAGCCCGACGCTCTTTCGCGTATGTATGATGACCCCAAAGAAACCTCAGTTCCGGACACTATTCTATCGGAGGGAAATTTCTTACTTCTTCAGACGGACCTGATGTCCGGTTTAAAACAAGCCTCTGTGGGGGTGCCCTGTCCACCCGGAGTAACTCTGATACCCAAGGACGGTCTGCTTTGGAAAGACAGTAAAATTTTCGTGCCTGAGAGGTGTCAAACCAAAGTTCTGAGCCTGTGTCACGACCACCCTCTAGCCGGACATTTTGGGGTCCACAAGACTCTCGAATTAACCCAGCGCATGTTCTGGTGGCCGAAACTCGAGAAGGACTGTAAGGAATACGTCAAGTCTTGTGTTACCTGTACCCAAAATCAGTGTGCTAGAACCAAGTCCTGGGGTCTTCTCAAACCACTACCAATTCCCGACAGGCCTTGGAGCGAGATTGCCATGGATTTTATAGTGGAGCTACCCCCTTCTGAAGGACATACAGCCATTTTTGTAGTGGTCGACCGCCTGTCCAAGATGGCCCACTTTATACCCCTGAAGAACACACCTTCTGCTGTAGAGACCGCCCGGGTGTTTATCCGGGAGATTGTGAGGCTGCATGGGGTACCAACAAACATTGTATCGGACAGGGGGGTCCAGTTTACCTCTCGTTTCTGGAGGTCACTATGCCAGATCCTGAAAATCGAACTCTCCATGTCTTCTGCCTTCCACCCTCAGACCAATGGACAAACTGAGAGAACGAATCAGACTCTGGAACAGTACATCCGTTGTTTTACCTCGTTTGTCCAGGACGATTGGGTAGCACTTTTGCCCCTAGCAGAATTTGCCTTTAATAACGCCTGCCACTCAGTTACAGGACAGTCACCATTCTTTGCGAACTACGGCTTCCACCCTGTCTTCCTGCCTAACATTATCCCAGAATCTCCAGTCCCAGCAGTACAAACCACTGTCGAGTTTCTAGGTCGCAATAATAAGTTGTTGCAAGAAACCATGGCCAAAGCACAGGCAACTAACAAGAGACTGTATGATAGGAAGAGAAGAGGGGAATTATGTCTCCAACCAGGAGACCAGGTGTGGTTATCTACCACCAATCTCAAGATGGCTTGTCCTTCAAAAAAAACTGGCACCCAAATTTATTGGCCCCTTCCCGATCAAGAGGAAATTGAATGAGGTTTCCTACGAACTTTCCTTGCCCGAATCGCTCAAAGTCCACCCAGTGTTCCACGCATCCCTGCTTAAACCCACGGTACCTGACCCCTTCCCCGACAGAGGATCGGGTCCACCTGAACCTATAATTGTTGACAGGGACGAGGAATATGAGGTGGAGGCTGTTGTAGACTGCAGACGGAGAGGTAACCAAATTCAATATTTAATCAAATGGAGGGGGTATGGGCCAGAAGAGAATTCATGGGAACCCAAGCAAAATGTGCATGCCCAAGAACTGATCCAAGCATTCTTCCGCAGGCACCCCAGAAAAGAGCTCTTTTGGGCACCCGGAGGTTGCCCTTAAGGGGGGGGGCAATGTCATGGATATACAGATTCCAGAACTGCAGCAAGGCGGAGGCGCATCCCGGCCAGCAGGCGCCCAGCAGCTTTGGCGCCAGTGGGCCTTTAAAAAGGGTTCCCGCCGTTCAGCTCTTGCTGGTTGATCTGTAGTCTTTCCTGGGACCCGCCCCTGTATCTGCATCTGATCTCACACCTGACCTGGCTTCCTGACCACTCTGCTCTCTCCTCTCCTGATCTCTGGCTGCCATTTGACCTTGCTTGTTTACCTGCATACCTGATCTCCGTTGCCGACTAAGCCTGGACTCTGACCATCCCTTGTCTGCCGATTCTGTCTGATCTGATCCGCTGTGTATGACCTGGCTTGTCTGACCTTGTTCCTGCCCGCTGTGTGCACCTGCATCCTGCTGACCTGCATCCTGCGCACCTGCATCCTGCTGACCGGCATCCTGCCGACCTGCATCCTGCTGACCGGCATCCTGCTGACCGGCATCCTGCACACCTGCATCCTGTGCACCTGCATCCTGCACACCTGCATCCTGCACACCTGCATCCTGTGCACCTGCATCCTGCCGACCTGCATCCTGCTGACCTGCATCCTACGCACCTGCATCCTGCTGACCAGCATCCTGCGCACCTGCATCCTGCTGACCTGCATCCTGCGCACCTGCATCCAGCCGACCTGCGTTCCTCAGCACTCCCCAGTGGTCACCATCTCCAGCTTCAGAGAACTCTGCAGGCACTCCTACCTCACTGTGCTCCTACGGTCACTGTCCCCAACTCCAGTGTCCCAGGAACCAGGGCTGTACGAGAGGTCTCCCTCTGCACGTCAGGCTCACCCACAAGGTACGTGTCAGGGAGTTTGGTTGGCTGACACAGCCCTAAGCTTCTCATACTGTACTGTATATCTTTGACACTAAAACTACAAGATCTGCCTGTCATGATTCCTGATTCTCTTCCTCTACACCAGGGATTTGGGGTGTTCCCACTCACATGTGTGTATTAAAGCACCTTCTGTTGCATTCTCCAGACATCCTATAAATAGAGTCCTCAACAGATAGAGAATGGGAGGTTTAACTCTTCACCATCTACCAAAAACTGAATAGAAGTTTTGGGTGTACTGACCCTACAAAATGCATTTGCATATCCTCTACCCCTACCCAACAATTCAGTATCAGTCATGCATATTTTTAAATGTACACCTTTTTTTTTAGAAAATTGTTGCTGCTCATGGAACAACCATCCATTCATCAGATTGTTAATGGGAAAAATTGTCCAGACAAAGTTTGTTCACAAGTCTGGGGAGCACTGCTTCATGTCCTTGGAGTAGCTTTTGTGGATTCTCTTTGAGAAAAAGTGGTTAGTAGCAAATTAACTTTCACTTTCTTCCACTCATGTGACACCAGACACATCAACCACTAACTGGCTAACCAACTAGCCACTTACAATACTGATAACAGGTGGCAGAGAGAGCAGAGCACAAGAATTTGTTTCTGGCAGGATCAAAACAATTTGTTGTTATTTTAACAAAAGACTTTTAATGGTTTAAAGTAGAACTATGGTCAAATGAAGAAAAAATACAGCAATTATAAAATTTGTCAATAGCATTAACACAACAGTTTTTTGTTTATTTTGAGTACTGCTGTACAATGGATATGTTATTTTTCTACTTCCTGTAACAGGCCAAGCAAGAGTCATAGTTACAGGGGTTGAGATAAACCAAATAACACTGGAACAACTGCTCACATCATTTTCAATACAGGTTGTTTAAAGAGTACATAATGCCAAACTTTTATTTTAGAGTTGTCATGCGAGCCAAGAGGTGAACTTCCAAATGGTGTCAGTTTGGGGACACCTTTCAGAGAAATTTCTGAGAAATTCCCATTTGAACTCACTTCCTGTGGCTTCTCAAAAGACAGGAAATTAAGGTAAATCTCCCTAGTAGGACATAGAACCTTGCCTACTATATCAAAAATATTTCAAAAAGTGTCGGTTATACATACACTTTAAACCTTTTTCCAAAAGATAACAAACACTTCTGATTTTAACTACTTAGACAGTGTTAGCTGCATTTGTAGTTAAATTTGTTTGTCGCTTACTTAAAATTTAAAATTCCATGACTCGACTAAAGCCTCGTACACGCGATCGGATTTTCCGACGGCAAATGTGTGATGACAGGCTGTTGGCAGAAAATCCGACCGTGTATGCTCCATTGGACAATTGTTGTCGGATTTTCCACGGACAAATGTTGGATCGCAGGTTTTAAAAATTTTCGTGGACAAATGTCTGTTGTTGGATTTTTAGAGCGTGTGTACACAAGTCCGTTGGACAAAATTCCAGTACAAACACGCATGCTCGAAAGCAGGGACAAGCCAGAAGCGGTCGGTTTTGTAAACTAGCGTTCGTAATGGAGAATTAACATTCGTGACATGGCAAATTATGAAATGTCGAAATGCAGCGCACATCCTCTTCTTCTTTAATGGGATAATAATGAAGCTGCTTTGCTGGTGATACTGATGGAGTTATTGCAAATACGTTTTAAAATACTTTTTCTTTCTAGTGATATCAAGAATAATATTATTGTTTTTTTTTTTTATTATTTGGGCAAGTTACCACAACATTATTATCCCATAGTTTTTAAGATCAAAGATACAACTATGTTGGTGTCCCTTGTCAATTTTACATTGTATTTTTTTTCATATGTAACTGCCTACTCCCAAACTGTCATTTGAAGTAAAACATATAGCCAAGTATTATTCTCCACAATTTTTTTATTGTACATTAAAAAAAGAAAACAAATAAAATTAGACATGCTATCTGCCAATAGAACTTAACCAAAAAGTGCATTCTATGCATCCAAAAATATAGAAAATATACCAAATCAAATCATTATTCCACCATAAAAATTATGTCAAAGCAATAACTCCAAGGCCAATAATAAATAACACGTTATTTCATCCGATTCCGCAACATGTCTGGTTGACGAACGCCCATTCAGAAACAAAAGGAAAAGCGCTATATGAAAAGCTCTAAATGAAAAGCGTGAAATGAAAAGCGCGAATCAACACTCACCAAACTTCTACTAACACAAAATTAGCAGAAGGAGCCCAAAGGGTGGAGCTAAACAGCTGAAAAAACACGTAGTACGTCAGTACGTTTGTAATTGTTGGCCAACAATTGTGTGCCGTGTGTATGCCCTTCGGAAAAAATTCCACAGTTTTGTTGGCCAACAATCCGATTGTGTGTACGAGGCTTTAGACTACCTTGTGCAGAACAGAACAGTGTTGTCACCCTGTTAAAGGGAGTGAAAAAGTAAAGGATCTACCTGCAGGATTAACACGTAAGAAAACTCGTTTTGGGGGAAGGGGGGGAAGGGAGTTATCTAAAAAAAAACTGTTGCTATAATGTTAGTGACAGACTGCATCACTTACTAGCTGATAAAAATTACTTAAATACATGTTTATTCTTATGCCCCATATTACCGACCACAAAATCCATCGGATTTTTTCCGACAGATTTTGTCCGACACTGGTGTTGCATACACGTTCATTCTGAACGTGGTAACGTTTGTTGCCTATGACGGGACTACGTAGAGGCTAGTAGCCAATAGCTTTGGTCTTGTAATGTGATCTGAGCATGCGTAGCACTTTGTCCGTCGGACTAGGCTACACACGATCGGAATTGGTGTGATCGGACTTTGTTGTCGGAAAATTTTAGAGCAGGGGATAAAACTTTGTTCGTCGGACAATCCGATGGAAAATGTCCGATGGTGCCTACACACGGTCGGAATTTCCGACAACATTGTCCGATAGGACAGAATCCATCGGAAAATCCGACCGTGTGTATGGGGCTTTAGGGTTTACATACACTGTAATTGCAAGATTTACATCATTGACCATTTTGACAAGCATTTATTATACCAGGAAAAATATATTCCTGTGTATAGCCACCATTGACAGGAAAGTAAAAAAAAAAAACAAGAAAATAAATAAATAAGGATAGAAAAGCTCACCTCTAGATACAGGTCTTTCAATACTAGAATCAATATGATTTGAAGGAACATTATAAGAAACATGACCTAAAAAAAATAAAAATAAAAAGTAAGTAAAATTATGCTTGTTTTGATATTACTGTATTTGTCATGAGCTGCATATATAAATAAGTCCTTGAAAACAACATTACAATGTTGTGCTGCCAAATGAATACATAATAAAATAAATATGTGTCAGTTCATAGATGTGTAAATCAATAAAGTTAATAATATTTAAAATACATGAATACAAAAACATTTGTGTAATTAATATATCAAATACATCAATTAATAAATAGAAAATAAAACCCACTAAGTTCATAAGAAAATTCCAAGTGAAAATAAAGTGCACCAATAGGATCTCTATAAGAGAAAAAAGAATAAAATAGCCACAAATCATATGCATACATTCCTCATCACCATCATAATCACCACTGTGCACCAAACCGTGCGACACCAGAGCTACTTACCAGAACCTTAGAGCTCAAAATATAGGAGGTCTAACAGCAATTGTAAAGGAGAAATCCTGACCATAGATCGATGGATAGGTGATAAACCTCTAAAGCCCCATACACACGCGCGGATTATCCGAGGACCAGGTCCATCGGATCATGTCCGTCGTACTTTGTCCGATGTTGGTTTTGCGTACACACGATAGGACAAAGTTGTCGGAAAATCCGATCATTCTGAACGTGGTGACGTTTGTTGTGTACGACGGGACTACGCAGAGGCTAGTAGCCAATAGCTTTGGTCTTGTAATGTGATCTGAGCAGGCGTGGCACTTTGTCCGTCGGAATTCGATACACACGATCGGATTTGGTGTGATCGGACTTTGTTGTCGAAAAATCTATCCAGCAGGAGATAGGACTTTGTCCGTCGGACAATCCGATGGAAACTGTCCGATGGTGCCTACACACGGTCGGAATTTCCGACAACATTGCCCGATAGGACAGAATCCATCGGAAAATCCGACCGTGTGTATGGGGCTTAACCCCGCAGCCTGCTACCTAGATGGATAGGATGAATAGATGTAAGCCTCCACTACCACATCATCCCTCCTGGATGGATGGAAGTAAGTCTCCCCTCTTGTAGCCTGCCATCCAGATCAGCACTTTGTAACAGATCACTCCACCGCTCAAGCATGGCATATGTAACACATAAAAGAGTAAGGGCAACCTCTCATAGTGTAGTACTTAAAAATGCATTGAACTGGGCATCTATTCATATAAAGGTACGGTAAGACAGCATATCTGCAACACAGCATCTAACATCCCAGTGGGCATGATGACGTCACCGCTGTTACACTGCCCTAAACGTTTCATCCGAGTGGATGTCCTTCACTGGGGCGACAGGTTTCGGTGATTTTTTATTTTATTGGTCCCTTTTTGCCACTTAGAGCACATGACTTTTGTTGTTAATACATACACCCTTATATGTAAATTAACCCCTTCCCAACCTGCCGCCGCAGTTATACTGTGGCAGGTTGACTCCCCTGGGCGAACCGACGTAGTTGTGCGTCGGTTCGCCTCTTGACCACTAGGAGCGTGCACCCGTGGAACAACGCCGGAGCCGATGCCGCGTTCGCTCCACACAGACAAAACGGAGATCTGTCAATGTAAACAGACAGATCTCTGTGCTGTCAGGGGTGAGGAGAGTTGTATGAACAACGATCAGTCTCCTCACCAGCAGTCCTATCCCCCCCAGTTAGAATCACTCTCTAGGTAACACAGAACACAGTTACCCATTGATCGCCCCCTACTGTTAACCCCTTCACTGCCAGTGACATTTACACAGTAATCAGTGCATTTTTATAGCACTGATTGCTGTATAAATGCCAATGGTCCCAAAAATGTATCAAAAGTTTCTGATCTGTCCGTCATAATGTTGCTGATAATGTAGCTGATCACCACCATTACTAGTAAAAAAATTATAATAATAAAATGCCATAAATCTTTCCCCTATTTTGTATAAGCTATAACATTTGCACAAACCAATTAATATGCGCTTATTGCGATTTTTATAACCTAAAATAAGTAGAAGAATACATATATAACTAGGGGTGCAACGGATCAAAAAACTCACGGATCGGATCGATCCTTGGATCAGTCACGGATCGGATCAGCAAATAATAATTGAATTTGCAAAAACCTGTGAAAATTCCACCCTTATATAGTCCCCACTGTAATATCCACAATCTCCCCACTGTATTATACATCTCCCCCACTGTAATATCCACGTCATCTCCCCCACTGTAATATTGGCTGAGTATGGCTGGGTATGGCTGAGCATGGCTGGGTAAGGCTGGGTATCGCCGAGTATGGCTGGGTATCGCCGAGTATGGCTGGGTATTGGCAGAGTATTAGCAGAGTATCGCAGGGTATTGGCAGAGTATTGGCAGGGTATTGGAAGAGTATTGGTATATTATGGCAGGGTATGGCAGAGTATTGGCAGGGTATTGGCAGAGTATTTGGCAGGGTATTGCAGAGTATTGGCAGGGTATGGCAGAGTATTGGCAGGGTATGGCAGAGTATTGGCAGGGTATTGCAGAGTATTGGCAGGGTATTGCGAGAGTATGGAGGGATGGCTGAGCATGGATGGCTGTGACTGCACTTGTCACAGAGCAGCGCTGTGTGACAGCCGATCTCTCCCCTCCACTGTACAGATCAGTACACAAGGGGAGAGAGGAATCGGCGTCATCTTACCAAACCGGCGTTTGTTTACAAGTGATTGCTCCATTTGACGGAGCGATCACATTGTAAACGGCCGACGGGTGCACCAAGATGGCCGCCGCTCCGGAGCTAGGCCGAAGCCGCAGCCTTTCCTAAGGCCGCGGATCGCGGCATGTGTTGATCCGAACAAGGTGACCCGTTCGGATCATGGATCGATGATGATCCGTTGTACCCCTATATATAACTAAGGAAAAAATTAGCTTTTTTAAAAAAAAATTGGGGGATATTTATTATAGCAAAATGTACAAAATATTGTGTTTTTTTTCAAAATTGTCTTTTTTTTTGTTTATAGCGCAAAAAATAAAAACCACAGAGATGATCAAATACCACCAAAAAAAAGCTCTATTTGTGGGAAATAAAAAACGTAACTTTTGTTTGGGTACAACATCGCACGGCCGCGCAATTGTCCGGTAAATTGATGCAATGCCGTATCGCACAAAATGGCCTGGTCATTGAGTAGCCAAATCTTCCGGGGCCGATGGTGGTTAAGCAAAAAGAGCTTTTATCATATAAATTCTGATTGCTCATGTCAAAAATTAAAGGCTTTATTTAACAAAGATTTTTACAACAAATAACCACTTTAGATGTAGCACCCTGGAGTTTAGGCAGGGATGCTCCTCACAAATTTACTTGCCAGGTCGATTGTAAGAGATCCATTGATTTCTCTCTAAGTTTGGCCTTACTGCACTTTTCTCTTCTACCACTAGGTGCCCGGGTACTTGGTAGTACTAGATTTGAAAAGGGCAACTCAAGGTCAGGTTATGAATATATGGGAAATCTCAGCCAATGGGCAGGGGTTTTCTTGAATTCCTTGGCCTGCTGGGAGAACCTATAAATTCGGATGGAGTCAGGTGATCTATGTTCTGTGCCACCTGGATGGCTATCTGGGTGGAGGTGTGTCGTGTTGCCCCAGGCTGCTAGGCCAGAGATTGGACCTATCCCGGGGGCATCTGGCTACTAGGCTGTCTGAGGCCTATCCAGAAGCAAGAGAGAGCAGCTCAGGGTTGGGATTGCGGCTTGAAGTCCAACCAGAAGTGACAGTTCTCTCGGTCGGAGAACCTGTCAGTGTTCGGAGGTAGAGGGGAAGCTGTCGCCACAAAGGCCCCATCAGCCTTGTTACCAGGGACCACAGTGAGTAACTGAAGCAAGTACTGGAGTCTCATTCTCACCGAACGGGCACAGTGGAGAATTGGGAAACTTCAGATGATGATCAAGTCAGGGACCCAGCCAGCAGTGACGCTTGCAGAGCAGCCTTGTGTGTCAAGTCAAAGACCGAGCAGGCCAGCGGGGTGACGCTTGAGAAGTATCGAGAGTGCCAAGCTAGGGACCCAGCAGAGAAGCGGGGGAGAGGGACATACCACCATAAAGATTGGAGGAGCTGAAGGGATTCAGTGGCAGTGAATCAGAGGGTCTAGTGGGAGACCGGGAGCTCGTGGGCTTAAGAACTACAAGAAGTTGTAGTGAAAGTGAAGGAACTGTTACGTGTGTGTTAGGAACTGTTAAAGACTGTTGCCATAAGAGACAGCATTCCTGCACATGCAGATGTGGCTTCTTGCTGGAGGCCTTTTCCTGCATGGCTGTCCTCTTATTGAAGGCTTGGTGTCTGCCAATTGAACTTGCAACTATTCAAAGGTGTCCTGGCCCTAACCCTTTTCCCACCATAAAAGTTTGTAAGAGAAATAAACATCTCTTTTGCATTCAAGAAGTGTCTGGCGCCCAATAACTTCCACCCTGTACCCACTATGCCTCACAACCCACCACATACTGAAGGATGTCAGCTATCTCTGGCCCTGGAGGTTCTCATTCGACTGAGGGAGGCTGGAGACCTTGCTACATAAACTTGTTCTGTAAATTTCAAACAATGCAGATATATTTAAAAATGTTTATATGTTTAGCTTTAGAATGAAGAAAAGTTGGACATTGTCAGGTTCTTATTACTGTCTTATTTACCTTTCAACTTTCCTGGTGAACATCATTATTGAGACAGAAAACGAGAGAAACTACATTTTTGGATTGTTACCAGAGTAGAGTCAGGGGTAAATCACTCAATGGGGCAAATGTTCCCATGACAACTGTCAAGGTGGGAGTTCTCACCTTTAGGTTTCCTCTTATATTCTGTTGCATCTCCAGGACATGTGAAGGGAAATCTTCCCTGCAGCACACACACAGCAAAAAGAACTGATAGTTTTTTTGTTTTTTTTTCACCCTGATCAACAGAAAAATGCTTTTTAATGTCAAAATTAAAAAGGTTATTTCAAAGAAAAACACAAAAGGGTTAACTACATATGTATTTGTCCCCTTTAAGTTAGCATTTAGAATACAGACTTTTTGCAGCAATTACAGCCTTGGTTCTTTGTGTTTTTAAATAACACTGTGTCACCAACTCTGGGTAAATTATTGGGCAAAGATACACTTGTTAACTTTGGAACTGTAGTACTGTAGAACAAATATTATTTTTATAATACAAGGAGTTATATAGCCCCAACAGTTTGAAAAACACTACAAATAAAGGAACACAGTACAGTTACAATACAGTTTAATCGAGAAGGATTAGGAGGGCCCTGCTCATGGAGCTTACAATCTAAAAGGGAGGGAGAGGTGGTACAAAAGGTAATAGTTGTGGGCAATGAGCAGAAGTGCACTGTTTTTCAGGTAGAGGCAGGGTAAACTCTGAATACATTCGTTTTCAGATATCGCCTAAATTTGGACAGGGTATGAGATAACCAGACAGACTGAGGTAGGGAGTTCCAGAGGTTGGGAGAGGTTCTGAAGAAGTCCTGGAGGTGAGCATAGGAAGAGATGATGAGGGAGTTAGGGAGAATAAGGTATTTGAAGGAGCAAAGTGGACAATTTGGGCAATAGATTGAGATGAGTTTGGTGATGTAGCTGGGGGCAGTGTTGTGAATGGCTTTGTATATAGTTGGTCAAGTTGGAAAAAAAAAGACAAGTCCATCTAGTTCAACCAATAAAAAAAAAGAAAATCATACAATCCCATATACACAATACTTTACCAACAGTTGATGCAGAGGAAGGCAAAAACCCCAGCAAAGCATAATCCAATTTGCTACAGCCGGGGAAAAACTTCCTTCCTGATCCCTCGAGAGGCAATCAGATTTTCCCTGGATCAACTTTACCTATAAATGTTAGTACCCAGTTATATTGCATATGTACATTTAGGAAAGAATCCAGGTCTTTTTTAAAGCAATCGGCTGAGCTGGCCAGAACCAGCT
Source organism: Lithobates sylvaticus (assembly GCA_028564925.1). Taxonomy (NCBI): domain Eukaryota; kingdom Metazoa; phylum Chordata; class Amphibia; order Anura; family Ranidae; genus Lithobates; species Lithobates sylvaticus. The sequence continues at coordinate 435,060,452 of CM053026.1, forward strand.
CTTGAGGTAGTCTGTTCCACATTTTCACAGCTCTTATTGTGAAGAAACCTTTCAGTATTTGGGGATGAAATCTCTTTTCCTCTAGACGTAAAGAGTGCCCCCTTGGTCTCTGGGATGACCTTAAAGTGAATAACTCAACACCAAGTTCACTATATGGACACCTTATGTATTTGTACATTTTTATCATATCTACCCTTAATCTCTTCTTGAAGAGAGAATAATTTCAGTTCCTCTAATCTTTCCTCATAGCTGAGCTCCTCCATGCCTCTTATCAGTTTGGTTGCCCTTCTCTGCACTTTCTCGAGTTCCCCAATATCCTTTTTGTAAACTGGTGCCCAAAACTGAACTGCATATTCCAGATGAGGTTTAACTAATGATTTGTACAGGGGCAAAATGATCTTTCTCTCTGGAGTCCATACCTCTCCTAATACAAGAAAGGACTTTGCTCGCTTTGGAAACCGCAACTTGGCATTGCATGCTATTATTGAGCTTATGATCTACAAAAAAAAAAAACAGATCCTTCTCCACTACGGATCCCCCCAGTTGTACTTCCCCTAAGTCTTTTTGTCTTGAAATGCATTTTAACTGCATTGTCTCCCTTAATTGTAATGCACTGCTGTCAGAAACCATGAAATCAGACCAAGACAAAAGTACAGTTAAATCACACTTGTTTAATAATAAAAGTAAATAGAACCAAACGTAGTCAAAACATAGCCAGAGTTCAGGAACCGGAACGGATAGTCAGACAAGCCAAACATCAGGGAGCTGAGATGAGCATAGTAAAATAGCAAGCAGGATCTGGAGCCAGAAGGGATATCAGCCAAGCAAGTCTTTTAAAAGGAATGCAGAAGAGCGTCTCTGTGATGTTGACTAAGGCGAGGGCAGAGATGCTCTGGGCTGGACGACTTAAGTAGGCAAGACTGACGAGCAGGATATCATCAACAGCTGAGTAACTGTGGAGAGATAAGAGCTGGCAATTAGCCGACAGCTGAGCGGCCAGCTCATCGTAGGAAGGGCTGAGCCCAGCCCTGACTGCACCCCCTCCTCAACGACCCCTCCCCCTCGGAGGACCACCAGGCTTGAGGGGAAAACGTCTATGGAAATCATGGAGGAGGACAGGGGCATGTACGTCCGAGGATGAGACCAAAGAGCGTTCCCACGGACCGTTCCCCTTCCAATGCACCAGGTACTGTATGTGCCCACGGAACCTACGGGAGTCAACATTGGACTGTACCTCATATTCCTCATGGTTCTCAACCTGTACAGGGTGAAGACGTGGCACTGAGGTGGTAAAGCGGTTACAGACCAAAGGTTTAAATAAGGAGACATGAAATACATTTGAAATATGCATGTTAGAAGGAAGGTCTAAGGCGTAAGCCACTGGGTTAATGCTGCGAAGAATACGGAAAGGCCCAATAAACTGAGGTGCGAACTTCAGTGAGGGAACACAAAGACGGAGGTTGCGAGATGACAGCCAGACCCTGTCCCCAACCTGGTAGGAAGGCACGGACAGGCATCTGCAGTCAGCATGGAGTCTGTACCTATCACTAGCATGTCACAAAGCCTCCTGGACTTGTGCCCAAGTGGAACGAAGACCACGAAGATGCTCCTCTAACACAGGAATACTCTGCGGAAACAAATGAGTCAGGCAACATGGAAGGTTGGAAACCATAGTTCGTCATACACAGGGACATTGGGATGCAGAATTCAAGGCACTATTGTGAGCAAACTCTGCCAATGGTAATAGGTCTGACCAGTTGTTATGATGGTCAGAAATATAGCAACGTAGGAATTGCTCTAAGGACTGATTGGCTCGTTCTGCGGCCCCATTAGACTGTGGGTGATAAGCAGAGGAAAAGCAAGCTGAATTCCCAACTGTGCACAAAAGGCTTGCGAGAACCAGGACACAAACTGACTACCTCTGTCTGAGACAATCACCTTGGGTAGCCTATGCAAGCGAAAGATCTCCTGAGCAAAAATGGAAACCAGTTCCTTAGAAGTGGGCAACTTCTTAAGTGAAATACAATTAGACATTTTTGAGAAACGGTCAAACACCATAAGAATAACTGTGTTTCCCTTGTTGGGTAACTCCACAATGAAATCCATAGACAGGTGGGTCCAGGGCCTCTCTCCATTGGGTATGGGTTGTAGGAGACCCACTGGAAGATGTCAGGGGGTCTTAATCTGAGCACACACGGAACAGGCAGCTACGAAGGCGTTTACATCAGCACATAGACTAGTCCACCAGAATTGTTAGGAAATGGCCCAAAAGAGTTGATTCTTCCCAGGGGGCCAGCAGCCTTGGGAGAATTGTAAGTCTGGAGCATGGCAGTACGGAGACTCTCTGGGACAAAGCAACGGTCACAAGGTTTCTCATGAGGAGCATGGACCTGAGCAGCAAGAATTTTGTCACCCAAAGGAGAAGTGAGACTGGTGTGAACCATAGCCAGAATACGATCAGGAGGAATCATAGGAACCGGAACCAACTCCAACTTGGAAGTGGAGGAAAATTGTTGTGACAAGGTGTCAGCCCTTACATTCTTAGTACCGGGTAAGAATGAGACAATATATGTGGGAAAAAGTTGCGCTACTAGTGAAACTCAAAGACAGTGCAAATCAGCAACCAGCATCAACAATGTAGTAAATTGTGTATAGGAAATGGAAAAATATAAAATACAGCGCTTGTGAAAAATTCAGACTCCCCAAAGTGGCTCCCAGGGGTAAATGTTCAACTAATGACTCCTAAATAGTGAAAAAAACATTATGCAAATACACAATAAAGGTATTGATAATAAGTGAAAAGAAAAAATTCCTGTATGATGTAGACCAGTACTAAGAAATGCCTGTGAAGACAATACAAGGGCAAAAAATGTGACAAGTCCGTGATGGACAAAGAGCGCAACTAAGAGCTCCACAATATAATACAGTAAAAATACATAAATCAGAAGCACAATAGGCTAAAAACCCAGCCTATTGTGCTTCTGATACCACGTCATTTATTTTATCTTATGTGATCACTTCATGTACCCATCATGATCGTTGGTTTGTACATTTTTTATCTCTGACTTTTTTAATAAATACTTTTTCACCTGGATTTATCTGCACCATGTGGAGGCCATTTTTTTAATCTTTTTTCCTCATGATCTGATTTGCTGATTGGATGTCGTTTGGAGGATTACATACATTTGCCAGCCTGTGATAGACCTGAGGATCAGGCGCGTCTGCTAGTCGTCCTTGGTGTGTAATATCCACCATCCATCTTCTCTGATGCAGATGTCGGTACATACTACCATACCACCAGAGTTCCTGATCGAGGACCTGTTGGATTTGATTGTCTGACGCCTGTTTGACCCACCGCTATACGGCATGTGTGTCCACGCTCTAGGCTAAGAGTATCCATTCTCTCTGTTGTTCTATATGCATACCTGTGATTTCTGCATGGAGAAGTCTGCTTACCCACATTCATCACTATTTGAAGAAACATCATCTTAAGTACTTCCTAAATAGACTATACAGTATTATATAGAGGAGCTCTTAGTTGCGCTCTTTGTCCATCACGGACTTGTCACATTGTTTGCCCTTGTATTGTTTTCACAGGCATTTCTTGGTACTGGTTTATATCATAAAGAAATTTTTTCTTTACATTTATTATCAATACCTTTATTGTGTATTTGCATAACGTTTTTTTCACTATTCAGGAGTCATTAGTTGAACATTTACCCCTGTGGGCCACTCTGGTTCAATAAGTTTTATTGCAGAAGTAGTATTAAACACACAACAATGTCAAAGGCACCTAGATTGCCCACGCAGGGGCTGGAACTGGCGCATAAGAGACAAAAACAACAAAAGAGAATACAACATAAACCGAGGAGGGCAGCCTCCTAATTAACAGTCATAAAAATCCTGAGTGCAACTTGCGTAATTTGGGGTGACCCCCAGAAGTGCAGAAAAGACCAGGACTCTGCATTAAGATCGTCTTAGGTTCTGTTAGTAATCGAAAAAGGGGCTAGGAGCCCTGGTAAGAGAAGAGGAACAGAGATAAATAGGAAAGAGAAGGGGAGAATAAGAGAAAGTGGGAAGGGGGGAAAGGCAAAAAGAGAGGGGGGGGCCCGGGAACAGCCAGGAAACCAGTCAGAGCCTATCCATGCTAGCCAGAGGAAGTTTGGGGAAGGCATACGCCAGCCAAGGCTCCCAAACTTTAAGGAACTTGGCATGCGTGTCTTTGAGTATACTAGACATTTGTTTATTGACCATCATGGATGTCCGGCAGCTTTTCACTTCCTGAAAGGGGACTGAGGTTTTTTTCCATGCTTGAGAGATCGTCCGTTTGGCCGCTATGAACAGATAAGTTGCCAATTGGGGCAGTGTAATAGTAAAAATTTGGCCTCTTTATGGACATTTAAATGGAACAGAGAAAACAAAAAACCAAATACTCTGGACCAGAACCCCACTATTCACAGGCAGACCCACCAGGTGTGAATTACATCCCCATGATGGCCACATCCCCGGAAGCAGCGATCGTTAGAGGTGGGGTTGGCATGTGCAATACGTTCTGGAACCCAATACCACCGCAATAGCACTTTGTATGCTGCCTCCAAGATGGCAGTATTAAAGGAATATTTGGCTATGGAAGACCAGGCCTTGCTCCAGTCCACCGGGTCGATCCCATGTCCCAGATTCCGCTCCCACTGGGACACATAAGAGAGTGAGGGGGGAGATGATCGATTATTCAAAACTGCGTAGAGGGTGGAGATAAGGCCTGGGGAAACCGGGGTATGTAGAGAGATGTGTTCAAAAGCAGAAGTCTGGAACGGGTAGGAGGAGGTACATCGGAGCATAGCTATCCAGTGCTGAATCTGAAGAAAATGAAAGAATTCTGCCTGGGGAGCGTCATAGGATTAGCAGAATGCAGACCACGTCGGTGGAGTACGTGTTGTCAGCAGATGGCGTACCTGGATAAGGCCCCATGAGGTCCACCACGTGAACGCATGGGGCTGGTCGAGCCCCGGAGGGAACAATGGTTTATTTGTAATGGGCAGCAGGGGCAGGAAGGGGGACATAAGGGAGCTCTAGTATCTAACGGAGTCCCACAGCTTTAGGCTATGTAACATAAGAGGGCTCAATGAAGTTGCCCGAAGTTGCCCGAAGGGGAGCCAGAGAAGAGCTTGCATCGAAAGAGGGGCACAATTAGGGAGCTCCAGAAGCACCCATAGGGGGACATTGGAGGAAGCATGAAGCAGTGATAATTGGGAGATCTGAGCTGCCAGATAATATTTAGAGACTTTGGGAACTCCCAAACCACCTTGCAGTCTATGTGTAAAGACAGTAGCCTTAGAAATTCTAGGACGTTCATTAGCCCAGATAAAGCGCATGATCCTGCTCTGAAGTAGGCAGAGAAAATGGGAGGGGACCCGTACTGGTAGGGTGCGGAAAAAGTACAGAAATGTTGGTAATACCGTCATCTTTACATAATGGATTCGACCTAACCAGGACAGGTGTGGAAATTGCCAAGTCTGCAGAAGAGTGGTTAAGGATCTAAGTAGTGGATAATAATTAACAGAGAATAGAGAAGAGTAAGTGGGGGTCAGTCGGATTTCCAGATATTCAATGTATGTGGTTGTCCAATGAAAGGGGAAGTGGGACTGCAGGCGTGCTACCAGGTCAGGGTCTAGGGAGACATTTAGAGCTACAGATTTCTCTAGGTTGATATGAAATGGACAATAAATGTGTCAAGTGGCGTAACAAGTTGGGGAGGGTAGTAAGGGGGAAAAGCCCGGGATTTTCCGATGCTGCATAAGATGAACCACCTTGCGGACATTATCGCCAGCCTGCCTCCCTGGGATGAAACCCACCTGATCTCTGTGGATCAGGCGGCCTATATATTGATTAATGGGGGCACTCAAGATTCTACCTAGGATCTTCAGGTCGTCATTCAGAAGCGATATTGGTCGGAAGGCCTGGGGTTCACTAGCATCTTCTGGCTTCTTAGGGACCATTGCGATGTGGGCCCTTAAAGCATCAGGAGAGGGCAAGGAGCCCTGGTTTAGAGCGTTGAAGTCGTTAGCAAGGTCAGGTGCTAACAATGCAGGGAACAACTTATAATAAAGCCCAGAGAAGCCATCTTGACCCGGAGCCTTAGAGGGCTTCAGGGACTTGATTGCTCGGGGGACTGACGGTTGAGCGCTTCATGTGCGTCACCTGTAAGCGGAGGAAGATTTAGGTCCCGAAAGAATTGTTCCGCTTGCTGTAGAGGAAATGGACCTGGTTTAGTATAGAGCGTGGAAAGAAACTCAGAGAATCCTAGATAGGATTTGCTCAGGGTTAGAGGTAAGACCCCCAGTTTTCATCCAGAGTTAAACAGGCTTATACGGTTTCCCCACCAAATTCAGTTTCTTGGCAAGCATAGGACCTGGTTTATCTGCACAGGTATAGTACCTGTGTTTAGACCACCGTAGGGCCTTTTCGGCTTGGGAGGTGGAGATGACAAGATCTGTCGCCAAAGTGTTGCAAGCTTTTCTATGTGCAGCAGTGGGACGTTTCTTCCAAAGTGCATCAGCGACCGTCAGGAGAGACTGTAACTCTGTGATGCACCGTTCTGTGTCTCGTTTACGCGCTGAAGCGACCGAGCCGACGTTGTCAGCAAAATACGTTTGTATGAAAGATTGGATTTGTAGATTCATAGCCTGGGTGTACAGTAGGGACTCATTATTTTGCCATAAAAACGGGTGCCTAGCAGGGCCCGAAAGAGCAACAAAAAAAACCAAGGAGTCATGGTCTGACCATGGTGAAGAAAGAAAAGAGATTTTGCTGACCAATGGAAGGTGATGTACCTGCATGAAAACATGGTCAATCCTGCAAAAACTGTCATGGGGGTTGGAATAATAGGTAAAATCACGGTCCGTGGGATGGAGTTCCCTTGAGACATCTATTAACCCAAAGGTTTGCAGGACTGCACAAGTCTGAGCCTAGTGAGAGGAGTCGTAAGAGGGGGTTGACCCCTGGGCATAATATCTGTCCAAGGTCGAGTTGAGGGTGATATTGGAGTCACCAATAAAAAGGAGTAGATGTCTCCATTTTTTTAAGGCTAAAATGATAGCTAACAGCTTTCTGTCACCAATCTCCTAATTGCACTCCGCAGGTGACAACCTCAAGAAAAAAGGTAACTTAGGATCAGGATGTGCCAACACAGGAGCAGAAACAAAGGCAGCCTTGAGACTCTCAAAGGCCTTGACGGACTCCGGAGACCAACTCTGTGGGTTACCGTCCTTTCTGGTCATATCAGTCAGAGGCTTGACCAGAGATGAGAAGTTACGAATAAACTTCCGATAATAGTTGGCAAAGCCCAGCAAACTCTGCAGAGGACATAAACCCACGGGTCAGGGCCACTGTAGGACTGCTAAAAGTTTCTCTGGGTCCATCGAAAAACCAGCAGTGGAAATTACATAACCCAGGAATTTAACCTGTTCACGATGGAACTCGCACTTCTCCAATTTACAATAGAGATTGTTCTCTCTTAGTCTCTGAAGTACACGACAGACATCTGTGTGGTGGCTTTCCAGGGACTTGGAAAATATGAGGATATCATCGAGATAAACCACCACACATAACTGCAACAAATCTCGGAGGACATCGTTAATGAATTCCTGGAAAACAGCCGGGGGGTTACAAAGGCCAAAAGGCCTTATGAAGTACTCATAATGGCCTGTTCTGGTATTAAATGCAGTATTCCACTCATCGCCCTCCTTAATCCTCACGAGATTATATGCCCCTCTCAAATCAAGCTTTGTGAAAGGCGGTCGTTTGAGGCGGTCAAATAACTCTGTAATAAACTGAATTGGATAGGCATTCTTAATCGTGAAACGATTGAGACTCCTATAATCAATACAAGGTCTCAGCACGGAGCCAATCAAAAGAGGGGTTGTGCCTCTGTAACCAAGGATAACCAATAACCAGCGGAGACTTAGGTGAGGAAATAACTTGGAATTGGATTATCTCATGGTGAAGAGCCCCTACGGCCATAGACAATGGAGCGGTCTCATGAGTCACATGGGTAGGCTGTAGGGGTCTCCCATCAAGAGCCTCAATGGCAAGTGGAGTGCACACAGCTGCAGCGGAATCGAGAGCTTTGATACAAAGGAAGCATCAATGAACAGGCCTGCAGCCCCAGAGTCGATTAGAGCCTGTATCTCGACGTATGACTCAGCCTAAGAAAGGGTGACCGAAACTAGGGGTTTATCCTTCGGGATAACTGGGGACGAAACAACGCCACCTACGGTCTGTCCGTGACAGGACCTCAAGTTTCAGGCGTTCCCTGGACGGGTAGGACAAGACTTCAAAAAGTGACCTGCCTGGCCACAATATGGCACAATCTACCCCTCCTCCTAAAGGCTCTCTCATCCGCAGAGAGACATGTGAAGCCCAAGTGCGTGGGTTCATCTTCACTGACCGACTTGGTACTAGAAGGCATGGGAGTTAAGGGAGGCACGGTCGGGACTGCAAAGCTCGGAGGCAAACGTACAGGAGACTTCCACAAGCACTCCTTAAAAGAGAGTCTTTCTCTGAGTCTGGAGTCAATGAGGATGGCAAATGTGATCAACTTCTCCAGCTCAGTGGGTATATCTGGGGCTGCTATCTAATCCTTGATGGAATCTGAGAGACCATGAAAAGCAGCCACAAGGGCCTCATTGTTCCAAACAACCTCTGCTGCCAGAATATAGAATTTAATGGCGTAGTCGGCAACAGTTCTGGTACTCTGATGGACATGAATCAATTGGCAGCAGAAGCAGAGCGTGCAGAAACGTCAAATACCCTTTTAAAGGAGGCCACAAACTCAGGGTAACTCAAGACAAAAGTTTTTTGCGTCTCCCATAGAGGGTTTGCCCATGCCAAGGATCTCTCAGAAAGCAAAGATATCACGAAACCTACTTTGCTTCTGTCCGTGGGAAATGCCTGGGGCAGCATCTCAAAGTATATCTCAACCTGGTTGAGAAACCCTCTGCATTGAACTGGATCGCTCCCAAATCACTGGGGAAGCAGAGCGAAACCAGACATACCTCTTATAGAGGTAATGCTCAAGGTGGGTGCCTGCACAGAGACTGGAGCAGCAGTAGGGACGGCCTGCAACTCAGGTTGTACCGGAGAAGCCACAGTGGGAGATTCCACGTGAGCTGTGCGACTCAGGAGTGTTTTTAACGCCATGACAAACTGATTCATGCGGTGAACTTGCTCATCCAATCTGGAAAAAATATTACCAACAAGTGGATTTACTGTATCTTCTGAATTCATGGCCTTCGCCTACTGTCATAAACCATGAAATCAGACCGAGACAGAAGTACAGTTAAATCATACTTGTTTAATAATAAAAGTAAATAAAAAAGAACAAAACATAGTCAAAACATAGCCAGAGTTCAGGAATTGGAACGGATAGTCAGACAAGCTAAACGTCAGGGAGCTGGAGATGAGCGTAGTGAGGCAGCAAGCAGGATCTGGAGCCAGAAGGGATGTCAGCCAAGCAAGTCTTTTAACAGGAATGCAGGAGAGCTGGCAATTAGCCGACAGCTGAGCAGCCAGCTCAGCATAGGAGGGGCTGAGCCCAGCCCTGACAACTGTGCAAACTGTTGGCACTTTATAAATCTTGTATAATAATAATGTTAAGAGGTGAAAAAGCACATACATTGAAATGAGAGACTTACTTCTGCAGATGGGAGGGGAAAGCAGGGACTGCTGCTTTTAAACAAAGTGATGGGGGGGGGGGTTCAGAGGAAGCGATAGCCAACAGTGAGTGTAAGTCGGAGGGTACTAATATGGGCATTAGTCGTAATATAATACCTAAACCCTGGGGGGAGTGGGTTGGCAAAACATAATTACAGCCTCAAAAAATGAATAAGGAAATCATTTGCACCTGTACAAAACTGGAAGGCAGAGCTAACAAAATGGAGAAGTTGGAGCTGCTGATACATGAGGAGGATTTTGACTTTGTGGGTATATCAGAAACTTGGTTTGAAATCTCACATGATGGGTCAGCATCTATACAGGGTATTCATTGTAGCGAAGGGACAGGGAGGGTAGAAGAGGGGGAGGGGTTTGCCTGTATATCAAAAATTATTTACAAGTGAACGTGAGAGACGCCAATTCAAATAGTGAAAGGGCTAGGTGGAGTCCCTGTGGATGGAGCTTCAAAGGGAAGAGACAAGTGGGAAATTAATAGTGGGGGAATGCTCCAGCCCCCCTAATCTGAAGGGTGAGGAGGAGTTGGCCCTCCTATCTCAGCGAGGCTGGGCAATGTTGTCATAATGAAGGACTTCAACTATCCAGATATTGACTGGGTGGAGGGGACAGCTACCTCTTTAAAGGCCCATCATTTCTTAAATGTCTTACAGGACAACTTCATGTCCCAATTGGGACTAGAAAGAATGATTTACTAGATAACACAGTTCTGGTCACAGATGTGGGGATACGGGACAACTTGGGATCCAGCAATCATAGAATAATTACATTCAGCATAAATCATAGGAAACAAAGGCACAAGTGTAGTACAAAAGCACTGAACTTCAAAAGAGCCAACTTTTAAAAACTGCACTCAATAATACTACAAGATATTAAATGGGACCAAATCGAAGGTTAAACCTGGGTGGCTAAAGTTTAATGTAAAAAGGCATATTAAAGTGGTATTCCACCCTAAAGTGGAACTTCCACTCATCGGAAACCCTCCCCCCCTCCTGTGTCACATTTGGCACCTTTCAGGGGGGAGGGGGGTGTAGATACCTGTCTAAGACAGGTATTTACACCCACTTCCGGGCATAGACTCCCACAGGAGTCTATGCCTCTTCCTGTCCCGGCGCGACACACACGGGTCCCAGCAGACAGCGCGGACGATTCTCATTGCGCTGCCCGACTCGCGCATGCGCAGTAGGGAACTGGGAAGTGAAGCCGCGATGCTTCACTTCCTGATTCCCTCACCAAGAATGGCGCCAGCAGCAGCAGAGAGCCGAGCGATTGATCAGCCTCTGCTTCCGACATCACTGGACCCTGTGACAGGTAAGTGTCCATTTATTAAAAGTCAGCAGCTGCAATATTTGTAGCTGCTGGCTTTTAAAAAAATAATTCAGGTACAATCCCTCTTTAAAGAGAAAAAATGGCCTTCAAGAAATAGAAGGCCGAGGGGTCACTGTCAGCATTTCAACACTACTAAGGAATGCTATAAGAAATGTAAGAATGCAATCAGGGCAGCTAAAAGAGACCATGAAATGCACATAGCGGAGGTGAGCAAAATAAATCCCAAGAAATGTTTTAAGAAAAACTTAACACAAATAAATCACCAAGATTGGATGGCTTACACCCGAGAGACCTCATAGAACTCAGTCAGGTTATAGCCAGACTGTTATTCCAAACATTTTTAAAGACAGCATACTTACAGGAAGGTACCAGCTGATTGGCGAAGGGCCAATGTGGTACCAATATTCAAAATGGGCCGAAACATATACCTGGGAACTACAGACCAGTCAGTCTAACATTGATAGTATGTAAACTATTGGAGGGGATGATAAGGGACTATATCCAAGAATTTGCTGATGTGTATTTTTCAAAAGAAATAAGCCTAGTGGGAGGATAGGGAGATGTCCACCTAAGGGCAATTTGTCTACGGGCCACCTCTTGAGTTTAGGGCATCTCCACAAAATTGTATTACCTGAATTTCCACATCTGGCACATGCTGGATCAGATCTCATGCCTATAGAATACAAACATTCTGGGGTTCTATATACCCTATGTAGAATAAAAATCTTTGTCAATCTATGAGAGGAAGAGAGAGAGGTGAGAGGAAGGGATAGAAGAATCTCCTCATAAACCTCCTCCGGAATAGGGCCAATGTCCCATTTCCATCACGTCCTGGAACGAATAGGAAACCTCGATAACATTACAAGTTACAGAAATAAGTCCCTTAGATGACTTTGCTTGCACTATCCAGGGCAGGAGTGGGACAGCTCAGCTGCAGAAAACTGGGCACGTAATGCATGACGCAACTGAAGAACTCAGTTTTTAAAACCACCTGGGCTGTAGGGGGTACTCTATCCTCAACTGCTCATAATGTTTAAGATGACCATTCCCATATAGGTGAACTAGGGTAATTACCTCAGCCTTCTCCCATCTTTGAAAACTCAGGAGAATAAATAACTCAAGCAACATGCCATTACCCCAGATAGGAGTATATCTAGTAGAGTAAGAGAATTTCAACTGTTTTTTTTGCTGCATTCCATACTTTGTAGATTAACACCAGAGTGGGCATTGCGGCAGACGAAGTCCACCCCTCCATTGTCTCTTCCAGTACATGTACTGGTGACCAGCCCCCAAACGCCTGGGAAAATAAGCAAAAGGCAGCACGAGATGATGTTACAGAATCCCATCCTGCAAAATGCTGTAATTGAGCCGCTGAAAAAGTATATCCTTGGGTTAGGTACCGCTATTCCCCCCGCAACCTTAGGGTACTGCAGTACTTCCAATTTTATACGAGAGAATTCTTTAAAGTATAAAAACTGAGGCATCCAAATCATCTTTAGTAGGTTTATACCTACCTTAGAAAGGGGTAGCTTACACCAAATTTTGCTTTGACTTTGGAATCTAGAAAGTAATGGAGCAATATTGACTGAAATTTATGCCTGAGGGTGAGCAGATATAGTTATATCCAAGTATTTTATAGATGACACTACCATAAGATGGGACACTGTAGATGGTAACGTATCCAGCAAAGGGTCCAGTGGGAAGAGCATGGATTTTTCCCAATTCATACCCAGCCCTGAATTCATTAACGTATTTCATTACTACTGGCAGAGATGATTGAATATTGGTTAAAAAATAAAAGAATGTCATCCGCATATAGCGCAATCTTCTCCTCGTCCGATCTTACCATACCGATGACCTCTGGGGACATCCGCAAAAGACAGGCCAGGGGCTCTATGGCCATGGCAAAAAGCAGGGGGGGCAAAGGCCACCCTTTCCTAGTGCCATCACTGAGTCTAAAGGATGAAGACTGAAGGCCACTAACCCTGACTGAAGCCCAAGGAGCAGTATATAGCAAGCGTACCCACTTACAGATGGTAACGCCAAGACCACATTTTTCAAGAACCGCCCACAGATATGGCCACTCCACACTATCAAAGACCTTAATGGCATCTAGCGTTTGGTCTAACACCGGAACCTGCATATTTAAATAGGCCCACCTGATGTTAATCGCTGCTGACAAATTAGGCATAAATCCAGCCTGATCAGGATGAATAATATGCGTAATGACCTTATTCAATCTATTAGCAAGTACTTTGGCCAGTATTTTAACATCTGTAGATAGTAGAACAATTGGCCTATAGGACTCAGGGTTTAAAGGATCTTTATCTTTCTTAGGTATAACTATTATAGCAGCCTCACCCAATCTGGGAGCCGGTCCACAGATCTTTATTGGAAGACCATCTACCCCTGGAGCCTTAGAATTGGGAAAACAGCACTTTCCAATTTATATAACTTAATTGGCGCATTAATAATTTCCTGGTCTGTCGATGAAAGAGTCGGTAGATTGGTAGTATCCAGGTAGGTGGATAGCTCAGTTGAGGTGTATTCAGCCCTGGAGGTAGACCCTGATAGTAACACTGAAAAATTGCTACAATAGAACTTGCCTGAGTATTTATCTCTCCTTCACCATTCCTTAATGCCACAACCTGGGCAGGATTGGATTGAGACCTTGCTACCTAAGCCAACAGCCTACCATTAACCTCCCCCCAGCCCAAATCTGTCTCCTCTGAAAAAATATTTTTTTTCCGAGCCCTAGCCTCTAGCAGCTCACCTAACCTTCTCTGGGATGATAACGAATCAAGTTTGTTATCTAGGGTAGGGTCCAAAATGTACTTGGCTTCCGCTTTAGCGGTTCCCGCCTTCATGAGCTCCAATTCCTTACAGGAAGCAGTTCGAATGGTGCTGATTTTTTGAATTAACAGCCCCCAAAGGAAGGCCTTAAAGGCATCCCATACCACCCCTGGTGCTGTAGAACCAACGTTTTGAGAAAAAAAACTTCAATAGAGGATCAAACAAAATTTTCCTCAGGGAAAAGGTCTAACCAGAAGGGATGCAGTCGCCATGGAATATTGGATTTCTGATACCCTGTCATTATAGTGACTAAAAGAGGAGAATGGTCAGAAATACCTTGGGGTTCTATATTAACCTCTACAAGCCTTGGGATAAGCTCTGCAGAAGAGTCTTTTGAATAGCATGTATAAGCAGATTCATTAGGATGTAACCGTCTCCATATATCCTGCAGTCCAAGCTCCCTACAGAATCTACTTAGTGGGGACAGGCTCTCAGCAGGCAGATATCTAGGTGCTGGGCATCTGTCAAGGCCCAGATCTATGACACTATTAAAGTCCCCAATTACCAAAATTGTCACTAAAAGTGAAACTCCTGCAAAGGAGATAAGCTGGCGAAGCACTTCTACATTATAAGAGGGAGGTATATACACTACAGCAAATATAAATTCCAGATCATAAAGCTTACAATGCAGGAACACATATCTGCCATTTTTATCTACTAGGGTCCTACTGCAGGAGAACAAAACACCCGTATAGACTAAAATGGAAACCCCCCTCGAATGGGAGGTATAAGCCAAGTGATAAGCTTGTTGAACAAAACGGCGTTTCAAAAATCTAGTGGTATCACCGGTAGTATGTGTCTCCTGCAGACAGACCAAGGGGGGACGAAAAGAGGCAACATAGTCAAAGACAGATTCAGCACCCGTACATTCCAAGAGATAATTTGAATCACCTGGTTTACCATAAATAGAAACTAGACATTGAGTTTGTCAATCATCCCAGATATAACTTTTGTATTCCCTGCTTGTGATTTGTAGTAGGTGGTAAATAAAACAGCAACAACAAAACAACAAAAAAAAAAAAAAAAAACAGATACAGTCTAACTATCCCCCTGTTAATGCAATAAGAAGCATTTCTACTATGTTACATAGTTACATAGTTAGCCAGGTTGAAAAAAGATACAAGTCCATCTAGTTCAAGCAAAAAAAATAAAAAAATACAATCCCATATACACAATCCTTCACCCACAGTTGATCCAGAGGAAGGCGAAAACCCCCCAAAAAGCATGCTCCAATATGCTACAGCAGGGGAAAAAATTCCTTCCTGATCCCCCAGGAGGCAATTGGATTTTCCCTGGATCAACTTTACCTATAAATGTCAGTACCCAGTTATATTATGCACATTTAGGAAAGAATCCAGGCCCTTTTTAAAGCAATCTTCTGAGCTGGCCAGAATCACCTCTGGAGGGAGTCTATTCCACATTTCCACAGCTCATACTGTGAAAAAAACCTTTCTGTATTTGATGATGAAATCTTTTTTCCTCTAGACGTAAAGAGTGACCCCTTGTCCTCTGTGATGACCTTAAAGTGAATAACTCAACACCAAGTTCACTATATGGATCACGTATGTATTTGCCACATTTACCACTTAGTTGACCAATTAGTGCATGGATGTCAGCTTGTAAATTGAAGACATCCTGTAAGGACATTATTTCACTGCAAAGCTTGGTGTCATCTGCAAAGACAGAAATTGTACTTTTAATCCCAGACCCTATATCATTTATATATATATATATATATGTGTGTGTGTGTGTGTGTGTGTGTGTGTGTGTGTGTTAAATTGATGGTCCATCCAGTCCTGTGCATCTTGGGGCAACTCAAAAAATTGCACCCAGTCATCATGAACCCCTCACAGACAGGCAGGACAAAGCATAGCGTATTTTAACACAAGAAGTTGCAACTGTTTCTTAATTTCCCGAAAGTTTGCCCTCCATCTCAGAACCTCCAGCGAAAAATTTGGAAAATACATAATTTTAACAACCATTATATCTGATATCGTTTAAAACCCTAACCCTCCTCAAAATAGTCTCCTTGTCTCTGTAGTTCAGAAGACAAATAAGAAATGGACATGGAGTATTCCCTGGTAGTAGATGTTGGGTAGGAGCCCGATGAGCTTCTGCTTTGGTATCTATAGTGTTTAGCCTATGTGTAACCTTCTTCATTTCAGTAGCAAGCGGGGTGACAATGTCCTCTATTTCACTAACCCTATTTTCAAGAGCTGTGGTGCGTTCCTGTACTTTGTGAAGGTCATCGTGAATGAGTGAGACATCTTCACATATGGCCTTTACTTGCCCAGTGAGTAGAGAGAGAGAAGAGGAACAATGCTTTATTAGGGAACAGACATCCCTTAATGTGGGTTCTGGATCTCTGTCTACCGGAATCACCCCTCCCTGTTCACTACAGTTTATGGGAACAGTACTCGCAGCAGGCATGGGAAGAGAAGGGCATTCGGTGTCGGCAGATTGCGGAGCTCTTTGAGCATCATGTTTATCAGGGAGTAAACTGGATTCCACAGGTTGATTAGCGACCTCTTGCAGCTTAGGCTCTGTATATGGACAAGATGGTCCGCTGCAGCTCTCCTGTTGGACAGCCGTATGCCGAGCATTTACTGCCCTTGTTGTGGTTCTTTGTTGAGAGGGGAGCTCAACCACACCCGTGCCCTCCAGCTTGCTGGGGTTCGATGCAACGGCAGCAGCTATGGCTCCCTCCTTTCTCTGTGTCATTGCAATAATGCCGCCTGTCAGCTCCAAACACTCAGCTGCTTCGGCGGCTTTCAGAGACTTCCCTCCTTGAGAGGTCTGGAAAGTTTAAAGCACAGTGACTGCACCAACATGCGGCAACAAGGAGATAGCCAGGCAAACAGTTAATAGCAGCAGACCCAACAGGGGGCCAGACGGGCCTGCACGAATGGCAGGACAAGGCAGGCAAGCTAGGGATGCTCGGGTGTTGGATGATAGGCAGGAATAGGTAGCGGCGAGTCAGCTAGTGCAAATGAGCAGGCAGCGACAAGACCTCTCACAAGTCAGGACCGAGGACTGGGAGGGCTCGGTATCAGCTAAATATTCAAAAATATTGGTAACAGGTAGACACGGGTAGCGGGAAGACACCAGATCAGTCCCAGTTCACACAAGCCAACAGACAGGCAACTATAGAGGGACCAGCTCAGCAAATTGTGAGAGTCTATAAATCTGGGGATCAGCTAGGTGTCAGCCAAACATCCATGGTGGGAGAAATGCAGTACTCAAAGGATTGGTCTGAAGTGAATACCAGAGCTCCGCTCAGCTGTCAGCACGGGCATGGTGATAAATAGTGAATACACAGATTAGTCTGGAGTGGTAAGTGGGGTACCTCAAGGCTCTGTTCTGAGACCAATTCTGTTTGTTTTTTTCATAAATGATATAGAGGTTGGTATAAATAAGTCAATTGCAGTGTTCGCTGATGACACAAAGCTAAGTAGGGAAATAACTTCACAGCAAGATATAGAAACTTTACTGAATAACCTCAATAAAATAATGGGGTGGGCAACTACATGGCAAATGAGGTTTAATATAAAAAAAATGTAAAGTAATGCACTTGGGGGCTAAAAATGCTAATGCAAGTTATTCGCTGGAGTGAAAACCACTGGGGGAATCCAGGATGGAGAAAGATCTGGGGGTCCTAGTAGATCACCGACTTAGCAATGGCATGCAATGCAAAGCTGCAGCAAGCAAAGCTAGCAGAATATTAACATGCATAAAAAGGGGAATTTACTCCAGAGATAAAACAATAATTCTGCCACTTTATAAAACTCTGGTTCGGCCACATCTGGAGTATTCTATCCAATTCTGGTTACCAATCCTCAGGAGGGAGGTGCAGGAACTGGAGGGAGATCAGAGAAGGGCAACAAAGTTAATAAAGGAACTGGAGGACCTCATTTATGAGGAACGACTACAAGCACTAAACGTATTCTCTCTGGAGAAGAGACGGTTTAAGAGGATGAGATAGTGATATACAAATACCTCAATGGTGATTAAATAAACTATTTAGTCTCAGGGAGTGTAAGAAGACATGGGGCTACATGATGAAACTGGAGGAGAAGTTTAACCTAGGGGGGTTTTCACTGTCAGGGTGGTAATGATGTGGAATTTACTTCCACAACTGGTGGTGTCAGCAGAAAGTTTTGTTAGCTTTAAAAAAGTATTCAGGGATGCAGGAAATGATTATGAATACGCACACCAACACAGGTTGAACTGGATGGACTCATGTCTTCATTCAACCTTACAAACTATGTAACTAATAACTCAAAATCCATGTATCCTGTCCTAAATAGCAAGCCTGAAAAAAAAGTGTTTTCACTACACCTAACACAATTGACAAAACAACCAAACAGTGCAGCGCTATGAAACAAAAACAACAGATATAGGTGCAACAGATCAAACAAAGTCTAAAGAATTGGGTGCAATAACACTAAATAAACAATTCATAGCCCTCGCTGTAAATAAAATATGAAACCTAAAATGAGGATGATATCTCTAACAACTGTGTAAATCCACATCATTCTGTGATATATATTGTAAGTACAGATATCTACAAAATTAAAAAACAATAAGGCCCAATAGTGCAAAATAATTCTGATATAAAATGTCTCAAAAGTGAATGTGAAACCATAATACATGGAATATAAATGCATATAGCTCATAATACCAGACAAAATCCTCAGTGATTAAAATATGAAAAAAAGCACATGATGCATGAAAAAAACAATATTGAACATTGGTGTATAAAAAGTCCAATCCCAAGTGAACCATCGGGTGTTCTTATCATATTCTCACTCTGTGCAGTGCAATAGTCTCCATCACATGCCACACTGCTCACCTTAGCAAAATGACCTGTTGAATGATATGAGATCTATAGAGCTTATTTCCCATAAAGTGTTAATTTGGCAAAAGGATGCCTCCCCTTGATGACGAAATGCAGCATTATTCTCTGAAGAAGTCCCCTAGGGGCGTAACACGTAAGACAGAGCCTGTTTCTGATGACATCATCATGCTGTTTAAGTGTCATCATCAAGAATTGCAAACACAATAGTTGGGTTATGCTGTGTGTTATTACTCAGTCATACCACATGGTTAATTTTAATGATATGCACTCTGATCTATTACAGTTTTTTTTTTAATCTACGCTCCTTGCTTCTTAATAGAGAAAACAGTGAGCACTATGCCATTTGTTTTCCTTTATGCCTTACTTTATTACATTATTATGGGAGTCTAGATGGAATATGTTATCGGAGAAAGATCCATCTATTGCTTTTTTTTTGCTTCATACAATGTGCTTTAAGGGAACCTGTGATTTTTACACAAATGCACCACAAACTTGGTCAAAAAAACTGCATCAGAAAAACTTGAAAACATTTTTTAGACATGCTATTTAAGAAAGTTTTATCAAACAATGGTCCTCGGTTGCTTCAACAGACTTTCAAAGATTCTAACTGCTAAAGCATTGTGCATAATAAACAATTGAGACACTTTTTCTTTTAGAAAATACTGTTCTTTCTGGAATACCATGTCTAAAAAATGTTTTCATGTTTTTCTGATGCAATTTTTTTTGTTCAAGTTTGTGATGCATTTGTGTAAAAATCATAGGTTCCCTTAAAGCACATTGCATCCAGCTAAAAAAAAATAAAAAAAAGCAATAGATGGATCTTTCTCGGATAACATATTCCAGCTAGACTCCCATAATAATGTAATAAAGTAAGGCATAAAGGAAAATGAATGGCATAGTGCTCACTGTATTCTTTATTAAAAAGCAAGGAGCGTAGATATTAGATAAGTAGATATGCAGCTGCATATCATTGCTCAACACAAGCTTTCTTATGGTGACAACAGTGTGATGTACCTTTATGAATGAGCAGCATCACAGCTGTGGAATTACCAATTATTATTTTAATAAAAGCTGTATATACTGTACATTTCTTGTGAAATTGAATTCACGATTAAAATCTTAAACTTTTTTGCATGTTGTTTGCAGATCATGGTAAACAGTTTAAATTTATTACAAACCATGAGATACATACAAATATTATGTCAGAGATTAGATCGTCACACTTATTCAGTGCAATATACTAGAAAGTTTTTGACACATACCTGTTTTGCTGTCCAAGATTCCAAAATCCAAGGAATATTTCACAACATGATAATTGTTCCACACATAGAGTAAATTATCTCGAGGATTATAATCCACAGCAGAAATGTATTGATAAGAGTTTGGAAATGGTATATCTACATATGAATCACTATTTTGGTCAGTAAAATAAATGTAATCGATCTTGTTCCCAGTGGCTTCATTGTCATCATCTTCATAAACAGATTTGACCACATATAATATTCCACAGATCATGAAGGCATTTGATGCAGATCTTTTGTCATAGGCTGTATCCCAGGTTCCTTCAATTCTCAATGTGTAAGGATTCAGCTGGCTAATTACTATTTTCCCATTATTTTGTTCTGTTGCATAGATGACCCACAGTCCATTTTCATCCACTGCAAGATCAATATCTGATTTGCCACCCCACCTATATGGAGAGGTGTCATGATAATTAGCACTTGCAATAATGGCCTCTCCACTTTTAATTCTTGTTCTAAGATCAAACTTGACAATATTCCTGGTACGTTCTTTATTGAAAAATAATGCCCCATCATAAACAACAAAGCC
Organism: Lithobates sylvaticus; assembly: GCA_028564925.1. Taxonomy (NCBI): domain Eukaryota; kingdom Metazoa; phylum Chordata; class Amphibia; order Anura; family Ranidae; genus Lithobates; species Lithobates sylvaticus. The sequence goes on from CM053026.1 coordinate 435,081,048, forward strand.
TGTACCATCCACCCTATGAGGAAGTTTATATGTCGTTGTTGGACGACCAGCAATGAAGTCATCTTTGGAAGAATACTCAGTTAAGGTATCCGTTCTATATGGAGTCCAAGGCATATAGTATATTTTATCAGATGCCTGTAAAGGATCTTTGCACCAAGCACCTGACTGGTGATCAGATTCAAATAGATGTTCACTCTGGTAAACTCCTTTAAGCAAGCCTGGACAAAGAAACACTGTAAAAAAAAACAAAAAAAACAGAATAACGTTATCCCAAATAGTGTAATTGATAAAAAAAACACAATACATAAAGTGTATTTTACCGGGATCTTGATGACATCTCCTTTTAAAAAATGCTAGTTGCATGGTGGTTAGTGTTCAATATTTTGAGTCACAGACCCATAACAACTATAGGGATAACATGTTTTGACTTTGTATGCTTTCTTTCCCTTCGTGCTTTTTCTGGATCTGTAACTCAGATCTATAACCAGACACACAGGCTACTAGCATTTTCTGATGGAGCTGAGCAATGGTGGTTTTCAGCAAGAATACCTGAAGTTTTTAACACTATGGGCATTTATAAAGATTATCACTACCCACTCTTTATAAAGATTCACTGTAAGTTCAGTATAGTTAGAATGTCACCTCTATGTCACCTCTATTTTGTTTTCTTTTTATATGGTTTATTGTTGTTTTGTATATTGACACTAATTGCATGCTGCTGCCTTTTGACCATTTAAGCGCTGACTCTTTGTATTTAGATTTCTAACACAGTTTTCCCCAACATCACTTTGTTGTTCTAATATATTTTCATGTCAACCACCTTTGTTTCCTTCTACCACTATCACACTTTTAGAGATTCTGCTATGGATGTTTAGCAATGAAGAGGGAATACATATGGCTGTGTATATGACTATTTAAATCCACTCAATGCTTTTGTGAAACTGTACAAGAGGTAAAAAAAAAAAAGAAAAAACTTTGCGCTGGTCTCTAGTTTATTTTACCTTCTGTACTCTGTGTTATAAAACAATAAAGAAGACTATACAAAAACAAATTATAATTTATAATTGTAATTTCAGTAGAAAAATTTTACTCTCTGTTTTTTGTCTTTTCATGGTTTCCGTTCCCACACCAGAACATAACGTGCATTAAGGAATGTGTCATTAGACAGCCCATATAAAATGAAGGTGCTGTAATGCACCTGACAGAAAAAAAAAAAAAGGTTAAAGTGGAAGTCCATGCAAAAACTCAAATCCCTACATCTATAGCCACCAACATTCTAGCACTAACATCTCTAGCCTTGTAAAGAAAAAACGAGTATACATACCCTTTCTGCAGGCGATCCAACCCGATCTCCAGTGGCAGAAGCTCTGCTGAGTACACGTCTGACAATGGCTGTGAAATGAATAGGAATGACGTCACCCATAGAGTTACTATGGGGCTTCCATTACCGGACGTGTCCTCTGCACCCGCCTCCACAGCGAAGTCGTGGCAGACAGCTCAGCGTGGGATAAGAGATTCTGCCGCTGGAGATCAGGTCGGATCGCCTGGAGAAAAGGTATGTACAGTTGTGCTCATAAGTTTACATAAACAAGTAAAAACAGTGCTGCGCAATTCATTCAATGTCCATATTCAGTAAAAGACAATCCGAAATGGTGCAAGTGGATAGGTAAAAACGCAATACAGGTTGATAGGTCTGATAATTGTGTGCTACTGTGTGTTGTATTAATTTGGTAGCGTGAAAAAGCCCTAAGTAACGTTTCTCTGTACCCAGTGTCTCTAGGTTCTATTTGTGAGTTCCAGAGCCTATTTTCTTTTAAGTGTTCCTGTTTTGTTAACACCTCCCCATTTTGGAACTCTCGCCTTTACATTTACAGGCAGGAGGTTAAACAGGTCCATGTGACATCACAGTAAACATGTATAATATGTAAATCAAAACATTTTGTAAAGAATGGAATGAATGAAAAACAGATGATCATCAAGTTAATCGCAAAAGATATTGATAGGGCCACAAGATTTTCCATGAATCCCGGAATGTGCCTGTACTACTGATGACATTTTGGGTTAATATTTAACTTTTAGATTGCTTTGACTCTTTGCATCTTCTACCCTTCAGTTGTCTGCAGGTTTCCTTGCTCAGGCCCTAGAGGCCTTTAGTTGTTCAGTCCCTGACCACCAGCCCTCTGTTGCTCTCATGCCACTTCTAAGATACTAAGCAATTAAATCATTAATTACCCATAGTGTGCTAGGAAACTGATTAATTCTACATTTATTAATCTCATTAATCTATTTCGACATTGAGTATAAAGATTGCTTATTTCTTATTCAATGATGATTTGTGCTTTTGGCTGGATCACACTTGCAGTATCTGGAAAATTATCAAGAAAATACAGGCATACCCTGCTTTACGAACACTCACTTTACGTACACAGTGTACGTAAAGTGCCTCACAAGTGTTCTTCCTGTATCCTGGCCACCTCCCCACCTCCGGTGACATCACATCCACTCTGTGTTTTTTCCAGCTTCCCTGTCAGCCACAGAATGCCATCCAGCCTCTCCACAGCACAATGTCTGGGAGATGGATTGGAGCGCCCCCCCGCATCAGACGAGCCTATTTACATGTGAGTGTTCCCCTGATGCCCCACTACAGCCCCTGGCACCCCACTACAGCCTAGAAGTGAAAAAAGGTATTGCTTCACTTTAAGTACATTTTCATTTTATATACATGCTCTGGTCCCATTGTGTACTTAAAAGAGGGGTATGCCTGTATTGCTACACAAGCCATGTTGTAAGTTAATGTTAACAAAAACAACCTTTTCACTAAAAGAAGATACATTATGGTTTTCTAAAGTCAAAATGTTGCTTCCTTGTCTCATGCAACTGCTTTTTGTGTGGAGCTTAAGAGTATATAACTTTACACATCCCTATAACATCTTTACATACTGTAAAGGAGAATAACATATATATGTATATATATTACATAAAGTAAATTGAAAACATTTATTGACAATATTGATTCTATAGAGTGTTCGTCAACATTGGGGAAAGTGGCTTTCTTATAGCGTTTCTGTATTTCTAGCATCTTATTGTAATTTGACAGCTTGGATTAAAGTTTTATAGTTGCATAGTAGGTGAGGTTTAAAAAAGACACAAAGTCCAACCTATGTGTGTGATTATATGTCAGTATTACATTGTATATCCCTGTATGTTGCGGTCGTTGAGGTGCGTATCTAATAGTTTTTTTTAAACTATCGATGCCCCCCGCTGAAATCACTGCCTGTGAAAGGGAATTCCACATTCTTGCCGCTCTAATGCCACGTACACACGGTCAGACAGAAAAAAAGAAAAAGTCAGACGGAATCTGTTCATTGTATTTTCCGATCGTGTGTGGGCCTAGAAAAAGGAAGTTCAATAGCCAGTAGCCAATAGCTGTACTTGCTTCAGAGCATGCGTCGTTTTTTGGTCTGGAACAGCATACAGGTGAGCAGTTTTCCTCTCATCTGACTTTTTTTTTTAAATATTCTGATGGACCTAGAAATAGAACATGTTTTAAATATTTCCGACGGAATCAATTCCTATCAGGAAAACTGCTCATCTGTATGCTGTTCCGGACCAAAAAACGACGCATGCTCTGAAGCAAGTACGAGACGGCAGCTATTGGCTACTGGCTATTGAACTTCCTTTTTCTAGTCCCGTCATACGTGTTGTACGTCACCGTGTTCTAGACAGTCGGACTTTGGTGTGATCGTGTGTAGGCAAGACCGCTTGAGCGGAATTCCGTCGGAACTCCGTCGGAAAAACTGTCAGAGATTATTCAGACGGAAAAAAACGGCCGTGTCTACGTGGCATTACAGTAAAGAACCCTCTACACAGTTTAAGGTTAAACCTCTTTTCTTCTAATTTTAATGAGTGGCCACGTGTCTTATTAAACTCTCCTCCGCAAAAAAGTTGTATCCCTATTCTGGTGTCACCAGTAGGAATGAGCTTTATGTTCAGGTCGAACATGAGTTCGTCACAAACATTGGCTTTTTCGCCCGTTTGCCAAATAGCGAACAATTTGGGGTGTTGGGAGAAATCAAAAGTGCTAATTTTAAAGCTTAATGTGCATGGTATTGTCATAAAAAGTGTTTGGGGACCTGGGTCCTGCCCCAGGGGACATGTATCAATGCAAAGAAAAGTTTTAAAAACTGATGTTTTTTCGGGAGCAGTGATTTTAAATAATGCTTAAAGTGAAACAATAAAATGTAAATATTCCTTTAAATTTCGTACCTGGGGGTGTCTATAGTATACCTGTGTATACCTGTGGCTGTAAGGAAACGGTTAATCCGTGCATTGCACACACACGTGTGCATGCGCGCACATTTGTGTGCACGCGCACAAGCAGCAACAACCCTCCAGGAAGCGCTAACGTGCATGGGCGCGCACACAGACCACTACAGACCTCTGGAACTACTGATGTGCACGCGTGCGCGCACCCCTAACCGCAACCCCTAACCGCAATTCGCGCCAGACGGGCTATTTAAAGGGTGCTCTGCCCACAAACAAGTGCTGACTGGTCTTTAGCTTGTCCTGAGCCTCTGTACTCTGCCTGTGAACCTGCTTGATACCCGTTGTTAACCCCGGCTTGCCCTGACCCTCTCTTTGGACTCTGCTACCTGTGTCTTCTGGTTTCCTGATCCCGGCCTGATCTGACTCTGCTCCTGCCTGATGTTTTGTACCGCATTGCCCGCTTGTTACCGAACCTGGCTATCCTCACGACTCTGCTTCCGTCTCCAGTCTTCAGGAAGTTCTAACAGGACACGATACCTGAACTTGCACATCGGTTGGAGTGCCGCCTTAACCTCAGCGGAACCACTGAATCTGATCTCTGACTCCTGCCTGTTGTCCTGCCAGATCTGTCCACCCTACAGCCTCCAACTGCAAGTTCTGCAAACAACTTACCCAGGCACTCGTGTTCCTCCAAACCCTAGCTACCATCTGTTCCACATTCAGTGGAGCTTGGGTCGGAGATACAAGGGAGGCCGACCTCTTCATATCAGACTCCTACCAGGTACGTGACAGTACCAGTCAGCCACAGATGGAGTCTGAAAGGGGGGTCTCCCCACCAATGGACATTTTCAGTTCAATCTCTGCACTCACATGTTCAGTGCAAGGACTACAGAAGAATCTAAGTCGCATAGAAGAGCGACTTTCGCACAAGGTGAAAACCGCACCCGGCCCTGATTTCCCTGCAGTCACAGATTCCTCTGCCCAAACGGAGCTCAGGTTTTTCCAGGAGGCTGCTCCCCCTCCGAAACCCAGAGTGCCTATTCCGGAACGTTTCTTTGGGGACCGTGGAAAGTTTTGTACCTTCCGGAATGCCTACAAACTATACTTCTCTCTCTTCCCCCGGACCTTTTCTTCAGGAGGACACCAAGGTGGGGTTCATCATTATCCTGCTGTCTAATGAACCGCTTTCCTGGTCCCACCACCTCCGGGAACAACATGACCCCGTCTTGGCAACCACTGATTAATTTTTTACAGCCATGGCCCAGCTATATGCCGAACCTTTCTATCATCAGTCTGCAGAGTCCAAACTCGGCAAGTTACAACAGGGCTCAAGGCCCGTTGAGTACTACATAACCGATTTTCGGATCTTGAGTGCTGATACCCTATGGAACCATTCCGCACTTCGCCACCAGTTTCGCTTGGGACTTTCCGATACCTTAAAGGATAAACTTGCCAGAGTGGGTATGCCCACATCTTTGGGAGACCTAATCAACCTAACTATCCAGATTGACCAGCGATTACGGGAAAGGCAATCCGAAAAACTGCAAAGAACCCCTACAGAGACTTCCAGACCTTCCGCTTCTTTGTTGACTGCACTTCCTGGAGAGAAGTAACCGCTTAAAATTCACCATAGGAGTTTTCGAAGGCCTCCTCTTTCCCCTGTCGAGCGCCTTTGACGACAGCAAACCAATCTATGCCTCTACTGTGGTGAGGCTGGGCACTTTATACGGACTTGCCCGCTAACAGACCTAGCCCACTTCCACCACACATGATGTATCTTCCTGGAAAAGATCAGACACATGTTTCTCTCTCTGTAGAACTTTGGCACTCAGGAAGAACAATTCCTGTATCAGCTATTATAGACTCTGGGGCCTGTAGCTGTTTCGTGGATTCCACATTTGCCACCCTGCATCAGCTACCTGTATGTGCCAAGAAGCAGGGGTTCCATGTTCATCTGGCTGACGGCTCGGGCATTAAGTCTGGTCCTGTTACTCAAAAGACTGCACCTATCCGCTGCCAAACTACCACAGGCCATCATGAACTCCTCCGGCTGGATATTATAACATCTCCTATGTTTCCTGTCATCCTTGGCATTCCATGGTTAAAAGCCCATAACCCACTCATTAACTGGCTTACTGGAGATGTCTCCTTCACTTCCAACTACTGCCTGACACACTGCCTTCCCGAGAGTACGGTCAACACTACCCCTCTTCTGAGTTTACAACCCGAACCTGAAACTTTAAAATTAGTTCCTGCTGCCTACCACGAATACCTGGATGTATTCAACAAGAACGGTACAGACACTCTTCCCCCGCATAGGACATATGATTGTCCTATTGAACTTTTACCGGGAGCCGAAATTCCATTTGGGCGGATCTATCCCCTCTCTGAACTGGAAGCTCTACGTACCTACATAGACGAAAGTCTAAAGAAACAGCTCATTCGGCCCTCCACGTCTCCTGCTGGTGCCGGTATCTTTTTTGTGGAGAAGAAAGATCATTCCTTGAGACCCTGCACTGACTATCGGGAGCTTAATAAGATCACGGTGAAGAACAGGTATCCCCTTCCTCTGATTCCGGAACTCTTCCAGCGACTAAGGGGGGCACAGGTGTTTTCCCAGCTTGACCTGAGAGGAGCATATTATCTAGTCCGAATTAGGGAAGGGGATGAATGGAAAACGGCCTTCCGAACACGCTTCGGCCATTTTGAATATTTAGTTATGCCATTCGGACTTTGCAATGCCCCAGCTACATTTCAGCATCTAGTGAACGATGTGTTCCAGGACTTTCTAGATCTATTCGTCATAGTATACCTAGATGACATTCTTATATTCTCTGAAACTATTAAATCTCACTAGATCCATGTGAATAAGGTGCTAAATCGGCTCCGTAAACATTGCTTCTACGCCAAAGCTGAAAAATGCGACTTTGAGAAGAGAACAATAATTTTTTTGGGACTTGTTATTTCTGCTGACGGCATTTCTATGGACCCACAGAAGGTCTCATCTGTCCTAGAATGGCCTGCTCCCACCGACAGAAAAGCTGTTCAAAGGTTCGTGGGGCTTGCAAATTTTTACAGAAAATTTATCAGGGACTTTTCTGGCATCATTTCCCCCATCACACAATTAACAAAACAACATGTTCCCTTCTGCTGGACTCCAGATGCTCAGGAGGCTTTCAAACAACTGAAGGCCTTATTCACTTCTGCTCCCATCCTGAAGCACCCAGATCCATCCCTGGCCTATGTGTTGGAGGGTGATGCCTCTGAGAATGCGGTCGTGACTATATTATCCCAACGTCAAGGTCCCAAGTCTTTACTGCATCCAGTGGCCTTCTTCTCAAAGAAATTGTATCCTTCCAAAAGGAATTATGACGTTGGAGACCGAGAGCTATTAGCCATCAAAGCTGCTCTCGAAGAATGGCGCTACCTTTTGGAGGGAGCATCGCATCCGATCCTCATCTTCATGGATCACAAAAACTTAGAATATTTAAGGACAGCTAAACGATTAAAGTCACGACAAGCAAGGTGGGCACTGTTTTTCTCACGTTTTATGTTCCATATCACTGTAGTATATTATATCTAATATATATATATGTATACATATATATATATTATATATATACATATTTATTATATGTAGTGTTTTTATTTAGGCATTCTAAAGACAAGTTTATTCTAGGCATGCCACTTTGGTAGCTGTTATTATCTTAATCTAATCAGTATTCACACATGTCAAAGGGGGAATATGCAAGAATGTAAATTGGGGCAGCTTTATAATTACAACTATTCACAGCGTGGGGTTGTCTCCGGTCACTCTGAAAGACCGGGGCAGATCAAAGCATTTAATGGAAACGCCCAATCAAATTGCTCAGACATTCAGTGTGTGTGGGGGGATATAACAGGACGTTCAATCTGTTTAGAAGTGTGTGTTCTTACGAAGGCACCCAAGAGTCACATGTCTCCATGGGGCTCTAAATATTTACTAGCACTGTCGTGATATGAACTCTGTTGGATTTTTGTCATCTGTAAGACTGTTCTGTTTTGGAAGTCAATAAAATCTCTCTCTGGGAGAATCGGGTTTTGCTGCGGAGACAATACTTTTAATAACTATATTCCATCTACGAGGAACGACGATTATAGATTAGATCACTACATTGGTGCCGTTCAAGCGACCAGAAGAGCATTTTCAGGACTTAACAGAAGTCGGTGGTGAAAACAATGAAAACAATCCTGTGAGTTGGACAGAAGTCTGATGGAGACCCAAGACCTGTGCTATGACTCTAAGTCTGGTTGTGACATAAGAGAGTCTGATCTACAAAATCAAACAAGTTTGGAACCCCAGAATTATTCTCTGGAGACTGGAAACGAAGAAAAAGGACTGTATCGTGTACCAGAAGACCTGAGCTGGAAGCTGAAGGAGTAATTAATGCGGTGAGTAAAATATTTCTCTCTTTTTAAATTATTAATAATATAGTAAAAATGCTTACTCAGTGTGAAGCTAGTGTCAGTTCTGATAAAGTTAACAGATGGGTGTTAAAATGTATTAAGCGTCATGGCGGTCCTTATGAAGTGCCAGAAAAATATAAGCAGACATGGACTATGATGAATGAATTTTTAGAAAAAACTGTTTTTGATAGTAAAATTTCAGAAGGTAAAAGAAAAGGTTGTATTGTACAGGGCTTGTTATCTTGCTGTTTAACAATGGAAAGTTCATTGAAGGATAAGGTTGAGGAAATTACCCAGTTACAGAGTGCAGTTGATAATAGCAACAAGGTTTGTCAGAGGTTACAAAACCAATCAGAATCTGAGACTGTAAATTTAAAATTGCATGCAGTCACCATTGGGGAAGCTCTGCTTGAGAAGTCTAAACGTTGTAATGAATTATCAGAGGAAAATGAGAGATTGAAATTAAGAATTATGGAATTAGAGAAGAGATCTCAGGAATGCAGATATGCATCGAATCGTGGATTCAGCAATCTGCAGCAAAATGCAAATACAAACATTCTATCAAATGAAACAGAACCTCATATTAAATCTGATAATTCATTGCCAGCCGCACCCACTGTGACCACCACAGTTTATAACAATAATAATAATGCAGGTGAAGTTCAGCTTGTAATGAAGCCTTTGAAACCAAAAGAATTAGATGCAATTCTTAAAGAAATAGGAATGATTCCCTGCCATGATTTAAACAGATTTTTAAAATGGTTTTGTGACTTGCAGAATGTCAGAGATATGTACAATCTCAACCCATCTGATTTAGACAGAGTTATGCAACATTCTATAGGAAATAGTCTTTGGGTGAGAATTAAGCAGATCTGTACTCAGCCAATGAGGACAAGGGACATATTGATGGAATTGTTATGTGTTTTGTATGGTGTACGTTCTGATGTTACTGTTCATGGGAAGATCAAACAAATGAAAAGTGAATCTCCCTACGAACTGTCAGGAAGGATAAAATCTATTATGGAAATATTGGTCAGTAATAATCTTGCATTTGAGCATGGTGGCTTGTTACATATGAGTATATTTCTACATGCTTTGAACGAAGAGATTAGACAAAATATTTTACTAGTTACCCCAAATCCTCATGATTTAAAAGATGTATTGTTGAAAGCAGACAATTTATGGAGAAAGTCAAATGAGCAAGCTGTCAAGATTGATTTAGCCACATTGTTTAGGACAAATACTGAACATAAAGATCAAAAGATAATGTCTTATGATAACAATCAAAGAGGAGACACCAGGTCAAATATAGGTGATATTAATATGAAAAGCAGAGCTGACCAAAATCATAATAAAAAAGTATCTAAGGCTTGGATACCATTTTCTCAGTTAAAACAGAAATATGACCACTTGAAGATTGAGTACGATAAGATGAAAATGGAACATTACACATTGCTGGGACAGCTAAACAGATTACATTATCCAGATCTGTTTTTGAATACAAATGACATTTCTCTAGCAGTGGGGGTGGTTTAGTTTCAACCTGTGGATGTGTAAATAGTCCTTTGTTTTGACTTCAAACAGTGTTTAAGGACCTTGCTAATTAGTTTTGTTGGAGAGTTTTTTGTCTTTCAGATATATTGGAGATTCTGCATGTAAATAGCATGTGAACTGCAAGCTGAAATTTCTGGCTAGTGGGGGAGAAACGCTGAATAAACAATATCATGGACTCTCTCAATATTCATCAAGCAATGGACACTTTTTTTTTGGAACATACATTTTTTTTTTTTGTCAATGGACTTTTCCCTATTTTTTATTTTTCACCCTTTCCCAGTTTTATTCTTCAAGCCCTATTTTTTTAATTTTTTAATTTAATTTTTTTTTTATTTTATTATGTTTTATTTCTTGAACTTTATCTTAAAACCAGAGCGAAACATTTAAACCGAAAATAATTTTTCATGTTACATTACATGTTGCATATTACATATTGCATATTGATCAATATATTTGACATCTAAGGTGAGATGCTGCACAATGGCTTGGCATAGCATAAATTATAGTATGTTGGGTGGTTTTCCTAAATTTATAAGAGGGGTGAGTGAAATTCATCACTCCAGTCATGATTTGAAACTTTGTTGAATCAGTCATTAATATTATTGACATATGGATGAAAAAAGACCTAACTTTACTGGCAAGATTTTCCACTGCTGCTTTGTCTGGATAGAAGATCTGATAAACGCTGATGTCAAGCTGATTCTATCTGAAAGTGGGGGATTATATATGGATTATATGGATATATGAATTATAGATTGGTATATAGATTGGTATACCATTCAGGTGGAATTATGGACTGAATGATTCAAGCAACTGCTCTATTAAGGATGGAAATGAGGAGTCGGCCTACAGCAAATTACAAAGTACAGCAATAGCAGTTTTTTTCAGCCGTATCCAAACCTTTTGAACTTGAAAGTGAGAGCTGGTACATGGATGGTTCTTCTTACTATAAAGATGGAAGTAGAATTTCGGGATTTGCTGGTGTTTGTGCAAAAGCATCTTTAAGAAAATGAAAACCTTGAGCCTGGAGAGGAATCCTGGAGTTATGTGGATCGGAGCTCCCAGCACACCAAGCACACCAAGTCTACTTTCAATGAGAGATGTGATGAAGTTGGAGTTGAAAATTGAAGAATGGACTGTGACATCCGCTCGTTTTTGTGCAATATTCAAGATCTTGATGTGATATAATAAGGATGTTTACCGAATCCTTTTCCAGTCATGGTCTAAAGCTATATTATCTAATGACTGTTTCATGGGAATATTTTAGAGGCTGGTGAAGAGAGATGTAACCAGTTTCAACTTTATATTTCATATGAGCCATTGTGAAGCATCCAATACCTCAAGTCGGTAATGCTATGTTTGTTGCTTGATTTATGGGTCAGTTCTAGTAGTTAGAACGACCCAAGTGGGGGTATATGTAGTATATTATATCTAATATATATATATGTATACATATATATATATTATATATATACATATTTATTATATGTAGTGTTTTTATTTAGGCATTCTAAAGACAAGTTTATTCTAGGCATGCCACTTTGGTAGCTGTTATTATCTTAATCTAATCAGTATTCACACATGTCAAAGGGGGAATATGCAAGAATGTAAATTGGGGCAGCTTTATAATTACAACTATTCACAGCGTGGGGTTGTCTCCGGTCACTCTGAAAGACCGGGGCAGATCAAAGCATTTAATGGAAACGCCCAATCAAATTGCTCAGACATTCAGTGTGTGTGGGGGGATATAACAGGACGTTCAATCTGTTTAGAAGTGTGTGTTCTTACGAAGGCACCCAAGAGTCACATGTCTCCATGGGGCTCTAAATATTTACTAGCACTGTTGTGATATGAACTCTGTTGGATTTTTGTCATCTGTAAGACTGTTCTGTTTTGGAAGTCAATAAAATCTCTCTCTGGGAGAATCGGGTTTTGCTGCGGAGACAATACTTTTAATAACTATATTCCATCTACGAGGAACGACGATTATAGATTAGATCACTACAATCACCTACTGCCCCGGCTCAAAGAACGGCAAACCAGATACCTTATCTCGGATGTTCAACAGCCCTGTAATTTCCATGGAACCAGATACCATCCTCCCGGCTAAAAAATGTCTATTTCTCCAGGCAGACCTGGTGTCACAAATAAAGACAGATCTGGTAAACCGACCCCCTTCCCAGGACCTGAGCAGGACCAGGACCTGTCCCTGAGCAATTCAGGGTTGCTATCTTAAGATACTGCCACGATCACCCTCCTGCAGGGCACTTTGGAATCACTAAGACGGCTGACTTAATCTCCCGCACCTTCTGGTGGCCAGACCTAATGCAGGACTGTAAAAAATACGTAAACTCCTGTACAACATGTCTTCGCAGCAAATCGGACAAAGCCAAGACCTGGGGACTTCTGGAATCCCTTCCTATACCTAAGAAACCATGGAGTATGATCTCCATGGATTTCATTGTAGAGCTTCCTCCATCTGAAGGTTTCACCTCCATTTTTGTTGTTGTCGACCGACTAACCAAGATGGCCCATTTTATACCCTTACCAGGAACCCCTTCTGCCACCGAAACTGCTTCAGTTTTCATTCATTAAAGAAGTTGTTAAGCTGCATGGCGTCCCAGACAGCATCATCTCCGACAGAGGTGTACAATTTACATCTAGATTTTGGAAGGCTTTATGCAAAGCACTGAACATTGAACTCCGTCTGTCTTCCGCATATGACCCGCAAACAAATGGCCAAACCGAACGTACTAACCAAACCCTTGAACAATACCTGCGGTGCTTTTCTTCCTTTGCACAAGACGATTGGCTGTCACGTCTTCCACTTGCAGAATTTTCTTACAATAACTCCATTCACTCAGCAACCAAACAATCACCATTCTTTGCCAATTATGGGTTCCATCCCTCCTTCTTACCCGAGGTGTCTGTTGTATCTTCTGTACCTGCCGTACAAGACAGGTTAACCTTCCTTTCTACCAATAATCAATTGTTACAAGATACGATTACCAAAGCTTAGGCAAGCTCATTTTCTCGCCAACATGCATGAACAAGGCCTCTTTTAAACCTTTTCCCACAGTTACCTGGTTTCCTGAACACAACCAGGAAAGATACATTTTTCTCCTTCCCTCCCTCATTAGCTACACTACATAAGGTGGAGGTAGCTGGACAGGTGATCTGTAGCCAGGTGGGAGGCCATCCAGTGTCAGAACCATCATGCAGGCAGCTGGGCCAGAGCCTACTAGCATGCATCTTCTTTAAAAGATCCAATGACTGTAGCAGCACCTCCCATATCCCTACACCAAAGTATTGCAATTCTAGTCGGGTGGCACTTTGTCTTCAGGCCTTGGATCCCTCCAGCTGTTTTATGTAATCAAAGCTACCCTGGACTTCACTGTTTAGGAGTTCAATCACAAGTAGCTGTGTTACTGAAGCAGTAATTCTCAGCTTGACTCTCTGTTGCTATAGAGTCTTAAAGATACTATGCTATGCAGCCACGTGTTTCCCAATTGAGCCACAGGGACAATGGAACATTGGTGTGAAGAGTCCATGTTTGTGCAGCTTTCATAACCAGTTTTTAATTATTTTGCAGTATACACTGTATATGTTCTTTGCCATTATGGCCCTGTTTTGCATTATTGATTTGAACTTTGCACCTGTTTAGTAAACTGCAAGCTGCAGTTGCTCTCTGTCTAATCAGTCAACTAATTACCCATCCAGTTATAGTTTCATTCCTTCATTCAGGCTGGGAGCCATTGAGTCCTGGTGGCATTTTTATTGGTGCTGGGATAAACAGGTGCTGTATTGACAATTAAAATGTATTAAAATGCCATTTTAAACTTGTGGTGTCTGCAACACACAAGATTTTAATTTAGTTCAACAGACTCTAATATAAATGTAGCAGTATATATGTCAATCTTTAGGTCCACATACAATGCCTTAACGACATTACAAATTCTATTTATGTTCTCTTCATCTTTCACACACTTTTAATGGTTTTTCATCATTTGCCATAATTTTTGAAATTTTTAATGTAAAAAAAATAGGGCACCTTTAAAAAACGCTTATAAACTAAAACGCGGCTAAACGCGTTTTGCCGCGTTTGGCGTCTGAAATGTGGAAAACTTTTGCGTATGAACCCATTTTTTTGCTTCTGGAAAAACGAGGTTAAACGCAACTGCTAAAAATGCCAAAAAACAAGACTGTGTACATGGACACATATGATAACATTGAATGAGTTCAGGGGCAGTTGAAAAAAGTGTCCAACTGCCTCTGAACGCGCGTTTAACAGCGTCCCATGTGCATGAGGCCTAAGAGAACTCTTTCTCTGTTCTTTTTTTTTTTATAAATTCTTTATTTTCATTTTACAGGTGCAGGTTTTACAGTTACACAACTTAATAATCATATTTTCCTAATTAACCTCTTCCCTTTCAGATTCAAATCAAACTGCAAACAGTAATACTCCTTTATATTATCTTCTACTTTTCCCCTTTATATTGTCCACTGAGCAAAAGGACAAAAACAAAAGCAAAAAAGAAGAAAAAAAAAAAAAAGAAAAAAGGCAGAAAGGAACATCAGTTCACCTTTCCTCTACTCCTGTAATTTTATTTTCCTATTTTATCTCTCCCCCCTCCCTCCTCCCCCGTTCTTCTCCCAAAGGAGAAGACGAGAGAGGAAAAAGAAAAAAAAAAAGAAATAACTAAGATATCAAAAAAAAAAAAAAGGTCTTCCTAGACTGGTTGGGCGAGCGTTCTCTCCCTTTCTCATTCCTCCTCCCCGCCCCGGTCCCCCCCTCTTTGTTTCCCATATACTTTCTCCCCCGTGAGACTATTGGCGGTTTTGTTCCCTATATAACATATAGGGTGTCCATGTCTCCTGGAATCTATCTTCTTGTTCTCTTAATTTCATGGTAAGTTTTTCCATTAGTTGAATTTCTGATGTTTTCGCTAACCATTGTGCTCTCGTCGGGGCTATAGTTAGTTTTTTTCCATAAACTTGGTATGCACGCCTTCGCGGCATTCAGCAAATGTCCCACTAATGAGTTTTTGTATTCTCCAATAGATATCGGAGTGTCATGTAGCAGGTATACTGCTGGATTTTCTCCCAATGATACTTCAGTGATTTCTTCCACTGTTTCCCTTACCATCTTCCAGAATTCTTTAATTCCGGGGCATTCCCAAAATATGTGTATCATAGTTCCCTCTTCCCTTTGACATCTCCAGCACGTGTTTTCTAATTGTGGATATATCCGATTTAACACTGATGGTGTTCTATACCACCTTGTCAGTATTTTATATCCACCTTCTTGATATTTGGTTGCCCTTGATGTCTTATGTGTGAGGTGGCATATTTTAAGTTTCTGTGACTCAGGGAACGTTATCCCCAGGTCTCTTTCCCATGCCTGTAAAAATGTTAACTCTTGTGGAGCCTTAAGTTCTACCAGTAAAGAGTGCATAATTGATAACCCATGTTTCCCTGGTTCCTCTCTCAGGCATAGCTGCTCGAATTTAGATGTTATCCTTATTTCTGCCATTTGCGTTTTTATTGCTCGGAGAAAGGCCTTAAGCTGTAATCTCCTGAAAAAGTTAATTTCTCCTGCAAATTCTAAGTCTACCTCCACCCCTGTCATCACTCTGTTCTCTCTCGTGAAGTCTTGGAGCCTACTTACCCCTCTTCTCCTTAAGTTCCTAAACTCTACCTCTACTAGACCTGGCTCAAAGCTTGGTGTACCCAAGATCGGGATCATCGGACTTGGGGACTTTGATATCTCCGTTTTCCTAAATACCTTTTTAGTCACTTGAATTGTCGCCCCTATTGTGGGGTGTCTTTTTACCTGCTGAGGAATTTCTGTGTCCAATATCCAGGCTATCCCTTCCAGGGGTATGCCAGTTATCGCTTGTTCCATACATAACCATGGTTTATCCCTTTTCACTGTACACCACTCCATTACTCTCGCTAGATGTACTGCTTCATAATAGTTCACTGGATCAGGGAATCCCACTCCTCCTCTATCTTTAGGTTGAACCAAGATCTCCCTCCGAATTCTTGCCGGTTTCCCTCCCCATATAAAATTTGCAAATCTCGTTCTCAACTCTCTCAGTAATCCTGCTGGGATCTTCTCTGTTCTTTTAAAGTGTCCTTTTTCTAGTTAGGTCCCCTCTCAGAAAAATAAATTGTATAAATAACAATGTATATAGGGAATTTATTATTGCAAATCCAGTGCACTAGCATACCAACTAATACCAATCGCAAAAGGAATTACCAAAAGTAGGGACTTTAAAAAGGTACCAACTAGTTTATAACATGATCAAGGAAATGGCTCCAAAATCTTTTCCATGAATAAAATCAGTATTCATTTTTAGCCATAAAACTTCCCAATAAAATGTGTTGTACACCATGGATCTTGCATCTATACTGTACATATAACCTCATAGTAATATCCCATCAGATATCAATTCTATGACAATTAATGTACAATCATATGTCTTACAAGACTATATTTTATACATTGCATATGTTTATTTGGTGTTGTAGCATTAGTACACCAACTCACATATTTTGTGTTCTCACTGCATATTCAACATTTGTTTACCAATAGGTTGGGGTCTGCAGAAAACATCAGTGGAGGACTGCATGAGTCTAATATAGGGAGGTGGATCAATTCTGGCATGATACAACTGTAATAGCGTAAATAAACCAGCTCAATCTATTACAGGGGGCCTGCTGCATAAATGATCAAGTATATAACCGATATACACTCAGCACTTGAAAAAAGTTGGTGTGAGCATTAACAGACTCACCCAAAGGGTTTCATAGTATTGGTCTCTCAAAGGTAAAGTGGTTGTTAACTTTAAACATGAAATATGAAAACAGTATATCACTCTACAGTGTGTAGCACAAAGTGTAATTTCTGTCTGCTGCCTTGTTTTTCTTTCACTTGAATTTTATTAGAAACGATAAGAAACATAGACACTGCCAGTGCAAGAAGATTATACAATAACAGTTACAGATTCAAAAGGAGTTTCTCTCTGCAAATATTGAACATTAAGCAATGATGTAAAAATAAAAAATAACTAGGCAATATTAAATTGTAAAGTGGTCAAAAAGCAGAGCCATGTTTGAGATTGCGATGCGCTTCATGTCCAAAGAGGGGGCCCTTCAATTGAGAACAATAGAACTGAAGATAATGTAATTGTCCTCGGAACCAATAAGAGGTATCGCTCTTACTTGTGGGCAAAGGGCCAATTCGGAGGCGGAGAGGATCAAGAGAGAGAGAGAGATGAAAAGTTAAAGGAGAGAGAGGAGAGAGGGAAAAACAAGGTATCAGCTTACAGCTGACACCTGTAGTTCACCTTTGTATACGGCACTTGAATAAAGAAATTGCATGAGTGTGGCCGTCCAGCCTTCCTTTCTTCTAAGTATCTGTTTGCATACAGGGCTCGCACCCTCCACATGGCATAGAGGCTTTTTGGAGCAGCAGGGTAAGAGAAACTGCCTTAAAGCGATGTACATAGGTGATTGTGTTGATGGGAAGTAATCTAACCAGGGCTGCCAGGTACGTAGAAATTTATTGTGTGTATCAGTTATGCCGCGTACACACGTTCGGACTTTGTCCGCCGGACCTAGTCCGGCGGATTGTCCGCCGGACTTTCTGAGGGGGGACTTGCCCACACACGCCCGGACTTCCGAGCGTGTGACTTGCCCACACACGCCCGGACTTCTCTGGCAGACAATCCGCTGGAAAAAGTCCGCGGGACTTTTGAAAATGAATGGACTTGCCCACACACGGAGCAGTCTGTTCATTTAGAACGTAACTTCAGGTAGACGTAGCTAGCGTAGGCAGTGAATGCCGCCGCGCTAGCCCCGTCACCTGGCATGGATTTAAAGGGACTCCCCACGCCAAAAAAAACGGCGTGGGTGTCCCCCCAAATCCATCTCAGACCCTTATCCGAGCACGCAGCCCGGCAGGCCAGGAAAGGGGTGGGGACGAGCGAGCGCCCCCCCCCCCCTCCTGAGCCATACCAGGCCGCGTGCCCTCAACATGGGGGGTGCCCTGGGGAAAGGGGGGCCGTGCGGCCCCCCCACCCCAAAGCACCTTGTCCCCATGTTGATGAGGACAAGGGCCTCTTCCCGACAACCCTGGCCGTTGGTTGTCAAGGGTCTGTGGGCGGGGGGCTTATCGAAATCTGGGAGCCCCCTTTTATAAGGGGGCCCCCAGATCCCGGCCCTCCACCCTATGTGAATGAGTATGGGGTACGATGTACCCCTACCCATTCACCTAAGGTGTAAAATGTAAAGTAAAAAAACACAATTTTGAAAAAATATTTTATTGCACTGCTCCGGGGGTCTTCTTCCGTCTTGGGGGTCTTCTCGCCGGACTCCTCCGCCATTTACCTAGCTCTTTTACCGAGCGGAGGAGGCCGGCTACCTTCTTCGTCGTCAACGCCGTCGTCGTCTGGGGGTCTCGATCCGCCTTCGGGGGTCTTCCGGGGTCTCTTCTGTTCTTGCCGCGGTCGTCGTTTTTCGCGCCTTCTTCTTCTTCTTCTTCCGATGTTGACCCGTCGCTGTCTCTGGCCTGACCCGTCTCTGACCCGTCGCTGTCTCTGACCTTAGGTGAATGGGTAGGGGTACATCGTACCCCATACTCATTCACAAAGGGTGGGGGCCGGGATCTGGGGGCCCCCTTATAAAAGGGGCTCCCAGATTCCGATAAGCCCCCCGCCCGCAGACCCCGACAACCAATGGCCAGGGTTGTCGGGAAGAGGCCCTTGTCCTCATCAACATGGGGACAAGGTGCTTTGGGGTGGGGGGGCCGCACGGCCCCCCTTTCCCCATGGCACCCCCCATGTTGAGGGCACGCGGCCTGGTATGGCTCAGGAGGGGGGGCGCTCGCTCGTCCCCACCCCTTTCCTGGCATGCCGGGCTGCGTGCTCGGATAAGGGTCTGAGATGGATTTGGGTGGGACCCCCATGCCGTTTTTTTTCGGCGTGGGGAGTCCCCTTAAATCCATGCCAGGTGATGGGGCTAGCGCGGCGGCATTCACTGCCTACGCTAGCTACGTCTACCTGAAGTCACGTGCTAAATGAACGGACTTTCCGATGAGCGGCAAGTCCGTTCATTTCAAAAGTCCAGCGGACTAGCCCACTAACAGCGGGATTGTCTGCTGGACTGCCAAGTCCAGCGGACAATTTAAAAAAAAACGTAAAACCTAGTCCGTCGGACTTTTGGCGCCAAAAAGTCAGCCGGCGCCCACACACGAGGGGATTGTCCGGTGGACTCGAGTCCAGCGGACAATCCCGCGGGATAGTCCCTTCATGTGTACGCGGCATTAGAATCACCATCAATTTCTCATTCACTAGAGTTTCGTGTACCCAACTTTTCCCTTAGTCGAAGTTGAGAATCGTTGTCTTCCACGCTTTTGCAATAGTCCGTTTTGTGTCCGAGAATATATGGGTCACAATAGCACGCTCTCGTTTGGTAGCACCTTCTATCAGTTTGTGTAGATGCACCTCCCAAGGGTAAATTTATGTGTAGCACTGAATTGACCATGTTGTAGACCGTTATCCACAGTCGTTTGACCTTTGGGCACATCCACCCTATACCGTATATACTCGAGTATAAGCCGAGTTTTTCAGCACATTTTTTTGTGCTGAAAATGCCCCCCTCGGCTTATACTTGAGTCAAGCACTTTTCTCCAGCAGAGAATGACATTTTCCGAACCGAATTTCGGGCCCCGTATCTCGGGGCTACTTGGTGCTAGTAACCCCAAATTTGGTGTACAAACCCACAGAACAACAACATATGCAAAGCTGGGGTTCCTAGCGCTAAGTGGCCCTGATATACGGGGCCCCAAAATCAGTTCAGAAAATGTCATTCTCTGCTGCAGAAAAGTGCTTGACATTTTCCGAACCGAATTTGGGGCCCCGTATATCGGGGGCCACTTGGGGCTAGGAACCCCAGCTTTTGGGTTCCTAGCATTAAGTGGCCCCGAGATACGGGGCCCCAAAGTCGGTCAATTGTGTCCATCTGCAGCAATGTCATTTCGGGACCCTTTGGGTCCAGAGACCCCAAATTTTGGCTGCAGTTAGGGAGCATCTAGGAACCCTTAACTACCAAGTTCGGGGGACCTATGGCTGCAAATGGACACAGTTAGGCTGCAAATGGGCATTGTTAACCCTCTTTTCCACTAACAGTAGCTACACATTTCTCACTCTAGGCTTATACTCGAGTCAATACATTTTCCCAGTTGTTTGTGGTAAAATTAGGTGCCTCGGCTTATATTCGGGTCAGCTTATACTCGAGTATATACGGTATGCTTTATATAACCCAATTCTGAGCATCCCCTACAGCATGTGGGAGGGTAGGTAGGGAGACATTTAGCAATTCTAGCCGGTGTAAAGTACCCCCGGGACAGGACTTTGAAAGAGTTTTCTAATGTTGTTGCGTTACGGGAGGAATGGAATAATGCCTCCCAGATTTTATTCCAGGTCTCGGGGGTTTGCGTGGCACTAAAGTCTCTTTACCAGTTGGTGCAGTAGGAGCGGGTATGCAAATTCAAATTATTTAGAATAGAGTATAATAGAGAAATGAGACCTTGAGTTGTGGGGGCCTTCTGACATCTGGTTTCAAATGCAGTCGTCATTGACCAATCATGCTTTGTCAGGGATTCCAACAGATGGCGAATTTGAAGGTAGAGAAATTTCTCAGAGTCAGGGATATACAGTACGTGTCTTTGAGGTATTGGAAGGTGACAATGCTCCGATTGGACAACAGAGAGACAACCATAGTCAAACCCTTGCTGTGCCACCAATGGTAACTCTGGGGACTCTCCGATCCCGAAGGGAATGAAGGGCATTTAAATATTTCAAGAAGAGGGAGGTGCGGCAATATCCAATGGGTTGAATTTTTTAGACCACAAGAGTATGAGACAGGACAGGGTTTAAAGGTTTAGGGCACAATTGGGAGCCAAGGTATAGAAGAGAGTGGGACCAGATCAGTGTCTACTACATCGATAGGGGTCCAGAGAGGTGTGGCCTTTCCCACACATAGTTGAACAAGAGGAGCTATCTGAGCTGCTTTGCAATAATGAGTGTTATGCATCCAAAGCCCTCCCAGAGTCATAGGTCTATAGAGTAGGTGTCTATTTAGTATCGGTCTGACCTGACCACAGATAAACCCAAAGAGAAGACACTGCAATGAGCAAAGGATATGCAGGGGAACCAGAACAGACAAACTCTAAAAGGGATAAAGCAGTTTTGGCAGGAGAGTCATTTTTATAGCATAAAGTATATCCGCTCCAGCCAGGAAATGTGTGTTTTTTTCCACAACTCTAGTAGTCGGATCAGGGTTCTAATGAGAGGGGGGTAGTTGGCTCCATAAAAGGCTGAGTATGTCGGAGTAAGCATAATCCCAAGATAGAGGATGGAGTTGGACCATTGGAAGGAGAAGGGTTGTAGCTGCATCTAACTCAGATTCTAGTCGAGAAATCTGCACCTCCATTGCTGGCAGAGGGACCACTGACGGATTTCCATCTATACCTTTTACCCCTGCAGGGGTGGTATTTTCCGGTGAGTGTGGGACCATATGGGCAGCACGAAGTCACCTTACCTACAACAGCGAAGTCACTACAGTCACTGATTATTGAACATTTGTATACCTTCTTTTCCTTTTTTTCATTTTTGTATACCCTTTGGAGCACCCAACCCGGGGAGGACTTTCTACGTGTATATATATACATATATACTTTTTCACGGGGTTCACACACTTTTTCTATGTGGCCCATGTTATGTACTTTTTCACTTCAAATATTATATCTTATGCTTATTGCCGGAATCACTTACAGTTAGATACATTTATCTTTCACTATATGTGTGACACATGTATTGATTTTATTTAGGGTGGTGTGAGATGGCAGTCGGTGGACACATCTTATTCCAATTTATCACATTATAGATTTGCCTCTGTTTTTTGCATCAATTTAAGTGATCAGCCCCATTAGCTTCTCCTCTGGTACCACACCTAATTTTGAGTGTCCCCAGGTTGGATGGCTATGATTGGTATGGAGTGCTAATCTCTTAATCACTTTATTATTGGTTTTTATATTCACATTTCTTTCACATACTTATCTATTCCCAATATCATTTATAGCATATTAAGTGTGTTAGGTAGTGTGGTCACATACACATTTTTGCATTAGGGAGCGCCATCATCCCTTTACCACTTTTATTTTTTTTAGAGAAATCTGCACCTGCCTCACCTTCTTCCGGCGGGACTCATATTGAATTAGCTGGCCCCGGATTACCACCTTACAGGCTTCCCATAAGGTGACCAATGATTGAACTGAGCTCACATTAAGTTGAAAGTATCCTACTGAAAGAAGTCGTAAATCTGCTATCAAGGAAGACTGGGATAGTAAGGAATCATTCAGACACCAGGAAGATGAAGGAGGTTTCAGCAAGTACGAGTTGCAGGTAACAAGAATTGGGTCACGATCAGACCAAGGGACAGTTAGAATAGTGGTGGACAATACCTGGGGAATAAGCTGTCTAGGAACAAGAACATGGTCAATTCAAGAGTTGCTTGCTTGTGGGTGATAGTAATGCATATAATCCCTGGCAAAGGGGTGTAGTTCCCTCCAAATGTCTACCAGGCCAGAGCTCCCTAGGAGGTCCCCGTAGGATCTGGAGGAAGTCTCGGTGCCCCTCTGGTCAGGGTTACAGCGATCTAATTTCGCATTCAAGATCAAGTTTGAACCTCCACATGGCAGAAGAGTACCCTTGGTGTGAGTAGTAGCTCAAAGAGGTGAGACAAAAAGGAGAATTGTCATTCGTTTGGGGGAAAATAGGAGCTGAGAGTCACCTCCAAGTCATCAGAGAGCCCAAAAGAAGCAGGCAGCACCCTTGAGGATCAGCGATTGTTTTATGGCAGATAAAGAGTACTTTGTTATGAAAGGCAATGAGAATTCCTCGGGTCTTAGAGGGGGCCGTTGTGTGGTAAACCTGCCGGTACTGAGCATAAAAATAGTGAGGAGTAGAGGAAGAAGCAAAATGCATCTCCTGCAGGCAGGCTATATTCACCTTATTGGAATGAAGGTATCTGAAAACTTTAGTGTGTTTCTGGGGCGAATTAGGGCGCTGTACATTTAAGGACAACCAATTAAGTACCATGGGTTCACAGAATAAGTCTATAGATATATAGCAGGATTATGACGAGTGGCCCCCGGGACAGAGAAGGGGAAAAAGAGGGGAAAAAAGACAGAAAAGATAAGAGGGAAAGAGAGATAGAACAGTTAAAAAAAAAAGTATAAATAGGTCGCTGGTCTGAAATATACGCGCACCACGTTGAGTAGAGTTGGGGCCAAAGGTTAGTTCCTAAGGGATATCACCCACTAATGCGGAATATCATAGCCCAATGAGAAGGTTAGTTTCCTAAAAAAAAGAGAACCAAATAGGTGGTTAACATGGATATCCGCTGCAAACACTATTCCTTTAACGCATGAATAACAGCACAGTGCTTGTGCTGTGTAATTTGGCCCATTCTACCACCTAAAATACCTGGCTAATCCTGCCTGGTTCTGCCCTCATCCCTGTAAACCAGTGGTTCTCAACTCCTGTCCTCAGGACCCACTAACAGGCCAGATTTTACTGCAATCACTGAGCAGCAAATTATATCACCCGTGATGTATTTCAGTTATCTTGCAAACCTGGCCTGATAGTGGGTCCTGAGGACAGGAGTTGAGAACAGAGAGGATTGTATGAAGAGGACAGAATGGCTTAACAACCACTTTAACTTCAAAGTGTTGCTGGCTAACCTGCCAGGAACTTTTCAAAGGAAACACATTCCAGAGGGAAAATAGAGAAAGAAGGGAAGAAATAAAATATAAGCGGTAAAAGAATGGTCTGTAGGGGGAAAAAGAGGGAGGGATAGATTAGGAAGATGGGGGGGAGAGGGGGTGGGGAAGGGGGGAAAGGGAGAGATAAGGGAGGCGGGGAAGGGAATATGGGGGGGGGGGGAAGAGGAAGAGAGAAGGCTAAGACTGAAAAAAGAAAAAAAAGTAGTTAAAGCAGTTGTATACCCGCTGACTTTTTTTTTTTTTTCAGACCTGTAAGGGAAAAGGCATAAAGGTGCATACTAGCTCATAATGAAATACTTACCTTAGAACGAGATCCAACATCTCGCCCGATCCACGCCGAGGAAGCTGATCATCACGGCTCCGACGCTGTGAGTGGCCGGAGACGCGATATCGTCACTCGGGAGATTTTCAGCATCCCCTGTGCGCATGCGCCACTGCAGTCAGTGGCTCATTGCGAGGGGAATATCTCCTAAACCATACAGGTTTAGGAGATATTTTTTTTACCTACAGGTAAGCCTTATTATAGGCTTACCTGTAGGTAAAAGTAAAAAAAAACACTATACAACTGCTTTAAACAGAGCCAAGATAGTTAAACTTCATGCCAAAATAAATCCAGTTCACTAAACATGACATGGTTGGTATCGTAGACACAGATATGAAACAGCATAAAACAACTGAACAAATCATAACTGTTTTAAGGAGAAGAGGGCTCCATAGATATGCCGCAGACTGTACACATAACACACAGACTCCAGAGGCATCACAGGGTCGCCAAGCTCACGCAGCCATTTGGCTCAGTAAGAGGACCACAATAACATAGGGGTCTGACTAAGTCAGGAGGTATGAGCTATAACAGGAAACAGGAAAGGCCACCTCAGGTGGAGTACAGTGTAGCAGTCCAAAAGAAAGAAGCAAAACATAAAAAAGGGACCTAATAGGTCTAAAGAACTAAACATTTTGAACTAATGAGAGCAAGTGAGTCCTGCAAACACAAAAAAAAAATCTCCATTAAAAATCTTGGGGGGGAACAACTAAACACAGAGCCCCCAGGTCCAAGAAAAAAAAAGGGGAAAATATGGCTTGGTTATGAGATAGTGGTTCCGGCAGGCATCTGTAATACTCACCGTCAGCATTTCATCAGGGCAGAAGCCTGTATCCAGCACAGAGTGGGCATAACTCCAAGCAAAGATGGCAGGTGATAAGGAGCCTATTACCAGAGAGTGCCCCATCTGTAACACAACGAGTACTGTGAGCATGTCATAATAGTTCTTCTCCCGTGGGCTAAGGAGGAAGGGGGGAAGAAACCCAGGACTCTCCAGAAACTGTGCGTTAGCGGAAAAGATGATGATCTGCCATCTGTAGGAGAATGAAATACCTGAGAATGAAGAAGCTGGCGGGCTTGTGACTTCTGTGAGCTGGCATGTTTGGTACGTTCAGCCAGTCTGTGACGGCTTCAGGGCTCGCTGTGCTGATGGAGTAGGAGCTGCTTGAAAGCTTGGATCAGCAGGAACTTCCAGACTGACGGTTTGAAGCTGCGAGAAGGAAGAGACTTCATAGTGGTCCTCGCGGTGGTCAAATTGCAGCTTAAAGGGGAACCTCTACCGATATTTAATATCATGTGCTTGTAAGTCTTGCAGAAGGTTTTTAAGCGCTCGGCGTTTCACGATAGTCGATTGCGCCAAATCTAATCAAATCTGATTTGAGTGTCCTTGGAACTGCAGGGAGCAGGAGTCTCTAGAAGCTTGCATGACTGCCTCCTTGGTACGATAAAAGTGACATTTTAAAATGGTGTCCTTGGGACACAGTCAATCCCCAACTGGTCCGGGGGGAATGGCAGGAACGAGCTCCTGTAACAGGGCAAGTACAGAGTTTTGGAGGTCTGTAATGGACTTCAGGAGCCCCCGAATTCTAATATTGCTACGTCTGGCACTTTTTTCCACATCCTCTACTGTAACTGGGAGCGGAGTGTGGCTACCTCATTCTGCAAGTCCTCCAAGTCCGTTTTATGGGCATCCAAAACATTAGTGACAGTATCGAGCCTGGTTTCAGAAAGTGCAGTATGCTGACCAAGCTCTTTCAAGTCCTTCTTGAAATATGCTGAGAATCTCTTGGCTACAGTAGTGAACTCCTCTCATACAATTCCTCTAATTTTGTCCAGCCATTAGGTGTCACCTCGCTCCTCTTCTATCAGCATGAATCTATTCTGAAAGGTTTTCCTGACACCAAGAGAAAGAAGGTGACAGGGGAGGGACCTCCAGCTGATTGATAGCCTCCGCTTTGTTCCTGTGTACTATGTGAAGGGGGGGGGGGTCCCTTCCCTCCAATCAACTTTTAGAACTCTCCTAGCTGAGCTTTGCAGAGTGTAACTTCAGCTCTCCATAAGTTTTTTTCTGACAGCTAAGGCAAGCTTTAGAAAATTCTGCACTTTGAAGGTATGTAGAGAAGAGAAGACTTCAGATAAAGAGGTACAACTTATGTAGGAGGATTTGTTTAATCTCTGTGTATCACCTAAGACCAATTACTTCATTGGTTATATGTAAGGGTTTACAACCACTTTAATTCAGATTTCACAGAAGGTTACTAATAGTAAAAACATTTAAAAATATCTAACAAAAAAAAGCTCTCTTATAGCAATGGGTAATATGTTCAAGCAGAACAGTTCTACTCATTAGCAATCATCTTCCCACAATATATTTACCCCATATAACTCCAAAGAGACACTTGGGTTGTATGCCAGCTTTTTAAATTTCTTCCTTACAATTTGTGTGCAAGTGGCCATGATGCTTTGTCTTGCCAATGTAAAAACATCCACATTGACATTGGAGCATATACAGCAGATTGGATCAATAGTAGAGCAACCAATGTAATGTTTGGGAATACATTGTAACTCAGTGAATGGCATGATAGTTTGTATATTTACAGTATATATGCAATATTTACTTGTGTCACATGCAAAGCTGCCTTTTTTGTCTACAAGGATCCCCTCACGTCTTCCCTGTATAGTGGCTTTTAACAACTTTTACAGATGTAGCCAGCCTGTATGCTATCTTGGGACTTTGTTGAACAAACTTGGCTATCTGGGGGTTCATCTTTAGCAGGTATCAATATTTGCTTATCACTTTTATACTCCTGTTACAGTTAGGTCCATATATATTTGGACATAGGCACAATTTTCATACTTATGGCTCTTTATGCCACCAGAATTAAATTAAAACAAAACAATCCAAATGAATTTGAAGTGCAGACTTTCAGCTTTAATTCAAGGGGTTGAACATGAATATCAAGTACAAATTTTAGGAACTGCAACCATTTTTATGCACAGTCCCCCCATTTTCAGGGGCTCAAATGTAATTGGACAAATGAATATAATCATAAATAAAATGTTAATTTTTAATAAATTGTTGAGAATCCTTTACTGGCAATGACTGTGAAATGCATGCTCAATTGGGTTGTGATCAGGTGATTGACTCGGCCATTGCTGAATATTCCACTTATTTTCCTTCAAAAGCTCCTGGGTTGCTTTTGCAGTGTGTTTGCTTTCTTATCGTACATCACGGGACACAGAGCCATAGTAGTTACTATGTGGGTTATAGGCAGGGCCGGATTAACATAGGGGCTATTGGAGCTGCAGCTCCAGGCCCCTTACCTTAAGATAGGCCCATTTGCCCCAAAAAATAAAAAATAAAAATAAATTCAACAAAAAAAATATTCAAAAAGAAAAAAAATGTTTTAGCAGACACCCTAGGGAATAAAATGGTGGTCATTGCAACTTTTTATGTCACACGGTATTTATGCAGCAATTTTTTGAAAATTTTTTGTTTTTTGGGTAAGAAACTGTTTCATGAATAAAAAAAAGCCCTAGCACAATTTTTTTGTACACTATAAAAGATGATGTTATGCCGAATAAATAGATACCTAACATGTCACGCTTTAAAATTGCACACACTTGTGGAATGGCGCCAAACTTTAGTACTTAAAAATCTCCATCGGCAACACTTTAAAATTTTTTACAGAGGAGGTCTAGTGCTATAATTATTGCTCTCACTCTAACGATCGTGTGTATCTGGCTCTGATACTATCCTGTAGGGATGGGCCACCTTCTCCACCGCTCCTTATGTGACTGACCGAAGCCTCAGCAACACGTTGTCCAGGACCAGGAGTTTGTAACCTCCAGGTCTCTGGGAACACGTTGCACAGACCTTTCTGCAAGGCCTCCCGGAGATGTCTCATCCTGCTTGTCAGCCACCCGAAAACCTGATCTGAGACCTGAACCTGTGATCTCCCGTTACCGACCCGGCTCTGTTTGGACTACTCTACCTTCTCCTACCCGACCCGGCCTGCCTGACCTTGTTGCATCTGTCTTTGGTTACCGACTCCTGCCTGCCTACCGACTCTGCCATTGCCTACTCCTATCATCTGATTGATCTGCTGTTGCCAACTGGACTGTCTGACCTTGCTCTGCTGATTCCCACTTGTTTGATCCGCCTGCTGCCTGGTTCTGTTGTATCCTGCTTCAACCACCTACAGCTGCAGTCTTACATCCTGCCATCCGCATACGGACATTACTGGAGGACCTTCCTGTTGGTTGCAACACCTTCCTCTACAAACCAGGCACTCCTACCCCACTGTGCCCACGTCACCACTGTCCCCATCTCCAGTGGCACGTGAACCAGCGCTGTATGAGAGGTCTCCTCCTACAAGTCAGGCTCTACGTCCAGGTACGTAACAGTACAACACAGCCATGACTGAGCCTGCAGGAGAGACCCCTCCCATGACAGATATCTGTTCACACCTGTCAGCCCTCACTCAAGCCGTAAAATCCTTACAAGACGGTTACACCAGATTGGAGGGGCAAGTCCAGAACATCATCAACCCCGTACACGTGGTTCCTGGGTCCGTTTCCGCCCCTGCTCAGGCTGCTTCCCCTCCTTCTGTCGTTATGCTTCCACCTGAGCCAAGGGTCCCATACCTGAGAAGTTTTCATGGGACCGAACTAAATTCCGGGCCTTCCGCAGTGCTTGTCGACTTTACTTCGCCCTGCAACCCCGGACTTTCTCACTTGAAGCCACTAAAGTGGGGGGTTTGTGGTCTCCCTACTGTTAGGAGAACCACAGATCTGGGCACACCGACTTCTCGAAGAGGACTCTGTTTTGATTCAATCACTGCAAACTTACTCTTGCACCGTGGATCAAGGAGAGTTGCCAGCCAGTAA
Source organism: Lithobates sylvaticus (assembly GCA_028564925.1). Classification (NCBI taxonomy): domain Eukaryota; kingdom Metazoa; phylum Chordata; class Amphibia; order Anura; family Ranidae; genus Lithobates; species Lithobates sylvaticus. Next base: position 435,110,378 of record CM053026.1, read on the forward strand.
TGATCTCTCTCCTTGATCTGAAGAATATGAGGATCCTTCCGCAGGCTTTGCAGGATCAGGGAGGCCATGCAGCGTAGGTTAGCTGAGGCATTCGGTCCGGAGTCCTCTGGGTCACTAAGGACGTCATGATCCGCAGCCACCTCCTCACAGCCACCTACAAGTCCGCGGGTTTCTTGGGACTGTAAATCATCCCTAAAGGCTGCTGATGCTGAGTGCCAGGCTCCACCTCCATGCTGACACAATCCTCCTCCTCCTCCTCATCGTCCTCTTCCGGTGTGATCGGCGGGAAAACAGGAACACTGTCTGGATAAAGGGGGCCTTGAGAGGCAATGAAGTCCTCCTTTTCCTGCCTCTGTTCTGCCTCAAGTGCCCTGTCCATTATTCCATGCAGCGTGTGCTCCGACAGGTGGACAAGAGGTACAGTGTCACTGATGCATGCACTGTCACTGCTCACCATCCTCGTGGCCTCCTCAAATGGTGACAGGACAGTGCATGCATCCCTGATCATGGCCCACTGGCGTGGGGAAAAAAAAACAAGCTCCCCTGACCCTGTCCTGGTGCCGTAGTCGCAGAGGTACTCATTGATGGCCCTCTGCTGCACGTGCAGCCGCTGCAGCATAGCCAATGTTGGGTTCCACCTGGTGGGCATGTCACAGATAAGGCGGTTCTTGGGCAGGTTCAACCCCTTTTGGAGCTCAGCCAGCCGAGCACTGGCATTATATGATCGGCGGAAATGCACACAGACTTTCCTGGCCTGCCTCAGGACATCATGTAAGCCTGGGTACCTGCCCAAGAACCGCCGCCACCAAGTTAAGGACGTGAGCCACACAGGGCACATGGGTCAGTTGTCCCTGTTGGAGGGCGGAGAGGAGGTTGGTGCCATTGTCGCAAACCACCATTCCTGGCTTAAGTTGGCGTGGCGTCAACCACCTTTCAGACTGCCCCTGCAGAGCTGACAAACCCTCTGCCCCAGTGTGGCTCCTGTCCCCCAAGCACACCAGCGCAAGCATGACATGGAATCTTTTTGTCTGCGTACTTGCGTAGCCCCTTGAACGCCTACAGAGCACCGCTGGTTCTGAGGACAAAGCACAGGAAGAGGCAATGGAGGAAGAAGAAGAGGAGGGGGTGGAGGAGAGAGGTGTGCCACAACCAGTAGTAGTAGTAGCACCTTGTCTTGCATCCTTCCCAGCTGCCAGAAGAGTCACAAAATGCGCCGTGAAAGATAGGTAACGTCCCTGTCCATGCCTGCTGGACCATGAATCAGTGGTAATATGCACCTTACCGCTGATCGCTCTGTCCAATGAGGCATGGACATTGCTTTCCACATGCCGGTAGAGAGCCGGAATCGCCTTCCTTGAGAATAAGTTGCGTTTGGGAACCTGCCACTGAGGAACCGCCCATTGCACAAACTCACGGAAGGGGGCCAAGTCTACCAACTGAAAAGGCAGCAGTTGAAGTGCTAGAAATTTAGCCAAGCTAGCATTCAACCGCTGGGCATGTGGATGGCTGGGAGTGAACTTCTCTCGAAGGTCCAGCAGCTGGGGCAGGGAAATTTGCCTGGTACAATCGGACGTCGGTGTACTGCTAGCAGAGTGCCTGCAAGTACTTGGCTGTGACACACCTAATTCTACACCTTCATTCCTCTCAGAGCAGCTTTCAGAGAGGACTGAAGGTATAGTGGGGTTGGAGATGCCAGCTGATGAGGAGCAAGGAGAGGTCTGCTTTGTTCTTTGGTGTGGGTCTTTAAGGTATGCTTGCCAACGAGCTGCATGACAGGTCAACATATGTCTAGTCAAGCATGTGGTGCCCAAGCGGCTGATGTTTTGGCCATGCGAGATACGCTTGAGACATATGTTGCAAATAGCAGAGGTGCGATCTGATGCACTCGTCTCAAAAAAGGCCCACACCAAAGAACATTTGGAATAATGTGCAGAGGCAGCGCCCTGCACAGGCGGAGCTCTGCGGTGTGATTCAGTCAGTGTGCTGCCTCTAAGCTGGCCCCCGGAGGGCATCCTGCCTCCTTGGAGATGTGCCTCCTCCTCCTCTCTCCTATCAGGCACCCACATGGAGTCAGTGACCTCATCATCCACTCCCTCTTCATCACTGGAGTAAACCTGGCAGTATGCTGCAGCTGGTGGAACACGACTGCCAGATTGCTGCCCTTCTTGAGCATCCCCTCTCTCTGGGCTACTGCCTTCCTCTAGCTGGGTATCATCATCAGAGCCTTCAAAACGCTGGGCATCCTCCTGGAGCATGTACCCAACACTGTGGTCAAACAGTTCGGGGGACTCCTCAGGAGGACATGGTGGGTCTAGGGAAGGAGTGACTGATGCCATTGAGACGAGGGAAGAGGATGCGTTGGCAGCTGCTTTGCCAGTACCCTGAGCCTGGGTGAGAGAGGATGAGGAGGATGAGGAGGGCTTGGTCATCCACTCTACCAAGTCTTCAGCACGTTGCGGCTCAACACGTCCAGCTGCCGAAAATAAGGACAAGCGTGTTCCATAGCCACGTGCTGATGACGATGCACTGCGTCCACAACCAGCACTGTTGCCTCTAGACACAGAGCCTGCTTGCCCTCTTTTATTGCCTCGTGACTGTCTGCCTCCCCTTGTTGGCCTTCCAGACATACTAATGGCCTGCAGGGAGATGAGAACACCAGCAATTGGGGGTAGCTTCAGGTGTATACTGTGCAGGGGGCACAATACACCCACTGTAACTGCCTATGGTATAGCAAAAGAACAACTACATAAATTGGGGGTAGCTTCAGGTGTATACTGTGCAGGAGGCACAATACACCCACTTTAACTGCCTGTGGTATAGCAAAAGAACAACTACAGCAATTGGGGGTAGCTTCAGATGTACACTGTGCAGGGGGCACAATACACCCACTTTAACTGCCTGTGGTATAGCAACAGAACAACTACAGCAATTGGGGGTAGCTTCAGGTGTATACTGTGCAGGGGGCACAATACACCCACTTTAACTGCCTGTGGTATAGCAACAGAACAACTCCAGCAATTGGGGGAAGCTTCAGGTGTATACTGTGCAGTGGGCACAATACACCCACTGTAACTGCCTGTGGTATAGCAACATAACAACTCCATCAATTGGGGGTTGCTTCAGGTGTATACTGTGCAGAGGGCACAATACACCCACTGTAACTGCCTGCGGTATAGCAACAGAACAACTACAGCAATTGGGGGTAGCTTCAAGTGTATACTGTGCAGGGGGCACAATACACCCACTGTAACTGCCTGTGGTATAGCAACAGAACAAATCCAGCAATTGGGGGTAGCTTCAGGTGTATACTGTGTAGGGGGCACAATATGCATGCTTGGCCAATCATCAGCCAGCAATGCACTGCGATGGCGCAGTGCATTGTGGGCCGTTCGCGGCACACGAATATGGCGCGAACGACCCACAAAGTTCTGGCTTTGCCGAATGGGCAAACAGCTGATGTTCGAGTCAAACATGCGTTCGACTCAAACACCCAGCCCATCCCTACTATCCAGTACCTCATCAGCCACTCACCTCACCGCACGTCCTTGACCCAAATCTTAAAAATACATACAGTGAGTACATACTGCTCACTGTCCTACCCTCCACACTCCTCTCCTATACATACTGCTCACTGTCATACCCTCCACACTTCTCTCCTATACATACTGCCCACTGTCATACCCTCCACACTCCTCTCCTGTACATACTGCTCACTGTCATAACCTTCACACGTCTCTCCTATGCATACTGCTCACAGTTATACCCTCCACACTTCTCTCCTATACATACTGCTCACTTGTCATACCCTCCACACTCCTATCCTGTACATAGGGCCTGCTGTCATACCCTCCACACTCCTCTCCTGTACATAGTGCCCACTGTATCCCCCCCCACACTTCTCTCCTGTACATACCACCCACTCTTATATTCTCCAGACTCCTCTCCTGTACATACTGCCCATCAGGCATACTCTCCACACTCGTCTCCTGTATATACCGCCCACTGTCATACCCACCACACTCCTCTACTGTACATACTGCCCACTGTAATACCCACCACACACCTCTCCTATACATAGTGCCCACTGTCATACCCTCCACACTCCTCTCCTGTACATACTGCCCCATCATACCCTCCACACTCCTCTCCTGTACATACTGCCCATCAGGCATACTCTCCACACTCCTCTCCTGTATATACCGCCCACTGTCATACCCACCACACTCCTCTCCTGTACATACTGCCCACTGTCATACCCACCACACACCTCTCCTATACATAGTGCGCACTGTCATACCCTCCACACTCCTCTCCTGTACATACTGCCCCATCATACCCTCCACACTCCTTTCCTGTACATTCTGCCCCATAATACCTCCCACACTCCTTTCCTGTACATACTGCCCCCATCATACCCTCCACGCGCCTCTCCTGTACATACCGCCCACTGTCATATCCTCCACACTCCTCTGCTGTACATAGTGCCCGCTGTCATACCCTCCAAACCTCTCTCCTGTACATACTGCTTACTGTCATATCCTCCACACTCCTCTCCTGTACATACTGCCCATCAGGCATACTCTCCACACTCGTCTCCTGTATATACCACCCACTGTCATACCTACCACACTCCTCTCCTGTACATACTGCCCACTGTAATACCCACCACACACCTCTCCTATACATAGTGCCCACTGTCATACCCTCCACACTCCTCTCCTGTACATCCTGCCCCCATCATACCCTCCACACTCCTCTCCTGTACATACTGCCCATCAGGCATACTCTCCACACTCGTCTCCTGTATATACCGCCCACTGTCATACCCACCACACTCCTCTCCTGTACATACTGTCCACTGTCATACCCACCACACACCTCTCCTATACATAGTGCGCACTGTCATACCCTCCACACTCCTCTCCTGTACATACTGCCCCCATCATACCCTCCACACTCCTTTCCTGTACATTCTGCCCCATAATACCTTCCACACTCCTTTCCTGTACATACTGCCCCCATCATACCCTCCACGCGCCTCTCCTGTACATACCGCCCACTGTCATATCCTCCACACTCCTCTGCTGTACATAGTGCCCGCTGTCATACCCTCCAAACCTCTCTCCTGTACATACTGCTTACTGTCATATCCTCCACACTCCTCTCCTGTACATACTGCCCATCAGGCATACTCTCCACACTCGTCTCCTGTATATACCGCCCACTGTCATACCCACCACACTCCTCTCCTGTACATACCGCCCACTGTCATATCCTCCACACTCCTCTGCTGTACATAGTGCCCGCTGTCATACCCTCCAAACCTCTCTCCTGTACATACTGCTTACTGTCTTATCATCCACACTCCTCTCCTGTACATTCCGCCCACTGTCATATCCTCCACACTCCTCTTCTGTAAATACTGCCCCCCATAATACCTTCCACACTCCTCTCCTGTACATACTGCCCCCATCATACCCTCCACACTCCTCTCCTGTACATACTGCCCATCAGGCATACTCTCCACACTCGTCTCCTGTATATACCGCCCACTGTCATACCCACCACACTCCTCTCCTGTACATACTGCCCACTGTAATACCCACCACACACCTCTCCTATACATAGTGCCCACTGTCATACCCTCCACACTCCTCTCCTGTACATACTGCCCCCATCATACCCTCCACACTCCTCTCCTGTACATACTGCCCATCAGGCATACTCTCCACACTTGTCTCCTGTATATACCGCCCACTGTCATACCCACCACACTCCTCTCCTGTACATACTGCCCACTGTCATACCCACCACACACCTCTCCTATACATAGTGCGCACTGTCATACCCTCCAGACTCCTCTCCTGTACATACTGCCCCCATCATACCCTCCACACTACTTTCCTGTACATTCTGCCCCATAATACCTTCCACACTCCTTTCCTTTACATACTGCCCCCATCATACCCTCCACGCGCTTCTCCTGTACATACCGCCCACTGTCATACCCTCCAAACCTCTCTCCTGTACATACTTCTCTCCTATACATACTGCTCACTGTCATACCCTCCACACTTCTCTCCTATACATTGTGCTCACTTGTCATACCCTCCACACTCCTATCCTGTACATACTGCCCCCATCATACCCTGCACACTCCTCTCCTGTACATACCGCCCACTGTCATACCCACCATACTCCTCTCCTGTACATACTGCCCACTGTCATACCCTCCACACTCCTCTCCTGTACATACTGCCAACTGTCTTTCTCTCCACACTCCTTTATTGTACATTTTGCCCCCATAATACCTTTCACACTCTTTTCCTGTACATACTGCCCCATCATACCCACCACACTCCTCTCCTGTACATACTTCCCACTGTCATACCCTCCACACTCCTCTTCTGTACATACTGCTCACTGTCATACCCTCCACACTCCTCTCCTGTACATACTGCCCACTGTCATACCCTCCACACTCCTCTCCTGTACATACTGCCCACTGCCATACCCCCCACACTCTTCTCTTGTACATAGTGCCCACTGCCATACCTTTCATAATCGTCTCCTGTGCATACTGCCCACTGTCATACCCCCCACACTCCTCTCCTGTACATACTGTCCCATCATACCCTCCACACTCCTCTCCTGTACATACTGCCCACTGTCATACCCTCCACACTCCTCTCCTGTACATATTGCCAACTGCATTTCACCTGAAGTTGTAGGATTTTTTTGCATCCAAAAAAATTTTCCTGGCAGTTGTGAATGAAATTTTAGTTGGTCTACCTGACCGTGGTTTGGTTTCAACAGAACCCCTCATTTTCCACTTCTTGATTAGAGTTTGAACACTGCGGATTGGCATTCTCAATTCCTTGGATATCTTTTTTATATCCCTTTCCTGTTTTATACAGTTCAACTACCTTTTCCCGCAGATCCTTTTGACAATTCTTTTGCTTTCCCCATGAATCCAGGAACATCAGTGCAACACTGGATGAAAGTTGCAAGGGTCTGTCAGAAGTCCAGAAACTCATTGATCTTTTATACACACACACCAATTACAAGCAAACAGATTACAGGTGAGGATGTTACCTTTAATAGCCATTCAAACCCCTTTGTGTCAACCTGTGTGCATGTTATCAGGCCAAAATCACCAGGGTATGTAAACTTTTGATCAGGGTCATTTGGGTAGTTTATGTTGTCATTATGATTTAAAAAGAGTAAACACAGTTGATTGATAATAAATGGCTTCAGCCAAACACTAACCACGAGTGAAAGAAAAGTTGTTGTGTTATCATTCATATTCTCTGAAAAATTGCCAAAAAATCATAAATTCTGCCAGGGCATGTAAACTTATTGAGCACAACTGTATATCTCTAAACACTGCAGAATTCATCCGGCTGCTTCTGTCTTCTGTCACATCATAAATAAACACCAATGACCCAGTGCCACTTCAAGCCATGTATGCCCATGCCATCACACTGCCTCCACCATGTTTTACAGATGACGTTGTGTGCTTTGGATCATTAGCGGTTTCAAACCTTCTCCACACTTTTTTCTTCCCATCATTCTGGTACAGATTAATCTTAGTTTCATCCGTCCAAAGAATGCATTTCCAGAACTGGTCTTGCTTTTTTCGATTTTTTTTGGCAAGGTCTATAATCTGGCTTTTCTATTATTCAGACTTATGAATGGTTTGCACCTTGTGGTGAACCCTCTGTATTTGCTCTTGTAAAGTCTTCTCTTGATTGTAGACTTTGGCAATGATACGCCCACCTCCTGGAGAGTGTCCTTCACTTGTCTGGATGTTGTGAATGGGTTTTTCTTCGCCATAGAGGGGATCCTGTGATCATCCACCACTGTTGTCTTCTGTGGACGTCCAGGCTTTTTTATGTTGCTGAGCTCACCAGTGCATTCATCTTTCCTCAGAAAGTACCAAACTGTTGATTTGGCCACTCCTAATGTTGCTGCTATCTCTCTGATGGATTTATTTTGTTTTTGAAGCCTTACAATGGCCTGTTTCACTTGCATGGACAGCTCCTTTTAACACACGATGTAGGTTCACAGCAATCGATTAGAAATGCAAATACCACACTTACATTCAACTCCAAACCTTTTACCTGCTTAATTGATGAAGAAATTATGAAGGAGTAGCCCACACCTGGCCATAAAACAGCTTTTGATTCAATTGTCCAATTACTTGAAAAAGGGGGGGGGGGGGTATTCTTAAGAGCTGTAATTCCTAAACCCTTCCTCCAATTTGGATTTACATACCCTCAAATAAATCTGAGAGTGTGCACTTTCAGCCCATCCGTTATATAACTATAGCTTGAATATGTTTTGGTAACTACCTGAAAAAAGCTAAAATTGTGCCTGTGTTCAAACACATATGGACCTAACTGTATGTAGCCTGGTGTACCTCGTATTTAACTTACCTATATTCCCCTCGTTGATAGGGTTATGGTTGAATAAAAGTGATTGCACAGTTTTACTTTATGCCTTTTAAAGCTTGTTTCAACAGGATTTTGCTATAGCTCCATGTATACACTCTGTCTCTCAATGTATTTATCTCTGAAAATTGCTACCTTCTAAACAATTTCATCATGATCACAAGCATTGACTATAAGAGATGCTCCTTAGTAATGAAGTCGAATTTTCGTTATATGCATGTATGGCTGTGTGGCTGGTGGCCAGCTAACTGTATAGGCTATTTGCTAACATACATGTTATCTTCCTTTACAAAGATATTAAAATCCAGAAAATAGATTGTTGTTTGGAAGCAAGACTTTGTATAAGACCCCTTTCACATGCGCGGACCGTTCAGATCCACCTGTCAGTTTTTTCAGGCGGATCTGAACAGGCACTCCATGCACCTCTATGGAGCGTCGGATGTCAGCGGTGACATGTCTGCTGACATCCAATCCGCCCCGATCCGATCCGCAAAATCCAGATGGATGCAAACCCTATTTTTCATCCATCTGGCGGATCGGATGAAAACTGACAGGCGGTCCGTAATCATCCGATCCCCCCATAGGGGAGAGCGGAGCTCTGACAGGTCCGTCCCTGCACGGAGTGCAGAGGCGGACTTGTCATCAGCTGGCTCAGTGGGGATCAACGGAGCGATCCCCGCTGAGCAAGCGGAGGAGGAAAAATGGATCCGTAGGTCTGAAAGGGGCCTTAAGAAAATTATGGGAAACATTTTTATTCTCAACCCTTATGGGTTGTACTGTTTCTAAATATATTTTCAGCCATGCTTATGCATATAAAAAACAAATTCAGTTTACATCAGTTTTTACATTTGTTCTCATTTCAGTTCTGTTCAGATTACATCAGTTTACGTGTTACATCTGTTGTACAACCACCAGCATCCTTAACGACCGTGACTCATCCCTGATTTCAGCAGGGAATATTCTGCTGACAGCAGAATATAAACAAAAGCTGACAAAAAAAATGTTTTAAATGGCATGCGGGTCCCCCCATCCATACCAGGCCTTTGCAGTCTTCTGAACAGCTGAAAATCTGAACTGGAGACGATATAATCTTCCAAATGAATGAAAAGTCTATGACGTTATCGAAGTTACAAAATAACTCTGACATAGTGACTAAGTTCATGACCAAAGGAGGGAATATAGTTAAGGCACTTCTTATGTGCCACAGCCCCTTTTGTCCCTCTAAAAAGTCATCTGCGGTAGAATGCTTTTCAGAGGGAGATTAACAGGCGGCTGTAAGGCCATATGTTGCCTCCTCTCCACCTATTTTAACCCTAAAAAGGCTCAACCACCGCACTGCAACCATGTACATTGCACGCAGTTGCAGGGTGGTTGTGGCAGGGCAGCATTAACTTTAATGGGTCCCATTCAGCGCCAGTACTGTCTGCTTAATGCATCAGGGGGTTTCCTTTTTTGCCACAGCTATAAGGCAAAGTAAGCAATGGACACAGCATTTGCATATTGCTAAGGTGGGTGGTCAGGGGGTGGTAGAAACATGTCTTAACTGCCTTCTTTTACCACCCCTGGCCTTCTGTGTGGATGAGCCCTTATTCTTAGCAATGCGCAGTATGAATTGATGTCTCTAAAATTGTTACACAGAAAAAATTGTACAAAAAGGTTCATTCATTCATCTAAAGTAAAAGAGTTGGATAGAGACGTGTTTCATCAGAGTAACTGGCCATCTCCCATCTACCCCAACTTTGCAGTCTGATTTAGCGAATTATGCACTTCGAGGAAAAGAACTGCAAAGAAGAGTACCAAGCCTGCAAAATCCTCCCCCGCATCCTCGCCACCAAGCGAAATAAGGAGATTATTCCAGCTATCTCGACTGGCCTCAGCGGAACTCAAGATGACGAAGGCACGTGGCAACAGAGTGGGAAATCAGACCCCAAGCAGCTCACAGGCCCCTCACACAGAGGCATCAGGATCTGATGCATTTCTAGGCATTCCCCTGGACTTCCACCCATCTCTGGGGAACCATCACAGCTCTTCTCACAAACTTACAGGGCTGACACGCTCCCTGATACAGGCACTCCCCACTAAGGCGGACATTGTGGCGCTGATAGGGACAGTAAATGCCACCCCCACTGAAAAGAACTGAATGCAGTGAAATTGGAGGTGAAAGTACTTACCACCAGAATCGAGTCGGGGGAGTCCTCCCTGTTCACCTTGGAGCAACAGGTCTCGTCATTGGGAGAACTACAGGGGTCGAATGTGGAGGCCTTGATCACCCAGCAGTTGCACCTCGAAGACATGGAGGACCGGAGCCGCAGGAATAATCTGTGGCTCTGAGGCATCCCAGAGGCAACGGGAGCTGAAAACCTGGCAGATACTATTGCCATTCTCCGGAGTATAGAGGGAGTCGAACTGGCGGACAGAGTAGTGCTGGATAGGATACATAAGGCACAATGTGATCTGCAGACTCCACCACTATGTCCACAAAGAGCACATCATCCACAAAGCTTGGGAAGCAGAGAAACCGGAGTTCGATGGGGCAGCCGTCAAGATACCTCCGGATCTCTCTCGCGCTACCCTGTAATGACGGGCCATGCTCAGGCCAATGCTAGATCTCGCCCGGCTGAGATGCCACTTATCGTTGGGGATATCCGCTGTCGGTCACGTTCCGCAAGCATCAGAGGTCTTTCTCCCTCCGCACACCGGAATCCCTACCTGCCCTCTTTACCTTCCTTGGAGCGGAACCAATCGAGAGCCTGAACTGGCTATCTCTCCTTCCAAGACACGCAGGCCGAGGAAACCCGACAATGCAGAGGGGCGACCACCCGGCCAGACAGCAGAGGAACCACCGACGACCCAGAGCACCATCTCTGGAGGTAGCGCGTGAGTCTTGAAACCCCTTCACCTTGTGCAGATATACCCTCTTGCTGCCAGCATTCTAAGTTGATCCCATAGTACTGGCCCCTGACCTGACTACCCCTCCACCCACTTGCCTCTCCCCTCTACCTGCACCTCTCCCCTCCTCTGAAACAGTGCCCGGTTTCATTTAATGCCCCCCCCGAGCGGACTGTTGGGTAATTATCCATATACCCCAAAATGACTTCCTTTTAGATATAGGTCTGTTAGCTATCCCTGAACGAGACCTGAATGCTCTCTCCCCCACTCCAATGTCACCACGAGACAGCTCACCCACCATACAAGATTGGACATGATGCTCCCTTTACAACCAGCCCAGGTGACCCAGTGTCTTTTGATCTGTATGGAATTGCCTGGGAATTAAGAGCGCTTATAGACATGTTTTACGTGCCACTCGGGTAGTCATTGGAGGGGAGAGACATTGTCGCTGGAACTCCCAGGAGACTGTACCGTTCATCCCAGAAGCTCATCAGCAAGAACTGTAAACCAGTGAGGGGGTACTGTTTCCCCCCTCCCTGTTCTCAGGGATATTGACTTCAATACAGGAGATGCAGGCTGAGCCTTGGATATATTAACCCAATAGCAGTGACATTCCAGGGCCAGGAGGGGGGATATTTATCTCCCCTTGCTCTGGGGTGGACATGTCGGCTATGCTCACTAGAGGGGGCCAGGCATTGCTGCCCTGCAGAGCAGATGGGATGACACACGAGATGGAGGAGGAGCTACCTGTGGGTCTTCTCAGAATACATTGTTTGATACCAGTTTTATATTTGTATAGTGATAAGCATTCTATATACTGTGATAATCTGTTTGCCTCACTAGAAGAAGTGATGATGTTCCGGGTCTCCACTCATGGTCAGGTACCACTGATATGAGTGATGCCTGAGCTCATGGCTACCAGAGGAGCTGGAATAGCAGTGGACCAGCTGGAGAAGGAGGAATATGTGACTGAAGACCTGGGGATCAACATTTCCATATCCAAGGTTGAAATTTACAATTTTCTTTCTCCTCAAGTTGAAGTATAGTTTTGTACTGTTGACATTTTGTTGGGGTGGGAGGGATGGTTGGGGGCTCGCCTCTTAAATCTGGTCCTACCCCTTTCCCATATAGGAAAGTGTATCCTCTTGGGGGTATTTACTGCCTCCTGAGAGTCAAATGCGGTTATCTTACCTGAATAGGAACTTAGGGTATTAGACCCTGCTCTCTTAATCTCAATTCTTATTATCGGATTTCCCTCTCTCTCTCTCTCTCCTTCAATTCCTCCCCCCCCCCCCCACACTGACCTACTTTTCTCTTACCACCTTTGTCTCTCAAGCCTTTTGTCCCCCCTCCCCCCCTCCCCTCTTACCACGGCATGGTGTTTGACTGTATTAAAGTGATGTCGCTTAACGCGAAAGGTCTTAATTCACCAGAGAAAAGACGTATGTTATTAAATGACTTGAAGCAGTCTCACACAGATATAGCCTTTATACAAGAAACACGACAAACTCCCGTTTTTGAGAAATAGATTCTATCCTGTGTCATACCATTCTACTAACCTGACTGCCAAATCCAAAGGAGCTTCCATACTGATATCCAGTAAGATGCCCTGGAAATGCCAGAGTTGTGCATTAGATCCAATGGGTCGCTACGTTTTCCTGAAAGGCCTTCTGGGTGACACCCAGATGACATTAGCAACAATATATGCCCCCAATGACAGACTACATTTCTGGAAAAAACGATTGGAAAGCTTCAGGAATTCAGAGAGGGACAGTTGATTCTAGACGGGGACTTTAAAGCCCCCCTGATTCCCTCGGTGGACACGTCGACGGGCAAATCATGCATCCCGCTGAGCCAGCTCAAATGCCTGGCTAAAACGATGCACAAATCCCAATTGATAGATGTTTGGCGCCTGCAGCACTCGGTTGAGTGTGATTACATATTTTACTCTCCCATGCACAAAGTATATACCAGAATAGATTACTCTCTAATCCCCCACACCCAACCACATGCCGTCTGCAACATCAATAGGCAATAGGACATGGTCAGACCACGCACCTATATTCCTGACACACTTTGTCCGACACCTTATCACCCAGACACCAATTTTGTCGGCTTAAAGCGGGGCTCCACTGTCCCTAACGTTTTTTTTTTTTTAAAGCCCTTAATAAACAGTATATTTTGGCATTTAATTACTTACCAGTCCGGGTTGCAGGAGTAGTGCCTTTCGTTTTTTCTGGTAAAATTTGACTTTAGAAAGAACCTGTTGCGGTTCTCCATCTTGGCTGTGGGCGAGTGAAATCTCTTCCTGGATTTCACTGACGCCCATTCATTCTAATCTCACGCATGCGCCGTCAGCAGCTCACAACGGCGGCGGCGTCAAAAGTCCCGCAAGTCTCGTGCGATCTCGGGCCAGGCAGCCGCACTGACTCCTGGGAGCTATGACACAAGCTCCCAGGAGACAGTGCGGGCTAGGGGATATTACGTAATAGCCGTAATATCCCCGCCCATATCCGAGGGACCAAGAACCAGGAAGCGATGGATGCCAAGAAGAAGAACAGCTACAGGTAAGTTAAAAAAAAAAAAAACCTTCCGTTTCGGATCGAGGAAGGTGAGTACTTTTTTTTTTTATAGGGTTTAAAAACGGGTGGCGCTCCGCTTTAATGAAAGTCTCTTGCAGACCCCAGAGGTATTGATGGACATGACTAAAGTGCTACACCTCTATTTTCCAAGAGAATGACCAACCAGACTGCGACCCGGGTACACTGTGGGAGCCACACAAGATGGTTATAAGAGAAATCCTTATCAAACATAAAGCCTGTATTAAACGGCAATGCTCTGAACAGCTTTCCCAACTATTGTAGAAATGAAACGTCACTGAATCTAGATAAAAACATGCCCCCTCGCACTAGTCGGAGGTTGACTTAGCAATAATACCTGAACAGATCACTGACCTGCTCTATTACTTGCCGCAAGGCAAGTTATGAATCAGGGGACAAATGTGGGAAACTACTGGCGAGAATGGCGAGCCCGCACACATCACCCAAGAGTTCAAAAGCTTTTACTCCCACCTATATAACATACCACAGACAACAACATCCCAATCAGATATGGATGACTATGTTGCGTCTTCTCGACTGCCCTCTCTCTCCTCGGACATTACAGAAGAACTGGACTCCCCTATAACCTTGCCGGAACTGCAACAAGCTATAGGGACAATGAAGCCAGGAAAAGCCCCAGGACCTGACGGCTATATATCACAATACTACAAAACACTCCTCCCGGTACTGGGTCCACATATGATCACGTTATTCAATGCGGTTGGCATTGGTAGGGTTTTTGCAGGAGATACCCTGGGAGCTTTCTTTTGATCGCCCCTGCGGTTTTTATTTTTTGCGCTATCACTGTGATTCACAAGGAAGGGAAAGACCCAGCGGCATGTAGCAGTTATAGGCCCATATCACTTTTGAATGTGGACCTTAAACTGTTCAATAAGATCCTGGTCGCCCGGTTGGCACAACACCTCCAGCAGCTTGTACATTTAGACCAAGTTTGCTTCATCCCGTCAAGGGAAGCTAGGGACGGTACCACTAAGGTTCTAAATTTACTTCACATTGCACGGTCCACGAACACCCCATGTATATTTCTGAACACGGACGCTGAAAAGGCATTTGACCGGGTAAACTGGACATTTATGTTCGCAGCACTCAGAGGTATTGGCTTAGGGTAGGTGATGCTTAGTGAAATAGCCAGCATATATTCCAACCCGACCGCCCGGGTAAAGGCAAATGGAGTCCTCTCCGACCCTTTCCCCATAAAAAACGGGACGAGACAGGGATGCCCTCTGCCCCCCCTCCTATTTGCCCTCTCCCTAGAACACTTCCTATCCACAACCAGTTGAATCCAGACATACAGTAAATAACAGTCGGCGGGCAGACGCAATATAAAATTTCAGCCTACTCAAATGACCTGCTCTTTTCACTGACTAACCCAGTGGTGTCCCTACCGAATCTTCTTAAAGAATTTGAAACCTATGGGAAATTAGCAAATTTAAAGATAAACTTCTCCAAATCGGAGGCGATGGGGATAGCGTTACCACCACATATCCTCCCAACTGTACAATCAAACTTTCTGTTTAAGTGGACGTCTTTCACCTTGACTTATTTAGGCACCAACATCCCACCTGACCTTTCCCGCATTTATGAGAGTAACTTAACCCCATTATTAGCAAAAAACAGGATGTAATTAGATACCTGGCATAAAGGCCTACATTCTTGGTTATTAAAAATGTGTATACTGCCAAAATTTCTAAACCTCTTCCAGGCCCGTCCGATTAGGATACCCCTTACATATTTCAAACAAGTCCCGCTGTTTGGGCACATAAAAAAACATGCACCCCCGCACACAACTCCCCCTGCCCAAACACTGTGGAGGTTTGGGCATCAGAAGATACTATCAGACCATACATCTAAGCAGGGTTATTGACTGGAGACACCATCATAGGTTCAAACTATGGGCACAAATAGAGCAACACCAGACCTAAATCCCCCTAAAGAATGCACTATGGTGTAGAGACTCCTTACTTTCAGAATTGAAATCGCACCCTTTGATAGGGAACTGCGACAATGTTCCCAGGCTACCCTACAAACTTCCCTGACGATTAAAGCCCCATACACACGGTCGGATTTTCCGATGGATTCTGTCCTATCAGACAATGTTGTCGGAAATTCCGACCGTGTGTAGGCACCATCGGACAGTTTCCATCGGATTGTCCGACGGACAAAATCCTATCTCCTGCTGGATAGATTTTTTGACAACAAAGTCCGATCACACCAAATCCGATCGTGTATAGCGAATTCCGACGGACAAAGTGCTACGCATGCTCAGATCACATTACAAGACCAAAGCTATTGGCTACTAGCCTCTACGTAGTCCCGTCGTAGGCAACAAACGTCACCACGTTCAGAATGATCGGATTTTCCGACAACTTTGTCCGACCGTGTGTACGCAAAACCAACATCGGACAAAGTATGACAGACATGATCCGACGGACCTGGTCCTCGGATAATCCGCGCGTGTGTATGGGGCTTTAGACATCGCCACTTACTCCGATTATAGATAATCCCAGGTTTCCTCCGGGTCTCTCACCCACGCAATTCCTAACACTGAGGAACTCTGATTGTGTTGCCGCCTTCCAGTTTGTGACAGGAGACAGATGGCCCACGATCTCGGAATTGATGGACGCCACAGGACCCTTCCGACTCACGTTCTGGAACGCGGCACAACTCATTTTCTCCAGACTATCCCGAATCCCCAAAAGTACACAAGACATTAAACCCGTTCAAAGAGTACTGCTCAGAGACAGAACCGCTTTCACGCATCCTCTCCAAAATGTATTTCGCTCTGAAACCCCCCCCCCCCCCCCCCCTACAACAACCATGCCTGCTTTGCATTACGAAGTGGGAATCAGATCTCAATCGTACTTTTACTACATCTCAAAAACAGAATATGGTCGGTTTCTCTCTCAAGTCCTCTCTTTGCACTAAAATGCAAGAGACCAACTATAAGATCCTGACAAGGTGGTACTTGACACCTAGTTGCCTACATAAGATTTTCCCTGACACATCTGGACAGTGTTGGCTTTGCAATGAGGACAGGGGAACAATGCTGCACGTATTCTGGACATGCCCTAGACTGACTACTTTTTGGACTGTGGTTCACACAATCTCCCAAAAGTTCACAGAATTCCAGATCCCGAATGATCCGTCATTTTTTCTACTCCACATATCAACTTTATCTCCCAAAGTCTTTAAAAAGTCTATTCTGCGTCATCTGACGATTACAGTGAAATCTTGCATTTCTTTACTTTGGAAACAGCAAAATCCACCGTCCACAGCACTATGGCTGCGGAAATTGGAAGATATTAAGAAGATTGAGGATCTGATACTGTCCGCATAAGACAGACATGAAACTTTCAAGAACACCTGGGATCTTTGGAAAATGTTTATAGTTTCAGAAGAGGGCAAGGCCCTATACGAGACCTGAGTAAATGATAATTAGATAAATGATAGGAGATTAAGACTGACCTGAGCCAGAAATACAAATACAGTCAGCCACCCTCACCCCCCCCCCCTTCCCTCTCACCACCATCCTTTCTTCCCCCAGCACTCCACCCTCTCTCTCTTCCCCTCTTTCTTCTTTCTCTTAGTTACTATAACTTATCTATCTTTTATTGGTTGACAACAATCATTTTTAAGAATTAGTTACAGGCTGCTTGTTATTATTAGTACACATGTGTATATATTTAACAACACTAGAGCCATGTAGTTACAGGACAGTAAATGTCACTTGCGAAATCTTCAAATATGAGCACTGACTGTTCTGATGTGCATTGCGACCCCCACCGTTGTTGGCTCCTAATGTTTATTGTGGGCCTTGCAAGATTTTTGAAAATTTGATAAAAATGTATATTTGCAAAAAAAAATAAAAAAAGAGTTTAATAATCAGGTCCTTGCAACAACTATGAAAGCCTACAATTCTATAAAAAAACATGGGAGGTTCCCAAGACAGTCAAAAACACTCTTAGTACAACATCCTGAGACCATGGTAGTTTGACAGAAAATGCCAGTAGTTTAATTGACCTTCGTCACAGGGCGGACATACCTAGTTTACTGTTGTATACTAAGAATTCACTACACCTTTTACAATCAATCAAGGGGAACTAGATTCCAGATACAACATGGTTGGTTGCAATTGACATTGAACCTTTATAAAGCAGTAACCCACATATTAGAGGGCTAGGAGCTAAAGACATTTTTACAGGAATGTAGCCAGGATCAATGGTCATTCAACAAGTTTGTTCTGAAACTCCTGTACTTCATTTTGCATAATAACATCTATGGGCACATGTTCTCCCATCCTCTTATGCCAATCTGCATCTGAGGGGTAGGGGTTGGGTGAGAACGTAAGTTTGTTACTTGTGATGCTCTTTCTATATACCTTTGCCATGTTGTAGCCTGACATAGGTATATAGTTGATGGTTTTGAAATTTGGCACAAAGAGAGGAGTCTGCTACATTATTTTTGGACCATTTAAATACGAATTATACAATGTGTTGCAGCCAAGCAACAATCTATTTTCTGGCTGGTAATTATTTTGTAAAGAAAGGTAATATTCTGGCAAGCAGGGCTGCTATTAGAAATCACAGAGCAGTGTGCAGTCTACCTGACAGCCCCTACCCCCAAATTTAAAAACAATACTTCTGCTAAAAATACACTAATTTCATTATGTATGCATGGCCTGTTGGAGCACATGCTACATGGTTCCCCCAAGCATTGAACCAAGTCACTGCTGCCAGTGGGCTGTGACTGTTGTTTAGTTCCAAAAAGGGTACATATAAAGGAGCTGGCAATGTGTCTATTTAAAACTAGAAAGACCAGACATATTGCGGTAACTGGACAACTAGTGAGTATAATGCAGGTAGAACAATGCTGTGTTAACATATCACCAATTGATAAAGAGGAGAAATTTTTTGTATATTATATGTAAAGCCGGTACTCCTGATGAGTACGCGCTATGGCTTTAAATTTAGTTTTTGCCCAAAACTGTAGTTGAGTTTTGGGGTTAATTGTTCTAAATTATGCTTCGGCATCAGTTTGGCTGGGCTGTATTGAGGTTCTGCCTGGTAATATGTTGCACCTGTGAGAGGCCCTAGAACGCAGTCTGGTTGGACGCATTAGGTACCAATCTCTTCTCTGAGCCAATCAGTGGGTGCGTTTGTCTCGCTGTGTATTCCGGGAGAGGGTACTTAAGGTGCTGAAGTCACGTTCCGGGGGAAAATGTTCCGGTCCAGAAGTTGCTGCTGACTCTGTGGTCCTGGTCCTCCTGACCAGCCCCCAGAGGCCCTCATGGCCTAGGGTGCGGATCCATCCGTATCCGAGCCTCAGAGCTGGCTAACTCGAGGCGCAGTAACTGGAAGGAAGATTCTAAGGTGTTCCGGTGCCGTCTTGGGTTTGGATAGGCCCAGCAACTCTACATGCAACCAGGGGAGGACTCTTCAGTAAGAGAGCCACTAACGAGGCTGGCTGCTCGGTAAGAGCCTGGAAGCTGAGCTGCCATGGACATTGATTGAATCCACAATTTCTTACGGTATCGCCGGACCGGCTGAAAGATTTTGGTACAGTAAGGAAAGTTCCTACCTTGACCTTCCGGTTATAACTACGTTTTTCAACCAAGTCTGTGTGAGAGACTTTGCAAAGCTAGAATTACTTGTTGGCTGCTAGATCCAAGCTCAAGGATTTATCCAGCAGTTAAAGAATCCACTTGCGAGTGGCTATTCCCTGCATTATGCACAGAGAGAGACTTTTATTGAAGTCAGCAGTTCCAGCACCTGAGCTAAACTTTATCTTTATACCCTCTATTCCCAACTTAGAGACTGAGTTTGTTTAACTGTTTTAAGCAAAATCAAAATCCTAAAAAGGAATTCAGGTGTCGGTCTCTACAGTTACTGGGTCATCAACCCTGGGAACCCCTAGACAAGGACAACGAGTTATGAGCTGGTGAAGGTAATCGGTAAGCCCAGAAAAATTCAACAGCTCCTTCTGGGGGTCAGTGCTACACGTGTGGGCTCGTAGTTCAGGATTTGCCGTTACCTCTCGCAACGGAGAAAGTCATACATGTGAGTTTATTGGAATAGAGGGTGACGTTTTTGAACTGCGCCATCTTTACTAAGGCAAATACTTTCAATGTGGTCCGTAAGCGTGGGAGGAGCCCTGCAGAAAATCCCGCAAAATTGCGCAACCGGAGGAACCAGTGGGAGGAGTATACGCCTGTTTCATCTTCCTGCACGAGGCACTGCGTGAATGTGTCGCAGGAAGAAAGTGGAGCTAGTCACGTGTTTGCTTAGCTGCAAAAAGGAGAGTGGAGCAACCATGTTCCGTGTTCCAGGTGTACCGTCTGCTCCGGGACCTAGGATGCCATCGCTCAGAGGTCCTACAAGCATACAGATACCTGGCACCGTACTGACTGACACAGGAATCCGCCTGCTGCCGCGGGGCGGTTCATACTTTATACCACTGGGGATTTTGAGGCCCTCGGTATGTTCTGTGGAGGATGTGATGGTCTAATCGCCAGTCCTCGACCGTTTGCTTGATGTCGGAGGTGCGGGGACTATGTTTTCAAGGTGGAGCAGCCTACTGAATCGCCTCAGACTTACCACATGGACTGGGCCACGGAGGTGGCAACCGAGGAGGCTATTGTGTATGCTCTGGCTGTGAGGCCTAATGCTTCGGCCTCATCCACTGTTGCTGGTGCCTTAAATAAGGACATTGCTTCTTCTCGGGCCAGAGAATCTTCTCCCGAGGTTATGGACACAGCCTTGTCTACTACCATGCTTGCTTTGGAGAAAGTAGAGTATGTGAAGCCTTCCCGTAACCGCAGGAAAGATCCACAACCCAGTCCAGTTGCAGCTCATCAGAAGAAAGCGTCTACCCAGGAGAAACCCACCCAAACTACTGGTGAGAAATATGGGGAACTTGTGGGGAAAGAGACTGAAAAAGGCTATGTGCTAGTAGAGGAGCAATTACTTGTTGGCTGCTAGATCCAAGCTCAAGGATTTATCCAGCAGTTAAAGAATCCAGTTGCGAGTGGCTATTCCCTGGATTGTGCACAGAGAGAGACTTTTATTGAAGTCAGCAGTTCCAAGCACCTGAGCTAAACTTTATCCTTATACACTATATTCCCAACTTAGAGACCGAGTTTGTTCAACTGTTTTAAGCAAAATAAAAATCCTAAAAAGGAATTAAGGTGTCGGTCTCTACAGTTACTGGGTCATCAACCCTGGGAACCCCTAGACAAGGACAACGAGTTACAAGCTGGTGGAGGTAATCGGTAAGCCCAGAAAAATTCAGCAGCTCCTTTGGGGGTCAGTGCTACATATATATTTTGTATATTTTTGAATGTTTTTTGGGGGGGACTAATACTATGTGAACCCCTTTGTAAGAGAGTCTATTAACAATGATTGCATCAAGTTATTTAAAGTGATGAGTGTTTAGCAGTTATAGTCTTGAAAGTTTGTGCAGCAGATACCTATAATAGGTTGGTTAATTTGCTCCTTTGCAATTATGCCGTGCCAAGATTGATATACCTCCCTGTATTGGTCCCATGCAATCCTCCATTGATGTTTTCCGAAGACCCCTTTCCTATAGGGAAACTGTAAGAGTCCGCGGCTTACTACGCATGCACCAATGGCACGTTGCCGCAAGAGGAAATCCGTGCCAACTGAGCATGTGCCAAAGACGCCTCAGGGTGCCAACCTGCATCTGCGCAGAAGACTTGATGGAAAAGGGGAAGGAAAATGCCCAGGACGTGCACAGGAATTGACCTCAACCTGATGGAAAAAGGTGGGAAAATACAGAGGAGGCGCACAGGAAGTGACATCAACCTGATGGAAAAAGGCAGGAAAATGCACAGGAGGCACACAGGAAATGACTTCAAACTTCCCTATATAAGCCCAGCCCAGACACTGCCAAATTGCTGGATTATCTTCAGTCCCCCCTTGTTCCTGTGCTAGTGTGTGATCTAGCTGAACCTGTTGTGACCTGGAAACCTATTTTACTACTCTTGATTGCTGCTTGACATTGACCTCAGATTTGTACCTTTAACCATTCTACTTTTTTGCCCCTTTTGTACTCAGCTGCAACATTGGAACTGACCCTGGCTTGGATCTCAACCATTCTTCTTCTGATTAACCCTTTTCTGCTTCGTTGCCCAACTGGACTTGACCTCGGCTCGGATCCCGGACTAAGGCTTGCACGGTGCTCTACACCTTTGGCACCCCTGCCACTCGGTGTCCCCACCAAGTCTCTGTCTCCATCTCCAGAGGCTTTAAGGACCAGAGGTGCAAGGGAGGCCTCCCCACTACTTCAGTCTCACATCAGGTACGTGGCCCTCGTGACAGAAACTAATTTTTAACAAATTTTAGAGTGCAGTGAATACACATGAAATGTAAGTTGGTGTACGGTGGGTTATCAACCTTAAGAATCTGTATAAATTAGAGAGCTATTTTTTGGAGCTCATAAACTTAATATTATGAAATATTAATATTCCCCTTTGGATCAGTGAAACAATATGTCTGACTGTTATAGCATTTATATCCAATGAGATATCACTAGGAGGTGTAAACTGGACATACGTAGCAGGGACAAAGCTCTCTGGGGTGAGCATACTTACAGGCACAGATACTAGTCCAATGAGGTAGTGACAAGTGTAAGGCTTGACCGCAGGTCAGCCTGTATTTGTAGGAGGAGTCAGGCTGCATAAAGCCTGCCCTCCTTTGCCTCCTCCATTGTGGTCGTCGGCGTCATTTGCGGGCGACGCTGATGTCAATTCCGGGTCTCGGATCATTTGAGCGGGATGCTCGGTGGCTTTGCTTTCCCTGCTGGTGGTTGCGTTGCCTTGCTCCGCTTCTCCCAGAGGGGGGGTGTCGGCCACCTGTCGGCTTCTCTGGCTGCACGAGGGGGCCACTTCTCCCGCCCGCCGCTTCTTCTGGTGTTCCGCCGGGGGAGGGGGGGTTGTGGCCGCCTGACGGCCCCTCTGTCCCCACGACAGAGCCGCTTCTCCCGCCTGCCCACTTCTCCCTGGATTCCCCCGGGGGGGGGGGAGTGTGGCCTCCTGACGGCTCCTCTGTCTCCACGAGGGTGACGCTTCTCCCACCCGCCCGCTTCTCCCGGTGTTCTCCTGGGAGATGGGGGGGATTTGGCCACCGACGGCTCCTCTGTCTCCTCGAGGGGGCTGCCCGCCAGCTCCTCTCCTGTCGCAAGTCTTCAGGGGACCATGTTTTGTATGTTCATTGTACACATGTTTGATGTTTTATTGCTGTGGTCTTCTATGGTGGTGTTTCTTTTTATTTTTGACATTTACAAGTTTGTGTCCCTGTTTTGACATGTTTATCAAGTGTAAGATGTATAGCGAGGCCCCAAGGCTCCACTTTTGGATTTCATCAGTGCACTTCTGGCACACTTGTAACAACATAGGCAGTTCTGGGCACCCGCTTCTCCAGCCCTGTTGCCACATACTAGGCACGCATGATTAGCATGGGTTCTCAGGGGTTAAGTGAGGCTGTGGAGTTGACATGACACTTGCTTGTCGCCTGTTATCTCATGGTTTGTGGGGGTCCGCAGGGGGGATGCATGGTTGTAGTACATTTCTCAGGTTACATTTTTCGTGCAATTTACGTTCTCGTGCAATTCACGTTTCTGATGCGATTTACGTTTCTCATGCGATTCACAGTTTCTCATGCAATTTACGTTTTCGGTTCTCATGCAAATTTTCAAATGTCAATTAACGTTTTCTCACATTTATTAAGTTTCTCACCTTTTTCCATGTTCTCAAGTTTTCTCATGTTCCCGCATGTTTTCATGTTCCCGCGTGTTTTCATGTTCCCGCGTGTTTTCATGATTCTCATGTTCTCACGTTTTTCTCGTGTTCTCACGTTTTCTCACGTTCTCACATTTTTCTCATTCTCACATTTTTCTCGTTCTCACATTTTTCTCGTTCTCACATTTTCCATGTTTTCAAGTTTCTCATGTTTCCACGTTTCTCATGTTTTCACGTTTCTCATGTTTTTCACGTTTCTCATGTTTTCACGTTTCTCGTTTTCTCGTCATTGCCTTTCATTTACTGCTTTTCTGTTAGCTTATGCTTACATCCAGGATCTGTCACGTCTACAAATCCATACGGGCTGAGGTTTCGTTTTTAATTGATTGTCGTCCCTCAATCTCTCGCCTGTAGTCCATACATCATACGTGCACTTTCACCATTACACCTTTACTACTACCCACCTCAGTCTGTGGGTACCTTAGCCCTGAGTGTTCGTTTTTAATTTCCTGTCTTGGCTCTGCAGGTCACTCGGGCTCGCTTACTGCATACAGTAGGGTGGTGTTGTCATTAGGTTCACATTCATGCGCTATTGGTCTTGTCATTCTGCACCCACATGCGATGTCATGCGCTGGTTGTCTGTTATGTTCTCTGGTCGTTTTACACAGCTGGGTTGTCCTTGTTCTTCCACTTCAGGTTACCCATCACGTCTATGGGTTTAACAGATTAAGGTGATCGTTTTTAATTTGCTTGTTTGGTGGCAAGTCTCCTCATCTGTTCTTACGCTGCTCACTTATTTTGTTTAAACTCGCGGTTCTCATGCAAGTCACGGTTTTTCATTCAAGTAATGTTTCTCATATCATATTCAGTTTCTATGTCAACACACGTTTTCATGTTTCTCAAATTTTCCCAGGTTTCTCATGTTGTCCAGTGTTTCTCACGTTCATCATTTCACGTTCTTGTGCAACCTGTGTTTCTCACGCAGTTGCGGTTTTCTTGCAGCCTTGGTTCTTATGCTGCTCACGGTTGCATCAGCTTGTGCTACTCATGTTTCTCATTTCAGGCACGTTCCCTCACGCAGCTACATTCCTGTCACAGGTTTCTCAGTTTGCTCATGTCCGGCCAGGAATTGCGCAATAGTATGGAGCGATTGGTAAGTCAACCTATTGCAGCTCCAGCAGCTTCTAGGGGCTCAGGGGCTTTAGTGGATTCCGGAACCCTCTTGTTGCTCAGGCTGGTACCAATAAGCCCAGGTCTTGGACGCAGATGCCGGCATCTCGCTTTCTCTTCGGTTCCAGTATTTGTGATGAGTTAGGGTCCATTGGACTGACACAGCAGCCTTGATCGCTAAATCTTTATTTTATATACCAGGAAGGCTCACAATACTGCTTGGGTTGTTTCCAGGCTTTCCGGTCAGGGTCTTCTAGTCCTGACGGTTAACCCCAAGTTTCTATTCGCTTTTCTGTTTTTTGCCACTTCCAACTCGTATCGGCCTACAGCACTTTTGGGGCATATCTGGCGGAGACTCAGCATTTCATGTTGTTGGAAGACCCCGATAGGTCTTTCTTTATGTCTACGCACTCTATTCAGCATCCTAATGGCTCCAGAAGCATAGCCCTCTTACTGTGCTTAGCAGACTTCCCATCGTGAGTCATATTTTTTCGTGACATATCTGACATGCTCTCTAGGTCTCCTTTGGCGTTGTTTACCAGCTTGGCGCTCAGGCTGCGCTATACCTGGCCTTTTATGGTTCCTGAGGCCAGGGGAGTTGTGCTTCTGGGATGGTCCTCTGTTGTCTTTTCCTTGGGCTCTCCTCGGCTCAAGGCATACTTCATTACCATCCCCTTTGGCAAACAGGGTCTGGACCCTAAGCATTCTTTGGCTATTTATTCAGGAAAGGAGCAGCTTCTGTGACTTTACGTTTTACGTTAGGGGGTCCAGGCTATTACTATTTGGAATTTGGATAGGTGGAGGTCGTCTCGTTCTCTGGGCATGTCCCAGAGCCACTTTTATGATGTCATAAGCATTGTCAATGTGGCTGATTGATCATGGATTCAGGGTGCAATAAATATGCTTGGTTAAGCTTTCATGCTACTGTGTTTATTTTTTGCCCTCTTTTAGGCATACTGACCACGTGACCCCGGCACACCTCAGGTCAAATGTTCTCTGTTGCTCTTTTGTTCCTTTCCTACACTATCCACAGATTGACTCCGAGTACAAGTGTAAGGCTTGACCGCAGGTCAGCCTGTATTTGTAGGAGGAGTCAGGCTGCATAAAGCCTGCCCTCCTTTGCCTCCTCCCTTGTGGTCATAGGCTTTCGTGTCCCACCCACCCATTTCCATTTTCTTTTCCTTTTCATTTCATTTCTAGTCATACTTGGGTATACCCCCTTTTAGGCATACTGACCACGTGACCCCGGCACACCTCAGGTCAAATGTTATCTGTTGCTCTTTTGTTCCTTTCCTACACTATCCACATATTGACTCCAAGTACAAACAGTGCTGTGTCTATTCGTGCTATTTACAAGTCTATTTACAGGTGTTGTACAGTCTTAAAATAGAAGAAGTAAGGTTCCAGGTAAGTGTAAATAGCCCCTGGGGAGAGGAGCAAAACCCGACCTGGACTAAGGATCAAAGATCTCTAAATGTGTATGAGAGGAGCCTGGGAGATGTGTAAACCTCAAACGGGACCTTTCCAAGCTCCCTCTGAGACACTCTGCTACAGAGGGTATACTGTATGTATACTGTAGATGCAGGTTCCAGGGTGTACAATACCTTAATAGTGAAGTTTTAGTCTAAATATTAATTCATACTGATGTTATTCATTGGAGATGATTTTGGAGACATTTTCTTGATCATGTAATACACTAGTTGACACCTTTAATGTCCCCAGGTCATTTAGTTTTCAATTCCTTCTCAAAAAATTTCTGCATTTGTTTTTTTTTATTTGTTTTTTCCAAAATAAAATTTATTGAAAATATATTATATCAAAATGACAGTATCATCATACAATCATTTGTTGTAGTTAGGACAAGTCTGTCAAAGATTTGGTTATTACAAAACATCTCATATGTAAACATTTCAACGTATATAAGGTGATTAATTGCTATGTCTGGTAGAAGGAAGAGCAAGAATTTGACTTTAAAATAGATATTACTAGGTATTAATGCATATTTTTCCATTCCAGCTTGTAGCGCGACTTTTGAGGGGGGGTTCCAATTTGTAGAGAGATGGTGTGGGGGTTTGCATGATAATTCAATACTTATGGGGTGTGAGGTTGTTGACTGGGTGCTCTGTTTTACGAGGACCTGGACAACAGCTGTTAAGGCGGGGTCTTAATGGGTAGTGAAAAACAAAGGAATGAAGGGTAGGGCAGGGATCAATGAGGTATGGAGGGGGAGAGGGAGGGGGTGGGGATGAAGGAAGAAGGTCGATTTGACTCGGGGGTTGGTGGTTGTCTCTTCAGTCTCCGCCACGTGTCGTGTGAATGTGGTGTGATATCGTTTTAGGGTAGAGAGGATTAGGTATGTAGGACATTTAGTGCCAGGGAGCTATGAAGGGAAAATGTTGACATGTGGTATCCCAAACTCCTCCCTTGGTTAGGGTTGGGAGGTCCAAGTCAGCTGAGGTGGGGGAGTGTAGTCCGTAGGTGTTCATCACACGTGTGTAAGTCATGGTCAAAGTCTAGTTCATCAGTGTCAGATATCTGTCGGTTGTTCGGAAATTAGTCCAGCATGCCCATGTCTTCGAGAATTTGGCTGGGGAGTCTCGGGAGATGGAAATAAGTTCCTCCATTTCAGCTATTTTGTTAATTTGTTTGAACCATTCTGGGATGGTCAGTACTTGAGGAGAGCCCCAATGTCTCGGAATGCACACTTTTGCTGCGTTGATTAGGGGTAAGATTAGTGTCTTACGGTAGTATTGAGCTAATAGATCTGAGTGGTGGAAGAGGCATTGGGCTGGGGTATGATCTAATGTATAGGTGGATATTGTTTCTGTGAGTTCTCAGACTTGTGTCCAAAATGGTTGGATTATCGGGCATGAGCACATAATGTGAAACAATGCGTCCGGTTCCCCGTCGCATCTCCAGCACTTGTTGGGATATGAAGGGTTGAGCTTGTTTAAAACAGCTGGGGTTCTGTACCAGCGTACTAGGGTTTTGTAGTTGTTTTCCTGAATGGATACATTTAGAGAGCCTTTGTGGGCAATCTTGAATATACGTTCCGTAGAAACAGAGAACTCTGATTCTGTTTCTCATTCCCATGTCTTGAATGCTTTCCCTTCTTTAGGGGAGATATCTGTAAATAGCATGGTATAGATACAGGAGATTAGGTGTTGTTGGGGGTTAGATTGGGAGCATAGGTGTTCGAATCGAGTAAGTGGTCGTGTAATGGAGGAGTCTTGATTAATCTCCTTTAAGAAGTGGCGAATTTGAAAGTAAGTCCAGAATGGGAGAGGGTCATTGGTGAGAGTGGGCGTTAGCGCAAGGCGGTCTAGGAGAGAGCCATCACGGAAAAATTGGTGTGCTAATATGTCTGGGTGTTGCCATTGGTGTGTTAGGAATTGTGCGGACATACCAGGGGGGAAGGCAGGGTTGAGTCTTATAGGAGTTAAGGGCCCCGGAGTGGACGAGATATGTATCTTTTGACAAGTTTATCTGAAACAGCAGAGTGTTGGGGCAATAAGAGGGTGTTCTCTGAGAGTGGAGGGGCGACAACCAGGGTGTTGATCGTAATGGTGATGAGGACAGTGAGTTTTCTAGCCTAACCCAGTCTTTGCATTGGTCGTGTAATGACCAATCTACAATTCTGGTAAGATGGCAGGCCCATTAATATTTTTTGAGATCTGGAAAGCCAATGCCCCCTTTTGTCTTTGGTCGTGTTAGAAGACCATATGCAATTCTCGGACGTTTTTGCTTCCATAAAATCCTGTACATATCCTCCTATAGGATAGGAAGAAGGATGGGGGCAGTTTAATGGGGATAGTTTGCAGAATAGATAGAATACGGGGAAGGATATTCATCTTAATAATTGCTGCGCAGCCGAACCAGGAGAACTGTGGTTTGTTCCATTTTTTGAGGTCATCGGATATGTTTTGAGAATGGGCAGATAGTTTTTGGCAAAGAGATCTAAAAGGTTTGCTGTAAGGTAAATCCCTAGGTATTTAATTGTGTCATGTCTCCAGTGAAAGGGGAAGTCAGCTTTGCAATGTGTAACCGTCTCTTGTGGGATGGTGACATTGGGATTTGGTGAAGTTAATTTTGAAATTAGAGAGGTGTTGGAAGAGTTTGAAGTTTTTTAGTAAATTTAGGATTGAGACATGGGGCTCGCTAAGGGAACGTAAAATGTCATCAGCAAAAGCTGCTAACTTATAGTTGTGGCCTTCTATAGGTATGCCTTTAATATTTCCATTATTCCTAAGGCAATTTAAGAGTGGTTCTAGGGTTAGTACAAAAAGAATAGGGGAGAGAGGGCATCCCTGCCTTGTCCCATTGGTTATGGAGAAGGCGTTTGACAGATGGGCATTAATTCGAACTCTAGCAGTTGGAGACGTGTATAGGGACACGATTGAGTTGAACATATGGTTTTGAAGTCCTATGTGTCTCAGTACTGCTCCCATGTAATTCCAGGCCAGTCTGTCAAACGCCTTCTCCACGTCCAACGACAGGAAGAAACCTTTATGTTTGTTGGTTGTCATCCAGTGGTGGAGGTTTATGGCTTTGATAGTGTTATCTCTTGCTTCACGCCCTGGAATAAAGCCGACTTGGTCTTTTCCTATTAGAGATGGTAGAAGGGGAAGCAAGCGATTGGCAAGGATTTTGGCAAAAAATTTTATATCAACATTTAGTAAAGAGATTGGCCTATAGTTAGTAACTAGTGTCATGTCCTTCCCCTCTTTTGGTATAACTGTAATGTGTGCTTCCAGAAGTCTATGGAAGGGGAGCGTGGAGGAAGATAGGGAATTGAAGGCCTTGAGGAAGGGGTCAGTAAGTACCTCAGTGAATGTTTTAAAATACGTGGCTGTGAATCCGTCTGGGCCGGGGCTTTTTCCTGCTTTTAGTTGTTTGATCGCATTTTTTAGTTCGTCTGCCGATATGGGGTTTTCTAATTGACGGGCATCCTCTCTGTTGATGGATTTAGGGCAGTGTTCTTTTAAAAAGTTCTTGATAAGGGAGTGTTGTTTGCAGTGGGGCCGTCTGATTGTGTATTGAGATTGTACAGGTTAGAATAGTATGCTTCAGATTGGGAAGCTATATCTGGAGCCGTGACTTTAGACCTACCTTGGGAGTCTTTGATAGTATGGATGTTGGTGCGAGCTTTGTTAGTTTGGATGGCTTTGGCTAGGTATTTACCGCTTTTGTTCCCGAATTCATAAAATAATTTCTGTTGTAGAATAAATTTACGTTTTGTTTTGAGGGATAACTCTGAAAGTAGGAGTTCTCTGGTTTGTGTGAGATCCTGGTATGTCTGTTGAGCTTGAGTTTGTTTGTGAGCTAGCTCTAGAATTTTAATCTTTTGAATCAGATTTGTGATTCTGGCTTTGTGGGCCTTTTTCCGCAAAGTCTTTAGGGTGATGAATTTTCCCCTTAGGACGCATTTGTGGGCCTCCCATTGTGTCTGCGGAGTTGTTTCCCTGTTGTCGTTGTCTAGAAAGAAATTTGTATATGGTTTGTCTAATGTCTTTGCTATCCTCTTCCGAGGTCAATAGAGTTGAGTCTAAGCGCCAAGTCTTCGAAACGGTGTGATGGTCTGGAAAGGTTAACGTCATTGTGATTGGTGATGGTCAGATAGGAGCATTGGTTCAATTGTCGCATGGGAAAGGAAGGTCCGTCTGGGAAAGGAAGATGTAGTCTATTCTGGAATATTTGTTATGGGGGCGGAAAAGAACGTGCAGTCCTTTTCATTTGGATGGAGAGTGCGCCATGTGTCGTGTTAGAGTAACTCTTGAAATTGCAGTTTGATTTGGCGTAGGGTTTTATAAGGCAGTGCTGTGGTGCGTGATGCGGTGTCTAATAGTCGGTATAGAGCAACATTAATGTCCCCTGCGAGTATGGTTAATCCAGCAGAAAAACCCGTCAGGAGTTGGGAAATCTGTCTAAAGAAGCTGAGAATGCGGAGTTAGGGCTGTAGATATTGGCCAAGGTTACAGGTCGGCCTTGAATCCTGCCTTTTAGAAAGATGTATCTGCCTTCTTTGTCAATAAGCGAGTCTGTGAGTTCCCATTGCAGGTTTTTGGAGATCAGGATTGATAATCTCTTAGTTTTGGGCAGTGGGTTAGTAGAATGATAGGAATTTGGGAACCAGTAGTTTGTAAGCTTGGGAATCTTGTCTGTGCGGAAATGAGTTTCCTGTAGGAAGATGATGTTGGTTTTTAGTTTTTGCATTTGAGAGAGAACTTGACTGCGTTTCTCTGGGATATTAAGCCCTTTCGCATTTAGGGATGTCACTTTCAGCATGGTGTGTTTAGTGATAGGTTATGTGTGTGACATAATGTTTGGGGGATAAGGCTTCACTTAAGTGAGAGAGTCTGAGGTTTTCGTCTATGAGCACACCTAAGTGTGACAAGTGGTGATTTGTGAGGGTATTAGTATTCTGGGGGAGAGTGTTGAGATATCGGTATCAAGGTTGGCGGAGACTGAGGAGGCAGGGGGGGAGGCTGGGGATGGGATTCAGGAGACAAAGTACGGAGAGTATGCGTGGGTGAGGAATGAGGGAGTGGTGGTAAGGGGGGGGGGGTAGAGAGGCTGTGGTGGAAGAGGAAATAAGAGAGAGAGAACAAAAAAAAAAGGGGGGAGGGGGAGTGTCCCGGAAGTAAGGAAGAGTCTAAAGACCACCCTTATACAGTATTATGTGGTCCGGTAAGGGTCAACGGGAAAAGTTGGGTTCCCGTTGTGTGGAGAGGTGGGAGGTGCCGGTATGAAAGGATTTGGATGGTATGCAAAGTCCTCTGCATACAGAGGACAGAGGTATGTGAGTTTTAAAAGGTAAGTGAAGGAGCCAGTGGAATATAACATGAAGTGTAAAGACTATGCTTCAACCGAGGGAGAGCTTAGTTTTGTCCTGGTGTAGAGTTGCAACATCGAATATCAAATTAAGTCATTTGGGGGAACGGAATGTATCAGCTTATTTTGTGGTGTGTCTGTATTGGCGTTGTAAGGGTGGATAGTAGTTTACTGCAGTTACAATGGATATGTCTATCGTGGAGCAGGAAATGTCTCATCTGTAGGAATTACTTTGTTCTATTAGCTAGACAATTGATAATTAATATGCGTACCTCACTGTAGCCTCTTAGCTCATCTAGATTCGACCTCTGGCGTGTGTGGTCAAACTCCAGGCGGCCTGTGAGTGGATGTCCGAGAGTCAATCATAAAAATGGACCGGCCTTACTCACCTGAATGTATGCTCATCTATAGGGCAATACAATAGGAAACATGGTGCAGGTGGGGTGGAGGGATCGGCCCCACACGCCAGAGGTCCAATGAGGTTCTTCTGTTTAGCTGCTTAAGAAAAATAGCATTAATGATAAGGAAATATGAAAAATAAAAAAAATAAAAGAAGAAAAAACAAAAGGAGACCTTATACGTAACAAAGAGAACATATAGATGAGACCGGTTATTCAGTCTTTACCTATGTCAAACAAGAGGGGGAGATGTGGTAATCTCCAACAGAAATCATTAACAATGAACATTATGGAATAGTGTCTCATTTCAGGCTTCTCTGCTTACCCGGGGTTTTTGTCTCCATCGGAGACCTTCTATTAACTTTGTGTGTCCTCAGGGTTAGAGAGTGGGCAAATTCACACAGAATATGTTTTTACGAGAGCAACTCGTATTTAAATGGTAGCCAATATCTGGCAGCCGAATGGTTGTCCTGGCCTTGCGGCCCGTTCACTGTTGGCTGATTTTGGGAGAGGGTGAAGGGGCGTATGTGCATGTAAATATGATCTCTTTGTGAGAGTAATAGGTTGCCTGGGTTTGGGTAGTGCTAGAAGGGGTAGTGATAAGGGTCCTTTTCAGGTTCTGTGTGAAGTCGCCCCTCTGAAGAGGGGTTCAATCATACATTGTAGAGCTCTGATGACCAGTCCTTTAGCAGAGGGCTTTTGACTAGCATTAAAAGGCCATGTCTTGTGCAACCCCCATTTGAGATCCATTGTGGGGAGTCTCATTCATTCAGGGGGATTAAGTGGAGATTAGAAGGGGGTTGGGTGAAGGGGTGGGAGGTTAAGGGGATGGAGAGGAGATGGGAAGGGGGAGATTGGTTGGAGGACTATGTAGTAGTCTTGACTCTGAGGAGTCAACCTTTTCCTCTGTCTCCTCTTCCCAACAAGTAGGTTCTTCTCAGAATTCTACAGAGGCCTTTCAAAAACATAAGTTTGATCGTCCAATGCAGAATCTATCTGGTGCAAAACGTACCCCAAGAGACAATACACGCTCATGTCTTCGCTCCCAGGGTAAACCTGTGTCCTTGTCGAATGAGTCTCGCATCGAAGCCATTAATGTTGCATCTGTGTTTACGTTAAATGCCTTGGACTCTTCAAAGGTAAGCCAGTTAAATTCTACTTCACAGTCAGGGGACCTCCCTTTAGTTCCCGAACTGGTGGAACTTCGAAATGCTGCAATTTTTTCAGCTCAGCCAGGAGTGGATCCCAAGAAGCTGTCAAGCATTTTGGGGGCCACACCAAAGTTATCAAACAAAACAATTTCCAAATAATGAATCTGTCCTCCTGCTCGTTAACGGAAGATCAGGCCCAGGTTTTAAGCCTGGGCCTGACCTTCGGTCCTGACCAGAAGGTAGATTCGTTTGAAATCATTAAAGACGTAAATTTATTTGCTCGTAAGCTGATGTTCAAAGTTTTCTTCGAAAAGGTTCATGTA
Organism: Lithobates sylvaticus; assembly: GCA_028564925.1. NCBI lineage: Eukaryota > Metazoa > Chordata > Amphibia > Anura > Ranidae > Lithobates > Lithobates sylvaticus. Next base: position 435,143,968 of record CM053026.1, read on the forward strand.
AACTCTGAAAAAGTTGATTCTTCCAATGATATTTGGAAAAATAAGACCATAAATGAAATCAAAGCACTAAATGAGTTAATGGAGCTTTGGGAGGAGACCAATCCAATGAGTGATCCCCTCGATGATCCATCCCCTGATCCATTACCCTCTTTAGACTCAAAATCTAGATGTTTTCCAGTACTTCAGGGAAATCCCAATATTTGGGCAAATTGTTAAATTTATTCATTATTGTTTTTTGCATGTTTTCTGATTTTTCTTTTTCTATTCTAGTGATTATTTGCCCTGCGAGATTAATAAATTCTCCTGAAGAAGCCTCTAATATATGGCGAAACACGTTGAGATGTATCCGCATTGCAACTGTCTTTATTCATTCTGTACTTATTGCTGTATCAATTCTAATTATGTATTTATATATTTTTTCTAAATTACATTAAAATTTATATTTTTTATAATATGGTGTAGTTGCGCTTTAAAATTCCCATAGAAACCTTGTATTTACTAGTCTTGAAGATTATTCATCTCATTGCAGGTGTGTATTATACTTGCGTCACAATGTTCATGTTGGTGGTAGTCTTTCCGTGTTGTAGAGGTAATCGTTTGTTGCCTCCTCCGGGGAGAGATTAAGCATCTTGATGGGCTCGTATTACTTGGGTAGGTCCTGTATAGTGGAGAGATGGAGGGCTTATAAGCTGGATGCCTTGGAGTCAGGGTGAATGACAGTTGCCCATATCAGGGTGAAGGGGAGGTATTGGATTGGTCACTTGTAATGTGAGGCATTTCCTCTTTGATGTTGAGGATCTGTGTGTAGATAGTTTCCTTGTGATAATCCTGAGTGTATAGCAGCTTGATGGGCTGCGTGTCAGATACCAGGATTAAGGGCTGCAGGTGAAAGTTGAAAGACGAGGAAAAGTCTCATTATTCTGGGCCTCCATGTCAAGGTCTTCTGTGAGCAGGAGAGGCCGTGGGGCTGTTGTTTGCATTGCTCCTGGGTCCTGCGGACGAGTTGGGTCTGGGCGAGTTGGATCTGCGTCTTCTGATATGGTCATTGCGGACTGGAATGGCATCCATTGAGTTGGATCTTCTGAGATGAGGAGGTTTGAGAGATCTGTACCAGTCAGGTAGTTCAATGCAGGGTATGTTCAGTGACTCGCAGAAAGTGGGGAGATCTTCTGGCACCCTCAAATATGCCGTACGCCCTTGTGCTGAGGCAGAGAGGCAGAAGGGACATTTATCAGCGGTACTGGATTCCGTTTGTGCGCAGTAGGTGAAGGAGTGGGCGCAGGTCCCTTCTATTTTGGAGAGTGATGGGAGATAGATCTTGAAAGATTTTTATATCTGTGCCATGGTACATTAGGTTGCGGCGATCTCTGGCCCTGTGCAGGATTTCTTCTTTTAGCTTAAAATTGACCAGGCAACACACTACATCTCTGGGGGGATCAATGTCTCTTCCCCTGGGTCTGAGAGCTCTATGTAGGCGTTCATATTCAATGGGGGTCTCTGGGGGCCTGCCTAGGAGGTCGTTGAATGCGGCTATAGTAGCCTGGGCAAGTTGGGTGCCTCTTACCCGCAAGTTGTGTCGCCTGCCACCATTGTCCAGGTCCTCCATGTATCTGTGCAGATCTCTGAGCTGGACATTTTGTGCCTGGGAGGATGTCTGCAGCTGATGAATGGCATGCTCATTGCAGGCTGTAGTTTCCTCCATGTCATCCATGTGTACCATCATGGACTGGATGTCCCTCCTTAGGTCTGTGATTGCTGAGGCTAGTGTGGCTTTTATGTCTTCTGCCACAGATCGTAGGTCCCTGATACTCAAGTGCTGTTCTGCCTCTATATTCGGTGGAGGTGGGAGCACCTGGTGTCTGCCAGAGGGGCTGAGGCTGGGCTGGAGGAGCGTGCTGTGGATGATTCGGCCCGAGATGAAGCCGAGGCCTTGCCTGGCTGCGTCCCGAAGAGCTCCGGTATGCTGCGGGACATTTGAGAGTCGGATCCCCTGGGTGATTCGGATCGGGTTGGGGATGGGTTCCCCTTTCGGTTTCCCCATGTCTGCGGGGGTAGATGGCTCTGCTAGGCTGTTTAGTGATCCTCTGAAGACCGGAGCACAGAGATCAGGCGTCCATTAGAGTCCGGGACCAAGCCAAGCCCCCCTGTTATTAGCTTCTTAGAGCACACATAAATGAGTATAGTATGCATCCCATTAAACAAGGTAAAATGTATCTCAGTAAAATAAAAACCCCTATTGCATACCTCCTCTAATTTGATTTATGTCGGTACAAACTTGGGAAAAGGCAGCAAGCCAATTACATACAGATGAAGGAAGGTATATGGGGGTGTTCTATATAGAAATCAGAATACAAAATGCTTAAAGTGTTAATATATTGAAAAGGAAATAATATTATATTTGCAGCTTACCAATTTTAGGTTGTGTTGGCTGTATTAGTTTTATTTTTTGTCTTTTTTCTGTTATTTTCACCTACTGATCCTGCCTTTAAGTTGCGTATTTTTCAACCTCCTTTAACAGATCAAGCTTTCTAGCAAAAGTAGCATTTGGTGTGTTGAAACAAATCATTTAACACTGGCTGGTTCACACCAGGTGTGTTGAACTGTGTTGATCTGCATTGATCAACACAGGCTCAACATAAGGACCTAGAGAAAACAATCGTTTTCTATGCTCCCTGTTCATACCATACAAGTGAAATTGGTCCTTGCAGGGTTTCGATGACGAAGCCCTTTTTTTTTTTTTTTTATATATTTTTATTGAATTATTAAGAACATAACAAAGAAAAACAAGAGGAAAACAAACAGTTAAACATACATTGGTCTTACATGTCAGCAAGGCATCACAATTGTGTCAAATAAAGTTAGCAAGCACGTGGCATAGATTGTAATTACTCATATGGAGGTACAGTTCCCAGGGTCTTAGTTTACTTTACTTAGCAGTAATATATGCTGGTACTACATCTGGTATCGTCATTGTGCACAGCGGGTACCCGCTTGAGGACTGTTCGTTGTGGGTTCTACTGAGAGGCCTCTGAAGCAGAGGAGGAGTTAGCCAGCCACTTAGACCAGACCTTGTCGTACTTGTTGGGACAGCCTCTATTGGCGTATGTGTCTTTGTACAGAGGTAGGCTATTGTTGATCAGTTGTTTCCACAGGGAGAGAGGAGGGGGAGTTGGTTTGCGCCAACTAAGGGCTATAGCTTTGCGGGCATAAAACAGCAGGAGTCCCACAAGTGTGCGTCCCGCTACCGTGGGGATTAGTTGCTCAATCAGGCCTAGTATGCAAATTGCCATTGACTGCTGCAGGGGTATGGAGGTGATTTGTGTGATAAAGTCTAAAATCTCCTTCCAGTAGCTGGTGATGGCCGGGCAGGTCCAGAAGATGTGGGTGAAGTCACCTGGAGTCCCCCCACACCTCCAGCACCCAGGAGGGGAGTCAGGGTTCATTTTGTGTAGTCTATGGGGGGTGAAGTATGCCCGGTGAACTATCTTGAACTGGATCAGGCGGTCCCTCAGAGAGACCAGGGAACTAAAGGGGAAGTCCCATATGTCGTCCCAGTCGTCGTTGTCAAGATCAGGGATGTCATGGGACCATTTAGTTCTCAGCTTTTCTAACGCCGGGAGAGAGGTGATGATCAAATGTGAGTACAATTGAGAGGTGGGTTTTTTCGCACAATCTGACCTGAGGAGTTTCTCTAGTGAAGACTGGATCAATTGAGGAGGGGAGTTGGAGAATTGGCCACCGAAAGCATGAGAGAGTTGATGGTAACGAAAAATATAGTATCGTGGTACATTGAAGTCAGAGTTAAGTTTGGAAAGCGGAACTAGGGATTGGCTGGAGACAATCTGTGATATCGTTTTTATGCCAAACTTGGTCCAGGCATGGGGCTCAGGCAATTTGTAGATGTGTTCTAGGGTTGGGTTTCGCCAGAGGGGGGCATTGGGTGAGATTGCCTGTTTAGGGTATTTTTTGATTTTTAGACCTGCACGTAATGTGGTGCGCATGGAGGGTGTCAGTGGGTAGGGCGCCCGAGGACCTTGAAAGAGCAAAAATTTGAGTGCTTCAAGGGATCCCAGCACTGCCGTCTCGATCTGAGTAGCTGGGTTGGAGATGTCCGGGTCTAGCCACCATGCAGCCGTGACTAGCTGGGTAGCTAAATAATACTTATAAAGATCTGGACATGCCAAGCCACCTTGAGAGGTCGGGCGTATCAGTGTGGTCCAGCTGTATCTGGGGGATTGGGATCCCCACAGGAAAGAGGCGAGGAGGCGGTGTAGTTGTGCGAAGAAAGATTTAGGTATCCACTGTGGGGAGTGGCGAAATAGGTAGGTGAACTTGGGTAGTATTTTCATTTTAAACAAGTTTATACGTCCCATCAATGAAAGTGGCAATGATTCCCATGCCTTTAGTCGTTGTCGTGTCTCCTGAACCACCGGGGACAGGTTTAGGGGTAGGTAGTCAGAGGCCTGTCTAGAGATCACCACCCCCAGGTATTTAAAGGTCTCGACCCATTGGAGAGGGATAGTAGGAGGGGCTGTGGCTCGGGCCGCTGGGTCTATGGGGAACAGAAGGGATTTTGTCCAGTTAACCCTGAGGCCTGTGATAGTGGAAAAGGAGTTGAGGATCTGTAGGGCACCCTCAAGTGATGGACCTGCGTCGTTGAGGAAAAGTAGGAGGTCGTCTGCGTAGAGGGCGACCCTCTCCTCCAGCCAGCCAATCCGCAGCCCCTTAACGCAGGGGGAGGCGCGGAGGGCCTCTGCAAGTGGCTCCATCGCAATGGCAAATAGGGCCGGGGAGAGAGGGCAGCCCTGCCGCGTGCCTCTGGATAGACGGAAGGACTGTGACAGGCCCCCTCCCAGCTTAATGGCGGAGGTGGGGTTTCGGTACAGGACCTTAATCCACTCAATGAAGACCAGGGAGAATCCCATGCGTCGGAGGATCTCCCAAAGAAAAGGCCATTCGACCGCGTCGAAGGCCTTTTCAATATCGAGAGAGGCCACCACCCTGGACCCCCCATTCAGATGCTGTGCGTGTATGTTTGTGAACAGGTGTCGCAAATTTACATCCGTTGCCCTGTTGGCCATGAAACCTGTTTGGTCAGTCTCAATGACAGAGGGGAGTAGGGGCTGTAGTCTCATAGTCAATAGTTTAGTGAGGATCTTGAAGTCTGTATTAAGTAGGGCGATGGGCCTGTAGGAGGCACAGGATGTAGGGTCTTTAGGTGCTTTGTGAATAAGGATGACGTGGGCATGACTCATGGAAGCCGGGAGGGCACCATCAGCCAAGCAGTGGGTAAAGAGTTGAGCCAGTTTGGGGGCCAGTAGGTCCCCATGAGTCTTATAAAACTCAATGGGGAGTCCGTCCGGGCCCGGAGATTTCCCGGTAGGGAAGGACCTCATTGCTTTTAGTACCTCCTCCGGGGTAATCGGCCTCACCAGAGATTCCCTCTCCTTATCCGAGAGCCAACCAAACGCCAAGGGGTCCAACCAGGGTGCAAAGTCCTGTGGCTGGAAATCCAATGGCAGTACTGAGGTATAAAGGGAGGCGTAGTATTTACGAAATGCCTCCAGTATGTCTGGCAGAGAAGAGACCGATTCCCCCGAGGGGGACACCACACTGGGAATTACCGTCAGGGGATTGTCATGTTGTGACAGCATCGCCAGGAGGCGACCGTTTCCGGTCTCCCTGCTCAAAGAACCGTTGCCTATTTCGGTAAAGGTCCAGTCTGGTAACCTCGGTAAGGTGGAGGTGTAGCTCACGTTTTGCTGCATTGAGGGAGTCATAGTGTGCATCTGAGGGGTCGGCGGCATATGTAACGGACTGAGATTGCGCCGTGGCCTGTAGGACAGTGGTGGTAGCAGCTTGCTCCCTCCGGACTCCAGCAATAGAGGAAATATATTGTCCTCTAGTAAAAGCCTTGAAGGCGTCCCAGGTCACTGTTGTAGAGGAGGACCCTGTGTTAATATCCCAAAATTCCGCCAAACGCGGTGGAATGACATCTGCTAGGTCCGCATGGGAGATCCAATGTGTCCCCAGGCGCCAAAGGGACGAAGAACGTGAGGATGGAGAACGAATGCTAAGGAGTAGGGGGCAGTGGTCTGACAGTCCGCTAGGCAGGTAGGAGGCGTCCAATATGTCTGACAGCATAGTCGGGTTGGCAAAGGCGAGATCTATGCGGGAGGAGGTTTTATGCGTGTTGGAGAAGCAGGAGTATGCTCTGGTCGTGGGATGTCTCCACCTCCACACCTCAGACACTCCCAATGCCTCTGCCCATGAGAGCAAATCTGTGGAGAATCGTTTAGGAGGGATGGGTCTGTCAAGGTCTGGGGCTAGAATGGCATTGAAGTCACCCATGAGCAACAGTTTGGCTGGGCAGTATGGAGTGATTTTCTCTAGGATAGTGTATAGGGTGGCGGAGGAGAAGGGCGGAGGGATGTAAACACCCACCACAACATATCTGACACCCCAGACAGTAAACACTAATAGCACGTATTTTCCTTGGGGGTCTGTATGGACCTGTTCTATGACACATGGGAAGGATTTGCTGATTAAGATGGTGACCCCCCTGGCGTAAGTGGAGTAAGTGGCATGAAAGCCTCTCTGGATCCATGGCTTTCTTAATGCCAGTATCTTGTTGCCCATGAGATGTGTTTCCTGCAGAATTGTTATGTGTGGGGAATGTAATTTAAGGTGATTGAAGAGCGGTGCTCTCTTGAACTTGGAATTAAGTCCTCGGACATTCCAGGACAGTATATTGTATGTGTGGGTGTCACGTCCCGCCATTGTACAGAGATTTGGTGGGGGAAGAGAGGAGGATCGAAACTGGTGTGTTTGTACGTCTCAGGGGCAACAAAAACTCCGGGGACCTGCGCCAGATATACTTATGACCAATGGAAGACCAAAAAAGACAATAAACATAGACATTTACAAAACTTATAAACAATACCTGTAGTGACACCAAGGTGTCAGCCCTGCCCTTACCTGATGGCATCCCGAAAACTAGGGAGCGATCAGATCGGGCCTATACCCAGAACTTACCAACAATAACCCTTTTAACTTTGGTTGGTTATGGTCACGTCATGGACCAAACAAGGGGGGAGGGGGGTTGCCGTAACTGGCAAAGGTCCTCGCCGGGACCCAGGTGGAGGGGGGGGGGTGGCTCAGTGGGAAGAGTCTTCGTTGGGGGTTGAAGATAAAAGTCTGCATACAGGTTGCTGGAGCTCCTCTGGCAGGAGGAGATGGACACAGTTTCATTGGCAGAGGATGCAGGATACAGGGTTAGGGTGATGGCGAGGTGCAGTAGTGCAGGAGGTCATAGGGGCAGAGAATAGGTAATGCTGAAAGTTAACAAGGGGCTGGAAGGCGGATCATCAGAGAAGAGTGAGGTACTTGGCTGGTCCCAGCCGGCTGCATGTCAATCACCGTTCCAGTTGGCGTCACGACACTAGCGGGTATCCAACCACGCTGCGGCGGCCTCGGGGGTGTCGAAGAAACGAGTGTTGTCCCCATCTGTGACCCTCAACCTGCTAGGGTAAAGGAGGCCAAAACAAATTCCTTTTTCCCGAAGTCGACGTCTGACATCTGTAAACGATTTGCGGCGCTGCTGCACCTCTTGGGAGAAATCCGGGAAAAAGGACAACTTGGCGTTTTCATATTTGATTTCCGGCATGGATCTGGCCGCCACCAGGATGCGGTCACGATCGCGGTAGTTCAACAGGCGTAGTAGGAAGGGACGTGCGGGAGCCCCCGGTCTAGGAGGGAGTGGTGGGGCCCTATGGGCTCTTTCCACAACAAATGTGGGTGGCGTATCGCCCAGATTGAACAGGGTGGCTAACAGCTGTTCAGTGAACTCGGCAGGTCTGGGGCCCTCCGCTCTCTCAGGAAGACCGAGTATACGAATATTGTTGCGCCTGAGGCGGTTTTCAGTGTCTATGGCCCGCTCCTGGAGCGCCTTCACTTGTATCTGTAGGGCCTTCACCTCTCTGGAATCCGACCGAACCACATCTTCTACCGCGGAGACCCTATCCTCCACTTCCGCTACACGGGATCTGAATTTATCCATATCCTGACGGATGAGGCCGACATCTACAGTTAGGAAATCAATCTTGGCGGTTAGGGTTTCCTTACATGCTGTAATGGCCGCTAGGATCTCTGCTCCTGTGGGGGACTCTGCTGCCCCCGGTTTCTCTGCAGTTGACGTGCTTGCCGCCATTGCAGTCACTGGTTGTTGCTTGGGCAGTGTGGTCACCCGTGGAGAGGGATGAGGAGGCTTTCTTTTCCCCCTGGAATTTGAATAGCGGGTTCTTGGGGGGCCCATCCACAGTGTGGCCTGATATGAGAAAGAGCCTTGCTTTGGGTGTGGGACAGCAGGCAGGCAGCAGGTCTAGGGGGCCAGGATTGGGGCTGTGATATACCTACTCCGCAGGGCCAGGGCTCGCCTTCAGGTATGGTCACTGAGGAGATGGATGGGGCACTGGGAGGGCAGCACAGACACACCGGGGCACAGTACCTGTATGGGGTGATCCAGGTGCTGCAGGCCTCAGGATTGCATCAGGGGGGGAGCAGGATGGCCGTCACTGCTGAGGAGGCTTGTATGGGTCCACCGGCTGTCATCCACTGGCTAGCCGCCCCTCGGATCACCACCGCTGGTGTTTAAGTGCCTGGAGGAACTCGCTTGGCGAACAGGGTGCACTGGGGGGGGATGCTAGCTCTGAAGGCCACAAGATGGCGACGGGTTGCGGCGTCCCGGAGCGGCCCGATCCGGCCCTCTACAGACCCCTGGCTCCCCACACAGTGTAGGCCTCTTCCGGGGGGCTCCGCTGCCCGAGCGGATGGGATCGTCCCTCTGCGCCGCGCCGATCGCGGCACCCGAGGCCGGGGATTCGGTGGGCCGCCTCAAGATGGCGGCTAGGCTTGAGAGTGCGGAGTAGGCTGCGGTCCTAAAGGAGCCCGATCCGCCGGCCAAACTCCACAAAAAATGACCAGGGCTGGTGCGGGGGAGAGTCAGGAGCAGCCAGGGGAAGACTGGAGGCTTGATTGCCTTTGAGATGTGCAGGATGGCGATGGATGTAGTCAGGATCGGCGGAGCTCCACAACAACACGTCCTGCTACAGCTACATCCGGACACGCCCCCGATGACGAAGCCCTTTAGTGTTCACATTGCACAGGTGTACTATAATCTGTACAATATTTTATTTAGTAATAGGTAGATATGCTGTTGAAGGCATGTGTACATGAACAAAAAGGTCTGGAAACTCTTTTTTTGGATACTTGCAAATTATTTTTAACACCACGAACACAAAATTCCGAAGAAAAACTATCATTCAGCTCTCAAGTCAGGGTATTTTGTGCTAATATCTGCCAGAGATCCAGTCACGTGTGTATTAAAGCTGGCCATACACCAGTAGAATTTTGTTAAAAATGTTCATTGTCTAAATATTTGTTCAATTTCTAATGTCAATGGGGTCAAATCGACATTTGTTTTCGACCATAGGGAGGAGAAAATTTGAAGGAGCAAGATGGAACATATTTCTCAAATGAATGAAATTCTAACCGTGAATGTAGTTTTTGCTCAGGAAATATAGTACATATTGTAATGTAGCCTATTATGTCTGAGAATAAATTCAGATAGCAGGTCTGGATGTAGAACTGTTGAACAAAATTAGTTGATGGCAACAAAGAATGCTCTGATGAAGGATTTTCAGAATTTCCATCTAAAGAGTCAAACGGAGGTCTACTGTTGTATGGCAAGCTTAAAATTAATTCCAAGATCAGTTATAGCAGTCTAAAAAGAGTTTCATAAAGGTCACACAAATTATCAAAAGTCTTTGCATGTGTATAGCTGTTTTTTTTAATTTCCTTTACATGCAGTATAGTCAAACATAGACTTTTTAAAGATGTTAACAATTTGAAAATCATTTAAAAAAATGAATTTGTTTACTTGTTCTTTACTTGTTTACCTAACATGCTATCTCACATTTTGAAGTGCACAATGCATGAGCATGAGAAAGTTCATAGTATTTACAACCTCAATTCCAAAAAAGTTGGGACACTGTTTAAAATCTACATAAAAACAGAATGCAATGATTTGCAAATCTCATAAACCCACACTTAATTCATAATAGAAAATAGAAAATATCAAATGTTTAACCACCACAATACCACCATACAGTGGGTATAGAAAAGAATCACCCCCCCCCCCCTTTTAAATAATCAAATTTTGTTGCCTGAAATGAAGACAGATACAGTTTTTGTTTTATCCAAGTGTTTACAGCAACGCAATGTGAATATTTTAAAAGGTGGCTGATTCTGTCCAATACCCAATGTGTGTGTGTGTGTGTGCGTATATTATATATATATATATATATATATATATATATATATATATATATATATATATACACACATACATACATATACATACATACACGCATATATTTTTTTTATATATATATAAAAATCCATACCAGACCCTATCCGAGCACGCAACCTGGCAGGCCGCAGGAAAAGAGAGGGGGGGACGAGAGCGCGCCCCCCCCTCCTGAACCGTACCAGGCCACATGCCCTCAACATTGGGAGGGTGCTTTGGGGGTCTGTGACCCCTCAAAGCACCATGTCCCCATGTTGATGGGGACAAGGGCCTCTTTCCCACAACCCTGGCCATTGGTTGTGGGGGTCTGCGGGCGGGGGGCTTATCGGAATCTGGAAGCCCCCTTTAACAAAGGGACCCACAGATCCCCCCCCCTGTGTAAAATGGTAAGGGGGTACAAAATTACCCCTACCTTTTTACCAAAAAAGTGACAAAAATGTTAAAAATGACAGGAGACGGTCTTTGAAAATTCCTTTATTAAAATCTTCTTTCATCTTCTTTCTTCTGGTCTTCCCTCTTGCTTTCTTCATCCTTCAGTTTCCTCATCTTCTTCTTCCATCTTCTTCCATCTTCTTCTTCAATCTTCTTCTTCCTCCGATACGCTTCTTCTTGCTCTGGTCTTCTCGTCCGGCATCTTCTTCCACGGCGTCGGCGTCTCTTCTTGGGCCGCTCCGCGCAATGGGAGGCTCCCGCTGTGTGAGGCTTTGCTGCGTCTGACAGCTCTTTTATAACGGAGGGTGGGGCCACCTGGTGTCCCCATGACGTCCCTGTGCGTCAGAGGGGGGCGGGGCGGGATCTGGGGGTCCCCTTGTTAAAGGGGGCTTCCAGATTCCGATAAGCTTCCCGCCCGCAGACCCCCACAACCAATGGCCAGGGTTGTGGGGGCGAGGCCCTTGTCTCCATCAACATGGGGACATGGTGCTTTGAGGGGTCACAGACCCCCAAAGCACCCTCCCAATGTTGAGGGCATGTGGCCTGGTACGGTTCAGATGGGGGGGCGCTCTCGTCCCCCCCTCTTTTCCTGTGGCCTGCCAGGTTGCGTGCTCGGATAAGGGTCTGGTATGGATTTTGAGGGGGACCCCACGCCATTTGTTTTTTTGGCTCGGGGTCCCCTTAAAATCCATCCCAGACCTGAAGGGCCTGGTAATTGAATTTGGGGGAACCCCCCCGCTTTTTTTTATCAATGACTTTCAATGAATGATTGTTCTCTGTGTTACGGGATCCGGCAATTCATTAGCCGAAAGTGATTTTAAATAGCTTTTTTTCCTGCAAAAATGACACTTTGTGCAGGGACAGTTCTAAGCACGGGAAACATGCGCCCCTTCACAGGCATACTATAGACACCCCCCAGGTACGAAATTTAAGGAATTTAAAGGAATATTACACTTTTATTGTTTCACTTTAAGCATTATTCAAATCACTGCTCCTGAAAAAATGGCCGTTTTAAAAAAAAAAAATTGCATTGATACATGTCCCCTGGGGCAGGACCCAAACACTTTTTATGACAATAACTTGCATATAGGCTTTTAAAATTAGCACTTGAGATTTCTCCCATAGACTTTTACAGGGTGCTCGCGGCTTTTCGAATTTTCCGCGAACACCCCAAATTGTTCGCTGTTCGCTGAACAGGCGAAAAAGGCATTGTTCGAGTCGAACATGAGTTCTACTCGAACTCGAAGCTCCTCCCTAGTCCTGTGGTCTGATAAGATCAAGATAAACTTATTTGGTTCAGATGGTGTCAAGCGTGTGGGGCAGCAACCAGGTGAGGATTACAAAGACAAGTATGTCTTGCCTACAGTCAAGCATGGTGGTGGGAGTGTCATGGTCTGGGGCTGCATGAGTGCTGCCGGCACTGGGGAGCTACTGTTCATTAAGGCAACCATGAACACCAACATGTACTGTGACATACTGAAGCAGAGCATGATCCCCTCCCTTCGGAGACTGGGCCGCAGGGCAGTATTCCAACATAATAACGACCCCAAACACACCTCCAAGACAACCACTGCCTTGCTAAAGAAGCTGAGGGTAAAGGTGATGGACTGGCCAAGCATGTCTCCAGACCTAAACCCTATTGAGCATCTGTGGGGCATCCTCAAATGGAAAGTGGAGGAGCGCAAGGTCTCTAACATCCACCAGCTCTGTGATGTCGTCATTGAAGAGTGGAAGAGGATTCCAGTGGTAACCTGTGAAGCTCTGGTAAACTCCATGCCCATTGGACATTTTCACTTAGGGGTGTACTCACTTTTACTGTCCAGTTTAGACATTAATGGCTGTGTGTTGAGTTATTTTGAGGGGACAGCAAATGTACACTGTTATACAAGCTGTACACTCACTATTTTATATATATATATATATATATATATATATATATATATATATATATATATATATATATATACAGGGCTCAAAATTTCAAGTCCTGAGCTACTAGCCAGGCCTCAAGGGTTACTCGCCACCAGTTGCCCCGCCCAACCCCTACCCTGCCCCGCCCCCAACCCCGCCCCTAAACACGCCCTCATAAATTATCTCATGAAATGATTTATGCAGAATTAAGTTGTAAAAATAAATATTAACAACAACTTTGTCCACCAATGCAGCCAGCCTGTGCCCCCCCCCCCCCAGTGCAGACTGTGTCCCCCCAAGTGCAGCCTGTGTCCCCAGTGTCCCCCCCAGTGCAGCCTGTGTCCCCAGTGTGTCCCCAGTGTCCCCCCCCAGTGCAGCATGTGTCCCCAGTACAGCATGTGACCCCCCCAGTGCAGCTTGTGACTCCCCCAGTGCCGCATGTGTCCCCCCCAGTGCAGCATGTGTCCCCCAGTCCAGCATGTGTCCCCCAGTCCAGCATGTGCACCCCAGTCCAGCATGTGCCCCCCAGTCCAGCATGTGCCCCCCTGTGCAGCATGTGCCCCCCTGTGCAGCATGTGCCCCCCTGTGCAGCATGTGTCCCCCTGTGCAGCATGTGTCCCCCTGTGCAGCATGTGTCCCCCTGTGCCGCATGTGTCCCCCTGTGCCCCCCTGTGCAGCATGTGCCCCCCTGTGCAGCATGTGCCCCCCTGTGCAGCATGTGCCCCCCTGTGCAGCATGTGTCCCCCTGTGCAGCATGTGTCCCCCTGTGCCGCCAAGTCCAGCATGTGCCCCCCAGTGCAGCAGGTGTCCCCCCCAGTGCAGCAGGTGTCCCCCCCCAGTGCAGTAGGTGTCCCCCCCAGTGCAGTAGGTGTCCCCCCCCAGTGCCGCATGTGTCCCCCAGTGCCGCATGTGTCCCCCTGTGCCGCATGTGTCCCCCTGTGCAGCATGTGTCCCCCTGTGCCGCATGTGTCCCCCTGTGCCGCATGTGTCCCCATGTGCCGCATGTGTCCCCCTGTGCCGCATGTGTCCCCATGTGCCGCATGTGTCCCCAGTGTCCCCCAGTCCAGCATGTGCCCCCAGTGCAGCAGGTGTCCCCCCCCAGTGCAGCAGGTGTCCCCCCCCAGTGCAGCAGGTGTCCCCCCCCAGTGCAGCAGGTGTCCCCCCCCAGTGCAGTAGGTGTCCCCCCCAGTGCAGTAGGTGTCCCCCCCCCCCAGTGCAGTAGGTGCCCCCCCCAGTGCAGTAGGTGTCCCCCCCAGTGCAGTAGGTGTCCCCCCCAGTGCAGTAGGTGTCCCCCCCCGTGCAGTAGGTGTCCCCCCAGTGCAGTAGGTGTCCCCCCCAGTGCAGTAGGTGTCCCCCCCCAGTGCAGTAGGTGTCCCCCCAGTGCAGTAGGTGTCCCCCCCAGTGCAGTAGGTGTCCCCCCCAGTGCAGCAGGTGTCCCCCCCCAGTGCAGCAGGTGTCCCCCCCCCCAGTGCAGCAGGTGTCCCCCCCCCCAGTGCAGCCTGTGTCCCCTATGCAGCCTACCTGTGCAGGGAAGGAGAGCCGCAGACGCCTGTTTAATTAGAGTGCCAGGGGAACATAACAGCTTTTGTTTGAATAGCTGTGTGTTGTGCGCCGTCGTATACAGCCCCTCCCCCTTGTCCGAGTCCTTTTGATAGACAGATCACCTGTCCAATCCTGGGTCAGGTGATCTGTCTGTCTATCAAAGTTCCCCCGGACAAGGGGGAGGGGCTGTATACGACGGCGCGCGGCGGGGAACACAGCTATTCAAACGAAAGCTGTTATGTTCCCCTGCCGCTCTAATCAGACAGGCGGCGGCTCTCCTCCCCTCCGATCCTACACTCGCGAGACCTCAAAATCCACTCGCAAAATGCGAGCAGGCGAGTGGATTTTTTGAGGTCTGTATATATATATATATATATATATATATATATATATATATATATATATATATATATATATATATATATATATATATATATATATATACTGCCTTGAAAAAGTATTCATACCCCTTGAAATTGTCCACATTTTGTCATGTTACAACCAAAAACAGAAATGCATTTTATTGGGATTTTATTTGATAGACCAACACAAAGTGGCATATAATTGTGAAGTGGAAGGAAAGCGATAAAGGGTTTTCACATTTTTTTCACAAATAAATATGTGAAAAGTGTGGCGTGCATTTGTATTCAACCCCCCAGAGTCAATACTTTTTTCGAACCACCTTTTGCTGCAATTACAGCTACTGGTCTTTTTGGGTATGTCTCACATGTCAGGTCATACCAGCTTTGCACATCTAGAGAATTACATTTTTGCCAATTCTCTCTTTGCAAAATAGTTCAAGCTCTGTCAGATTGGATGGAGAGCGTCTGTGAACAGCAATTTTCAAGTCTCGCCACAGATTCTGGACTTTGACTGGGCCATTCTAACACATGACTATACTTTGATCTAAACCATTTAATTGTAGCTCTGGCTGTATGTTTAGGGTCGTTGGACTCTAACAAATTTTCTTCTAAAGCCCCATACACACGGTCGGACAATCCGCGGACCAGGTCGGTCGGATCCTGTCCGTCATACTTTGTCTGATGTTGGTTTTGCGTACACACGGTCGGACAAAGTTGCCGGAAAATCCGATCATTCTGAACGTGGTGACGTTTGTTGCCTACGACGGGACTACGTAGAGGCTAGTAGCCAATAGCTTTGGTCTTGTAATGTGATCTGAGCATGCTTAGCACTTTGTCCGGTCGGACAACCGTACACACGTTCGGATTTGGTGTGATCGGACCGTGTTGTCGGCAAATCTTTCCAGCAGGAGATAAGACTTTGTCCGTCGGACAATCCGACGTACACTGTCCGATGGTGCATACACACGGTCTGATTTTTCAACAACATTGTCCGATCGGACAGAATCCATGAAAAAGTCCGACCGTGTGTATGGGGCTTAAGAGTGCCCTGTATTTGGCTTTATCCATCTTCCCATCAACTCTGACCAGCTTCCCTCTCCCTAGCGTTTTGCTTTTAGGCCAAAAAATAAAATGTTGGTCTCATCTAACCAGAAAACCTTCTTCCACATGTTTGCTGTGTGCTCCACATGGCTTCTCGTAAACTGCAAACGGGACTTCTTATGGCTTTCTTTCAATGATAGCTTTCTTCTTGCCACACTTACATAAAGTCTAGATTTGTGGAGAGCATGACTAATACTTGTCCTGTGGACAAATTTTCCCACCTGAACTGTGGCTCTCTGCAGCTCCTCCAGAGTTCCCCTGGGCCTCTTGACTGCTTTTATGATTAATGCTCTTCTCGCCCAGCTGGTGAATTTAGGTGGATGGCCATGTCTTGGTAGGTTTGCAGTTATGCCATACTGTTTCCATGTTCGGATGATGGATTGAACAGTGCTCTGTTAGTGGTTCAAAGCTTGGGATATTTTTTTATAACCTAACCCTGCTTTAACCTTCTCCACAACTTTATCCCTGACCTGTCTGGTATGTTCCTTGCCCTTCATGATGCTGTTTGTTCACTAAGGTTCTCTAACAAACCTCTGAGGGCTTCACAGAACAGAAGTATTTATACTGAGATTAAATTACACACCAGTAGGGATGAGCCCGATGTTCGAGTCAAACATCAGGTTCGCGGCAAATTCGAGAGCTTTTGTCACCATTTAAAATTTAAGAATTTTTTCACCTTCACTGCCAATCACATAATGTTCACATTCATTTTTAGTCAGGTCTTTACCGGCCTGTTTATACACAGATATTTATTTTGCAACATAATTAATGTTTCCACTACCATACACATTTTTTCAACACTATTTACATAATAAATTAAAAGCTTTTTGGTTTTTCCACCCCACATCTCTTGGATTAAATGGTTAACTCAGCAGCACATGTTGGGATTAAAGCAACGCTGTGTCTCAGCTGTTCACAACAGCTGTTTCTAATTATCTCACTATGTGACACATATCCCAGACATATGCTTGTATATATATATATATATGACATTCATCCAAGAGTTGTCTAGCTATGAGTAAGCGCTGTATCTAGCGTGAAACGCGTCAGCTGTGTGCCCCCCCTTCCCTGTTTTGCTGTGTTTTTGGACTTTGATGTGATTCCTGTTTTTAATAAATCCATTTGATTTTTCATCTTCGTCTGGTGTGCGGCTGTCCAGAGTTCCCCCTGTTACTTTCTAACTACCTTGTTATTAGCCTGCACCTGGAGCTCCACACTAGGAGTAGAAGAATTCGCCTTGAAGGATCCCTCTGGAGTGGTGGTCATCTCTCTTCCTACCCCTAAAATTATATTATATTGTGTTTGTGCTCATTTAATTCATTATAGTGTATTTTTTTTCCCAAAAATTTGCATTTGAAAAATGCACCGCAAATACCATGAGACATAAAAAATATATTTATATATATTTGACGGTTCTAAGTATTTTTTTTAGCAGAAAAAAAAGATTTGAGAGAAATGTCTGAATTGGCCTGGGGGTCAAGTGGTTAAACTGAGAACATTTTAAGAAAAAAATATAAATAAGGTAATTTTGAAATTGATGGCCGCAACACCTCTCAAAAAAGTTGTCACAGGGACATGTTTACCATGGTGTAGTAGCCCCTCTTATAAACATCTGGGAATTGAGGTGACCAGTTGCTGGAGTTTTGGGAGAGGAATGTTATCAAATTCTTGCCGGATACAGGATTCTAAATGCTCAGCAGTCCCGGGTACAAGTTTTTTGTTGTATTTTTTTGTTTCAAGATGCGCCAAATATTTTCAAAAGGTGAAAGGTCTGGACTGCAGGCAGGACAGTTAAGCACCTGTACTCTTCTACTACGAAGCCATGCTGTTGTCATAGATGCAGTATGTGGTTTAGCATCATCCAACTGAAATATGCAAGGCCTTCCCTAAAAAGGACATCATCTGGATAGGAGCATATACTGCTCTAAAACCTCGATATCATTCAGCATTGATGATGCCTTTTCAGATGTGCAAGCTGCCCATTTCATACGCACCACAGAACACTTTCCCAAATTGCAAATAAGCTTTGGCCCAGAGAAGATGGTGAAGTTTCTGGATCATGTTCAGGTATGGATTCTTCTTTGCATGATAGATCTTTAAAGTGGTTGTATATATCAGGTAATCCTAGATTAAGGATTAAACCTACACGGTTTAGGAGATATTTACAATTCCCCGTACGATGAGGTGCTCTGCGCATGCATCGATGTATTCGGCACATGCGCACTTTAGAAATGGCACGCTGTGCTATTTCTAGCTGGGGTCATGCCGTGACGTCACGTGACTCCGGCCAGTCAGAGAGCCGGAGTTAGTGGCCCCGGAAAGGAAGAGGGGCGAAGATGGACTCTTCCAGTCAGCGGGGACATCGGGGACATCGCAGGCTTCTGTGTCAGGTAAGTGACACATAATGTCAGGTAAGTGACACATAATGGGCTACTATGCGATGCATAGTAGCCCATTATGCTTTATCTTTGCAGGGAAACAAAGAGGAAATAAAACCCATCAGGGTTTACTTCCTCTTTAACTTGCATATTTGGATTGCACCGCACAGACAGTGATTTTTGGAAATATTTCTGAGCTAATGTAGTGATGTCCATCGCAGACTCATTCCTGTTTTTACTGCAGTGCCATCTGAGGGCATTCAATATTATGTTTTAGCCTTGTCCCTTGTGCACAGAGATTTCTCCAGATTCTTGGAATCTTTTGATGATATTATGTACTGTAGATTATGATATATTTAAAGTATAACTAAAGGCAAAACTTTTTTTTTTTTTTTAGTTTTGGATGGATTGGAGGTTGGCTTTTATTGATGTCTGTGCCTCCATTAAGGAGATTCACTTTCTTTATTGGCCCTGTTTACCATTATCACTGAAAATGAAAGTAGAAAATCCCAAACGTTGGATTGTCCCCAAAAACTAGTTCTGGTGAACTGGGGGTCCCCAAGGGACTTAATTTGCCTAAAGTTCTTCTTTAAAGTCTTTGCAGTTTTATGTTGAGGAACATTCTGAAATTGTTCGACAATTTTTAGATGCAGGTTTTTACAGACTGATGAACCACTGCCCATCTTCACTTCTGAAACACTTTGACTTCCTAAGGTGCTCTTTTTATGCCCAATCATGCTACTGCCTGTTGACAATTAATTCAATTAATGCAAAATGTTCTTCCAGATCTTCCTTGTTAGTACCACTTACTTTTCCAGATTTTTGCTGCCTTGTCCCAACTTTTTTGAGATGTGTTACTGCCATCAACTTGAAAATTACCTTATTTTTTTCTTAAAATGGTCCAATTTTCCCACTTTAAACCTTTGACAGGTTTTCTATTTTCTATTGTGAAAAATATAGGTTTATGAGACTTGCAAATCATTGCATTCTGTTTCTGTATATTATACATAGCATCTTAACTTTTTTGGAATTGGGGTTATAGTAGGGCACATTCATCCATCATACATTTTCCAAGGCACACTGGGAAAAAGTCCTGTACACTGTCCTGCAACTTCCTGTTTAAGTCAATTAAATATACCATTCAAAATGTATGTAGAACAGTTTTGATAAGTTGCAGGTGTTGAAGTATCACTTGCTAAAATACACTTTGGTATGAAATAGCCATTAAGGGGTTATTTAGTCAGGTACTGGATGCAAAGAACAAATCTAGTGAAACTGTTAAGCCCCATACACACGGTCGGACTTTTTCATCAATTTGGTCCGATCGGACAAGGTTGTTGAAAAATCAGACCGTGTGTATGCACCATCGGACAGTGTTCGTCGGTTTGTCCGTCGGACAAAGTCTTATCTCCTGCTGGAAAGATTTGCCGTCAACCCGGTCCGATCACACCAAATCCGATCGTGTGTACGGTTGTCCGACCGGACAAAGTGCTACGCATGCTCAGATCACATTACAAGACCAAAGCTATTGGCTACTAGCCTCTACGTAGTCCCGTCGTAGGCAACAAACGTCACCACGTTCAGAATGATCGGATTTTCCGACAACTTTGTCCGACCGTGTGTACGCAAAACCAACATCGGACAAAGTATGACGGACATGGTCCGACGGACCTGGTCCGCGGATTGTCCGACCGTGTGTATGGGGCTTTATTTGTGCAGCATTTCTTCTGTGATCTGCATGCTCTCCTGGTGGAAAAGAACTCATCTGTGAAAATAATGCAGGGCACACAGGGTAATAGAGACATGAATGTGGATGTGTATTCTGAGCCTTTCAGCTCAGTTCATACTTAGGCATTCGGCACTTGGACACGGTGCTTTGGATGACCTTACTGTGGCAAATGTATTTAAAGTTGATCAGGATGATCTCTGCTTTGATTTGCTATCTTAGATCAAGCAATCAGGTGATTCCGGAAATCACATACACGCACTATATACTTATATATTTATTTAGGATATCACATATAAGCAAAACACATTACCTCTTTGTTCCACTTCTATAGTAGATGCAAAAAAAAAAAAAAAAAAAAGGAGAGAGAAAGAGAAAACAAAATTATTCTTCAATTAACTGCACAACTAAAAAAAAATATGCTAAACTTGCAATGTGTTTAATTGAAGTTCATTTCAAATGTGTACATTACTCAAACTTAACAACTGTGTAAATTGTGCTTTAAAATGTAATAGTGGAAAGGGGCATAAAGATTTAGCTAATGAATCAAGATTCACATCTCTAAACGTGTCAAGTAATAAAAGATTCATGTGGCAGTTTTTTATGCAAATTACCAATGCTGTGCATAAAATCTACATACATATACACCAGGTGTTAAAAAGGGAGACATTTCTTTTTCCACCAACTCAATAACAGTGCAACTTAATGAAAGCTCTGCCTGCAACGAATAATGCTGAAATGGCTGTTAGGAAGCTTTAATTTACCAAATAAACCAGAAAAGCCAACTCTTAAGTAACCACTTTTAGTTTCTAATATACAGCATAATTTGTTCCAGAAACATGCTTGTAATCCAAAGCACTTGTATATCAAAACAAATTTCCCCATAACAAATAATGGAAACTCAAATGATTCGTTTCACAACCATTAAATTCCTTCAGTTTATAGTCCATATCAAAAGATTATAGCAATGTGATAGGTTGTGTAAACATAAAATGTCCCTCCACAAATGGAAGCCTCCACAAGGAGATTAGAAGCAAAATCCAGCAGGAGCTACAAAGTATAAAAGAGAAGAGAGGTGCCTCTAAGTGTAGCAATATTGTTACATTTAATGAAGGTACAACATTTGGCTACTCACATGGTTGATGATTAGGCACATCTAAGTATGCAGACATCAGGTGTAAAGCTGTCCACATAAATCATCCTCTGCACAGCCAGCTCTGAATGCTGTCAGTCTGAAATCATGACCGGGAAGACTATCCTGCAGTAAAGCGTTCTGAAACCGTGGTTTGAATGGCTTGTGGAGCACAGCGTAGAAGGGGCGAAGTCGATGGCGGTGAGGTGGATGGTTTTACCCCAGATGCCTGCATACTGAGATGTGTCTCTTTTAATCATCAACCATGTGAGTTGCTAAATGTTGTACCTTCATTCAATGTAACCATACTGCTATACTTAGAGGTGCTCTCTTCTCTTTTATACTCAGTTGTGACATGATGCTACTTGTATATTAAGAAATTGCTTGTATATCAAGTCAAAATTTTAAAAAATAAAAAAATTTGCTTGTCTTGCAAAATGCTCTCAAACCAAGTTATTCTCAAACCAAGGTTTTACTGTGTGTGTGTGTGTGTGTATGTGTGTGTGTGTGTGTGTATATATATATATATATAGATAAATAAAGCATACCATATAGGAGAATTGGAAGCTTTAGTGCATGAAGAGAACAATTGTTTAATTGGTATTGTTAAATCTTGGCTTCATTCTTCAAAAGATTGGGCTAATATTCCTGGCTATGCATCCTTTCAGAAAGGATAAAACGAAAACGTGGTGCTGTCTGTCTCTATGTGAGAAGTGATCTCAAAGAGAATGCAAACGAGGACCTTGTTGATGGAAAGAGTGATGGTGCTGATGCATTATGGATGGAACTGCATATAAATGTGCATACTTAACAGTTAAATATTGGAGTATGTTACAGGCCCTTCAGTGGTAATGAGGAGGAGGAGACTCAGATCCTTGCACAGATAGAAAGGGCTGAGACAGTGATAATAATGGGGGATTTTAGCTACCCTGAAATTGACTGAAGCAATGGCACTGCTGGAGGAAAGTGGAAATGTATAAACCTATTACAAGTCAATTTTACTGTACAGTTAATAGAAACCCCAACTAGAGATGATGCTCTGGCAGACGTAGTAATCTGAAACCATGTGGAGCTTATTACTAATGTTTATATAAAAGCACATAGCAGTGACCATAACATAATTTCATTTAAAGTAAGCTGCAAACAAGCACATACTGGAAAGATAAAAACACTTATAAAATATTCCAAGCCTGAGAGAAGACCTGGAGGAGACTCGGAGGGAATATTCTCTTCGAAGAACACAGAACAGAAATGTGAATGTTTTAAATTGACTGTATGCAAACACACTGCAAAATATATTCCCACGGGCCATTTAAAAGGCAAAAAATGAAATCCCTTGTCCAAATTTTAAAAAGCTATAACAAATAGGGTATTTAAAAAATATAAAGATGAAGAAACGCTATCATCATTTGAAAGTTACAAAGAATATAATAGAATAAAAAAAATCAAGGCTGCAAAAATTCAAAACGAATAACAGGTTGCAGAATAGTAAGACAAACCCCCCAACATTTTTCAAATATATTAATAGTAAAAAGGTTAGGTCTGAACATGCAGCCCCCTTACAAGATAATTTAGAGTTGGTGACTGGGGACAAATTTATTAAATACTTTCTTTAGCTCTGTGTATGCAAAGGAAAACAGGGGAGCTCAAATCCATAATGGGGATAGCATTGCCCCAAAATAATCACAATGGCCTCAAATATTTAGACAAAATAAAGGTAAATTAAAAGACCTGACCCAGATGGCTTACTTCCACGTGTCCTCAAAGAGTTGAGCTTTGTTATTTCAAAGCCACTGTTTCTAATTTATAGAGACTCTTTAGTGACGTGCTTGGTGATGATGTTTGTTCATTGTTTTCAAAGAGAACCTTGACATGTAACAGGTTAATGGCTGTCCACAGGTGGCTGTTAAGACCGATACGGGAACGGAATGTTCTACCACATATAGGGCAGACATGCGTGGGCACCACTATTGCAGCATTTGCAGCTCTGACTTTACGGAGTGCTTGCTGCTTTTGTGCTATGGTTGTCCTTCTGGACACACATGTCCGACAAACTTGGTGGATCAGCGTGGGCGATGTCGATCGGTCAGGGTTTCCCAGGAGGTGGTGTCCATATCCAGGGACTTGAGAGAGGCTTTCAGCGCGTCTTTGTATCATGCATTATATTAACTTATTATTATATAAGCAAATCGGTAGCTTATATATTTTTAAGAACGACAGCATTAATTACTATGGTTAATATTTAAAAAGACATGTGCATTAATAATCTGAGTTAATGATATAATTAATGATATAATTATTATTTAATATATAATTAATTTAAAATATAGCAACTTATATACATATATATTTTATTTAAAAATGTGTAAAAAAACTAATTTTTGTAAATAATTTATTATATATTTTCATGTGACAACACTGAAGAAATTACACTTTGTTACAATGTAAAGTAGTGAGTGTACAGCTTGTATAACAGTGCCAATTTGATGTCCTCTGAAAATAACTCACACCATTAATGTCTAAACAAAAGTGAGTGCACCTCTAAGTGAAAATGTCCAAATCTGGCCCAATTAGCCATTTGTCATCCCAGAAGGAAGCCTCTTCTAAAGATGATGCACAAAAAAGCCTGAAAACAGTTTGCTGAAGACAAGCAGACTAAGAACATGGTTTACTGAAAACCATGTCCTGTGGTCTGATGAGACAAAGATAAACTTATTTGGTTCAGATGGTGTCAAGCGTGTGTGGCGGCAACCAGGTGAGAAGTACAACAAGTGTGTCTTGCCTACAGTCAAGCATGGTGGTGGGTGTGTCATGGTCTGGGACTGCATGAGTGCTGCCGGCACTGGGGAGCTACAGTTCATTGAGGGAACCATGAATGCCAACATGTATTGTGACATACTGAAGCAAATAATGATCCCTCCCCTCAGAGACTGGGTCGCAGGGTAGTATTCCAACATGATAACGACCCTAAACACACCTCCAAGGCGACCATTGCCTTGCTAAAGAAGATGAGGGTAAAGGTGATAGACTGGCCAAGCATGTCTCCAGACTTAATGCCTATTGAGCATCTGTGGGGCATCCTCAAATGGAAGGTGGAGGAGCCCAAAGTCTCTAACATCCACCAGCTCCGTGATGTCATCATGGAGGAGTGGAAGAGAACTCTAGTGGCAACCTGTGAAGCTCTGGTGAACTCCATGCCCAAGAGGGTTAAGGCAGTGCTGGAATATAATGGTGGCCACACAAAATAAAGACAAATTGGCCCCAATTTAGACATTTTCACTTAGGTATGTACTCACTTTTGTTGCCTGCAGTTCAGACATTAATGGCTGTGTGTTGCGTTATTTTAAGTGGACAACAAATTTAAACTGTTATACAAGCTGTACACTCACTACTTTTACATTATAGCAAAGTGTAATTTCTTCAGTGTTGTACAGTATCTCACAAAAGTGAGTACACCCCTCACATTTTTGTAAATATTTTATTATATATTTTCATATGACAACACTGAAGAAATTACACTTTGCTACAATGTAAATTAGTAAGTGTACAGCTTGTATAACAGTGTAAATTTGCTTTCCCTTTAAAATAACTCAACACACAGCTATGAATGTCTAAACCGCTGGCAACAAAAGTGAGTACACCCCTAAGTGAAAATGTCTAAATTGGGCCCAAAGTGTCAATATTTTGTGTGGCCACCATAATTTTCCATTACTGCCTTAACCCCCTTGGGCATGGAGTTCACCAGAGCTTCACAGGTTGCCACTAGAGTCCTCTTCCACTCCTCCATGACGACATCAAGGAGCTGGTGGATGTTAGAGACCTTGTGCTCCTCCACCTTTTGTTTGAGGATGTCCCACAGATGCTCAATAGGGATTAGGTCTGGAGACATGCTTGGCCAGTTCATCACCTTTACCCTCAGCTTCTTTAGCAAGGCAGTGGTTGTCTTGGAGGTGTGTTTGGGGTCGTTATTATGTTAGAATACTGCCTTGCGGCCCAGTCTCTGAAGGGAGGGGATCATGCTCTGCTTCAGTATGTCACAGTACATGTTGGCATTCATGGTTCCCTCAATGAACTGTAGCTCCCCAGTCCCGGCAGCACTCAGGCAGCCCCAGACCATAATATTTCCACCACAATGCTTGACTGTAGGCAGAACACACTTGTCTTTGTACTCCTCACCTGGCTTCCGCCACACATGCTTGACACCATCTGAACCAAATAAGCTTATCTTCGTCTCATCACACCACAGGACATGGTTCCAGTAATCCATCTCCTTAGTCTGCTTATCTTTAGCAAACGGTTTGCGGGCTTTCGCGTGCATCATCTTTAGAAGAGGCTTCCTTCTGGGACGACAGCCATGCAGATCAGTTTGATACAGTGTGCCGCGTATGGTCTAAGCACTGACAGGCTGATTCCCCACCCCTTCAACTTCTGCAGCAATGCTGGCAGCACTCATACGTCTATTTCCCAAGACAACCTCTGGATATGACGCTGAGCACATGCACTCAACTTCTTTGGTCAGCCATGGCGAGGCCTGTTCTGAGTGGAACCTGTCTTGGTTAACTGCTGTATGGTCTTGGTCACCGTGCTGCAGCTCAGTTTCAGGGTCTTAGCAATCTTCTTATAGCCTAGGCCAACTTTATGTAGAGCAACAATTCTTTTTTTCAGATCCTCAGAGAGTTATTTACCATGAGGTGACATGTTGAACTTCCACTGACCAGTATGAGAAAGTGAGAGAGATAACACCAAATTTAACACACCTGCTCCTCATTCACACCTGAGACCTTGTAACACTAACGAGTCACATGACAGTGAAGACGGAAAATGGCTAATTGGACCCAATTGGGACATTTTCACTTAGGGGTGTACTCACTTTTGTTGCCAGCGGTTTAGACATTATGTTTGATACATTTTTGTGGGATACTGTGTGTGTGTATATGTATATATATATATATATATATATATATATATATATATATATATATATATAACAGTCCCAATAATCGTCGTCTAAATAGTAAAACTTTATGTACACAATAATAACATGATTCACATTGTATTGGACCTACAGTATGTATACCCAGAGCAAGCAAACATGATAATATGTAAACATCATGATAGTAATGGGAATAATTCAATATGATAAAAAAGAAATACAATTTAAATATTTCACATGGTTACTGTGACGTAGCATCATAGGAAAGCTCTACCTATTTTGTGAACATAATGCATCTGCTCGTCAGGAGCAGATGCAGGTTGGACGTATCTATTATTGAATAGAAATGCCGAAAAATAATATGATAGTAGATAAAAACAGGGGGGTTAAAAAAAGGAAAAAAGAGAGGGGGAACAACAATGGATCCCAAACTCTCTTACCTAACCATAGTACATAAGCAAAGAATGTGTTGATGATATCAATAACTGGAGGCACTGTAGGAAATGTCATCCCCAGGAGCTGAGGTGGTAATAACTGTGGCAGAACGGGCACCACCATCAGTGAGTGTAGATAAAAATAAACTCAGTGATCAGCTGTGATATATAATTTGGTGCTATAAATATTTTCCAAGGAGTATCTGTAAGCATTGACATTGTATAAATAAAGTGATTGCACAGCTGATACCAAAAGGGGAGGGAGAGAAAAGAATGGTAACCCAAAAAGCCATGTAACAGTGATAAGAAAACCAAGTACATAGAAAAGGAATGGTATAGTGGGTCTCACCGAGAATGTGTGATAGGAAAAAAGTGACAGTGTAAAGACTAGTGAATGGGTAAGATAAACCACAAGGTACCTTGGGGGTAGGATCAAAGGGTGCTCCAGAAAGGTACAGCAGTGTCTCAAGAATAAAAACAAGGCGTCAGCTCGGTGAGATGTTATTTAAGTGCCAGCAATGAGCCACAGGTGACCACCAACATCACGCATAGTTTGTGGGACTTTAAAAATTAGGGTACGCCATGTTTAAGTGGATGTAAACCCACTCTCATCAATTATAAAGTACTGCCATAGTGCTGAACTATAAGGATATACATGCCTCCTGCATGTATCCTTACCTGTCAAATGTGTCCCGTTTAGCAGTTTGAAGCCCCCAAAAACAGCAGATTCAGTGGGTGGGTCTGTTATCGGCGCTTGGTGGGCAGAGTCATGATGTCAGCAGACTCTCCGCCCACCACTACACTCCCCTTGGCCGGAGCATGCAGGAGAGGCAGAGCGCGTTCTGGGTAAAAGCAGAGCATGCTCACTGCCCCCTGTCACATCTACACAATGTCCAGTGACAGTGGGGGATGATGGGACAGCTGTGAGCACCGATCCCCGCTGCATGGCTTTTCATTATCTGTTTCTCTCCCTCCCACAGCTTTCACCTGAAAAGCCATGCAGGGGGGATCGGTGCTCCCAGCTGTCCCATCGCACCGATCATCCCCCACTGTCCTCAGTATCCCCCTCCGCCCCCTCGTCCCTCTCCGTTGTTTTCACATCCCCCCTGTGTCTTCCTCCTCTGCTCGTCCCCCGCAGCCGCACTGACACCGACCACTGCCCCACTGACACCGTCCACTGCCACTGACATCGACCACTGTGACCATCCACTGCCCCACTGATACCGACCACTGCCTCACTGACACCGTCCACTGCCTCACTGACACCGTCCACTGCCTCACTGACACCGTCCACTGCCTCACTGACACCGTCCACTGCCTCACTGACACCGTCCACTGCCCCACTGACACCGTCCACTGCCCCACTGACACTGACAACGTTCACTGCCCCATTGGCACCGTTCACTGCCCCACTGCACCACTCACACCGTCCACTGCCACGACACCGTCCACTGCCCCACTGAAACCGTCCACTGTCCCACTGCCACCGTCCACTGACAGCGACCACTGCCCCACTGACACCGTTCACTGCCCCACTGACACCGACCACTGCCCCACTGACAGTGACCACTGCCCCACTGCCCCACTGACACCGACCACTGCCCCACTGACCCACGGACACCGTTCACTGCCCCACTGACACCGTCCACTGCCCCACTGACACCATCCACTGCACTGACCAACTGCCCCACTGACACCGTCCACTGCCCCACTGACACCGTCCACTGCCCCACTGACACTGACAACGTTCACTGCCCCACTGACACCGTCCACTGCCACTGACCAACTGCCCTACTGACACCGTCCACTGCCCCACTGACACCATCCACTGCCCCACTGACACTGACAACGTTCACTGCCCCACTGACAACGTTCACTTCCCCACTGACAACGTTCACTGCCCCACTGACAACGTTCACTGCCCCACTGACACCGTTCACTGCCCCACTGACACCGTCCACTGCCCCACTGACACCGTCCACTGCCCCACTGACACCATCCACTGCACTGACCAACTGCCCCACTGACACCGTCCACTGCCCCACTGACACCGTCCACTGCCCCACTGACACTGACAACGTTCACTGCCCCACTGACACCGTCCACTGCCACTGACCAACTGCCCTACTGACACCGTCCACTGCCCCACTGACACCATCCACTGCCACTGCCCCACTGACACTGACAACGTTCACTGCCCCACTGACAACGTTCACTTCCCCACTGACAACGTTCACTGCCCCACTGACAACGTTCACTGCCCCACTGACAACGTTCACTGCCCCACTGACACCGTTCACTGCCCTACTGACACCGAGCACTGCCACTGACAGCGACTACTGACCCACTGACACCGTCCACTGCCACTGACACCGTCCAATGCCACTGACACCGTCCAATGCCCCACTGACATAGTCCACTGCTCCACTGACACCGTCCACTGCCCCACTGACACTGTCCACTGCCCCACTGACACTGACACTGTTCACTCCCCCACTGACACCGTCCACTGCCCCACCGACACTGCCACCGTCCACTGCCCCACTGACACCGTTCACTGCCCCACTGACACCTTCCACTGCCCCACTGACACCGTCCACTGCCCCACTGACACCGTCCACTGCCCCACTAACACCGTCCACTGCCCCACTAACACCGTCCACTGCCCCACTGACACTGTCCACTGCCCCACTGACACTGACCACTGCCCCAATGACCCTGTCCACTGCCCCACTGACACCGACCACTGCCCCACTGACACCGTCCACTGCCATCGACACCATCCACTGCCCCACTGAAACCTTCCACTGCCCCTTTGACACCGTCCACTGCCCCACTGACACCGTCCACTGCCCCACT
This sequence comes from Lithobates sylvaticus, assembly GCA_028564925.1. NCBI lineage: Eukaryota > Metazoa > Chordata > Amphibia > Anura > Ranidae > Lithobates > Lithobates sylvaticus. The sequence goes on from CM053026.1 coordinate 435,173,144, forward strand.
GACACCGTCCACTGCCCCACTGACACCGACCACTGCCCCACTGACACCGACCACTGCCCCACTGACACCGACCACTGCCCCACTGACCCTGGTGGCACTGACACTGACACACTGACACTGGTGGCAGTGGACCCACCGTCCACTGCCACCATCCACTGCCCCACTGAAACTGTCCACTGCCTCCGACCACTGCCCCACTGACACCATCCACTGCCCCACTGACACGACCACTGACCCACTGACACCGTTCACTGCCCCACTGACACCGTCCACTGCTACTGACACGACCACTGACCCACTGACACCGTCCACTGCCACTGACACCGTCCAATGCCACTGACACCGTCCAATGCCACTGACACCGTCCAATGCCCCACTGACATAGTCCACTGCTCCACTGACACCGTCCACTGCTCCACTGACACCGTCCACTGCCCCACTGACACCGACCACTGCCCCACTGACACCGACCACTGACCCACTGACACCTACCACTGCCACTGACACCGTTTACTGCCCCACTGACATAGTCCACTGCTCCACTGACACCGCCCACTGCCCCACTGACACCGTCCACTGCCCCACTGACACCGACCACTGCCACCGTCCACTGCCCCACTGACACATCCACTGCCCCAGTGACACCGTTCACTGCCCCACTGACACCTTCCACTGCCCCATTGACACCGTCCACTGCCCCACTGCCACGACCACTGCCCCACTGACACCGACCACTGCCCCACTGACACCGACCACTGCCCCACTGACACTGACAACATTCACTGCCCCACTGACCCCGTCCACTGCCCCACTGACACCGACCACTGCCCCACTGACACTGTCCACTGCCACTGACACCGACCACTGCCCCACTGACACCGTCCACTGCCCCACTGACACCGTCCACTGCCCCACTGACACCGTCCACTGCCCCACTGACACCGACCACTGCCACCGTCCACTGCCCCACTGACACGTCCACTGCCCCAGTGACACCGTTCACTGCCCCACTGACACCTTCCACTGCCCCATTGACACCGTCCACTGCCCCACTGCCCCACTGACACAACCACTGCCCCACTGACACCGACCACTGCCCCACTGACACCGACCACTGCCCCACTGACACTGTCCACTACCCCACTGACACTGACAAGGTTCACTGCCCCACTGACCCCGTCCACTGCCCCACTGACACCGACCACTGCCCCACTGACACTGTCCACTGCCACTGACACCGACCACTGCCCCACTGACACCGACCACTGCCCCACTGACACCGACCACTGCCCCACTGACACTGACAACGTTCACTGCCCCACTGACCCTGTCCACTGCCATCGACACCATCCACTTCCCCACTGTCACCGTCCACTGCCATCGACACCATCCACAGCCCCACTGTCACCGTCCACTGCCATCGACACCATCCACAGCCCCACTGAAACCATCCACTGCCCCTTTGACACCGTCCACTGACACCGACCACTGCCCCACTGACACCGACCACTGCCACTGACACCGACCACTGCCCCACTGACACCGTCCACTGCCCCACTGACACCTACCACTGCCACCGTCCACTGCCCCACTGACACCGTCCACTGCCCCACTGACACTGACCACTACCCCACTGACACTGACCACTACCCCACTGACACTGACAACGTTCACTGCCCCACTGACACCGACCACTTCCCCACTGTCACCGTCCACTGCCATCGACACCATCCACAGCCCCACTGAAACCGTCCACTGCCCCTTTGACACCGTCCACTGCCCCACTGACACCGTCCACTGCCCCACTGACACCGTCCACTGCCCCACTGACACCGACCACTGCCCCACTGACACTGTCCACTGCCACTGACACCGACCACTGCCCCACTGACACCGTCCACTGCCCCACTGACAAATACCACTGCCACCGTCCACTGCCCCACTGACACCGTCCACTGCCTCACTGACACCTTCCACTGCCCCACTGACACCTTCCACTGCCCCACTGACACCGTCCACTGCCCCACTGACACCGACCACTGCCCCACTGACACCGTCCACTGCCATCGACACCATCCACTGCCCCACTGAAACCGTCCACTGCCCCACTGACACCGACCACTGCCCCACTGACACCGACCACTGCCCCACTGACACTGTCCACTGCCACTGACACCGACCACTGCCCCACTGACACCGTCCACTGCCCCACTGACACCTACCACTGACACCGTCCACTGCCCCACTGACACCGTCCACTGCCCCACTGACACTGACCACTACCCCACTGACACTGACCACTACCCCACTGACACTGACAACATTCACTGCCCCACTGACACCGACCACTTCCCCACTGTCACCGTCCACTGCCATCGACACCATCCACAGCCCCACTGAAACCGTCCACTGCCCCTTTGACACCGTCCACTGCCCCACTGACACCGTCCACTGCCCCACTGACACCGACCACTGCCCCACTGACACTGTCCACTGCCACTGACACCGACCACTGCCCCCCACTGACACCGTCCACTGCCCCACTGACAAATACCACTGCCACCGTCCACTGCCCCACTGACACCGTCCACTGCCCCACTGACACCTTCCACTGCCCCACTGACACCTTCCACTGCCCCACTGACACCTTCCACTGCCCCACTGACACCGTCCACTGCCCCACTGACACCAACCACTGCCATCGACACCATCCACTGCCCCACTGAAACCGTCCACTGCCCCTTTGACACCGTCCACTGCCCCACTGACACCGACCACTGCCCCACTGACACCGACCACTGCCCCACTGACCCACTGACACTGGTGGCACTGACACTGACACTGGTGGCACTGACACACTGACACTGGTGGCAGTGGACCCACCGTCCACTGCCACCATCCACTGCCCCACTTAAACGGTCCACTGCCTCCGACCACTGCCCCAATGACACCATCCACTGCCCCACTGACACGACCACTGACCCACTGACACCGTCCACTGCCACTGACACTGTTCACTGCCCCACTGACACCGTCCACTGCTACTGACACGACCACTGACCCACTGACACCGTCCAATGCCACTGACACCGTTCACTGCCCCACTGACATAGTCCACTGCTCCACTGACACTGTCCACTGCCCCACTGACACTGACCACTGCCACTGACACGACCACTGACCCACTGACATAGTCCACTGCTCCACTGACACCGCCCACTGCCCCACTGACACCGTCCACTGCCCCACTGACACTGCCACCGTCCACTGCCCCACTGACACCGACCACTGCCCCACTGACACGTCCACTGCCCCAGTGACACCGTTCACTGCCCCACTGACACCTTCCACTGCCCCATTGACACCGTCCACTGCCCCACTGACACCGACCACTGCCCCACTGACACTGTTCACTGCCCCACTGACACTGACAGCGTCCACTGCCCCACTGACACTGACCACTGCCCCACTGACACCGACCACTGCCCCACTGACACTGTCCACTGCCACCGACCACTGCCCCACTGACACCGTCCACTGCCCCACTGACACCGTCCACTGCCCCACTGACACCGACCACTGCCCCATTGACACTGACAATGTTCACTGCCCCACTGACACCGTTCACTGCCCCACTGACACCGACCACTTCCCCACTGACACCGTCCACTGCCATCGACACCATCCACTGCCCCACTGAAACCGTCCACTGCCCCTTTGACACCGTCCACTGCCCCACTGACACCGTCCACTGCCCCACTGGCACCGACCACTGCCCCACTGACATCGACCACTGCCCCACTGACCTACTAACACTGGTGGCACTGACACTGGTGGCAGTGGACCCACCGTCCACTGCCACCGACCACTGCCCCACTGACACCAACCACTGCCCCACTGACACCGTCCACTGCCACTGACACCGTTCACTGCCCCACTGACACCGACCACTGCCCCACTGACACCGTCCACTGCCCCACTGACACCGTCCACTGCCCCACTGACACCGTCCACTGCCCCACTGACACCGTCCACTGCCCCACTGACACCTTCCATTGCCCCATTGACAAGTCCACTGCCACTGTCCACTGCCCCACTGACACCGACCACTGCCCCACTGACACCGACCACTGCCCACTGACACCGACCACTGCCCCACTGACACCAACCACCCCCTTTCCCAAAAGCACTGTGAAAAAATATATTTAAAAAATAAAACCCCACCCTCCTATCATTGTTAAAATAGTACAAAAAATAAATTGTAAAAAAAAAATAATTAAAAAAATTTAATTGTAAAAATTAATAAAATAAAAAAATCCACTGGTCCCAAAAAACCTTTTGAAAAAAATAATAATCTGACACTGTCCACTATCCTGACACCATCCTGCACGTACTACCCCCCACTGTACACTCCGCATCCCTGTGATTTGCACCGCATTGCTGTTCAGATCACATGCGATGCCTGTGTGATGCGATTTTAGCATTTATCATTCATGACCTCATCTAAAGTCCCAACCTCTTCCTTCTCAGTTTCCGATCAATTTAGGGATGGAAGCACACAACTAATTCTTATTGCACATTAGTATTATCTGTGACACATTTCTGCCTATCTAGATTCTATTTTCATACGAGGGGGGGGGGGGGATTTTGGATGTTCACTGGGGCGGCTGTCCCAACCTCTTCCTTCTTAGTTTCACTCTAAGAAGAAAGCCATTGTTGAAAGAAAGCCATAAGAAGTCCCATTTGCAGTTTGCGAGAAGCCGTGTGGGGGACACAGCAAACATATGTTAGAAGGTGCTCTGGTTGGATGAGACCAAAATTTTACTTTTCGGCCTAAAAGCAAAATCCCATGCCATTCAGCTGGCACAGGGAAGCTGGTCAGAGTTTATGGGAAGATGGATGGAGCCAAATACAAGGCAATCTTAGAAGAAAACCATTTAGAGTCTGCAAAAGACTTGAGCCCGGGGTGGGGGTTAACCTTCCAGCTGGACAACAACCCTAAACATACTGGCAGAGCTACAATTGAATGGTTTCCAATTGAGAATCTGTGGCAAGATTTGAAATCTGCTGTTCACAGACGCTCTCCATCCAATCTTACAGAGCTTGAACTATTTTGCAAAGAAGAATGGGCAAAAATGTCACTCTAGATGTGCAAAGCTTGTAGAGACATACCAAAAAGACTTGCAGCTGTAATTGGCCAGTAAAACACCTCCTGTATTTATATAGACACCACTCTGGATGAATGAGCACATTGGCCAGTAAAACACCTCCTGTATTTATAACGACACCACTCTGGATGAATGAGCACAGGGGGGAAATGTGGACAGCAGCATTGCCAATCTGGGGGGAGGTGAGTGTTAGCAGATTTAGATACACTAACAAAAGAAAGCTGAACTCCAGCTACTACTTCATAAGCAGTTAAAGCAAACAGTTTTTGAATTGCTTTTGGGATAAAGGTTTTACATAAATAAATAGAATGCTGATCATTTTAAGCACCTCTGCCTTGAATGGTCTGTCTCATCCCTGTAACTGCAAGAGAGCTTTTCTGTTGAAAAACAACAGACTTCTTGGCTGAATCACGAGTTGACATAAAAGAAAGACAGCCTTAGGGCCTTTTCATGTGGACGTGTACGGGCTTCGCTTTGCTCAGCAGGGATCGCTCCTGTGCAGGGAGCACACTGTGCAGGGACCGACCTGTCAGAGCGCCGCTCTCTTCTATGGGGGATCGGATGAAGACGGACCGTAGAGACTGTTTTCATCCGATCCGCCATACGGATTGAAAAACAGGGTTTCCATCCATCACATTTTAGCTGACATCCGTCGCTCCAAAGACCTGGATGGAGCATCCGTTTAGGTCCGCCTAAAAAACTGACAGGCGGACCTACACGGTCCGTCCGTGTGAAAGGGGCCCAAAAAAGAAACGAATACAGTCAACATACCTAAGAATTGGTATGTTGCAATATAATGAATGACTGATTTTGGGTTTAATACTGTTTTAATTTCTAGTTTCTATCTAAATTTGTATCTTCATACAAAAGTATTGTAAAAATATTAGGGCTGTTACTAATTAAAATTTTTGTGTTCGATTAATCAATTTTTTTAATCGATTAATCGACTAATTTCCATTATTTATAATGCACATACAGATCCAACTACTTTTAGCTGATCTCCTTGCATTGCAACTCTGCATTAGTCAGTGGTAAATGTGGTATACACTATATACAATCACCTGACACTAGTTAGTTTCCACAATTTTCTCTCCTTATGGCATGGACCCCTGTGCAAACAGGTGGTCATGCAAGCGGGTATCAAAAGGGTTAATACGGACCATAAACTTCTCTCACGTCTCCTTAGATCTCAGCAAGGACGCCAGGTCATGGGTAGAAAGAAAAGATCTAAGTGCTCACCACTTAAGTATAAGATTACATTTTTGTGTTCCAACACAAACTACTCACATAAAGATGATAAAATCACAGCATGTAAAGCCGACAACCGTGTTAGTTCCATAGGGCAGCAGCCGGTGACTTCATGCGTAGCTCCTCCCCCTACGCGTTACATCACTGGACTCCTCCCCCCTTCCCTTTGTTAGCACTTGGGGAAGGGGAGAGGAGTCCGGTGAAGTCGATGTCCGTGACGTCAACGGATCTCTGATGGAATTCCCTGAAGACCCGGAAGCCGGCGGAGAGGTGAGTTCATTTTTTTGATTGATCAAAATTCTATTGATCGATCAAAAAAATTTAACAATTAATCGAGGAATTAATCTTTAATTTCCACAGCCCTAAAAAAACATATCACTTTTTAGCTTATCCTTGCAACAGGCTAGTAATAGTTTTCCTTCTCTTCATGTTAAGATGTGATTAGTCTTTGTTTTTATTCAGCAAGGAATTTCCAGGTAACACCAAAAACATCAAGCTGAAAGTGACAGAAAGTAGGTCTTCCTGACAAAATATGTAAACTTAAGCATTTGCATGCTCATCTCTATTGTGCTGAGAATTTTCGGCATTAAAGGCCAACCCATCCTGTGCCAGAAGATACCAGAAGATACCAGCACTTAGCCCCCATTCACACTGAATCTGAAGTTGAAATTGTGCGACTGTCAGTGCGACCTCAGGTGCGACTTGGCTGACATCTGTGCGACTTCATGGACAGATGTCTATGCAAGTCGCACCTGAAATCGCCAAAAATAGTGCAGGAACTTTTTTTTCAAAGTCACACTGATTTAAACAGTTCCATTGCCATTTTTTAGATAAACTGGAGACACCTGTTGGGTTTTGTTTGTGCCCCATTAGGGAGATCCTCTCTATTTGTCCTGTGAAAGAAAGTTAAAAATGTTAGGTTTTCCCCAGAACAGTAACAGGGGAAATCTAATGGGACCCTGCTGACAACAAGGGATTCCCTCACATTGGAGGGATTTCCTCTCACTTCCTGTTTGGGCTTTGGGAAATTTCCCCAATGGAGCACAGAAAAAAAGAAAATAAAAAAACTGACAAGGGTTATAAGCCCCCTTAGTTTATCCAAAAAAAAAAAAAAAAAAGAAAAAAAACTGACAAGGGTTATAAGCCCCCTTAGTTTATCCCAAAAAAAAAAAAAATTATAATCTTTTGCATTTAGTTCTACTAAGACCGAGTGGCAGAATCTTTTGATTCCTCTGAGGCTATATTCACACTTTAGCATTTCATGAATACATGTAAACTTGCGCAACACATGAGAAATACTGACGCAATTGTGTGTTCCGTTTATTGTAAATGGCACCCCAAATTCCACCCAAAAAAATGTGTGGTTAAAAAAACACATAAAGCTAAAGTCTCAATAAGGTACATGAGCCAATTTGCTGTGTTTGATGCGCATAGAGCACAAAAATGTGCATAAAAGCACAAAAACACTGTGCGATTGTGTGCACGCTTACAAAATGCAAAATGTGAATGCCACCTCAGAGGGTAACTTTTCATTAGATCCATCAACTCAAGGGATTCAAAACCAGTTAACAGTATTGTAAACTTGTTGCATTTTTTAAAGATCTGTATTTTTTTACCACTCACCCTAGAAACGTGTCGTCAAACCTACTAAAGGCTTTTGAATCTTATTCTTGCCTCTCTGAATTAAAGCTGAAGGCACAGAAACTTTAATTGAAATATGTTCATCAATGCACCAAATGTCGTTGCAAACCCAATTATTACCTTATATATTGCATTGACATCATCATTGTGCCTGTGATGAGAGCAGAACTGTGGAAGAAATGCAGCAGCTCAGCCACTACAGGTTAGCTGCAGAAAACCAGAGGTGCATACAGAGACAGTCACCATGCACAAGGAAAGAGAGCAGCTGTGACCGGTCTTTATTACAGGAAACTTCTATACAATGGCAAATCTGGACAGTTATGGAAGTAATACACAAAGCACACCAAGATTCAAGTGGGAAAATACACAGCTCTTGTGTTTATACAATATTTTCTTATCCTCACTTTGCTTTATCCTAGGTGATATTTCGACTACAAACTACCGCCGTTTCCTCCCCTCCATTACACAGGCAGGAGGTATTTGGTAGTTTACAGAAGATACAATTGACGTTATGTACAGCTAAAAAGAAACTCATTTGATTTGCACATCAAAAAACTAATGTAAACACATTCTAACAATAATATTGTTATAACGTATTTAATTTGATGACATCTGTAAATGCTGTATGCAGGTATTAGTACACAGAAGCAGGAGGGGTACCTGGCTGTTAAAATATCAGCTGGATTGCTTAGATTATAGCAGCAAAATGGTAGCTGCAGAGAAATGAGACCAGGGTGTAGTAATTTAAATGAAGCCTAAAGTCCCCTGAACATAAACATTTCTCTTGTTTCCCCAAAAAACAAGGATGGCATCAGGCATCCTGACGTTACATCAGCCAAACTAACCAACATAGTTAGCTAACGACTTATTTGGAATATCTAGGTATAATGGAAGTTGTTGAGGACTTCTTTTATTAGTCTCGTATGGATTCAGGCTGGTCAGAAAAATGCTCATCATGCCTTTTAACCACTTCAGCTCCAGAAGATTTGGCTGCTGAATGACCGGGCCATTTTTTTTGGTGGTATTTGATTGCCTCTGCGCTTTTAATTTTTTTGCGACTGCGTCGCTTTAACTTTTTTTAAAAAAAGAAGATTTGGCTGCTGAATGACCGGGCCATTTTTTGAAGTTCGTCACTGCGTCGCTTTAACTGAAAATTGCACGGTCGTGCGACACTGCACCCAAACAAAATTGACTTCTTTTTTTCCCACAAATAGAGCTTTCTTTTGGTGGTATTTGATTGCCTCTGCGCTTTTAATTTTTTGCGATATAAGCAAGCGACAATTTTGAAAAAAACACAATATTTTGTACTTTTTGCTATAAAAATATCCCCATTTTTTTTTAAAAAAGCAAATTTTTTCTCAGTTTAGGCCGAAGTATTCTTCTACATATTTTTGGTAAAAAAAAAAAAAACAATCGCAATAAGCGATTGATTGGTTTGTGCAAAAGTTATAGCATCTACAAAATAGGGGATAGATTTATAGCATTTTTTTTTTTTTTACTAGTAATGGCGGCAATCTGCGATTTTTTTTTATAGGGACTGCGACATTATGGCAGACACATCGGACACTTTTGACACATTTTTGGGACCATTGGCATCTATACAGCGATCAGTGTTATAGATATGCACTGATTACTGTAAAAATGTCACTGGCAGGGGAGGGGTTAACACTAAGGGGTAATCAAGGGGTTAACTGTGTTCCCTATGTGTGTTTCTAACTGTAGGGGGAGGGGACTGACCTAGAGGAAATTACAGATCGTGGTTCCTAGCGAATAGGAATTCACAATCAGTCACGCCTCACAGAACAGGGATTTGTGTGTTTACACCCACACGTCCCTGTTCTGCCTCTCATGCCCACGATTGCTCGTGCCCGGCGGTCATCGCGACAGACTATATCTACTGTAGAACCGGCGGGGTACAGCTGCAACCGATTACAAGCTTAACACAGAACAAGGGAAAGATTATTTGTGGACTGAAGTAACAACTCACGTTAGAGATTTTTAAACCAAAATCTTCATTGCCCACCGCCATAGCATGCAAACAAAAGACAGGAGAATCAGTTCTTGAATTTTGGAAAAGATTTAATAATGTGTGGACACAGGAAGCCGGTTTGGGTATTCTGCCAGTTATGGATCCAGACTTTCCTGAGTAATCTCAAACCCATTTAGTGGTCCCAGTCAAACAAATGATTACTGAATGGTCAACCCTTCCTAGAACTGACTTTGGCAAAGCACTTTCAAAGAAAGATGCAGCAGGTTGTTTTGATATATCAAAGCCATCACCTGTCTCCACACAACATTTCCAAGGAAATATGAAGGGAAACTTTAGAGGAAGAGTTAGAGGCAGGTTTAGAGGCAGAAATGGAAGAGGGATGAGTCGCCCTAGAAACAATGGATGTTTCAACTGCGGTGCCGAGGTTTACTGGGTGAGTCAGTGTCCTCACCCCACCTCTCCACAGACTCCCAACTCCAGCTCTGCCCCTAACCAGACACAACAACCACAGGCATCCATCCAACAAGGTCCAACATTTCCAATCAAATGGGGAAATCAACAACAATGATGGGGCCCAGAGGGTAGTGTCCCAGCTTTTCATTTTGTCTCAAATTATTTCACTGACAATCCAATGGTTGTTATTTCAGTAAATGGGAGACTCCTTCCCTATCTAGTTGATAGCGAGGCCACTAGGAGTACTATTTGTGAAGATCATTTCAAAGGCAAATGGGAACCAGCAGAACCCTCTTTGGGAATTAATGGGATACTGACAAAAACATCTAGGACCCCAACCCTACCAATAGAAGATGATGAAGGTTACACCATATGCACACACTCTTTTAGGATAATACCAAAGTGCCCTGTAAATTTAATCGGAAGAGACTTGTTTGGGCCACTAGGAATCACAGTTAGAACCAACTCAGAAGGAGTATTCAAGAATATTGGATAAGGATTAGTTCCAAAACAATCAATATTCATATAGTACCATCATCCCAAAATTGAAGAGTACAAGAAAGCTTGGAGATACAGGGCTATCAAAGGTACAAATTGATAAACTCAGCACAATGCTATTACATAAAAGTCGATTTATTAGAAAAAGAGATTTTAGATTAAAAAGGAGAGATAGTAACGTTTACAGCATTTCCTATTGTCATAAGTCTATACACACAACCTATAATAGGCAAGCAGGAAAATGCTACAATCAAATACACAACAATATTGTGTCCGAATTTTTCGACATGTTTTGCCGATGTCGCTTCTTCAGGAAAAGGACGTATAATGTTTATTCTAGATAAAAAGAAGTGTATTTCACTCTAGATGTATATAAGGAAAAAGAAGAAAAGAAAAAACAAAATTAGTAAATTATAATTAACAACATATTTTGCAAACACGTGACTATACAGCTCACATAACAGGCAAATGGTCCCTAAATCAGACCCCCATTAATACATGGTCCCCCTACCTCCAAAAATAGAGGACATGAGAGTCATCAAGTTTCAGTCAAAGAAATTCCCTAAAGCAGCTCATAAGCCTCACAGCCAGGAATGATCCACACAAAGCCAGATAGGGATTAGATTGATGAATGTTTGTCCCAAAATACAATAGGATACCTGCAGTGATATTAAGCAGTTATAAAGATATCAATTGCTATAGAAGGTGAAGGCAAGGTTACAGTCCTAGGCAGGTTCCAAAAAATGGTGAACTGTACCTACCTCCTAACTAGATTGAGACTCTAACAAATTCGGGGAGCTCGGGTGGACGTTATAGGAAGACACTGTGTTTACATAGGGGAAGTATCAAATGTAAACAATTAACAAGGTCTAAAAGGATAAAGAAAGGAAAAGAGATAATGTAAACAGCTTCAGTTATGATTCAATAATGGATCCATCATTCTATATAAATACTTTATAAGGCTCAAAAAATAGCTCTCTCACCTTAATTACCACCAAAACTGATGTATGGGACAAGCCTGTAAGTTTCCATAGGAAACGGCCAAACGGCCACACCAAACAGCAAACAAGTACACGCCAATCGGCAGGATGGATTGAAGGATTAAAGTCCTATACCTGGTTAAGTGTGTATTAAAGTAAATAAAGATTGGTATTAAGGCTCCATATAGAAATATCAGTTAGAGTTAATAGTGGGATAACCCAGTAATTTTTACCTATGAATGGATGTCCAAACGTCTTCCGAGCCCCCAGATACTCCCAGCCTGACCTAGATCAGACTGGGTTTAAATATCCCTCCCCGTGGCACCAAAACGCGGCGTGTGACGCCACGCCGTGCTGATGCAACGTGGACGCTATTGCGGAGGTTCGCGAGACCCAGTCTAACGCCCGGAGACCGGAAGTACCCAAGACCTCCGGTGTGCTAGCAAAGTCTGCACATGAAATACTTTCCTTGCAGACACTGCCTAGAATGCAAAGATGGATTGACAGTTCGGCGAGAACGTAGAAGCTAAGTCTGCACACTGTCTCCGGAAAGCTGTGTCACAGAGAGGACCTCCAAGGCGGGTCTGCAGCGGAGCTAGTGCATCCACACCAAAGTGGATAAAACAAATGCTCCACTGCACACACTTGGGCGTCCGTATGGGCATCTATGGCAAGTGGACCAGAAAAACTGGTGTGAAATCTATGAGCATTAAAAAATAAAAAAATTGTTCGATGCCAATGGACCTAGTGCCAAAATTGTGTGCGAGCTATATAAAAGCCACCTATATGCATTACAATATCATGAGATACATAATTTACAAACCAGTAAAAAATCATTTATATAAGCTACATATAATGAATTGTCATTTAATACTAAACCTCCACTGCTGGAGGAGTACGGCAACAACACTCAAGGCACCCTTACAAGGAACCCCTGGCGCATGCATGTAGTATGTATTGGAAGGCAAAGACATTGTACTTCCCGATGGGAATGTATGGACTCCTAAACATAGGACCAATTGTCAGTCAGTTGGTTCAGTCTACATAATGAAGTGCTCCTGTGGAACTTTCTATGTGGGCAAGACGAAATGTCCCCTCTATTGCAGAATAAGGGACCATGTATCTTTGATCTCAAAACACAAAATGGAGACCCCAATAGGCCGCCATGTAGGGTTGTATCACAACTTTAACCTTAAATTTATTGGCTTTTTCAACCTAGAACACTTACCGCAACAGGGACAAGGTGGGGATCTGGACAAAAAACTATTACAACTAGAGACAAGATGATCTACTCATTACAAGCGACCCGGTATCCGGGCTTGAATGAGGGGATTAGCTATAAGCCTTTCTTGTGATGTCTGTGTATGCTTGATTTGTTTTGTTCTTCTTGATCATCCACCTGTGCCTTCTTGGGGGTCCTTATGCCATTCCCGGGTTTGTTGGGAATTTCATCTCCCTGGAATCGGGGTTCAGTGTCCGCGTGCGCCAGGGGTTCCTTGTAAGGGTGCCTTGAGTGTTGTTGCCATACTCCTCCAGCAGTGGAGGTTTAGTATTAAATGACATTATATGTAGCTTATATAAATTTGTTTTTACTGGTTTGTAAATTATGTATCTCATGATATTGTAATGCATATAGGTGGCTTTTATATAAAGTGGTGTGAAAAAGTGTTTGCCCCCTTCCTCATTTCCTGTTCCTTTGCATGTTTGTCACACTTAAGTGTTTCGGAACATCAAACCAATTTAAACAATAGTCAAGGACAACACAAGTAAACACAAAATGCAATTTGTAAATGAAGGTGTTTATTATTAAAGGTGAAAAAAAATCCAAACCATCATGGCCCTGTGTGAAAAAGTGATTGCCCCCCTTGTTAAAACATACTATAACTGTGGTTGTCCACACCTGAGTTCAATTTCTCTAGCCACACCCAGGCCTGATTATTGCCACACCTGTTCACAATCAAGGCATCACTTAAATAGGAGCTGCTTGACACAGTAAGGTCCACCAGAAGATCCTTAAAAGCTACACATCATGCCGAGACCCAAAGAAATTCAGGAACAATTGAGAAAGAAAGTAATTGAGATCTATCAGTCTGGAAAGGGTTATAAAGCCATTTCCAAAGCTTTGGGAATCCAGCGAACCACAGTGAGAGCCATTATCCACAAATGGCGAAGACATGGAACAGTGGTGAACCTTCCCAGGAGTGGCCGGCCGCCCAAAATTACCCCAAGAGCGCAGCGACGACTCATCCAAGAGGTCACAAAAGACCCCACAACAACGTCCAAGGAACTGCAGGCCTCACTTGCCTCAGTTAAGGTCAGCGTTCATGCCTCCACCATCAGGAAAAGACTGGGCAAAAATGGCCTGCATGGCAGAGTTCCAAGGAGAAAACCACTGCTGAGCAAAAAGAACATCAAAGCTCGTCTCAATTTCTCCACAACACATCTTGATGATCCCCAAGACTTTTGGGACAACATTCTGTGGACCGATGAGACAAAAGTGGAACTCTTTGGAAGGTGTGTGTCCAAGTATATCTGGCGTAGAAGGAACACTGCATTTCAGAAAAAGAACATTATACCAACAGTAAAATATGGTGGTGGTAGTGTGATGGTCTGGGGCTGTTTTGCTGCTTCAGGACCTGGAAGACTTGCCGTGATAAAAGGAACTATGAATTCTGCTGTCTACCAAGAGATCCTGAAGGAGAATGTCCGACCATCTGTTCGTGTACTCAAGCTGAAACGAACTTGGGTTCTGCAGCAGGACAATGATCCTAAACACACCAGCAAGTCCACCACCGAATGGCTGAAGAAAAACAAAATGAAGACTTTGGAGTGGCCTAGCCAAAGTCCTGACCTGAATCCTATTGAGATGTTGTGGTATGACCTTAAAAAGGCCGTTCATGCTCGAAAACCCTCTAATGTAACCGAATTAGGACAATTCTGCAAAGATGAGTGGGCCAAAATTCCTCCAGGACGCTGTAAAAGCCTCATTGCACGTTATCGCAAACGCTTGGTTGCAGTTGTTGCTGCTAAGGGTGGCCCAACCAGTTATTAGGTTTAGGGGGCAATCACTTTTTCACACAGGGCCATGATGGTTTGGATTTTTTTTCACCTTTAATAATAAACACCTTCATTTACAAATTGCATTTTGTGTTTACTTGTGTTGTCCTTGACTATTGTTTAAATTGGTTTGATGTTCCGAAACACTTAAGTGTGACAAACATGCAAAGGAACAGGAAATGAGGAAGGGGGCAAACACTTTTTCACACCACTGTAGCTCGCACACAATTTTGGCACTAGGTCCATTGGCATCAAACAATTCCCCATCCCCCCCGCCACCGTGGTTTTTCTTTTTATGCTCATAGATTTCACACCAGTTTTTCTGGTCCACTTGTCATAGATGCCCGTACAGACGCCCAAGGGTGTGCAGTGGAGCATTTGTTCTATCCACTTTGGTGTGGATGCACTAGCTCCGCTGCAGGCCCGCCTTGGAGGTCCGCTCTGCGACACAGCTTTCCGGAGACAGTGTGCAGACTTAGCTTCTACGTTCTCGCCAAACTGTGAATCCATCTTTGCATTCTAGGCAGTGTCTGCAAGGAAAGTATTTCCTGTGCAGACTTTGATAGCACACCGGAAGTCTTGGGTACTTCCGGTCTCCGGGCGTTAGACTGGGTCTCGCGAACCTCCGCAATAGTGCCCGTGTTGCGTCAGCACGGCGTGACGTCACACGCCGTGTTTTGGCGCGATGGGGAGGGATATTTAAACCCAGAGTGATCTAGGTCAGGCTGGGAGTATCTTGGAGCTCGGGAGACGTTTGGACATCCATTCATAGGTAAAATTACTGGGTTATCCCACTATTAACTCTAACTGATGTTTCTATATGGAGCCTTAATACCAATCTTTATTTACTTTAATACACTCTTAACCAGGTATAGGACTTTAATCCTTCAATCCATCCTGCCGATTGGCGTGTACTTGTTTGCTGTTTGGTGTGACCGTTTGGCCGTTTCCTATGGAAACTTACAGGCTTGCCCCATACATCAGTTTTGGTGGTAATTAAGGTGAGAGAGCTATTTTTTGAGCCTTATAAAGTATTAATATAGAATGATGGATCCATTATTGAATCATAACTGAAGCTGTTCACATTATCTCTTTTCCTTTCTTTATCCTTTTAGACCTTGTTAATTGTTTACTGTGGATACTTCCCCTATGTAAACACAGTGTCTTCCTATAACATCCATCCGAGCTCCCCAAATTTGTTACAGTCTCAATCTAGTTAGGAGGTAGGTACAGTTCACCATTTTTTGGAACCTGCCTAGGACTGTAACCTTGCCTTCACCTTATATAGCAATTGGTATCTTTATAACTGCTTAATATCACTGCAGGTATCCTATTGTATTTTGGGACAAACATTCATCAATCTAATCCCTCTCTATGGGCTATCTGGCTTTGTGTGGATCATTCCTGGCTGTGAGGCTTATGAGCTGCTTTAGAGAATTTCTTTGACTAAAACTTAATGACTCTCATGTCCTCTATTTTTGGAGGTAGGGGGACCATGTATTAATGGGGGTCTGATTTAGGGACCATTTTCCTGTTGTGTGAGCTGTATAGTCACGTGTTTGCAAAATCTGTTGTTAATTACAATATACTAATTTAGTTTTTTATTTTCTTCTTTTTTTAAACATTATACGTCCTTTTCCTGAAGAAGCCACATCGGCGAAACATGTCAAAAAATTCGGACAAAATATTGTTGTGTATTTAAATGTAGCATTTTCCTGCTTGCCTATTATAGGTTGTGTGTATAGACTTATGACAATAGGAAATGCTGTAATCTTTACTACCCCTCCTTTTTAATCTAAAATGTCTTTTACTAATAAATCTACTTTTATGTAATAGCATTGTGCTGAGTTTATCCATTTGTACCTTTGATAGTCTCGTATCTCCAAGCTTTCTTGTACAACTCAGAAGGAGGTCTAGACATTTCCTCAGATAAAATCACTATAGTAGCATGTAAACCAGGTTTATTGATGCTGTCACAACAAAGTAGTGCAGAAGATTTTGAGGATATAGACCCCCAGGTCTAGTCTACAATAGATCTGGATGTAGGACTTATTTCATGCACACCATACAAGGCCACTCTCAAAGAAGGTGCATTTCTTATCTATCACAAACAATATCCACTCTCTAAGGAAAAGATGGATGGCATAGTGCCAATGGTAGAAAAGTTTCTGCAGGATGGGATCCTGGAAAAAATTATTTCTCCGTACAACACACCTGTTAACCCTGTAAAGAAGCCGGATGGCTCCTTCAGGTTTGTACAGGACTTGAGGGTCATAAATTACCTCATAGTCCCAATATCACCCATTTTACCTGATGTCCCATCACTCCTGTCCTCCATTCCAGCAACAGCCAAATCTTTTACTGTGATTTATTTAAAGAATGCTTTTTTCTCTGTCCCTGTAGACGAGGAGACACGGCCACTCTTTGCTTTTACTATGTCGAATGACCAACACAATCGCCAGTTTACCTGGTGTAGAATGCCCCAGGGTTACATAGACTCACCTGTGGTCTATTCTATAGTACTCTAAGCCACCCTCAGGCCTTGGACTGCCCCTCATGGTTCTGTATTGTTGCACTGATGTGTTGCACATGTTGATGATCTTTTGATTTGTAGTTCTTCAGAGGAGGAATGCCGAGCTGATAGCCTATCCTTATTGAAATGGTTACATGTATGTGGTCACAAAGTGTCTAAGAAAAAGTAACAATGGTGTAAACAGGAGGTTGAGTACCTAGGGTTTGTGCTGTCTCCGGGAGTTAGGAAAGTCAGTCATAAAAGAGCTGCCGCTCTTGTGGGTCTGCCATGCTCACCTTTCTTGGAATGATTGGTTACTGCTGCCAATGGATACCTGACTGTTCTTTCTATGACAATATACTGAGACAAGCAACCCTCTCTGAAATGTCTGACATTGTAAAATGGTCTCATGAAATGTTAAATGCTTTTGCCATGTTGAAATGTGCAATGGTTACCAATCTCGAGCCTTTAATATGGCAAAATGTTTCACTTGTTTGCCAGGGAAAATTGCAGAACCATGGCGGGAGTACTGGCCCAAGAACATGGTGGGAGACTGCGCCCTGTAGCTTTTTTCTCAAAGGTGGTTCCAGTACAGGTGCAAGGCATGCCTGCGTGTCTCAGAGCGCTGGCTTCTTGTGCAATGGTTGTGGAGATGGCAACACCATTTACCTTGGGTCATGACACCACCTTACATACTACACACAATGTCACCACACTTCTCAAAACTTTACATACTCAGCCTATGTCAGCACAAAGATTGAGTGGGTATGAAGTCATCCTCCTGTCCAATCCAAACCTGAAAATAAAAAGTTCAAACATAAACTCTGGCCCAGCTCCAATTTTGAATGCCTTATTAGGTCTTATGCTGCGTACACACGGTCGTAATTCTCGTCGGAAAAAGCTCTGATGGTTTTCCCGTCGGAATTCCGATGAAATTTCGCTCAAACTGTCTTGCCTACACACGGTCACACCAAATTCCGACGGTCAATAACACCGTGACATACAACACGTTCGGCACTATAAAAGGGAAGTTTAATGCTTCCGAGCATGCGTCAAATTGTTTCCGAGCATGCGTCGGAATTTTGCGTGTCGGAATTGCATACACACGATCGAAAAATACGATAGAAAGGTTTTCCGTCGGAAAAATTAAGAACAGGTTCTCAATCCAAAGTCAGTCAGAAATGCAGACAGAAAAAGACCGATGGGCATACACACGGTCGGAAAATCCGATGAAAAGCTCCCATCGGACTGTTTCCATCGGAAATTCCGACCGTGAGTATGCGGCATTAAAGGAGAACAGGATGACTTACCACCACCTCATGACTGTGCACAGTCAATACGTCAGGACACTTCACCTAGAGCAGATATGCTTTCAGTACCAATCCTTACTGCACAAACAGTTTTTGTTGATGGCTCTTGAAGCAGACCAAGTGATAGTGTCTATCACGCGGGATATGCTGTGGTCCAACTGCCGGATACTGTCCTTGAGGCCAATCCAATACCCTATCAGTCTGCACAGGCTGCTGAATTGATAGCATTAACCAGTGCATGCCAGCTGTTTGCAGGAAAAGAGGTAAACATTTACACCGATTCCAGATATGCTCATGGTGTGGTCTGGGACCATGGTGTAATATGGCTTTGCAGAGGATATGTGGCAGCAGATGGAAAGAGCATCTCACACTCTGACCTAGTCACAGCATTACTAGATGCAATTCAGTTGCCTTCAAAACTAGCCATCATACACTGTAAGGCACATACGGGCCAAATGACTGATATAGCCAAAGGGAATGCACTAGCTGACAAAATCGAAGAAGAAGCTGCATCTACACAAAAGGCAGACATTCAAATGCCCATTCTAACACTTCCCTGAAAGAGACACATTGGCTCACAGAACTGCAGGCTTTTGCCACCCCTGATGATATTGTGCAATGGGACTGTGATGGAATAGTGCAAAAGAATCCTAAAACAGGATTAATCTGCCAAGAGGGGAAACCGTGTATTCCTGTTGCTAGCGCCCCCCTGTTCATTGCACAATACCATGGACTGGGTCACAAGGGCTGGCAGGCCACATGTCCTAGATGCAGATTTTTTTCATTGCAGGACTACCTAATCTAGTCAAAGCTCTTGTATGGAGATGTGTTACTTGCATTAGGAACAATCCAACAAACCCAAAGAAATCAAAGCATGAACATCTTGAGTACCCAACAACGCCGTTTACCCATTTACAGATAGACTTTACACATATGCCCAAAGAAGGAAAGAAACAACAATACCTTTTGGTCATACGCTGGCCAGAAATCTTTGTCACCAACAATGAAAACGCACAAACTGTGGTGAAGATCCACACACAGGAAATTATTTCTAAGTGGGGATGTCTATTACAAATAAATTCAGACAATGGCCCAGCTTTCTCAGCTAAAATCTGCCAAGATCTTGTAAAAGTACTAAAAATAGACTGGAAATTTCACCTCCCTTACCATCCACAGAGTCCACGGATTGTAGAAAGAATTAATAGAACAATTAAAGACAGGATAAGGAAAGCTACGGGTGGGAATTTTGGCAAATGGAGAAAAGTTCTCCCAGCTGTATTAGCTGAAATCAGAATGACCCCTCACAGTGTTACGGGTTATTACCCCTTTGAGGTACTCATGGGTAGGCCATTCCCCCCACTGTGGGCTAATCATCCTTTGATGGTGGAGGAAGGTGATTTGGAAAAGAGACAGGAGGAATATGTAAAAAAACTCTTGATATTGTTGAAAGAAGAGTAGCTTGCACCTCTCCTTCTTCACAGGTACCCACCCACCCGTTCCAAGTCAGTGATCAAGTTGTGGTCCAGAGGCTTCAGAAAGGTCGAAAGCCACAAGAGGTTCCATTCGGACCATTGACCAAAGTGGTAGCCGTCACCAGGACCGCCATCCTTACCAAGGAAAGTCCTACCTGGATCCATGCCAGCAGGGTAAAGAAGGTTGATCTAAGCCCAGGAATTGAAGAAAGACTGAAAAGAGACGAAGCCGGTGTTTTGAGTCCTCGAAAGACAAGCATAGAAATAAAGGACAGTGATGTTGCTCATTTCACTACAGACTTCTGGAAAGGCATTGTGCCTTCTGGTGATGTTTCTACTTCTGATCTTTGTCCCAGTGTGGATAATAACTAACTGTATCTATCATCCTGATGACTTAGGAGTCTTGAAACTCATATGTGGTAAAAGCTAAATACACACCAACCATACTGACTTTCACCCCAGAATTCACAGTAAAAGAGATGTCTCTAATGAATTAATCAAAGAAACGTGTTTTTCTGGAAAAATGTTACTGTTAAAATTTAAATATGCTTATGCTAGAAAGTCAGGATATGAAAAATTCTGGATTTGTAGTAAGTTACACCCAGAAACTGCTAAGATCCCACTTTTAGCTGTCCCTCTAAACCTCAAGTCATTATTGAAAAATACTCTAGTCTTAAGTATTAAGAATGTCTCAGAAGGATACCGCAATCAAAGTATTATGTTTTACACTTTAGGAAGGACACATGAACCCGAGTGGTGTGTTCAGTTAGGCAATACATCCAAAGGAGTAGGTATGTGCTCCAAGTCAGTATTTAACATTTCAAAGGGTATTCCCATTCGCACTAGTCATTTTACATATACAGGTCAGTTGTGTAGTTACAAAAATCAATCCCTTGATAACACCATTAGTAAACTTACTACATACAGGAATACAACCTCTGGGATACCTCTGGGATACTTGTGGATAGACTTGTTAGTGCTGGGTTTGAGGCCGGAAATGAGCCCCAACGTAGTTCTCTAAGAAGTTTTTCATTAGGAAACAATACATACATATTCTGTGGTAAAACTTGTTACCCATAGATCCCTGCAGGAGTGAAAGGATGGTTATTTAGGACAGTTGGTACAGTCATTTCAGCCCTAGGCCAGACTCAGGAACATCACATACAAGTTACTTCAAGTCCAATACATAGGTTAACTTATAAACACAAGAGAGAAAGCCCACCTATGTTTTCTGCCTCGGATAAGGCATGGGTATGGTTTCCATCCTGGACAGGATGGGGCAAAACCATGATGGACAAATTAAATAACTTCACTAGTCTAATAAATGATGTTATAGAAAGAAAACTCCCAAGATATAGAACTATGTCGAGCTCAAAGCAATTAGAAGACAATTAGAGTTACACGAATTAGCTATTGAAAGCATGAGTGCAGCTCCAACAGGTTTATGCGAAATGACCCAAGATTATGAATGTTGTACATGGATTCACAATACCAGCATGGAAATCCCAGACTACTATGATGTTATTAATCAACACAAACACAGGTAAATTAATTAATGAAACAAGCAAGGGACGTAGGTAATTATGGATGGAACCCCATATCTAGTTTGGGTTTAGGTGGAATGTTTTCATGGTTAAAGGACATAGTGATTATGATTATCATAGTACTAGTGTTAGGATTGTTAGGCTACCTGATTTTCAAGCTTATTTTGCTTTGTATTAGCAAATGTACTACACCAGACCAACCTTCTCATGCATATACACAATATCTGCAGCTTTATGTAAATGAATATAACAAACGTAGAAAGAACCGTAGATTTCAGGAGGCTGCGGATCTGTAGAAAGTCATATTTATGACTTTAAGAGGGGGTTGAAAGGTTATGTTAAGCATCCATCTTGTTTTCTGTCAGTCATCTAATATTCACAAGTTTCCATTTTACACAGTATGTACAGTTTAAATACCTCTTTAGCTTTGCAGAAGTCTATATCAGCATGAGATTCTTCTAAATGAACTGTTTCCACACACTCCTTATCTAAGTTTTCACATTCATTCAGCTGTCAGAGAACAAAGAACAAAGGCTACTTGTCTTGACCAGTTGTAACTGCATATTAAATTAATATCTACTGCGCATGTTTTATAATGAATATTCTGTGTGACTTGTAATTTGCTATAAAGATGATAGGGCGCGTATCAAATACAGACAATTCCCAGAACACAATACCATGTGCGTGTCATTTCTGTTTTTGGGACTTGGCTCCAGATATATCTAAAAAATTGCACCATACATCGATCCGAGGTCTAAGATATTAAAGGGACCACCCTAGACACAGGATTAACCCATACACAACACAAAAAAGGAAAATTCCTCATTCATAAAGAAAAAAGGTTCGGGTTAGCTTGGATTTGTGCTTTATAAATGGGGTATTAAACAAGGGATTTTTTTTTCAATTTCCAATGCCATGAAATGTCTGGGGTTGATTTACTAAAACTGGAGAGTGTAAAATCTGGTGCAGCTGTGCATGGTAGCCAATCAGCTTTTAACTTCAGCTTGTTCAATTAAGCTTTGACAAAAAAAACTGGAACTGCACCAGATTTTGTACTCCAGTTTTAGAAAATCTTCCCCTCTGTGTCTTCCCCAATGGAGGGTATGCAATTGGTAGATTCGAGGCCCAACAAAGAGAGGAACCAAATGTAGGAAGAGACCAGTAGGTGAAGATCGCTTTGGTGAATAAAAAAGTGTCCCGTTTGTGTGTAGGTGCAATTACTAGGTATAGTCCCTATTTTGCATATGGAGTGTAATCCAGATGTCGATCAATTGATGATCATGTATCGCTTTCTTAGCACTTTGAGGTTCGAGATCATGAGGTGGGAGGAGCCCCTAGGAGTGGATCAAAGGCTAGGGAGGGGAAGATCGTTATGGTGAATAAAAAAGTGGCCTATTTATATGTAAGTATGACGACTGAGGGAGTAACAGGTATAGTCCCTAGCTTGTGTATGGCGTGTTTTCCAGGTATCGATCAATTGATGATCATGTATCGCTTTCTTAGCCCTTCTGAGTTTTGAGATCATAAAGTAGGAGGACGGATGATTAATTTATAATCTTTTTTTTATAACACTTTTTCTAACATAAAGTTGGAGGAGTCACTAGAAATGGATTAATGGCTATATTACAATCCTGCAATAATAAAAAGTGTGTTTTGTTATGTTGTTCAATTTGGTCTAGGTATGACTCATCCGGGAAGTATATGTTCGCTAAGGTTATATTTTTTGGTATAAAGTGTGCCCTTTACTATAAATAGATGTCCTGTATCATTGGCAAATACCTCACTTTCCTCAAATGGAAACTGAATAAAGAGGAAAATAGAAATCCCTTTACATATGGAGCTTTGTGTGGTGTGGTTTTATACTATAGGAAATCTGGAATTGTGTAATCTTAGGATTTTGTTGGTCCCGAAGTATGTCTCCTTATAGGAAACTGCTGTCGACACAGTGCATGGGGTGGTTTGGTGCATTTTTTTGAAGTAGCTAGCCCTGCTACATTGTACAAATTAATTTGTACAGGAAATCTGGAATTGTGTAATCTTAGGATTTTGTTGGTCCCGAAGTATGTCTCCTTATAGGAAACTGCTGTCGACGCAGTGCATGGGGTGGTTTGGTGCATTTTTTTGAAGTAGCTAGCCCTGCTACATTGTACAAATTAATTTTGTAGTTAATGGGGTGGCGGAAGGGTGTGAAGGAAAGGGGCAGAGACCTGAAGAAGGAAGACAGCAAGAAGAATAATAAAAATGTAAGAAAAAAAGAAGGGAGAAGGGAGGTGGGAAAGGGATGGTGATGGAAAGCAGGGCAGAGAATGGAAGTAGAGTTAAAAGACTAGGAAAGTAATGTGTTGTATGCATTGGTGTGAAGGGGGACGGGGGATGTTTGGGAGTTAGGTTTAGAGAGGTGGAAGGAAAAAGGAAGTCTGCTTCTGAACAGGATGAGGAGTGTCCTGACCATACAGAGAGAAAAAGGAATTGAGATGCTCCTGCCCAATCCTCCATATGTAAAACTAGCAATTTACAGGAGGGAGAAAAAAAAACTTAAAACTAAATATGTAAACTCATCTCACTAGGTGGGAAGAGTAATCAAACACAAACCAATAGCCAGTTCTTGAACATGAGAGAATTTAAGAAAACAAAAAATAACTACAGCAGCATTTATGTGCTCCTAGGTTGAGACAGCAAAGTTCTACATTGTATGCATCAACTTTCCTCACCTTTTGTGGAAAGTTTTGAGGAAGGGTGTACAGTTTATAGAATGTAGCCAAATTGGTGGATTGGAAGGCACAGCTGAAAGCACAGACAGTGAGATATAAGGCTATTGTCTCCTATTCAGTTCAGGTTTGATTGGGTCATTGCATCTAGGGAAACAGCTAATGGTCCATAGATCTTAGCGTCTTGACCTGCACACACTGGTATCTAAGTACAACTGCTGCCAAATTAAAACCACCTACCCCAGGGTCCCAGCACCATAAACGTGTGACAGGGTCATGAGGGCAGCCAATCCTCTGAGAGAATATCTGATGATACTAACATATAGCGTATCTCACAAAAGTGGGTACACCCCTTACAAGTTAATATTTTATTATAACTTTTCATGTGACAACACTGAAGAAATTACACTTTGCTACAATGCGACGTAGTGAGTGTACAGCTTGTATAACAGTGTAAATTTGCTGTCTCCTCAAAATAACTCAACACACAGCCATTAATGTCTAAACCGCTGGCAACAAAAGTGAGTGTCTCAGGTGTGAATGGGGAGCAGGTGTGTTAAATTTAGTGTTATCGATCTCACTCTCAAACTGGTCACTGGAAGTTCATCATGGCAAAGAACTCTCTGAGGCTCTGAAAAAAATAATTATTACTCTACATAAAGATCGCCTAGGCTATAAAAAGATTGCCAAGACCCTAAAACTGAGCTGCAGCATGGTGGCCAACATCATACAGCGGTTTAACAGGACATGTTCAACTCAGAATCGCCATGGTAGATCAAAGAAGCTGAGTGCATGTGCTCAGCGCCATATCCAGAGGTTGTCTTTGGGAAATAGACGTATGAGTGCTGCCAGCATTGCTGCAGAGGTTGAAGGGTGAAGGGGTGGGGGTGTCAGCTTGTCAGTGCTCAGACCATACGCCGCTCACTGCATCAAATCGGTCTGCATGGCTGTCGTCCCAGAAGATGATGATGCACAAGAAAGCCCGCAAACAGTTTGCTGAAGAAAAGCAGACTAAGGACATGGATTACTGGAACCATGTCCTGTGGTCTGATGAGACCACAATAAACTTATTTGGTTCAGATGGTGTCAAGTGTGTGTGGTGGCAACCAGGTGAGGAGTACAAAGACAAGTGTGTCTTGCCTACAGTCAAGCATTGTGGTGGGAGTGTCATGGTCTGGGGCTGCATGAGTACTGCTGGCACCGGGAGCTACAGTTCATTGAGGGAACCATGAATGCCAACATGTACTGTGACATACTAAAGCAGTGCATGATCCCCTCCCTTTCGGAGACTGGGCCGCAGGGCAGTATTCCAACACGATAAAGGCCCCAAACACACCTCCAATACGACCACTGCCTTGCTAAAGAAGCTGAGGGTAAAGGTGATGGACTGGCCAAGCATGTCTACAGACCTAAACCCTATTGAGCATCTGTGGGGCATCCTAAAACGGAAGGTGGAGGAGCGCAAGGTCTCTAACATCCACCAGCTTCGTGATGTCATCAGGGAGGAGTGGAAGAGGCTTCCAGTGGAAACCTGTGAAACCATGGTGAACTCCATGCCCAAGAGGGTTAAGGCAGTGCTGGAAAATAATGGTGGCCACACAAAATATTGACAGACACTTTGGGCCCAATTTGGACATATTCACATATTCATATTCAGGGGTGTACTCACTTTTGTTGCCAGCGGTTTAGACATTAATGGCTGTGAGTTGAGTTATTTTGAGGGGACAGCAAATTTACACTGTTATACAAGCTGTACACGCACTACTTTACATTGTAGTAAAAAGTCATGTGTTACATGAAAAGATATGATAAAATATTTACAAAAATGTGAGGGGTGTGTACTCACTTTTGTGAGATACTGTATATAACAATCGGCACAGGTTAATCCCAACATGCCATGGTCCTGCTAAGACAGAAGATGTAAACTTTAAACTCCCTTGGGTTGGGGAGCGTGGCCTGACGAGGCATGTGAGCAGCAGTGTTTTACGGAGCTCCCGCTGGTAATCCTGTAACCGATCCTTCCCCCACCGATACCGCCACCTAAAACGGACCGGATCCGACACCTGCCGCTGCCAAGACACCCCAGGACCCTACAGCAGCTCTCAAAGCAGGCATGATGACCCGTGGGAACCGGGGAGAAGCCGCGGTCTCGGTCGCTATGGACACCCAAGATGGCGCCTGGCATTCTCAGCCTCAGAGAACACCACGAGGCCAGGATAAGAAAACGGCACAGGGGGGTAAGTCATCTAAACCCCCTAATACTAAAGAGTAACCTAGGGACAAGTTGTACTATGCTCAGAAGCTGGCAGGCCCATCAGATATCTCACAGGATGCCACACAGCACTCAGCAGTACTCACAGAGCAGGCAGACAGAAACCATGCAGACAGGATGGAGGAAAGTGAAGACATGGAGACTATCCCTGATCCTATGCCTGGTCTGTTTGATATGCAGACAGAGGACACACCTCAACCCACACTGAGTGAGATTCTACATGCAGTACAGAGATGCACAGCCTCGGTGGATGATCTTAAAGAGAAATTTGGGGGACTGAGGGAGACAGTATCCCTTCTCCGCCATGACATCCAAAAAATCAGGGAGAGAACCACAGCAGTAGAGGGGAGAGTGAGTGACATGGAAGATCAACTGCCTCACCTGAACCGCGATGTTCGGGTGGCGGCACAGTAAGTGCACCAGGCATTTGACAAAACCGACGACATTGAGAACCGCCTAAGATGCAACAATGTCCGCATAGTGGGACTGCCAGAGAAGGTAGAGGGCAGGGACCCCACTGCATTTACAGAAGGCTGGTTACAGGAAATATTTGGCAAGGAGGCCTTCTCTCCCCTCTACGCGGTGGAGCGGGCACTCAGGGTCCTGCCACGCCCCCCCCCCCGCCTGGCAGTCCCCCAAGATTGATGCTAGCCAGACTTCTGAACTATAGAGACCGCAAAATTGTGCTGCGACTGGCCATAGAAAAAGGCGCTGTGCAATACCAAGGCACCAGAATATCTTTTTACCCTGATTTTTCGGCAGAAGTACAGCGCAGAAGGTCTAAGTTTGCGGATGTCAAAAAACGGCTGCAGAGGCTGCAACTGAAATATGCCATGCTATTCCCAGCAAAACTTCGAGTTACAGCCATGGATCAAAACCATTTCTTTGAATCTGCACAGGATGCTGCGAGATGGCTGGACCATAACGAAAATGACCTCCGCTGCAGAGGAGAGGACTAAAGTTGCATCAAATATCCGCACCGGCAAGAAAAGGAGCACATATACCTTTGATGTTTTTACACTATTAAAAAGAGGGCATTTACCTGATCTCCACTATCAGCAAGTATAATTCTGTCTATTGTTTGTATAAGACGGTGACAGATCTCACCTCCAGGCGGAATGCGATTCTGCACACAGCCTGTACAAAGTCAGTTGAAGAGCTGGCGAGTGTTTTTGTGCCCTGTTGGCACGACCAAGGCTCACAGAGATCATACCCCACATGTCGGGGAAATTCTACACCCTTCTCTGTTGGCAGGAAATGGGCCACTAGTTGAAAGGTACCCATACACCTACCACTCTGTTTGTTCTCTCGTGTAATTGCGCAAAAAGCCCCTTTGCATTTTTTTGATGCATATCCAGTGTACGAGATACTTCATCACCGCCACATGCCTAATGCGTTACTTACCAGCTCCTCCAGACTGTCCGCAATGCACCCGCCTGGGCCACATGGGAACAGCGTCTAGGCACTCTGGACTCCCTTGTAAGTACAGACGATTACACACATGCCTACTATGTCTTCCACACCCATAGTGACTTGGAATGTCCGGGGGTAAATGATCCACTGAAAAGAACCATGATTTCTGCGGGCATGCAGAAATTTCACCCAGCCATAATAGGCCTACAAGAGACCCACCTACAGGGGGACACAGTAATTTTTTTTCAATATGCCTGGGTTGGAAAAGCCTATCATTCCACTTACTCCTCGTTTTCTCGGGGGGGGTAAGTGTTCTGATACACAAAGCAATAGCATACCAGGAACTGGACTCTCTCTCATTGACATATCTGGCAGATTTGTGTTTTTATACTGTAACCTATATATAATTACCATGATTCTTGCTTTTGTATACATACCCTCCCCCCCGTTCTCACGGGAGGTGCTGCAGTTACTTTTATCTTACTTAAAGGATGTCCCGGTCTTGATAATGGGGGACTTCAACTGTTATTTGGACCCTAGATTGGATAGACACCCTCCCATTGCGCCCCCTAAAGGCAGCCGGGGCACTGCCCTCAGTAGATTAATGGCAGAGGTGGGGTAGACTGACATATGGCGTAGCCGCAACCCAGACTGTAGGCAATTTTCCTGTTTCTCTATAGACCTATGTGTGGGCACCCCCAACATGGTTAGTTGCACTTCTAAAGTGGAATACTTTCCTCGGGGCGTATCGGATCACTGGCCTTATGGCTAGTCACTCAACCTCCCAGGTTATTGCCCAACCTCCCAGTTCATTGCCCGGGGCCCCTTGGAAGCTGAATGCCTTCTGGCTGAAGCTGTTTACCTCACAGGAAAGGATAGTCTCCCAGATTCGGGTCTTCTTCCAGACACACCAGCAGCACATCGATAGCCTTCAGAAGTGGGGAACCTTTAAAGCGTACCTTAGGGGGGTATTCATACATAAAATACAATTGGTTAAACGAAACTCCTCGGCACTGCTAGAGCAGGCGGGAGACTTGGTGAGACAGATGGAGCTAACATACATGACTAACCCCACTGATTCTGCAAGGAAGGCATGGATGTTGGCTCAAGTTACTTTGGACCGCCTGAGATCCTCGACTGCGGAGCGGAAGAGGTTCTTCACAAAACTGGCGTTCTATGAGGAGGAGGAGAAGACAGGACGCCTACTTGCCAAAATAGCAAAATCCCAACAGCAGTCACCAGCCATTGGGGCCATACGAGCCAAGAATGGCAAGGTGGTCAACTCACAAGAGGCAATAATATCTGAGCTGGCTAACTTCTAAATGGACCTTTATAGGTCGAGGGAAGCCTACTCGGATGACGATCTGACCACGTATTTATCCAAGATAAATTTACCCACATTGTCTGATAAGGCCAAACAACAATTAGATGCTCCGATAACTCTTGAGGAGCTTCAGATGGCGGCCAGCTCCTTCCCCACCTGTAAGGCGCCGGGTACTGATGGCATCCCTATGGAAGTATACACACAATTCGGGTAACATATATTGCCTGAACTGTTAAAGGTGTTTAATGTATGCTTAGAGGAAGGTAATCTCCCTGAATCCATGGCAAAAGCAAATGTCATTTTAGTGCTTAAACCGGTTAAGGATCCAGTTGACCCGGGCTCCTACAGGCCTATTTCATTATTACAAAGTGATGTAAAGATTCTAGCCAAAGTCCTGGCGCTCCGGGTCAATGGGATAGTATCCACCATTATCCACCAAGATCAGGCTGGCTTTATGCCACAAAAGTCCACGGCAACAAACCTAAGGAGATTGTTTATCAACATGAAACTACAAGCCGACAATGGGGGGAGCAGGGCCCTCCTGTCCCTTGATGCCAATAAGGCATTTGATAGTATAGGATGGAAATATCTATGGGCGGTGTTGATTAAATTTGGATTTGGGGAGCGGTTTGTTGCATGGGCTAAACTGTTGTATGCATCCCGCAGGCGAACATTAGAGTAGCGGATAAGATGTCAGACGCCTTTGCTCTGGACAAGGGAACGAGGCAAGGGTGCCCACTATCCCCCTGCTCTTTGCAATCGCGATAGAACCATTGGCAACACTAATAAGAGATAGCACGCAAATTCATGGATTTCAATACGGGGCCATCCATGAGAAAATCATGTTGTACGCAGACGACATGCTGCTTTTCTTGGCGGACCCCAGTCACTCACTTCCAGAGGTAATGTCCATAATAGAGCAATTTGGCAGATACTCAGGCTTGACCATAAATTGGTCTAAGTCAGCTATGATGATGTTAGACGAAGGAGGGGATGTGGCAATCCCAGTACCAGTAGTGAACAGTTTTAAATATCTAGGGGTACAAATTACGCCCAGACTTGGGGAATACTGCTCCCAAAATATATGCCCACTATTGTCTAGATTCGGGGACAGGATCGATACGTGGAACAACCTTAAGATGTCTCTGGCAGGAAAAGCTAATTTAATAAAAATGAACCTAATGCCCCAACTGTTATACTTCCTTCATAACTCACCGGTAGTAATACACCTCAAAATTTTCAGAGTGGTAAATACTCTATTTCAGAGGCTGCTGTAGAACACTAAGCCCCCTAGGATCAAGCTGGAACAGCTACAGCAGTCTAAAGACATCGGAGGGTTGGCAGTTCCCAACTCTTGGCTGTACTATATAGCGGCCCAGCTGCAACACTTGGTTGGTTCCATGTCTCATGAACCAATGGGCTCGGCTGCAAAGTTGATGCTGCTTGCTTCTGGAGCGGAGACCATCCCTATGGGACTGGAGGCACAAATGTTTAAGAGTTCTAACAAACAGACCCCAACGCTCTCAATGATACAAAAAAATCTGGAATAAGGGCAGACAGCTCCAGGGGGTACAGGGATTCACAGAATATAGTCCGATATGGGGTAACCACACATATGCAGAGCTGGATAAACTACAGCTAGACCCAAGATGGCAAGGCCATGGCGTGACTATGCTGTCCCACATATTCCAACATGGTAAACTGATGACTTTTGGAGACTTACAAACTAAATCTAACCTTCCTGCTACCTTGACTTACCCATATCTGCCGCTGCGACGGCTGCAGGGGGAGACAGTGGGGACCTTGATGATGTAATACCTGTATATGCATTGACAATCAAAAACTGTATATTTGTAACTGTGCACTGGAAGATGCTGTTTATATACTTGTTCAATAAAAACCTTTCTGATTTAAAAAAAACTCCCTTGGGTTCTTCTTCTGTTGCCCAGGATCTCCAACAACAGGAAGAAAGTCCTTTATTCTCTCCAAGCCTACAAGAGAAACTCCACCACAGGGGCGCAGCTATTCCAGGCAAGATTAGAGCTAATCCAGGCAATAATATGGGTTTGTGAAAATCCACATTGCCACATACCCACTTTGGCCTGGATACACATATGGTAACGGAACCTAATAATGGAAATAGCAAATTAACCCATGTCAGCAATACAGGGATGCCTGGGCATGTAAGTCGAGCTGCCACTAGTATCAGAGACAATGCTGTTAGAGGGACATTTCAGTGATCATAAAACCATGCGAGTCATAAAGTGCCATGTCGAGAAGTATCTTTGGGGGGGGAGGGGGGGGGCACTCAGGTCGATAGTCAAATACCATAGCCAAAGTTCAGTAAACCGAAATTAGATAGTCAGCCAAGCCAGACAGGTATCCGAAAGGATTGCAGCATGAGGCTGTGAACCGCAAGAGGATCAGGAGGGGAGAAGTGTTGATGATCAGTATACTGTAAGTGCATTGAGCAGGATGGCAGGAGAAACTGTAAATTCGTTTAACCTGTGCAACTGTGACCAAGGATCTGTTTATATACTTGTTCCATGGGCTTAAAACCTTTGGACTGGACCACTTAAGTAGCAAAAAAAAAAACTCCCTTGGGTCCTTCTTCTATTGCCCAGGATCTCCAGACAACAGGCAAGACTACTCCGCCAACTCCTTCACACTAGCCTACGTACAAAAACATAGAACCAAAAACAGGGCGCAGCACCTGAACCTTGCTACCAGAGCCTAATGACGAGCAGGCATGTCCAATCAAACAGCATATGGTCCACACTTTTATATCTTTTTTTTTTTTTTTAAATAAACCAGAAAAATGGAACAAGCAAAAATAGGAACTGGTTAGCACCATCAAGTTAAAAAAAAATTCTGTTGCCATTTCTGGCATACAATTTCTTCCTTTCCATTAAAGAAATGTACCTGACAGAGGACATCTCTTGGAGGTGCTTAGGATAGGGTTCTCAGGCTGGGAATCTGGTGTACCCTATCCAATCCAACATGGTCAGTATGGGGTTTACCCAGGGTTGTGTTTAAGATGATAGTAACCACTGCTTTTAAATAAGCTCCTACTGCCATTGGGTTGTCCCCTAGTCCAAGATTATGTGTCTTTGAGGCATAGTTGGAAGTGGATAAGGAGCTGTTGTTGGGCCTGAAAGGCTTCTTCTAATTTAGTCAGAGGTTTTTCTGTATTCTGGTGTTTAGACTTTTGATCTGTTTGGCAAATGTTGCCCTTGATCTCCTGTAATTCCCCTCTGAGTGCTGCCCATCATGAGCTGCATGTCCTCCCTCGTGAGCACAGTCTGTATCAGTGAACAAAAATCCAATTCCTCTAAAGTAATGTGGCCGCCTACAGGTGGACTCTGAGAAGGACGGTGAAGTGGCTACTGGGAGACTTGGGGTTGGTATAGGAGACAATGCTGGGCACTTTAAATCTGGTAATCTGCAGCATTAGTCATCTCACTCAGAGTGGTGCTCTGATTTTCACCCTCTGCCATGTTGGGGCTGGAGGAGCCATGTTGCTCTTGCTGGCCTGCGAGATAATAAGGTTTTAAAAAATATGGTAATAAAATAAAACCTTGGGGTTGATTTATTAAAGGCAAATAAATTGTTCACTGTGCAAGATAATTTTAACTTTGCAAGAGAATTTTCCCTTTGCTAAGTGAAAGTGGTGAAAAGTTCCTATGCAAAGAGCACTAGTGAATGTGCTGCAAATATCATCTTGTTTTGCAGAACTTGCTGCCTAACAGCACCATGGTTGAGCCACACCTCTCACTAAGATTTTATTTGAAAATGTCCACTTTTTTCCATTTCTCTCTGACAAATCAATAAAATAAGGTTTGAAAAAATGTGGTAATAAAAAAAAAATCTTGGGGTTGATTTACTAATGGCAAATAGATTGTTCATTGTGCAAGATTATTTTAACTTTGCAAGCAAATTTTCCCTTAGCTAAGTGAATGTGGTGAAAATTCCCTATGCAAAGAGTACTACATGCAAGGAAAAAAAAAACAGTATTGTTACTTGCAAAAGTTAACAGCCTATTTGCCTTTGGGTAAATTAACCCCTCCATGCTTAGAAATGCAAAAAAAAATGGTCAAGCAACATTAATCTCCTTGGCAGTGTTCCCGATTCTGGCTCGGGTTGAGTTTTTTTGTACCAGGAGCGGTAACCCCGAGCCAGACTCGGGCTTGCGTTGCAGGATACAGGGGGAAGTTACTTACCTTATCCCTTGGATCCTGCAATGTCTCCCCGCTGTGTGAGCGAGCCGTCCGCTCGCTCGATTCACACAGTGCCCGAGTGCCGCTGATCTCCGTTCCCTGCGACGTTCTGACGCACGGGAGCGGAGATCGGCGCCAAATTTAAAAAAGTTTAAAAAACACACAACACATACAGTACTGTAATCTTACAGATTACAGTACTGTATACAAAAAAATACACATCCCCTTTGTCCCTAGTGGTCTGCCCAGTGGCCTGCATGTCATTTTATATAATAAAAAGATTTTTTTCTGCCTGAAACTGGAGATTGTCCATAGCAACCAAAAAGTGTCCCTTTATGTCAAAAGTGGTTTTAGACCAGCTAGAAAACACTGATAAAAAATTAGAATCACAATTTATCATCAAACAATAAATTTTATGACAGCGACTATTCTGCAACTGAGCAAATTTCAGTGTTTTTTGATTTGATTACATTATTGAATCATTTTTATATATATTTTTATTATATTATAATTTATGATTTTGTGTTTCAAACTTTATCATACCCGGGATGTCTACTAGACTCTGGTTCGGACAGATTTAAGTGAGTTATTCATAAGAATTGCATGCCTACAATATAAAAAAACGCCAAATTTCCATGCAAAATAATTGTACCGCTTTCAGCACTAAATTCCAGACAGAATCATACCGCCAGGGAGGTTAAAAAAGAAGTACTGTTAATAGTATTATATTAAGTAAAATAGAGAATTTACTAAATTTGAGCCATAGTTACATAGTTAGTCTGGTTGAAAAAAGACACAAGTCTATCCAGTTCAACCAAGAAAAGGAAATACATTTTTTACAATTCTATATACACACACTCCTATACTGTACTCACAGTTGATCCAGGGGAAGGCATAAACCCCAGCAAAGCATGATCCAATTTGCTCCAGCAGAGGAAAAATATCCTTCCTGATCCCCCAAGAGGCAATCGGATATTCCCTGGATCAACTTTACCTATAAATATTAGTATGCAGTTATATTATCAACATTTAGGATGGAATTCAGGCCTTTTTTAAAGCAATCTACTAAGCTGGACAGAACCAGCTCTTGGATGAGTCTATTCCACATTTGCACAGCTCTTACTGTGAAGAAGCCTTTTCATATTTGGAGATGAAATCTCCCTTCCTCCAGATGTGATGACCTTAAAGTGAATAATTCAACACCAAGTTTACTTTATGGGCCACTTATGTATTTATACATGTTGATCATGTCTCCCCTAATCTGCTTTTCTCAGAAAAATTCAGTTCAGAGAATAAATTCAGTTTCCTCATAGCTGAGCTCCTCCATACCTCTTACCATGCCTCTTCTCAGCACTTTCTCTTTAATGAAAGTCATGTGTGGATAGTGAAGCAGGAGAGGGATATGCCAATTGTTTTTCACTTCTTTATTTAGTACGTCAGGTACAGTTATAGGCAGAAAAAGAAATGTAGCAGACACAGCTGAAAAGTGGTAATACACTACTTGGAAATAAACCAAAGCCAGGAAATAGTTGTACAGAACATTCTATACAGTATAGTTCTGGTGCTCCTGTCCTCATAAGTCAGTTTTGTTGTAGTAACCCAAGTAAAGTTGTATATACGCTATTAGATTTTCAAATGAGAAGTACATTTAATGGCTTGATGGACAGCATTTGAAAGTAGGGCTAAATTTCATGACAAGTTTTTCAAGAATGGACTTTTAGAGGAAGGGGGGGGGGGGTTATAGAAGTAAAAAAAAGGGGGGGGGGGCTGAAATATGTATAGGTTTGGTGAAAGTGTTTATAGTTGGAATTGAGAAGTGGGAGAGGAGAGTGGAGAGAGGGCTGCATCAGGGGTTATGGGGATGTGTTGCATTGGTCTCTGGAAATCTTTCTTACTTTTATCTAAAAGCCAGCCTCATTGATGATCATTTAGGCATTCTTGGAGTTCAGTCATATTGCACTTGGGTATTATAACTAGTCTGATATCAAGCAAGTCAGCGGGATGTGCCACTTTGTGTTTTTACAACCTACATCTGTTGCCAACATCATTTAATATGTGGAAGTCAGGGAAATTCTGGGCAGCACTGACTACATGGATTATTCAACAAATAGGATATCAAGCTGATAAACTTCAGAAAAGCAGGTCTAAACAGTTAAGAGAAGCATTGGGGTTTGTAAAAAAGAAAAGGAATCTGTGCTTTTAAAAAAAGATAATCAATATGAATTAAAATACACCAACATAGTTTAAATTGAAAGTTAAAAGATATAAAGCATTTAAAGAAATCAAGTAAATTCCTCAGTTGTGAGCATAATAAATATGCATTAAATATACAGTATATAAGAAGGGTAATATTAATATCAAAAGGAAGTCAAAATAGTAAAGTGTAAAATAGACTGTTAAGCAGGGTATACATATTTTTTTTTTTTGTTTTATTTTGTTTGAAGGAAAACAAACTGACAGATCCCTGCATCAAAACAAATGATGTGTAATGATGTGTAATGTGTAATGATCCCCCCTCCCCCAACCAGAATACACAGATCAGCACTTGCATTATGTAATGCACATACAATTGTTGGGAAATCCCAGTTCTTGGACATGTTTATACTGTAGAAGGTTTCATGTCACCAGGGCCAATAGCAGGTAAGACACCCACCACTGGGATCTGGCAATAGGTTGGATGCCCCACTGTCAGGGTACTGTGACAAGCTGGATGCCCTGCTGCTGGGGTCTGGTGACAAACTGGGTGCCCTGCCACTAGGGATCTTGCAAAGGGCTGGATGTCCAACCGAATGGACCTTCTAAGTGCTTCAACACAACGGACAGAAGAGAGGATGCTAATCTCAAGAACTGAACTCCTGAAGCAGTGGAAGCCTTTCACAAGAAAGTTTTCCTCTCTGGTCCTGTTCTTGTGAGGACATTTTCTAATCCCTTTTCCACTGAAGTGGATGCCCTGTCAGTAGGCATTGTAGCAGTTCTTTTTCAGCCCCACAATGGACCCTGCCGAGAATAACTACTCTATCAGAAATTGTGAATTACTAGCTGTTAGGCTGGCCTTGAAAGAGTGTTTGTACCTTTTAGAAGGGTGGCCTCACCAGATTACCATTTTTGTGGATCACAAGAATCTGCAGTATCTTCAGGTGGCTTATTGCTTGAACTCAAGATGGGCTCACTGGTCCCTGTTTTTCTTCCAGTTAGATTTTGTCATTACTTTAATAACGTGTATGACAAATTCTCAAGCATTTTGTCAAGCAAATGTTTTACAGAACCAAGCTGAGTTTTGGTTCTGACCACCCTTCCAAGATTCTGCCCAGGTAAAACGTTCTTGTCCTTGGGCCCATGACACTATGTTTTCTGGACATCTCGAGGTCCATATAACCGCTGTTTGTCTCTTGTTTATCCTGGTGGCTAACTCTCTGTAAAGATGTGGAAGAGCATGTGAATGCGTGTAGTCTGTGCCCACGCTAAATATCCCACTCAAGCTGTTGCAGGACCTCTATTTCCAATCCCTGTGCCCGGGGAACCATGGTGCCATACTGTCATAGATTTAATTACTTCAGCAGAAGCCTTTGCGACAATCCTTATTCAGGAGATTTTTAGACTCAGTAATATTCCTAGTTCAAATGTGTCCACTCATGGCTTACCACCCCGAAAAAAGAAGGAACTAATCAATCTCTTTGGCAGTTTCTCCAAGCTTTTGATTGGGTCGCTCTTCTGCCATAAGCAGAGTTTACCCATAATAATCATTTTAATTCCAGCATCCAACAGTCCCCTTTTTTCATTGCATATGGCAAACACCCATGTTTGCTGTTGCTGATGCCACTACAAAAATATATTTTTTTAGCTTTGGATTGATTGGAGAGGGTTTAGAACTCTTCTCAGGTTTTATTGCTGTCTGTGTTACCACCAGGGAGATTCACCCCCTCTATTTGTCCTGGTTATATTTTTCATTGAAAGTGATAGTACAAGAATATCATGCATTTTGGGTTGACATCAGAACACGATTAGATGTGAAATCTTCCAATGGAGACACTAGTTCTGTTGACCCTTGTGATACGTAGAGATTTCTTTTCTTTGGAAGGATTTCCTCTCAGTTCCTGTTTTGGCTGGGAGACAGGAAATGAATGGAGATCTCCCCAATAGGACACATATGGCAAAAAAAAAAACCTGACAGGGGTCATACCCCTCCCATACTCTAAAATGAAAAAAATAATGACACTTTAAGCCATTGGTTTTAAAATGATTTTTTCACATTCATTCTTTCTTGGATACTCCTCCTACTAAAGCATATGAGGTCCATAAAATGCTTGATTCTGAGCTTTACTGTGGGAAACTCAATTACCTAATAGACTCGAAGGGCTTTGGCCCTGAAGAAAGGTCTTGGGTCATAGCCTTTGAGGTTTCCCTTTGAAAATTGGACCTCAGAGAGTGAGGAGGCCCTGTAAAAAGGGGGGTAATGTCATACAAACCTGTTTCATGCTCTAGTGCTGGGTCTTTCCCTCTGTGTATGACTGCCAGCTTTCTGCTTTCTCCGGCAACCCAGCTAATCACAGAGGGGGCACCATCTTAATATGCAAAGATGCAGGTTACTTGGGGTTTAAGCAACACATGCAAACATTAGCAGTGGGACCCCCCTGCATTCCTAGTGAGCTCTCACTGTCTTTTCCTCTGTGACTCCAGCATTCTCTAGCACTGCCTATCTTTCCTCCTGTACTCCAGCTTGCATCCAGCCATGTTATTTCTCTGCACTCCAACCTGTACCTTCTGATTGTGTCCCCGAGCCTGTTTCAGTGATCCTTGTGTTCCACAGTCTGCATCATGCAGCAATGACTCTGGGCACCAATACCAACAACCAGTCTCCATTCAGCACACATCTGCCTGTGGGTCCAATCAAATACCTGCACTTCTTTACCAGTGTGATTTCCTGTGTGTTCCACCCAGCCTCTCATTACCAGCACCTGTGCACTCCTAGAATGTTTTCCTCCTCTGTGCTTCTGTGTGGTTCCTGTGCACTCCTAACAGTTTGGACTGTGTACCCTACAGACTTGTGATCCCAGAGTATCAGCACTGCAATGCCTCTTATCTGGTAAA
Source organism: Lithobates sylvaticus (assembly GCA_028564925.1). Lineage (NCBI taxonomy): Eukaryota > Metazoa > Chordata > Amphibia > Anura > Ranidae > Lithobates > Lithobates sylvaticus. The sequence goes on from CM053026.1 coordinate 435,212,039, forward strand.
AAAAAAAAGATGCACGCACCAGTGCTAAAAAATGAATGAGTAAGTAAGTGTACACACTGACTAGTGACCCAATTAGGGTGTGACTAACTGAATACTATGCTACAGACACCAGACAATATCAACCAATTGTAAATACCATAAATTGATCTAAGTAATACATAAAAGAAACGTAAATAAAAATAAAGTAAATTGAGTGTTCATATGTGAAATTAAAGTCCGATAATAAAAATGGCTTCAAAAAGTGCAGCAACACCCGTGCATCCAAAGAATCTCAAATAAAATGTCCTTAATCAGACTTGATCCAGGGTTGTGTAAATACTTCTGTAAACCACCACCGAGTGAAGTTGCCGCTTACCAGAATTAAATGATCCCCCGTCACAGAGGATCAAACAGGCATCCAACAAGTTAGCTGTATGAAGACCTCCACTGGAGCTGCAGACACGGACCTCCAGAGACTCCCAGCTGTAAGCTCAATGATCCTCCAGAACTCACTCCAACATGTCAAACAATGGTGTACATCATGTAAAAAGAATTAAAATGCTCCCATAGTGTGTTATCTTAGGGGGTTTATTTAAAATAAATGACAAAAACACTTACCGTATTTATCGGCGTATAACACGCACCAACGTATAACACGCATCCCAAGTTTAGGAGGGCATTTTAAGGAAAAAACGTTTTAGGAGGGAAGTTTAGGGAAAAAAAAAACTTACATTTAAGCGTCATTTGCAGCTTGCCCAGCGTAATTTGCAGCTTGCCCAGCGTCATTTGCAGCCTTGCCCAGCGTCATTTGCAGCTTGCCCAGCGCCATTTGCAGCCTTGCCCAGCATCATTTGCAGCTTGCCCAGTGTCATTTGCAGCTTCTAAGTGTCATTTGCAGCTTGCCAGTGTCATTTGCAGCCTTGCCCACGTTTAAATTTCCCGCCGCCGAGACAGACCGTGCGAGCGCCGCTGAAAAAGATCGAAGCGCCGCCGAAAAAGACTGAAGCGCCGCCGGAAAAAAAGACCGAGCCGTCTCTTCGGCTCCGCTCGCAGTCCTGCCTCCCTGCTGTTTCGGGAGCGAGCAAATTTTTTGGCGCACTGTCACCACCTTTTTGTAAGCAATCGCAGTGTTTAGGACTGTCGTGCTGTCCGTGTGTGACCGGCCGGTACACCGGACTTTAGGCTGGTCGTTTTTAACCTTGATGTAAGTGTTTTTGTCATTTATTTTAAATAAACCCCCTAAGATAACACACTATGGGAGCATTTTAATTCTTTTTACATGATGTACACCATTGTTTTACATCTTGGAGTAAGTTCTGGAGGATCATTGAGCTTACAGCTGGGAGTCTCTGGAGGTCCGTGTCTGCAGCTCCAGTGGAGGTCTTCATACAGCTAACTTGTTGGATGCCTGTTTGATCCTCTGTGACGGGGGATCATTTAATTCTGGTAAGTGGCCACTTCACTCGGTGGTGGTTTACAGAAGTATTTACACAACCCTGGATCAAGTCTGATTAAGGACATTTTATTTGAGATTCTTTGGATGCACGGGTGTTGCTGCACTTTTTGAAGCCATTTTTATTATCGGACTTTAATTTCACATATGAACACTCAATTTACTTTATTTTTATTTACGTTTCTTTTATGTATTACTTAGATCAATTTATGGTATTTACAATTGGTTGATATTGTCTGGTGTCTGTAGCATAGTTTGTTAATTCAGGCTAGTACATACTACCAGTATTCAGTTAGTCACTAGGGTCACTAGTCAGTGCGTGCACTTACTCATTCATTTTTTAGCACTGGTACGCGCAGCTTTTTGTTTGTCCATTTTGTTTTTACTGTTGCTATATACACAGTTTAGTTGCTTCTGCCCAAATTGGTTGTAATCAGATTTGTGGTACATCCACATCTTTATGTGAACCTTAGTGCAGTTTCTTTTCCCATTTTCCACAATGCCTCTTATCTGCATATTCACTTTTAGTTCCTGGTAGATGCCTGCTCGGGGGAGACAGAGGCCACAACCTGGGTGGATTCTCAGATTCTGTGCCTTGGCTCTTCCAACGGTTCACATCATTGATGTTTGGGTGAACACAATAGATTTTCCCTCTGTCTGATGCCAATGGGTGCCCTGCTTCCCTAACACTACTCATAGTATTCTTTGACTCCTCCATGGCCACTGCCTAGCTCCAGGTGTGAAACTAATTTCCGATTAGCCAGTTTTTCTCCCTAGTAGGAATGGACCCAAACTTGCAAGAAAATCACTCTGTTAAGTTCATGATTCAATCCCAGTCAAACCTATTAGCAGATGAAAAACACTGGAATCTGTGAATGAATATTACTCTGATTAATTGAAGGCTTAGCAAAATTAACCTTAAAGCGGAGCTCCACCCTAAAGTGGAACTTACGCTCATCGGATTCCTCCCCCCTTCCGGTGTCACAATTGGCACCTTTCGGGGGGGGGGTGACAGGAATCCTTTCCCACTTCCGGAAGTCCGCTGTGGCCGCGATGCGGCCGTGACGTCACCGCATGGCTCCCTCCTCCTTCTCCCTCGGCTGCCGGGCTAATAGGAGAGAGGAGCGGGGCCTCGCGCATGCGCAGTAGGGTTCCTGGCGTGAAGCCGAAAGACTACACTGCCGGGTTACCTTACCTGCAATGGCAGCAGCAGCACCCAACAGCTGATGGAGACATCAGCTGCGGTGCTGACATCGAGGGACTGCAGGACAGGTAAGTGTCCATTTATTAAAAGCCAGCAGCTGCAGTATGTGTAGCTCCTGGCTTTTAATTTTTTTTTCCCCAGAACACCCCTTTAAATATTGTTTCTGAATAAACAAACCAGCGCTCAATGGACTGGATAATCAAGCAGGAGAACCACAACAGTCAATCATGCCATAAATAAGAACTGATGTTTATTTACTCAATACTCAACCAAATAAGGCAGCAATACCACACTGGTTGCCATGGGTGTTGAAGAGGGGCGCCAGTGTCCATGCTGTGAGGGATGGAAGCCTGGTCCAGGGTGGGTCCCTGATAGCTAGGACCGGGGAGCACCTGCGTGTCTTGGAGATGTCACTGCCAGTCGCTGCCAGTCACTGCGAGGTGGTGTGAACCGACCAGGAAGCAGAGCCGAGGGATCCTCTGTCACTGCCTGTGGAGATATCACTACCAGTCGCTGCGAGGTGGTGCGAACCGACGGGTAGCCAAGCGGAGGAATTGGCACACCTGGATGACGTAACTCTGCGACAACAAAAGCGAATGAAGAGAGGAAGATGGATGCTCATCAACCAGCGTGGAATGCAAGCACGTCTGTTGCAGTGATGAAGCATTTTGCGCGCATGCGCTTTGTCAAAGTCATGTATAGAATGGCAAACAGAAAATATATACACATTGTGTAAACATATGGGAGAAGAGAGTGGGCAGAGCTGTTTTTAAATCTTGATGTACTTATTAACCCCTCAATGCCCTTACAATAGATGTTACAATGACTGGATTAGAGACCACATTCTCTGTTATATTATGAATTTTAAAATGAGCAGTCACTAAAACAGAACTACACTATTAAAAAATATACAGTATCTCACAAACGTGAGTACACCCCTCACATTGTTGTAAATATTTTATTATATCTTTTCATGTGACAACACTGAAGAAATTACACTTTGCTACAATGTAAAGTAGTGAGTATACAGCTTGTATAACAGTAAATTTGCTGTCCTCTCAAAATAACTCAACATACAGCCCTTAATGTCTAAACCGCTGGCAACAAACGTGAGTACACCCTTTAGTGAAAATGTCCAAATTGGGCCCAAAGTGTCAATATTTTGTGTGACCGATGTTATTTTCCAGCACTGCCTTAACCCTCTTGGGCATGGAGTTCACCAGAGCTTCACAGGTTGCCACTGGAGTCCTCTTCCACTCCTCCATGACGACATGAGCTGGTGGATGTTAGAGACCATGCGCTCCTCCACCTTCTGTTTGAGGATGCCCCACAGATGCTCAATAGGGTTTAGGTCTGGAGACATGCTTGGCCAGTCCATCACTTTTACCCTCATCTTCTTTAGCAAGGCAGTGGTCATCTCATGCTGCATACACACCATCGGACAACAAATGTTCGATGGGAGCTCGTTGTCAGAAATTCCGACCGTGTGTAGGCTCCATCGGACAATTTCTGTCGGAATTTCCGACAAACAAAATTTGAGATCTGGATCTCAAATTTTCCGACAACAAAATCCGTTCTCGTAAATTCCGATCGTGTGTGCACAATTCCGACGCACAAAGTTCCACGCATGCTCTGAATCAATTACGAGACGGAAGCACTCGGTCTGGCAAAACTAGCGTTCGTAATGGAAATAGCACATTCGTCATGCTGCAAATTTTTAACTCATTTAATGCAGCGCATTCTCTTCTTCTTTATAATGCTAGAATAATGAAGTTGTTTTGCTGCTGATATTCACACAGAGTTCTGAAAAAATGATTTCTTTATTATTTCGCGTGATCGCCTGAATAATATTAGTTATTTTTTTCGTCAGACCTCCATAATAATGTTTTGTATTTATTTTTATGGTGATTTTTTTTTTTTTTATCAAGATCTCCTGTTTTATTTATTTTTTTCTAGTGATATCCATAATATTTTTTTTCATTTTGTGTGTCAAGTTACCACAACACCATTATTATCTTGTATTTTTAACCTCAAGGAGGTTGGTTGGTGTCCCTTGTTAATTTTACATTGTATTTTTGAAATGTACCTGCCTACTCACAAACAAACTGTCCTTTTTGAAGTAAAACACATAGCCAAGTATTTAAAAAAAAAAAAGCCATTTATTATGGGTCATAACAAAATAAAGAGGAAAGCAACGCTGGATAAACTGGTGAAATTTGCAAAGCCTTTGTACCCCAGGGCACACATCAAAACTACAGGGGGTCCCCTACTTACAAACATCCGACTTACAACACGACTCCTACTTACAAACGAAGGGAGACAACAGGAAGTGAGAGGAAATCCACCCCTAGGAAGGGAACTTCACTCCTGTAAGATTTAATATGGGAAAAAGGTGTCTCCACTGATGCTTTATCACCAGTCCATGTTTCCCTAACAACCCAAAATTTTCAAAATCCAATTGTCATTGGGACAGAAGGTGAGGTTAAATCTTCTGAACAGGGCACAGACAGCAAAACAAATGTTACAGGGGTGATAACCCTTCTCTATGTAATCTAAAAAACTTAAAAATAGATTTTTGGCTGGAGCTACACTTAAAAAATTTACCTGTTCCGACTTACAAACAGATTCAACTTAAGAACAAACCTACAGTCCCTATCTTGTTTGTAACCCGGGGACCCCCTGTATTTTACAGGCAAAATTGGTGGCCTGAGGAGTCCATATAATAGTGAGCACAATCCGGTCCAGGAGTCCAAGAGATCAGGAACAGCAGCAGATGACATATATGTCCCCAGGCTGTGGTCATACAACAGCCTGCATCTTTTGCCAGACCAGACTGAACCCAGACCATCACACTCCTGTCTTCCTTAGACGCTTCCTTCCAGGCTGTGGCTCTGATGTTTGAGTTGTGGCAGGAGGTGAAGGAGGACGATGGTCGACCTCCTGGCTGCCACTTACCACCGCCACCTCCTGGCTGAGGCTTTCCTATGTATGAAAAACGAATGTTAACAAATATAAAAGACTATCATTCTGAACCCAGCATTTTTCATTCTTGTCCCAATCCTTTTTGGCCACTACTGTCTATTGATATGCAAACCACTTTGTTAAATCAGCAATTAGTGATCAATAATAACATCTAGTTAACATCATTCATTTTACGACAAGACATATGTTGAACAATGCTCTACCTGACTCAAGCTGGGCTCCTCCACATCTTCCTGGGTGAAAGGCCCAGGTTAGACATCGGAAGCCTCAGCTGAGGTGGAAGGAAGCCTTGAAGGAAGAGTGGAGAGTGCTGGCCTGGGTTCACTCTGGTCTGACAGAAAATGCAGTCTGTCATAGTACCACAGCCTGGGTACATAAACGTCATCTGCTGCTCCTGATCTCTGGGAATTCTGGACCTTATTTCACTCCCTAAGATAAGTACTCCTCATGCCAATTTTGGCCTTCAAATAGGTGATGTCTGCTGTGGGGATCATCGGCTTCACAAATTCAAGCAGTTTCTCCAGCGCTGCCTTCCTCTTCTTATCTTATTAAAAAACGGGTGGTTCACCTGCCACAGACAGGGCGCAGTATGAGAGCACATGGCGGAGAAAAAGCAAGTGCATGCAGACAGCAGCAGCAGCAACGATGAAAGGCCTGAGCCACGAACGTCCCTATCCCGGAAGAGATTTTAGGCCTGAAATATGTTCTTTATAGAGATGGTGGACATCTTGAAGAGGGCCGACTATGATAGGAAGCATGGACCTTACCCAAACCCAAATGTGAGAAAGGCCAAGATCATGACTAAAGTTGTGAAAAGTCTGCACAGGAATTTTGGGGTACGATGATCCAAGGATCAATTGAGGAAACACTGGTCAGACCTGAAATTGAGGGAGCATAATCAGTACAGAAAGAGAGTTCTTCAAAAAAGTAAGTGGTTGTCATGTGTTCCTATTATTAGTATTACTTGCATGCTGCTCCATGTGCTTTTCTTTACTGTTGTACAGTTTAAAATGGCAACTTTCAGGTCCGTGGGCACAGTAATCGTTCGTAGTATACATCGTTTGTTTACCCACTAATACAATGTTTTTTTGGCAGATGCAGGCTAACTACATTTGTTCATGCCTATTTGTATTAAAAGAAGCTTGTTGTCTAGATGGGTTTGTAACTAGAATGAAATGCAAACTTGATTCAGTGTAAGGAGAGGACACTCAGCAGCTGTTTACACATATGGACACAGGAGCACTAGTGTGGGAAACCAGAACACCCTTTTTAGGGTGTCCCACACAGGTGCTCCAGGGGATACTAGGGGTGTCTCAATGTGTGAAAATTGTACAAAAAAGTGTAAGTATTCCAGCTTTATAAAGGGAAAAACATAATGTCTTCAGCTTGGAACTCTGCCAAAAAAGACAATTGTACGACACTTCCAAGCAATGTTTCATATTACTATTTCTCGCCTCAAATATCTGTGTGCTAAGAATACCTTTATTTTATTCACATAGGGGAGAAAATACTTGGGACATCTGAGGACACCAGGGACCCACCACCTCCTAAAGAAAAGGAAATCCCCACACCACAACCAGAAGATGTGGAGGAATAAGAGGTTTATGAGGTGGGTGAAATAATGACCACAACAGGTGAGTGTCTGAGACCACAGCTTCAGGTAATAGATGGATGCCTGCATATATAATACATGGTGTGTTTTTCTATTTTAGGTGATGTGGATGTTGTGGAAGAAGAATCTCATTTCAAGTGCACACATCCTCATCAGGGAGATCATGGTGTGCAATCGTGATTTACAGAAGATCAAGGAAGACATCAATGATGTGGAAAAAAACCTCAAAAACATCATTGATGTTTTAGGCAGAATCTAAAACACCCCAAGATTCTTCTAGTTTATTTGTATTTTTATTATTTTCACACATTTTAAATATGTTTTAAAGAAAGCTAATTTTTGAAAGATGCACACAGTGTGTCAACATGTGCTATCTGCCATCATATGGATATCAAGGTACGCATTTTGGGGGTGCAACCCCTTCCTGACAACTAAAGTAGATGAGAGGAAGGGGTTGCACCCCCGAAACACGTCCATTGATCCCCCATGATGGGAGCTAGCACATGTTGACATTAGGCATGGGATCAGGAGCGAAATCCACATTTTGACTCCCAATTTGTGTGCATCTTCAAAATGTGGCTTTTACAGGGGTGACATCACCCCATCTGATGAAGGCAATATCAACACAGTTTGGACATACTAATATCTGATATTGCCTTCACTTTGTCAGTTCCTGAGTTGTGTATTGTTTTATGGTTTTAATCATGCTTGTTTTAACACAAAAAAGGCTATTTGTACTGTCAAAAACAAAAATGTTATTACTAAAATATGTTGGTTTGTTCAAAAACCCTTTTCTAATGCACATGTGAATGTGCACAGAGTAAAACTTTTTCTACTCAACAATGCTCAATATAATTTTGTTGGACTAAGTTGGTGTTTACACTGAAAAGGGGGTTATTTACTAAAGGCAAATCCACTTTGCACTACAAGTGCACTACAAGTGCCGTTTCAAGTGCAGTTTAAAGTGCACTTGTGCAGTGCACTTGGAGTGCAAAGTGGATTTTCCTTTAGTAAATAACTCCCACAGTGCTTTAGAATTTGCCATAAATCATGCCATTTTCGTGACTCACCAAAATTAATTCATGGTGCTGAAAATTATGTATATTTTTATCAGTAATGCATTACATACAGTAACAACAAAAACAAAGTGTGTGTGTAGCAGACCCACAACATAATAATAGTTTGCTGAAGAAGAGATTGTCACCTCATGTATCAAATAAATTACGTTTGCACTATTGAAGAAAATGGGCAAAAAAAAAAGCCACCTAGGAGACAGCTAAAAGAAACACAAGCAGTAAATCAAAGGAAATATTATTTCAGTTTAACTAAAAAAAAATATTTTAAAAAGTTTATTAAAAATTTTCTGGCATATCAATGGCCCCCCTACCTGCAAAGTACTCCATATATTTTATACGGACCTCACGTGCGCTTTGGGGGGGAAGCACTGAAAACCAGATACAAACCTACCACAAGCACAAACTAAAGAGCAGTAACGATCTGAAAAGCACGGGGCTGAAAATCATGAATCGTCTCTCACCAAACTTCTACTAACACGAGATAAACACGAGATTAGCAGAAGGAGCCCAAAGGGTGGTGCGCTGGCTATTGAACTTCCCTTTTATAGTGCCGTGGTACGTGTTGTACGTCACCGCGTTCTTGACGTTCGGAAGTTCCGACATTTGTGTAACCATGTGTATGCAAGACAAGTTGGAGCCAACATCCATTGGAAACAAAACATGGATTTTGTTGTCAGAAAATCCGATCGTGTGTACGCGGCATTAGAGGTGTGTCGTTATGTTAGAATATTGCCCTGTGGCCCAGTTTTTCGAAGGGAGGGGATCATGCTCTACTTCAGTATTTCACAGTACATGTTGACATTCATGGTTCCCTCAATGACCTGTAGCTCCCCAGTGCCGGCAACACTCATGCAGCCCCAGACCATGACACTCCCACCACCATGCTTGACTGTAGGCACCTGATCTGGTAAGGGTACCTTCACCACTTCATATCTATATACCCAAAGAATGAATTGTCTTAGAGAAGATTGATCCAGCTTGAAGGCATATTCTATCGTGACCCCTTGGGAGTCTCCAGGGACTATACCATCACAGTGTTTTATATCAGTCTGTGGTCTCTTGATAGAACCTTATACCTAACCCATTGATATGACCTTCTTTGGACTAATATAGCACCACTCGTGGAATGTTATGGTTTAATGCAGTAAAAACGGTGGATCTTCACCTTTTATTTTGCGGATTTTAACCGTATACTTCTGTATATATTGTAACTCGGTTGACCATAGACCCGAGAAGCTTTCCCTCAGAGGATAGTGCTCCATTCAATATACTTGCAATTTTCTTTTAATTTTTTATTTCTCTCATTTTCTCTGCAATTTTATGTCTTGCGATTTTTGACATTGTACATCCAAATCGAAAATCACAACCCCCTGGGATTAGATTATACATTCGTATAACCATTTAATCGCAGTTTACTGCCTTTTCACCTAGATATCTATATTTGTAACTTTTGCTGTATAGATGCGACTTTGCACAAAAACGCATAGCTAAACTGTTTTAGATTTGATAACTATATTCCTTATAAGAAATTATCTGGGGCCTATCTGAACTTGACTGCATGGTTTACTGTGTAGATGTTGAATTCTAAGTAAACACTAGTACAGTTTTGCATAACTGTTTAGGCTGACGTTAATCACATCAGAACTATATACATAATTCTAATATACACACTCACTGTATTGCACCACTATAACAGGACGGTTTAATAGTCCGTCCTCTCTAAACTTCTTCTTTCTATTTTTTTTAGATTTAACACATTCACATTTAAACTCGAAATCGCATGAGCATTCTAGCTGGTCTGTACACCACACTGTATCACAACATGAGTCTAGAACTGTGAAACGTTATTATACACTAGACATTCACACTACCTATGGTAGCTTGTTTTTATCACGCTTTACTTGGATTTACACCTTATGAGTCTACGATCCTTCTCACGTTTGGATCGTCTCATTGATATAGGTTGTTAGATCCCCCTTTTTTTTCTCACTCACGTTACACGAGTGATTCTCTCAGTATAAGATATACCTGTTATGCATTGCTGCTCACAGGTTTTCAATCTCCTGTGCCGCTTTGTGCAAAACAGGGACATTTATCTTTTTATATCTTTTTGATGTACTGATCCATACAAGCGCTGCACGTTTTAATGTTTTATGTTTTGCACAATTGAGTCTGATTGCCGTGCTAGCAGCTAGACATATTCTTTGTTTGGCGCAGTATCCCCTTTTACACATTTTGGTTACACTTTAAGACACACTTGTCTTTGTACTCCTCACCTGGTTGCCCCCACACGCTTGACACCATCTGAACCAAATACGTTTATCTTGATCTCAGACCACAGGACATGGTTCCAGTAATCCATGTCCTTAGTCTGCTTGTCTTAAGCAAACTGTTCGCAGGCTTGCATGTGCATCATATTTTGAAGAGGATTCCTTCTGGGACGACAGCCATGCAGACCAATTTGATGCAGTGTGCGGCGTATGGTCTGAGCACTGACAGGCTGACACCCCCACTCCTTCAACCTCTGCAGCAATGCTGGCAGCACTCATTAGTCTATTTCCCGAAGACAATATGGATATGACGCTGAGCACATACACTCAACTTCTTTGGTCGACCATGCCAAAGCCTGTTCTGAGTGGAACCTGTACTGTTAAACCACTGTATGGTCTTGGCCACTGTGCTGCAGCTCAGTTTCAGGGTCGTGGAAATCTTCTTTTAGCCTGGACCATCTTTACGTAGAGCAACAATTTTTTTTTTCAGATCTTCAGAGAATGCTCCCTGTTCACACCTGGGACCTTGTAACACTAACTAGTCACATGACACCGGGGAGGGAAAATGGCTACTTGGGCCCAATTTGGACATTTTTACTTAGGGGTGTACTCACTTTTGTTGCCAGCAGTTTAGACATTAATGGCTGTGTGTTGCGTTATTTTGAGGGGACAGCAAATTTACACTGTTATACAAGCTGTACACTCACTACTTTACATTGTAGTAAAGTGTCATTTCTTCAGTGTTGTCACATAAAAAGATATAATAAAATATTTACAAAAATGTGAGGGGTGTACTCACTTTTGTGAGATACTGTATATACGTTCTACCGAAAGTACACAAGAACCCTGTTAATCCTCCAGGGAGGCCAATTATCAGTGGGTTGGTTTCCATTACATCCCCTATTGGAAGGTATATCAATGGCTTTCTACAACCATTGATGTCACAAACCCCCTCTTATATAAAGGATTCCTCACAAGTGATTCAGCTTCTGGGCGCCTTAGAGTGGAAAGAGAGTTACATCATGGCCACCGCCACTTCTCTTTATACTACAATTTTCCAGTCTGATGGCCTGGAGGCTGTGGATATGTTTTTGAGTGGAGATACCAGTTTGATTTTTTCCCAAAAGGAATCTATATTGGACCTATTGAGGTTCGCCATGACCCACAATTACTTCTGGTTCGGAGGGACCCATTACCTCTAAAACAGAGGGGTTGCCATGGGTGCCAAATTCGCACCAAGCATGGCTAACCTATGGATGGCCAAATGGGAGGAGGATGTCGTATATTCCAATAGGCGACCGGAATTGGTCTTCTGGGGAAGATATAAGATTGTTGCCAGTGGTTTAGACATTAATGGCTGTGTGTCGAGGTATTTTGAGGGGACAGCAAATTTACACTGTTATAAAAGCTGTACACTACTTTACATTGTAGAAAAGTGTAATTTCTTCAGTGTTGTCATATGAAAACATATAATAAAATATTTACAAAAATGTGAGGGGTGTACTCACTTTTGTGAGATACTGTATATACATATATACACGTAATAATCAATTCAAACCATTGCTATTGATCCGATATTTTGTGTTATAATAGGTAAAGGAGATCAAAGGAATAAACTCTATTGATTGGACTTTAAGGAAGTAAACAAAAATAAAAATAAAAACAGAATAAAAAAAAAAAATGTCAATTAAAATAAAATTAATAATAAGAATAAAAATAAAAATAAGAATAAGAATGAAAATAAAATGTGAAATGAACATAAAAATGTGTGAATAAAGGACAAAACCAATAGTGGTAGGTGGGCAATATGATGATGCATGATGATTAAACCCCAGACTCCTTAAGAGAATTATTGGTTAAACTATGCTATGCATTTCTAAGTCTTCGTTGAGGCCGTTAGGTGATAAATATCCAAACATATAAATCCAAAAAGTCTCCCTTCTACATAGGAGGGAGAATCTTTCGTTATCGGTAAGTAAGCTCATAGGGATGGCCTCAATCGCTAACACTTCTAGGTAATTGATGTCTTTGTTATGCACCTAATGGAAATGGCACGGAACACTGTGTTCATCACATACCTTCTTGATGAATCTGCAATGCTCACTCATATGTATGGTATGTCCCACGTACAGTTGATAGGAGGTTGCAGAATGTAAATAACAAAAATCTGTTCAAGTTATGAATTGTTTAATCTGAAAAACTTTGCCCTTACCATTAGTAATGTTTGAACAACCGTGTGTTATAAATTGACAGGTCGGGCATCCTCTTTTTCTGCACTGGAAGATATCCAATACTGGCCATTTGTTCAGGACTTGTAATTTACTCGGAGCCAGAATGTTTTTTATTGTTCTTGCTTTCCTGAACGTGATTTGGGGAGCTACTGGCAGGACTGCGGCTATTCGCTGGTCTAACTGTAAAATCTTGTAGTGTTTCTGAACAATTCTCAAAATGGACCTGTATTTATTATTGTAAGTCCAAACAAACCTTTACGTGTTTCTCTCGTTTTCTTTTACGGTAGTTTTATTTTTAGATTATGTTAGATAAAAGCATCTTTTGCATCACTGTCCCGTGTGTAAGGTAATCCTGCACTTTGGAGCAATTCCTCCTCAACCTATTGAACTGCCCACTCGGGATATTTTTTTTCCATGTGGGATGATGGCAGCTTGAAAAATGAAGATATGATTTCCTACTTGTGGGTTTGGTATGATTATTGGTATTAATGCTATATTGGTCATGAGACCACTTTCACACTGAGGCGCTTTTCAGGCGCTTTCGCGCTAAAAACAGCGCCTAAAAAGCTCACGAAAACTTATTTCCATTAAAATCAATGAACGCTTTCACACTGGGGCAGTATGCTGGCAGGGCTGTGAAAAACTCCCCTCCCCATTGAAATGAATGGAAAGCTCTTCAAAAGCGCCTGAAAAGCACTTCAAAAGCGCTCAGTGTTTTTACTGGAAGTTTAGAAGCACTTCAGTGTGAAAGTGGCCTAAGACAAAACCAGATTTAAAAAAACAACTCCTTCGGGTCCAATACATGCGCAAAAGACAGACCCAAAGGGTTGGTATTGCAGTGGGCTACAAAGGGGAGCCGCCATCCAGGGCCGCCATCCCAAATGAGTAGGATGTCATCAATATATCTGCCATAGAAGACAATGTGCTCAGCAAAGGGGTTGTTGGCCCAGATGTGTCCCTCCTCCCAGTAGCCCATGGTTAAATTGGCATACACAGGGGCAAAATTTGCCCCCATAGCTGTGCCCTTCAGTTGTAGATAAAAACGATCCAGAAAGATAAAATAATCATGCCTCAAACAAAACTTGATACTGTTTAACAAGAATTTTGCTTGTTTTGAATTCATATCCCCATTTTTAGTCAAAAAAGCATTGTACGGCTGTATGGTCTACTTCATGGGGTATAGATGTGTACAAAGACGTCACATCTAAAGAGGGTCACATATAACCATCTTCCCAAGAATAAAATTTGAGGATATCAATAATGTGACTTAAATCTCTAATGTATGAGGGGAGCTACAAGACTATGGACTGTAGAAAAAAATGTAAACAGACAAGCCACTGGTGAAGCTATTGGTACTTGCCACTATTGGTCTTCCTGGTAGGGGCTCACCAGAGACTTGTTTACTTTGGGGAGATGGTGAAAGTACGGGGTGCTACATTTGGGGTGGAGCAAAAATTGCCTGAATGCTTCATTAAGATAGTCTATTCTATTCTGAACAACCAGACTACCCACCTTGGTCTGCTTGTTTTATACTGAAATCCTTGTTGGATGTCAGATCTTTTAGGGCCCGACGTTCAGCCATAGTCAGATGTTGATCGGCACCTTTCGTAGAAGCGTCACAGAGTTTCAAGAAATCCTTATAAACTGCCTGATAGTAAGTCTCGATATAGGGACCTTTTGCATGTGCCGGATAAAAAGTGGACTTAGATTGAAATGTTGTGTGTATGATGTCTGGATCAAGAAATGGGCCAGCAGACTGACTTTCCATATTACTTTCTACCCATAATTCTTCCAGAACATTCAGAATCTCCTCATTGGATGGGGGGGGGGGGGGGATCATCTGATTGTTTCTGATGTAAAGAGATTTGTGATGGATCAATTTTATTTTTGATGCAATTATCATTGGGATAATGTTGTGTTGAGTAAGAAGACGCATGAATTTGAAAAGACCAAATTTATTGGTCCCAATGGATGGAGAAAAACTGAGCCCCTTCTTAAGCAAAAGGAGTTCAGGTGGTGTGAGGGTGTATGAGAAAAGGTTGCATATCTTTATTGTCCCTTCCTCTAGATTATTTCCATCCTTTCTTTTTTGTTTAATCTTGAGGCATGAGCCTCCTCTTCGTCCCCATTTAATTTTCTTTCTGAACTCTCTTTAAGGTTGTACTAAAAAATTAGGATCTTCTAGGAGTGTGTTGGCATTGGTATCAGCAGCAGGTATAGAATTGTCTGAAGAGTCCTGGGATTCGGGGCAAGCTCCTTCTTTGATGTAATCATCAAGATCTTTTGACAAGGGACTGTACCTGTTGTGTATAGATATTGTGTCAGGGCTGGGCTCAGCCCTTCCTTCTCTGAGCTGGCCGCACAGCTGTCGGCTAATTACCAGCTCCTATCTCTGCACAGTGACTCACCTGTTCATGTTATCCTGCTCATCAGTCCTGCCTACTTAAGCCGTCCAGCCCAGAAGATCTCTGCCTTCACCTTTGTCACAGTCTGACACTTTTGTCTCATTCTGATTCATGGTTTCTGACATATTGTAAAGTTAGAAGACTGTATGTTCATACCATTACTCAATGGCACCAATGAGGCCATTGGGTTCCTGGGTGAGGAGAGGCTAGATCGGAGATGAAAGAGGCTCCATGCTAGACAATGGTGAGCTCTTGTCTGTCTCTGTCTCAGGTCTGGTACTAATGGGGATGGAGGCTGCCTCTTTATCAATATGCAAAGATTTTGCATAGGACGTTAGGCCCTTTGAATAATTATGATTATATCCTTGTGAATGGCTACATTTCTTTTTCTGTTTATTCCTATTCTTCTTGATTTTATTGGTTGACAAATTGGTGGAGATGCCAGTTGTCCCACGCATTCCATGTGTTGTATTTACTGAGTGGTCCTGTATGGGATGCTTCCATTCGAAGATTCGTAAATTTTTGTAGTCAGTAATATCACGTTCAAGATTATTTGTTTTCTAATTGATTAAATTATCCTCATTCTTTTTTACATCATTTTCTAGGACATTTTCCCATTTGGGGTAAAGACAAGAGGAACTGAACTCTTTAACTTTTCGATCCCTTTCTTGTACTTGTTGTGCCAACTTTAATTTTCTTTCTCTCTGTTGTACAAGGATTTTGATCCATTTGATAGTACAAAATTCAGCAACCAATCTCCACTCTTTGATGAGGTCATCGTCCAAGAAACTGCATTGCTTCTTGATATGAAGACCTCTAGGTGTGATGCCCAAATCCAAGTATTTTTGCAAAAAAGCTAAATTCCACCACCAGGTGTTTTCAGATTGTTTAGCATCTTGTAATTGAAGAAAAGTCTTTCTCATATTAATTTTCAAGGCCTCGTATGAGGTGGTTTCTTATTTGAATACCCTTTGGGTACCATCTTTATGGGTATTTTTTACTTTGTGTACAATTATTAACAATATTCTCGAAAATTCAACTTAAGCCTGCTGGATCTATCGGTGGCTATTATGAGAAAAAAAAGCAAAAAACAAATGTTGTATTCAAGGATGAGATTGTAAGGGCTTACCTTTGTTGGAGTCCATATTGCAGAGATGTATGCTCTGAGGTAGGAAACAGGATCATTAATCAGAAGGCCATGAGTTTAAGACCAGCCAGGGCCACCTGGGATGCGACCCCGCCTGGCTGTCTGCTTGGCACGGTAGGGACCGTGACAGTTCCCCCCCTTAAGAATGCCCCCCGGGAGGGAACAGTTTGTCAAAAACATCCATACCACAAGAGTCAATAGAAGTGTTATAGAACTTCTCCTTAATCCCTTTGGGCTTTTTCTTTGTCTTTGCTGGGGAAACTTTTGTCGCTAGTAAAGCTCTTTCAAAAAACTCCAGATCCTTCTTAAGGACCACGGTCCCATTCGAGGCATACGTGCAGTCAGGAGAAAGAACTTCAAGCAGGGGCACAGGAACTTGAAGCGGAGGTGGAACCTCAACTGGAGACACAGGAACTTCAACTGGAGACACAGGAACTTCAACTGGAGACACTGGCACAGAAACTTCAAGCTGGATAGCAGGCAGAGATTCAGGGGTAGCAGGAAGGATCCCAATAGTACCCACTTGGAGAACCTTTGGCAGAGGTGGGCGAATTGGGCAGAGAGAGATTAGGTGCCCTCTACCCCCACAGTAAAAACAAAGACTGCAGTCTTTTCTCCGCTCTCTTTCACCTTGAGATAGCATGGGCCGGATGGCCCTGAGCTCCATGGGTTCCACATCTCCCAGGGAAGGTGTGCGTGTAACCACAGGAGCATCTAGGCTTTGCGGGGAAAGGGCTTCATGGCTTGGCACATACCGAGATGGCATGGAGTCGTATCTGTACCGTGTATTCCTGTCCCTGGATACCCGTAGGCCATGTGTACAGAGAGCAGACTTGGGAGCACTGGATTTCTTTAAAGCAGGAATGTAAGAGTCCAGAGCAAACATGAAAGCTTGCCAGCTGTCCAAGACTGGACTCCCCTCCTGTAAACGCTGATGAGCCCAAGTTTTGCATTGTCCAGTGAGCAGGTTGATGGAAGCACGAATCTTAATATAGTCGGTGGCATAGGTCATAGGCTTAAGGGCAAACAACAGCTCACAATCCATCTTAAAAAAAAAGAAGGATGCACGATTACCATCAAACTTCTCAGGCATCAAAACAAATGGTTCCGGTCATGCAGGTTCCAGGGTTGGGCGTACTGTGCCTTTAAACAAGCGGACTTCTTGCAGAAACTCAGAAACTGTCTGGCCCAGGCTGGAGACTTGAAGGGCAAGGGAGGTGAGCATCTTGTACATCTATGCGGATTCCATGATGGTCAGTTCATTATGTAAGGGCTTAACTTTGTTGGAGTCCATATTGCGGAGATGTATGCTCAGAGGTAAGAAACAGGATCATTAATCAGAAGGCCATGAGTTTAAGACCATCCAGGGCCACCTGGGATGCGACCCCGCCTGGCCGTCTGCTTGGCACGGTAGGGACCGTGACAGAGATACAATAAAACCTAAAACTACATATACTATCTACCTAAAACGTAAAATGTTCAAGAAAAGTACTTATGCTCTATAATATGGAATATTTATGGAATATTACAAAAAAGACTCCATGATATATTATTTGTAAAATAAGTTCTACTCATATGAATAAGGACATGAAAATAAACATAAATCCAGATGTCAGTGTAAGAAAAAAGTTACTTTGACGACAATGGTCCATAGTTCAGAACAAAGGGATGTGGATGAACACAGTGTTCCGTGCTATTTCCATCGGGTGCATAACAAAAATCAAATTAATTGCCTAGAAGTGTTAGCGATTGAGGCCATTCCTAGGCGCTCACTTACCGATAACAAAAGATTCTCCCTTCTATGTAGAAGGAAGACATTTTGGATTTATAGGTTTGGATCTTTATCACCTAACAGCCTCAACGAAGACTTGGAAATGCATAGCACAGTTTAACCAATAATTCTCTCAATGAGTCTGGGGCTTATTCATCATGCATCGTCATATTTCCCATCTACCACTATTGGTTTTGTCTTTTATTCACATTTTTATTTTTATGTTCCTTTCCAATTTTATTTTTCTTATTTACTTATTATTTTAATTTCTATTTTTATTTTCATTTTTGTTTTTCATTTTTATTTATTTTTATTTTCACTTCTATTTTGATTCAGATTTTTATTTTCATTACCATTTCATATATTCTGAATCGCATCAATAACTTCATGGTTTGAATTGATTATTACACATATATATATATATATATATATATATATATATATATATATATATATATATATATATAGTGTAATTCTTTTTTAGTGGCTGCTCATTTTAAAATTCAGTCATTGTAACATCTATTGTAAGAGCATTGAGGGGGTTAAGAAGTACCTCCAGATTTAAAAACAACTCTGCCCACTCCCTGCCCCCATATGTTACCACAATGGGTATATATTTTCTGTTTTCCATTCTATCTGTGACTTTGACAAAGCACATGTCGTCATGACAACAGACGAGCTTACGTTCCACACTGGTTAACGGGCATCCATCTTCCTCTCTTTATTCCCTGTTAGTGCCGCACAGTTACGTCATCCAGGCGCGCCGATTCTTTGACTCAGCTCCCCAGTCGGGGTCACACCACCTTGGCAGTGACACCTCCACAGGCAGCTATAGGGGATGCACTGGTTTGGCTC
Organism: Lithobates sylvaticus; assembly: GCA_028564925.1. NCBI lineage: Eukaryota > Metazoa > Chordata > Amphibia > Anura > Ranidae > Lithobates > Lithobates sylvaticus. The sequence continues at coordinate 435,231,024 of CM053026.1, forward strand.
CCTGGTTGGTTCACACCACCTAGCAGCGACTAGCAGTGACATCCCCAAGGCACGCCGTTCCTCCCAAATCCTGGCCATCAGGGACCCACCCTGGACCAGGCTTCCATCCTTCACAGCATAGACACTGGCACCCCATCCATGTTCAATTGGCTGGTCTTCTGGATGGTATTAACCCTTCAATGCCCATGGGAACCAGTGTGGTATTGTTGGCTTATTTTATCCTCTTTATCACCATTTTTCATTTCATAAATAAACATTAGTTCTAATTTATGGCATGATTGACTCTTGTGGTTCTCCTGCTTGATTATCCAGTCCATTAAGCGCTGTCCACTGGTTTGTTTTTTCTATGCTACATTTTCCACATGTTATTGGTCAGCTGCACTGGCTCTGAGTGAGTAATTTTTATTTATTTTTTCACAATGAGTGAGTTCTATCCTCTCAGGTGTTCACACTATTTTTTGATCCACATTTTCTAGCGCTTGAGGAACAGTGTTTCTTTTAGGATTTCTCCTCTAGAGAGTCATCCCGAGACTGAGAAGATACACAAGCCTTACAAACTCTTTTCAATTTACTTGTATAACGGTGACAAGCTACATTGGAATAGTAAGAGGACTGTGCATCTAAACCATCATAAACCCTTCACATCCATGTGTTGGTGTGGTAAATTTTAGGTTAATAAAATATTACAAACACTGGCAAGTAACATTCAAATGTTTTTATAAATACAATACACAATGGTGGGAGACGTATATAAGGTAAAAATTAAATAAAAATAAACAACCTTTCTGAAAGAATATAGTGAACAAAGATAAATCACAAGTATAGGGTTGCATATACTTACATCACAGTTATAGGCTAATTCATTACTATTAGGTTAAAATTCTAAATTAAAATATACATACTGTAAGGAACACATTCATATTGGACTTCTAGATATTTGTAAGTCCCCGGGCAAGGGTCAGGAAATACATCTGGTCCAGCTACAACAGCACACTGCGTCCGATTATTGCATCTGAAATATAAAATATTTATTTATTTATTTAGTCTTAATCACAATGTATAGTGTACCATATTTTCCCTATTTAAGCAGAAACAAACAAATATCAGACTTTCCACACCAATGCATAGTTTTTGTTTTCCATACTACAAACCATTTTACAATGGGACTTTTTTAGAGCTTGTTTACACCAGTTGCTTTCAGGTGCATTTTTTGAAATGCATCTTAAACACAAACACAGTAAAATCAGTGTTTTCTAATCACCCTAGTTCAGCCCTCAAAAATTACACTCGCACACTCACAGCAGGGAACATAACAGCTTTCGTTTCATAAGCTGTGTGTTCCCCCGCCGCGCGACGTCACATAAGCCCCTCCCCTTTCCCAGGACTTTGATAGACAGATCACCCGTCCAATCCTAGGACGGGTGACATGTATCAAAGTTCCCCCGGACAAGGGGAGGGGCTTATGTGACGGCGCGCGGCGGGGGAACACACAGCTTATGAAACGAAAGCTGTGATGTTCCCTGCTGTGATCTCAAAGTGGCGGCTCTCCTCTCTCCTCCACAGGTAGGCAGCACCATGGGGGACACACACAGGCTGCACCATATGGGGGGACCTACAGGCTGCACCATATGGGGGGGGACACAGGCTGCACCACATGGGGGGACCTACAGGCTGCACCATATGGGGGGGGGGGGACACACAGGCTGCCCCATATGGGGGGGACACACAGGCTGCACCATATGGGGGGGACCTACAGGCTGCACCATATGGGGGGGGGACACACAGGCTGCACCATATGGGGGGGACACACAGGCTGCACCATATGGGGGGGACACACAGGCTGCAACATATGGGGGGACACACAGGCTGCACCATATGGGGGGGGGGGACACACAGGCTGCACCATATGGGGGGGGGACATACAGGCTGCACCATATGGGGGGGGGGACACACAGGCTGCACCATATAGTTACATAGTTACATAGTTAGTTAGGTTGAAAAAAGACACAAGTCCATCCAGTTCAACCAAAAATAAAAATAAAAAAAATATATATATATACATATATATATCATACAATCCCATATACCCCATTCTATACCCACAGTTGATCCAGAGGAAGGCAAAAAAAAACCCAGCAGAGCATTCTCCAATTTGCTAAAGCAGGGGAAAAAATTCCTTCCTGATCCCCCGAGAGGCAATCGGATTTTCCCTGGATCAACTTTACCTATAAATGTCAGTACCCAGTTATATTATGTACATTTAGGAAAGTATCCAGGCCTTTCTTAAAGCAATCTACTGAGTTAGCCAGAACCACCTCTGCAGGGAGTCTATTCCACACTTTCACAGCTCTTAAGCCCCATACACACGGTCGGATTTTTGCATGGATTCTGTCCGATCGGACAATGTTGTTGAAAAATCAGACCGTGTGTATGCACCATCGGACAGTGTACGTCGTATTGTCCGACGGACAAAGTCCTATCTCCTGCTGGATAGATTTTCCGACAACGCGGTCCGATCACACCAAATCCGATCGTGTGTATGGTAGTCCGACCGGACAAAGTGCTACGCATGCTCAGATCACATTACAAGACCAAAGCTATTGGCTACTAGCCTCTACGTAGTCCCGTCGTAGGCAACAAACGTCACCACGTTCAGAATGATCGGATTTTCCGACAACTTTGTCCGACCGTGTGTACGCAAAACCAACATCGGACAAAGTACGACGGACATGATCCGACGGACCTGGTCCTCGGATAATCCGCGCGTGTGTATGGGGCTTTACTGTGAAGAAACCTTTCCGTATTTGGAGATGAAATCTCTTTTCCTCTAGACGTAAAGAGTGCCCCCTTGTCCTCTTTGTTGACCGTAAAGTGAATAACTCAACACCAAGTTCACTATATGGACCCCTTATATATTTATACATGTTGATCATATCCCCCCTTAATCTCCTCTTATCAAGGGTGAATACATTCAGTTCCTCTAATCTTTCCTCATAGCTGAGCTCCTCCATGCCTCTTATCAGTTTGTTTGCCCTTCTCTGCACTTTCTCCAGTTCCCCAATATCCTTTTTGAGAACTGGTGCCCAAAACTGAACTGCATATTCCAGATGAGGTCTTACTAATGATTTGAACAGGGGCAAAATTATATCTCTTTCTCTGGAGTCCATACCTCTCTTAATACAAGAAAGGACTTTGCTCGCTTTGGAAACCGCAGCTTGGCATTGCATGCTATTATTAAGTTTATGATCTACCAAAACCCCCAGATCCTTCTCAACTACAGATTCCCCCAGTTGTACTCCCCCTAGCATGTATGATGCATGCATATTCTTAGCCCCCAAGTGCATAACTTTACATTTATCAACATTAAACCTCATCTGCCACATAGTCGCCCAATTAGACAGAGCACTAAGGTCGGCTTGGAAATTGGAGACCTCCTGTAAGGACGTTATTCCACTATATTCCATATGGGTGGGGGGACACAGGCTGCACCATATGGGGGGGACACACAGGCTGCACACAAGGGGGGGGACACACCGGCTGCACACATGAGGGGGACACACAGGCTGCACACACCGGGGGGGGACACACAGGCTGCACACACGGGGGTGGGGACACACAGGCTGCACACACCGGGGGGGGGACACACAGGCTGCACACACCGGGGGGGACACACAGGCTGCACACACCGGGGGGAGGACACACAGGCTGCACACACCGGGGGTGGGGACACACAGGCTGCACACACCAGGGGGGACACACAGGCTGCACACACCGGGGGGACACACAGGCTGCACACACCGGGGGGAGACACACAGGCTGCACACACGGGGGGGACACACGGGCTGCACACACGGGGGGCACACAGGCTGCACACACGGGGGCGGGACACACAGGCTGCACACAAGGGGGGGACACAGGCTGCACACGGGGGGGACACAGGCTGCACATGGGGGGGGACACAGGCTGCACACGGGGGGGGACACAGGCTGCACACGGGGGGGACACAGGCTGCACACGGGGGGGGACACAGGCTGCATTGGCAGACATGGATAAAGTTGTTAATATTTTTTATAACTTAATTGCATAAAACATTAAAGTGTCATTTAATGAGATAATTTATGAGGGTGGGTTTAGGGGCGGGGCAGGGTAGGGGTTGGGCGGGGCAACTGGTGGCGAGTAACCCTTGAGGCCTGGCTAGTAGCTCAGGACTTGAAATTTTGAGCCCTGCCCTAGTTCACACCACTGCATTTAGTTCCAGTGGTACAGCAGCATGCATTATCTTGCAACAGAATGTGTTCAAAAACACATATAAACGCCCTGGAATGCATTACAAACACATTTAACCACTTTCAGACCGGACCAATTTGCAGCCAAAGGACCAGGCCCCTTTTTGCAAATCGGCCCTGCGTCACTTTAACTGACAATTGCGGGTCGTGCGACGTGGCTCCCAAACGAAATTGACGTCCTTTTTTTCTCACAAATAGAGCTTTCTTTTGGTGGTATTTGATCGCCCCTGCGGTTTTTATTTTTTGCGCTATAAACCAAAAAGAGCGTCAATTTTGAAAAAAAACACATTATTTTTTATTTTTTGCTATAATAAATATCCCCCAAAAATATATATAAAAAAAAAAAACGTTTTTTTTTTTTTTGCCTCAGTTTAGGCCGATACGTATTCTTCTACATATTTTTGGTAAAAAAAATTGCAAAAAGCGTTCATTGATTGATTTGCGCAGAAGTTATAGCGTTTACAAGATAGGGGATAGTTTTATAGCATTTTTATTAAGATTTTTTTTTTATTAGTAATGGCGGCGATCAGCGATTTTTATTGTGATTGTGACATTATGGCGGACACATCGGACATTTTTGACACATTTTTGGGACCATTGTCATTTATACAGCAATCAATGCTATTTAAATGCATTGATTCCTGTATAAATGACACTGGCAGTGAAGGGGTTAACCACTAGGGGGCAGTGTAGGGGTTAAGTGTGCCTAGGGGTGTGTTTCTTACTTTCTTACTTCTTACTGTGGGGGGCGTGGCTGTCAGCTAGTGAATGCTGATCTCTGCTCCAATCACAGGGAGCAGAGATCGGCGTCACTAGTTGCTAGGCAGAACGGGGAGATGCTGTTTATTTCCGCATCTCCCCGTTTAGCCTTCCCGTGAGAGGATCTCCAGAGATCTAGATTTGCTTTTGTCCACAGTGCGCAACATAATCAAGAAGTTTGCAACCCATGGCACTGTAGCTAATCTCCCTGGGCGTGGACGGAAGAGAAAAATTTATGAAAGATTGCAATGCAGGATAGTCCGGATGGTGGATAAGCAGCCCCAAACAAGTTCCAAATAAATTCAAGCTGTGCTGCAGGCTCAGGGAACATCAGTGTCAGCGCGAACTATCCGTCGACATTTAAATGAAATTAAGGTTGAATATGTTTTTATTGTAAATTTTCAATCTAGCATATAACACATTATGAACTAAGGTAAGGGGGAACGGGAGTACATAAAAAAGAAGAAGAAGTTAAGGGGAAGGGATATTGCGGGGGGTGCAGTACATTTATACCTTCTTTTACAGATAAAGTTTATCGCTATAATACATGTCCAGTCAATATTTCTCTTGAAGTAATACATTTGTGGCCCATCCACCCAGTGTCATCTATCTACGGACACTGCCTGGAACATTTATTCACTAGGCAAGCCAACTAGGTCAGAAGGGTATAGGGTAGATATTGGGAGGGGTAAAAGGGTATAGAGTAGAGGGGGTCAAGGGTGGTGGGTAGGAAAGGGTGGGGGGGAGGTACTCAGCAGCAAAAAATCTTAAAGCATAGCGAAGTGTAAATACATCTTAAGTCATGTGTAGGCCCCCCAAAGTCTGGGGGATGTGCCATTACTCAATGCAGCTTACTGCGGCCGCGGGGCCCCCTTCTCATGCAGTCATACTACTGAGAAAGAGGTCCGACGATGAGTGAAGGATTTAAATGAAATTAAATGCTATGGCAGGAGACCCAGGAGGACTCCACTGCTGACACAGAGACATAAAAAAGCAAGACTACAGTTTGCCAAAATGTACTTGAGTAAGCGATAAACCTTCTGGGAAAATGTCTTGTGGACAGATGAGACCAAGATAGAGCTTTTTGGTAAAGCACATCATTCTACTGTTTACCGAAAACTGAATGAGGCCTACAAAGAAAAAAACACAGTACCTACAGTGAAATATGGTGGAGGTTCAATGATGTTTTGGGGTTGTTTTGCTGCCTCTGGCACTGGGTGCTTTGAATGTGTGCAAGGCATCATGAAATCTGAGGATTACCAAAGGATTTTGGGTTGCACTTTAGAGCCCAGTGTCAGAAAGCTGGGTTTGCGTCTGAGATCTTGGGTCTTCCAGCAGGACAATGACCCCAAACATACGTCAAAAAGCACCCAGAAATGGATGGCAACAAAGCTCTGGCCAGCAATGAGTCCAGATCTAAATCCCATTGAACACCTGTGGAGAGATCTTAAAATTCCTGTTGGGAAAAGGCGCCCTTCCAATAAGAGACCTGGAGCAGTTTGCAAAGGTAGAGTGGTCCAAAATCCTGGGTGAGAGGTGTAAGAAGCTTATTGATGGTTATAGGAAGCGACTGATTTCAGTTATTTTTTCCAAAGGGTGTGCAACCAAATATTAAGTTAAGGGTGCCAAGAATTTTGACCAGCTAATTTTTGGAGTTTTGTGTGACATTGTGTCCAATTTGCTTTTTTTTCCTCCCTTTTTTTTTTGTTTTGTCCAAATACACACAAAGGGTATAAACATGTGTATAGCAAAACATGTGTTACTGCAATACTTTTCTGTGAGAAATACTTGACTTTCTGGAAAAATTTCTGGGGTGCCAACAATTTCGGCCATGACTGTATAATGATAGGCCTAGATGTTCCATGTTGTGTGCATGTAGTTAAAAAAAAAAAATACAAATAACTGAAAACAGAAAAATTGTAAATTGCACACTCCTATTTAATAAGTATATTATGATTTATGCATCCTGTGATGTAGTGTGAACATGCGCTTTACCTCGCAAAGCTAGCTTTATATACAGTACAACACCTACAAGGACTGAATTGAACCCAAACCAATGCAGCTCACTCCCGCACAACATGGGGGAACATAGGTACAAGGAGCAGTCAGGCGCTTCCAAAACCCCATTCACCAGCCTCCACAAGTATCTTTTTAAGACAAACAAGACACACAATCCTCTTAAGCTGGCCCAGATTCTAGCCACTGAAACCACCCCTGCTCACTCACCGTTGAATTACAATAAACAAAGTATGAATTCATTCATTCCAAGCCCGCTGGGTTGAACGAAAAAAGCTGAACGTACCAGGCAATATAGTCCATAATGGTCCTGCCAGGCCAAATTCTTTTTAAAGTGGGAGTATACTCCGATGCATGATTTTTACCTATAGGTAAGCCTATATTAAGGCTTACCTATAGGTACTGTAAATATCTCCTAAATGTGCACCATTTAGGTGATATTTACTGTACATGCAGCCGGTGACTTCACCATCACATGCACTCTGAAGGAATGGCATACCCGTGCCGTTCCATCAGAGTCCTGTGTCGTAAATGGTGGCTCCATCGCACATGCGTGGGAGTGACATCATTGTGGCTCTGGCTGCTCACACAGCCACGAGTCCACGAACCCGGAAGGAAGACAGGGTCAAGATGGAAGCGCCTTCAGCGGTGACATCACGCCGATGGAGGGCTTCGTTCTAAGGTAAGTTTCACATAATATGCTAGTATGCGATGCATAATACATAGGCCTAGATGGGCCCATAGGCCTAATACAAAAGTGATGCAAGGATCCCACACTTGGGCGTACATTAGAGAAATGTTTCTAGGCATGCATGCTGGGGAATAAACAAAGACCAAGTGATGCTTGTGCTTCGTGACAGCGGCGCAATCATATTGAAAGGAATGAGACTTGCTGAAGTGTCAGACCTTAGTTGCATGGCTCACACCCTTCAACCTGTGGCAAATGATGGTCTTTCTATCCATGCCCTGCCGCACTGATGCAGTAATTCATGCAAAAGTAATGAGTGCATACTATACTGTACATAGACATACTTTTCAGTAAAAGCCAACATTTCTGTATTAAAAATCCTTTTTTTTTTTTATTAGTCTTACATTTTCGGAGATACTGAATTTGTGTTTTTCACTAGCTGTAAGCCATAATCATCAAATTTAAAAGAAAGAAATGCTTGAAATATATCACTCTGTGTGTAATGCATCTATATAAAATATATGAGTTTCACTTTTTGAATGGAATTGATGAAATAAATTAACTGTTTGATAATATTCTAATTTTATGAGATGCACCTGTAAGACCAGGAGAGGCTATACAAACCTTTTTATATATCATGTACAAGGATCCTAAATGAGTTTGAGAGATGGATTCTAGATAAGTAATATCAAAAGCCCAAACCCTTTTTTCAGTATGGCTTATGCCCCGTACACACTGCTGGACTTGCCAACGGACTAAGCTCCGTCGGCATTTCTGACAGAAAGATTTAGAACATGTTCTATATCTAAGTCCGTCGGAAATGCCGGCAGAAAAAGTCCGATGGGGCATACACATGGTCGGAATGTCCAATGAAAAGCTCCCATCAGACTTTTTCTGCCGGAAAGTCTGGCCGTGTGTACGTGGCATTAGAGTGGAGAATGGATAACATTCCTCTCAAGTTCTTTTTTTTTTTTGTGTGTGTTTGTGACACATGGAGAAAAACATGAAAAGTGATGGGAAATCCCATCTTAGACAGTTGTCACAAGAGTCTCCATTAGAAGATTTTCTCTCCATTCTCATTTCAGTGACAATGCTCACCAGGAGAAATAGAGAGGAAGAGTCTCCAAGCAGGCACATATAAATACACAGGACAGGGGTTTTTGACAGTTGCTCATTCTATCTAAAATAGTAACTGACATTCCATTTAAAATCGTAATGCACATTGGTGCACTGCGGTGCCATTCATTCTTAAAGTGGTTTTAAAGGCAGAAAGTTTTTTATCTTAATGCATTTTATGAATTGAGATAAAAAACCTGTGTGCACCAGCCCCCCTAATACTTACCTGAGCCCCATCTCGATCCAGCGATGTGTACGAGTGCCCCGGCCGTCCGGGGCTCTCTCACCTGATTGGCTGAGACACAGCAGCGGTGCCATTGGCTTCCGCTACTGTCAATCAAAGTCAGTTAGCCAATGAGGAGACAGAGGGGACGGGGCCAAACCGTGGCACTGTGTCTGAATGGACACACAGAGCTGTGGCTCAGCTTGGGTGCCCCGTAGCAAGCTGCCTGCTGTGGGGGCACTCAGCAGGAGGGAGGGGCCAGAAGTGCCGGCGAGGGACCCGAGAAGAGGAGGAACCAGGTTGCTCTGTGCAAAACCATTACACAGATGCATCTTACCAATGCATCTGTGTTGGAGTGAACTACAATACACAGTAAAGCAACAAAAAAGGGTGTGCATTTTATTGGTGCATTAGGCAACCAATTCAATAAATGGGTTAACACATGTTATGGAGGGGGAATCAGAGGATACAGAGAAAAGGGAGGTCAGACTGTCCATCCTGCATCCTCAACTGCTAGATCCAAATTCTAAAAATTGCCCCAAACCCACCGCCTCTGCAGGAGGCACTTTAACTTACTTAAAAAAGGCCTGTAAGGGTAGAAATTATACACAGGAAGACATGCGTCTTATCATTGATGGCATTATAGGACACACTAGTTCCTGGAGCTGGGCAAATGTTCCAAGTATAAACACTATTGACACTAGAAACGCGGGAACATATGGGTTAAACACAGTACCAGGTAGGAACACCATGTGGACAGAATTATAGACTGAAATGATGAGAGTATTTAAAAATAAAAGTTCCCTCCCTACTGCCATAGCATGCAAACAGAAGTCAGGAGAGACTGTAGTTGAGTTCTGGAAAAGATTTCATGAAAATTGGACAACAGAAGCTGGATTAGCTATAACTACTGATGTGGGAGCTTTGTTTATTCAAACTTATATGAATAATCTAAAACCCCAGTTCGCCTTGGTGGTCAAACAGATGATATCGGAATGGACCACACAGACGATTGACCAATTTCAGGAAATTTTAATACAGAAAGAAGCAGCAGGGTGTTTTGATGTAATACAAGAGAAAACACTGAGTACCCATTATCAGGGTGGAGTGCAAACCCAGCCTCCCCAAGATAATGGTGGACAATGGGACAGTGGAAATAGTGGAAACAGAGGCAGAGGAAGAGGAAGAAAAAGAGGGAGAGGGCATGGTTTCTCCAGACAACCTCAGCAGTCCCGTACTTGTTGTTTTAACTGTGGACAGGAGGGGCACTGGAGAAATCAATGTCCTTATGAATGGAATAACCCAAATACTCAAGATCAAGATCAAATGCATACACAGGGACCCCAATCTAGCCAACAGAATCAAGTTGCCCCAAAACAACAGGGTCCCCGATTCCCTATACAGTGGAAGCAACAACAACTGAAATGAAGCTGCCCAGAAGGTAGTATCCCAGCATTTCCCTTGATCTCACACTCTTGAGCAACCAATTGTGATCCTATATGTTAAATATAGGCCTGTTCCGTTTTTAACCGATACAGGGGCGACTCAGAGCACCCTCAGTGAGGACTACTACAGAGGTGAGACCAAAATTGCTGAACCTTCAATGGGAATCAATAGGATACTTACCAAAACGTACAAAACACCGCCTTTACCAGTAAGTGATGTTGGAAGGGAAGGTGCAACAGTCTTGCATCATTGTTTCAGGATTATAACAAAATGTCCTGTAAATCTCTTGGGAAGAGATTTGATGGGAAAATTGGGTATAACACTGAAAATGACCACTGAAGGAGGGGTCTTTGTACACTCCAAGGTAATACCAATATATTACACTGAGGATAGTGATCTCCCTCCACCAGATGATCCGGTATGGTCTAAAAGCTCCTTGGATGTAGGTCTTATTTCTTGTACCCCATACAAGGCAGCTTTAAAATCATGGGCACAGCCGGTTTATCACAAACAATACCCCATTTCCAAAGAAAAAGAGGAAGGAGTTGCTCCAATGGTAGAAAGGTTCCTGCAGCAAGGAATTCTTAAAGAGACACTGTCACCCTACAACACCCCCATTAACCCAGTAAAGAAGCCGGATGGCTCTTACAGGTTTGTACAAGATCTCAGAGCTATAAACAACCTAGTGATACCGATTGCTCCCATAGTGCCTGACGTGCCATCACTCCTAACCTCCATACCATCCGATGCAGAGTATTTTTCGGTCATTGACCTTTGTAATGCATTTTTTTCAGTTTCTGTTGACGAAGAGACACAGCCTATCTTTGCATTTAATTTCAGACATAGGCAAATGACATGGTGTAGAATGCCAATGGGGTATGTAGACTCCCCTATAGTATACACAGTGGCCCTCCAAGCAACCCTGCGGTCCTGGACACCCCGCTATGGTTCCGTCCTACTTCAATATGTTGATGATTTGTTGTTGTAGTCCAAGCCAGAAAGCATGTAAAAATGATGGTTTAGATCTGTTACATTGGTTAGCAGACAATGGTCACAAGGTTTCTAAGAAAAAGTTACAATGGTGTCAGGAAACTGTTGAATACCTTGGTTTTGTACTCTCCAAAGGAGAAAGGAAAATCAGTCACAAGAGAGCTGTGGCTCTCGTGGGTCTGCCCCGCCCACTTACTAAGAAAGACATGCTATCCTTTCTTGGTGTGATTGGTTACTGCCGCCAATGGATACCTGATTGTTCCTACTATGATAATCTCCTGAGGCAAGCCACAGGTACTGACATGCCAGATTGTGTGAAATGGAATGATGAAATGTACAATGCTTTTGTGTATCTTAAAACTGCAATGGTCACAGCTCCTGGACTTGGACTACCTGAATATGGGAAAATGTTTCACTTGTTTGCAAGGGACAACTGTAAAACTTTGGCGGGGTTCTAGTGCAGGAGCATGGGGGCAAACTCCGCCCTATTGCATTTTTTTCAAAAGTTATGCCGATGCCAGTACAGGGCATGCCAGCATGTCTCAGAGCTCTTGCATCGTGTGCGATGGTGGTTGAAATGTCATTCACTCTAGGACATGCCACCACACTACACACCACTCACAATGTATCCATTCTACTAAAAAATATCCATACCCAGCACATGTCAGCCCAGAGGCTGAGCGGTTATGAGGTAATTTTACTTTCTAACCCAAAACTTGAGATAAAATATACCTCTCCCACTTCTGGTCCAGCTCCAATCCTGAATGCCTTGCTAGGCTTGAAAGGTGAAGAAGATGAGGTAGTGCCTCAACATGAATGCATGGACCTCATCCAACAAGACACATCCCCAAGACCAGACATGTCTTCAACTGCTCTCCTTGGAGCACAGAATGTCTTTGTGGATGGGTCTTGTTCAAGACCAAATGATAACACATACCATGCAGGGTATGCTGTTGTTCAGGTACCTGATAAAATACTGGAAGCAAACACTGTCCCATTCCAATCAGCACAAGCTGCAGAACTTACAGCTCTTACTAGAGCTTGTCAGCTTTTTGAAGGGCAGGATGTAAACATTTACACAGACTCCAAGTACGCTTACGACGTTGCACATGATTTTGGAGTTATATGGAAAAGGCGGGGCTACATAGCAGCAGATGGTAAATCCATCTCACATTCCACGCTTGTCACAAGTCTTTTAGAAGCTATACAATTGCCAAGGTCCATAGCTATATTACACTGTAAGGCACATACAGGGCAACAGGATGACATAGCCAAAGGCAACGCCTTAGCTGACAAAGCAGCAAGAGAAGCAGCATCCACACAGCCTGCAAACATACAAATGCCATTACTCTCACCAGAAATTCCTCTTTTGGATCAAACATTGCGTGATCTCCAAGCATATGCCACAGACCAAGACATCCAGCAATGCAACTCAATAGGTGTGCAGACAAGCCCAGAAACTGACCTTGTCTGCCAAGAGGGGAGACCATGTATCCCTGTAGCCAGCGCACCCATTTTTATTTCACAATACCATGGGATAGGTCACAGAGGGTGGAAAGTCACATGTGAACTTTTGGCTAAGGATTTTAACATTCCAGGTCTTCCCTCTCTCATTAATGCATTTGTTTCCAGATGCATCACATGCATTCGGAATAACCCTACGAACCCTCACAAAGCAAAACATGAACATCTGATATATCCATCTACACCATTCACTCATCTGCAGATAGATTTTACACACATGCCCAAACTAGGTAAAAGACAGGAATATTTGCTCGAAATAGTGCACATTCTCAAGATGGATAGAATTGTTTGTAACTACAAAGGAAGATGCACAAACAGTAGTGAGGATTCTGACACAAGAAATTATTCCATGGTGGGGTTGCCCACTACAAATCAACTCTGACAATGGTCCTGCATTTGTGGCCAAAGTTTGTCAAGACTTGGTAAAAACACTGAAAATAGAATGGAAGTTTCATATTCCTTACCACCCCCAGAGTTCAGGTATAGTGGAAAGGATGAACCATTAAAGATAAGATCAGGAAGGCCACTGGAGGTATGTATGCAAATTGGAAGAAGGTCCTAACAGCTGTACTAGCCGAGGTAAGAATGACACCCTCTAAAAAGACAGGATACTCTCCTTTTGAAGTCTTAATGAGTAGACCATTCCCCACCCCATGGGCCAGACAGCCACTTATGTTAGAAAGAGGGGACCTAGATCTTATTCAGGAAGAATATGTAAAAAAACTTATTGAAACTTTGGATCAAGTTGAAAGGAATGTTGCTCGCACCTCTCCTTCTTCTTCACAGGAACCTACGCACCCTTTCCAGGTGGGTGACACCGTGGTGGTCCAGCAATTGAAACGCACCAAGAAACAGGAGTATCCCTTCTGACCTCCAACCACAGTGATCGCAGTTACCCGCACAGCTATTCTGGTAGAAGGACAACAGGCCTGGATTCATGCAAGTCGTGTGAAGAAGGTCAACCAGGACCCTAAGAAGCAAGGCAAAGACAAAGATAAAGCACCGAGGTGTGAAGGAGGTGGTCAAGACTCTGAACAAGATGGCCTCGCTTATTTCACCACAGACTTCTGGGAAGGCCTTGTGCCTCTTATGCTGGGCTTCTCTGATTGTGTTCCTGCCAACTTTGCTGATAACTAACTGTATTTATCACCCTGAAGATTTGGGACTCATAAAGGGTATTTGTGGAGCCTCTAAAACTCTACAACAGAATAATATGAATAATACACATGACAGACACAAGAGAAATGAAAACTCAGAAAGTTTTACACATAAAATGTTATTATTGAAGTTTAAATATAGCTATGCCCAGAAATCTGGATTTGAAAAATGTTGGATATGTAGTAAACTCCATCCTAGCACTGCTAGGATCCCCCTAATGGCAGTACCTCTAAACTTCACCCCTTTCTTTAATGGCACACCGCCTGTCGTTCTTACAAATGTCACAAGAACGCTTTCAAATAATACCCTTACTTTCCAAATTATTGGTAGAAGTCATTTTCCAGACTGGTGTTTTAGGTTGGGAAACTCCACAAACGGAGCTGAAGTTTGCCAACAAGCTAAAATTAACTTTTCAATGACTTCAATTGAAAGCCCTTTCTTTCACACTTCAGAACCTGCCCTAAACACCACTCTGATAAACTTTCTTAGCTCCAGTTCCAGTTCCACAGTAGGACAATTATTGTCAAGTTTAACCTTTTCTAGTCTTTCTGATGAAATGATGATAATATTCAACCAACGATCCTTAGCCCTAGGAAACAGTATTTATATTTGTTGTGGAAAAATCTGTCACCCTTGGATCCCCACTGAACCCCAAGGATGGTGTTATCTTGCATCCCTAGTCCCCATCATGGGCGTAGTAGGAGATAGCAAGGGAAGACATCTCCTTGAAGCTAGCATGCATCCTAGGTACCCCCTCAGACACCGCAATAAAAGGGAGTTATTTCTTGAAAAAGATATGACATGGGCTTGGTTCCCCTCATGGACTGGGTGGGGAATAGACTTAATAAAAAGGTTGAATAATTACACTGGAATCATTGATGAAGTAATGGAAAAGAATTCTGATGATATTACTAAATTAAATATAGAAACTAGGGCAATTAGAAAACAATTAGAACTACACAAGTTAGCCATAGAAAGCATGAGTGCTGCTTTAACAGTGTTATGTGAAAACACAGAAGATTATGAGTGTTGTACCTGGTTTCATAACACAAATATTGAGGTACCAGATTATTATGATATAATTGCACAACACCGGAAAGAAGTAAGCAAATTACAAGATGAAGCTAGAAATATTGCTAAGACATGGGATCCTTTTGCAAACCTAAGCTGTGGAATAGGAATACTTACATGGTTAAAAAGTGCTGCCATAACTATAATTATGATTATTCTTTTTGTTTTGTTCCTATATGCCTGTTATAAGCTTATAATGTGCATAATTGTTAGGGCATCCCGAACCCCTGATCCTGCTGCTGCGAATAGAGTTCATCTCAGTATGTATTATGATAGAAGAAAGATTACATAACTGTGAAATGTAGTGAGACATGTCTGTCTCAAAGAGGGGGTTGTAAGGAACGATAGCATGATAGACTCCATTTTGTTCAAGATGCAATTTTATGAAATTCTCAATATATGAGCTTAAGTTGAAACCCACACATGTTTAAGCTGTTATCTATAGAATATGTTCTCACTTACTTTTACACATATATATAGTCTGTAGACTTTGACCTAGCTTAGGCTTGCATTTTTTTTTAGATAAGATAAGAACATCTGTTCAAGAATACATATATATTTTGTAGTAAAAAAGATGTGAATTTTGGCTTATGTTTACCAGCTATGACGTAGAATATTGACTGAAGCTATTTCTTCTGTACACGTGTTAAGCATCATAACTCCTCCTTGTTTCTCTAAATTCTGCATAAATATGGTATTTCGAGTCAGCAATACAGATATTGAAGTGTACACAACCAAGCGTCTCCTGTGTCACATTATTGATATCTCCAGGCCTGCTGAGGGGTCAACGGAAGTCTTCCTGCATTACCTGAAACCTATCTGGGTGGTCGTAGAAGCCAAAAAAATTCCCTTCAGTGGCTACACACAGGCAGACATTAGTCTTGCATACACCCCAGTGCACAGATTTGTAGCAGCTAAGTGATTCCCACACACTTCTGAGATTCCTCAAGCTGTTCTGCAAGCTAGTTTTCTTGCTCTATCACTTTTTCTACTTCTCACACCAGACGCAATCCAAGGTATATGCAACCAGCTGCACCTCGCCAGCTGATGGGTCTGCTAGGCAACCACACCCACAGACACCTAGATCCCTGTTGCTGGCAATGAAAACTGTTTATACAAATCACAGATATAACTATACCTTCCAACTTTTTGAGATGAGAACGAGGGACACCTATTAACAAAAGTATGTAGGAATAGGACCTACCTCCTGCCACGCCCCTTTAAAGGTGAATTATTGCTTTTTTTACCACTACTATTCCTTTATATTGGCTTTCGAATTTACAGATTCAGCAATTTAGAAATTGGATGAAAGGTTAGGAATTGGCTTTCAAAATTTACAGATGCAGCAATTTAGAAATTGGATGAAAGGTTTGGAATTGGGAAATACTTTTTGAAAGATAAAAAGTGCATTTCATATACAACTATATAGATCAGACCAAAATGAGGGACAAATGAGGAGGACAGAGGGACATTGTTCAAAATCAGGGACAGTTTGGAGGTATGGATATAACTTAACCACACACTGACGCTAATCTACATGCACTCTGCCAGAGAACACAGTGGCACAGCCACACAATGCAATCTCACCCAGGTTAGCAGCAAATACAAAACAACAGGCTCTCTAGGAGTTGCAAAGTCTTTGTTTATGACACAGAAGGCCACTTATTCACGTCTGTATGTAGTGTATAAATATGTACAAAAATAATAATTACAAAAGTCAAGAAAGAAAATGACGTACAGAAATATTAGCTTTTTGCAATGACATAAAAAGGTAGAAAAAAAAAAAAAAACTACTGTTTGGACAAAATTGTTTTATCTTGTTGGGGGCAGCACAACAACATTTCAGTAGCCCCTGTAAAGGATGTCAGGGATGAGTCATGAATGGTAGATTGTCACGCATTCCCCGAACGCAGGTGGTCAGACACTATCAGACACAGCTGGCTACTGTGTTCTTCAGATATAGCAGCCCCCTTTCTCAATACCGGTACTCGGTAGCCCCCAGGACTTATACACAATGCTATAGTGCCTAGCTACCACGCCAGGACAAGTGCGAACTGAGCAAAGCAAACATGTAATTGCAGTTGGCAGACAGGAAGAGTTGTTCAATGACAGTCTAGGTAAAAGGCAGACAGAGTTCAGAGAATACTCAATATCCGATCCCAGGTCATACACAGGGAAATCCAAACTAGCAGAGCAGGGCAGACAAACAGGCAGCTTGTTCAGGTATTTACACACGCTATCACAAGCATGAGACTGCAAGTTGGCTAACCTACTTCGGGTTTGGTCTCCACCCAGAGTCTGGCCACACCAATCACCTTGCAGGTGGACAGACAGACAAGAAGAATGCCAGAGGCAAAACCAGGATGCTGGAACCGGCAGTTATGATGAACCAGGAGTGCCCACGCTCCTGACAATATCCCCCTCCCTCTGAGAAGGGGCCCCCAGACCCTTAGAGACAAGCTGGACATTCGGCACAGGACCATTAGGATGGGTAAAGGTCAGGGGATCAGCGAAGTTAGTTTGGTTAGCAGGTGACATGTCACTGGAGTCAAGCTAGATCACTGGAACACAAGCTGGATGCAGAGTCGCTTGAAGAAAAGGTCAAAGGCCCCACCTGGCCAAATGAGGCAGTCTATTTAAAGGATGGATGGAACTTCTTATGCCCCGTACACACGGTCGGATATTCCGATGGATTATGTTGTCGGAAAATCCAATCGTGTGTGGGCTCTAGGCTTTTTCCATCGAAATTTGAGAGCAGGTGTCAGGAAGATGCTCGCATGCGGCAAAAGTCAACCTCCCTTGATAACCTGGATACCTTCTTCGCTACTATGTCCCAACTATACGAGGACCCCCAACTAAAGGCGACCGCTGAGGCCACCTTGCACGGCCTGCAGCAGGGGCGTAGGGCAGTCAAAGATTATGTGGCAGAATTCAGGCGCTGGGGTTCTGACACGGAATGGAATGATGAGGCCTTGTGTTACCAATTCCGCATGGGACTGTCTGATCCGTTGAAAGACGAGTTGGCACGGGTTGGCATCCCTCAGTCCCTGGAAGAACTGATCAACCTGTCTATTCAGATAGACCGGCGTCTCAGGGAACGCCACTCAGAGAGGGCCACCAGCCAATATCGGCCCACCTGGGTCCTCCCCAAGGTCCCTAGTGCTCCCAGTTCCTTCCACCCGACCTCCTTTGCTCCTCCTGCTCCGGTAACCGACACCCCTGAACCTATGCAGCTTGGACTCATCCGTCCTTCCCTTACCCCGGAAGAACGGCAGCGCAGAAGAATTAACAACCTGTGCATGTACTGCGGCGAACCTGGTCACTATGTGAGATCTTGTCCCAACAAGACACGTAAGTCACCTCCTATTTCTCCAAAGCTTGCATCCGCCTTGCCTAAACTTGCCTTTCACCTTGCTCTCTCTGTCATCCTACAGCTTCCCGACAAGGATATACCAGTACCAGTCATAGTTGACTCCGGAGCCTGCAGCTGTTTTATCGACCTTACTTTTGCTACTAACCACCGCATTCCCTTTCGATTGAAAACACAGAGCCTCGCTGTACATCTGGCGGATGGCACCATCTTCAGTTCTGGTTCAGTTACACAGGAAACTGTCCCTCTACTGGCCACCATGGGCCCGGCCCATCAGGAACTTTTATGCTTGGACGCAATCTCCTCACCTCTCTTCCCCATTATCTTGGGAATGCCCTGGTTACAGGCCCACAATCCTAGCATCAATTGGGCCATGGGAGAAATCAAGTTCCTCTCTGGATACTTTCAGCAGCACTGTCTGCACAAGGTGCCCGCAAAGTAGTCCCCACTTCTCTGTCTGGACACTGATGCCGAGTTGCAACAAGCGAATCCTGCACCCTACCGGGACTTCCTGGATGTCTTTAGCAAGAAGGGGGCAGAGACCTTACCACCACACAGGCCCTACGACTGCCCGATAGAGCTCTTGCCCGGAACCGAAGTTCCCTTCGGGAGAATTTTCCCACTTACAGAGCAGGAGTTGGCAACCTCAACGACCTACATTGATGAAACTCTCACAAAGGGGTTTATTCGCCCATCTACCTCTCCGGCCGGGGCTGGAATCTTCTTTGTGGAGAAAAAAGACCTCTCCCTACAGCCTTGTATCGACTACCGTGAACTAAATAAAATAACGATTAAGAATCGTTACCCGCTGCCTCTGGGGCCCGAGCTTTTCCAAAGGTTGGGGTCTGCGGTGGTCTTTACTAAGCTTGACCTCCGCGGGGCCTACAATTTGATTCGCATCCGAGAGGGGGACGAGTGGAAAACCGCCTTCCACACTCGTTTTGGGCACTTTGAGTATCTCGTCATGCCCTTTGGTCTGTGCAACGCACCTGCAACATTTCAACAATTCGTTAATGATATTTTCCTTGACCTGCTGGACCTATATGTCATAGTATACCTGGATGATATCCTGATCTTCTCTTCTTCAGTCTCTGACCACCGCAGGCACGTACGACTCAGGCAGCATGGACTTTACGCCAAACTGGAGAAGTGTGAATTTGAACTTCAATCCATACAGTTTCTCGGCTTAGTCATTTCCGTTGATGGTATCAAAATGGACCCTCAAAAGGTGTCTGCCATTCTGGATTGGCCCGCTCCGACC
Organism: Lithobates sylvaticus; assembly: GCA_028564925.1. Classification (NCBI taxonomy): domain Eukaryota; kingdom Metazoa; phylum Chordata; class Amphibia; order Anura; family Ranidae; genus Lithobates; species Lithobates sylvaticus. Next base: position 435,250,932 of record CM053026.1, read on the forward strand.
GATAAAAAGGGAGTCCAACGCTTTATTGGCTTTGCCAATTTTTATCGGAAATTCATTAGAAACTTCTCTGCAATAATCTCCCCCATCACTGAACTTACCAAGCAGGAGAATTGGTTCTGTTGGTCCCCTAGGGCTCAAGCGGCCTTTGAAAAACTAAAGGAACTGTTTACCTCTGCTTCCATCCTGAAGCACCCGGACCCTGTGTTGCCCTTTGTCCTCGAGGTGGACGCATCAGAGATCGCTGTGGGAGCCGTGCTCTCCCAGCAGCAAGGTGCCAAGGCTCTTCTCTTCCCAGTGGCCTTCTTCTCTCGCAAGCTCTCTACGGCGGAGAGAAATTATGACGTTGGGGACCGGGAGCTCCTGGCCATCAAGGCAGCCTTGGAAGAATGGCGCTACTTGCTACAGGGAGCTGCACATCCTATCCTGGTCTATATCGACCACAAAAACCTGGAGTATCTGAGAACAGCCAAAAGGCTGAGACCACGGCAGGCAAGATGGGCTCTGTTCTTCTCCAGGTTTCTGTTCCATATCACCTACAGACCTTGCTCCAAGAATACCAAACCCGACGCCCTGTCCCGCATGTTCCATGAGGCTGAAGAATCCTTACCCCCAGACACCATCCTGCCGGCCAGAAATTTCCTGTTACTCTAGGGGGACCTCCTATCTCGCATAAGGCAAGCTTCGGAGGGATGGGTCCCACCAGTTGAAGACGACGTAAGGCCGCAGGACGGCGTGTTCTGGTATAAGGACAAAATTCTGGTTCCAGAATGTCTGAGGGTGGAGATTTTGGGACTTTGTCACGACCATAAATTGGCCAAACATTTTGGTACCCTGAAGACGGCAGAGTTGGTGCAGCGTGCGTTCTGGTGGCCGCAGCTGACTAAGGACTGCAAGACCTATGTGGAAACCTGTACCACCTGCGCCCGAAGCAAGACGAGCCGGGCTAAGACTTGGGGTTTATTAAGGCCCTTACCTGTCCCGGAAAGACCTTGGAAGATGATATCAATGGATTTCATTGTGGAACTCCCTCAAGCGGAAGGCTACTCTACCATTTTTGTTGTGGTCGACAGACTGTCTAAAATGGCTCACTTTCACCTGAGTGCTGGAGGGGCTGCGGTGGATATGGCACTCTATGCCATGTTCTCTGGAGCTGCCCTAAAATTAAACCTCTATGGACTCAAATGGAGCGAATCATCACGGATATCACTGGCGTTATGTTTAGCTTGGCCCCAGCATCAGCCATATTATCTATAGGCCTGGACACCATCCCAATAGCTTGTAGACCAATAGTATCCCACATCCTATTAGCAACCCGTCTTGTAACCGTGAGGCATTGGAAAAAGCAGAAACACCAACCGCTTTAGAAGTGCTAAATACTGTACATATTCATGGTACATACGAAGTACTTCACTCGTCATCACTAGGGAAATATGATGAAATGTCAGATTTGTGGTCAATCTGGAACAAATGGTACTCTGAAAAGATAAAGCTCTCTTGATATACCAAATTTTCTAACATGCATATTACGATGGGGACCCGGTGATCCTGACTGTACTGCCAATTTTCGGTTTACAGTTCACTTTTTCTTATTTATGTTTTGTTTAAAGTTCTAAACTGTTTCAATGAATAGTTTACTGATGTGCCAAGCAACCCATTGGGGTCCTGGCGGGGGGGGCCCTCCCATCGGGGGATGCGGCCATATTGAGAGACCACTTAGTCTAACGGTGGGGGGGGGGGGGCACCCTCCCTCTAAGACAGGATACTACCTAATACCAGTTGTCGATAGCATGCATAACTGCAATAACACTAATCTAAATATGTGAACATATGTGTGTCAAGCTAATTCTATATGGCAACAGTATATTACTATGTGAGCATAACTTTCGTTTAATTGTTTGTATTGTTACTGCACTTGTATAAAAATAAAAAACTATTCAAATTAAAATGGCTCACTTTTTGCCTATGAAGGGTACACCCTCGGCCATGGAAACAACGAAGATTTTTTATCAAGGAGGTAGTGAGGCTGCATGGGGTTCCTTCAAGCATTGTGTCCGACCGTGGTGTTCAATTCACCTCCAGGTTTTGGAAAGCCCTCTGCGGTTCTCTGGAAATCGAGTTGGCATTTTCGTCTGCCTATCACCCCCAGATGAATGGGCGGACGGAGAGAACTAATCACAGTACCTCTGCTGCTTCTCTGCCTTCTCGCAAGATGATTGGGCCTCGCTATAGCCTATTGCCGAGTTTGCTTACAACTCCTTGCATTCCACGATTAAGCAAACACCTTTCTTTGCAAACTACGGCTATCACCCAGCCTTCCTTCCTGGTTCTGTACCCGAGTGGGCCATCCCTGCAGTGTCTGAAATAATGGACTTCTTCCTAACCAACAACAAAGTATTACAGGAAACTATGACTCGAATCCAGGAGTACAACAAGAGAATGTTCGACATGAAGAGGCGGGGTGAGCTCACCCTAGTACCCGGCAACCAAGTCTGGCTCTCAACGGCTAACCTAAAGATGGCTTGCCCCTCAAGAAAGCTAGGTCCCAAGTTCTTGGGTCCCTTCCCAGTCAAAAGAAAAATTAATGAGGTGACGAGCTTGACTTACCCGGTTCGCTGAAGATCCATCCAGTCTTCCACGTATCCCTGCTGAAACCTGTTACCCCCAACCCTTTTACCGGCCGTAATACGGGCCCACCTAAACCTGTAATCGTTGATAACAAAGAGGAATTTGAGGTGGAAGCAATATTGGACTGCGGAAAAAGGGGCAACCAAGCCCAGTATTTGATCAAGTGGAGGGGGTATGGACCGGAGGATAATTCATGGGAACCAGAAGGTAATTTGCATGCGGAGGAACTCCTGAGCACCTTTAAGAACACCCATGCTGATAGACTGGACCGGATGGGCATCCGGAGGCTGCCCTTAAGGAGGGGGCACTGTCAGGAAGATGCTCGGAGCGGATGCAGTGCTGGGCGCTCTGGGGTGCGCTGGCGCTCACGCGCCTGTGCGTGCGCGGGTGCGCGTTGGCGCGCGCATGACGCTTGGCGCCAATCAGCCTATTTAGGTTGCTCTAACTGGGCGCCCGGTGCTGTCCGATCGTCAGCTCTCTGTGTCCTGATACCTGTTGCCGTCTGAACCCTTCTGATCTCCTGACCTTCCGGCTTGATCCTGTACCTACCTGTCTGCTGCCTGCCTATTGACCTCTGTCCCTAACTTTGCACCTGCCTTCTCCACTGTACCACGCTGCCCGCCTGTTGCCAACCCTGCCTGTGACCTGGACTTTGAGCTTGCCTGATCCCTTGTACCGTGCCTGTGTTTGGAAGTGCCCTGTCAGCTCCTGCTCTGTACCTGCTGCCAGTCTTCAGTTGCCTGGTGACCACCGACTCCACTACAGCAAGCCACTGGGGCCATCTCCCCTGCAACGACCCGCCAGGCTCTCATACCGCTCTGCTCTCCCGTGCCTCCTGTTCACACTTCCAGGGGCCGTGAACCAGACACGTAAGGGGGGCCTTCCCCTGCTATCTCGGGCTCATCAGTCAGGTGCGTGAAGTCTGACAGCAGGATCTAAAATTTTCCGACAACAAAATCCGATCAAACTTTTTCCGATCGCGTGTAGAGAATTCCGACGCACAAAGTGCCACGCATGCTCAGAAGACATTCGGAGACTAAAGCTATTGGCTACTGGCCTCTACGTAGTCCCGTCGTACGTGTTGTACGTCACCTCGTCCGTCAACTTTGTCCGACCGTGTGTGTGCAACACAAGTTTCGGACAAAGTCCATCGGAAAAAATCAGACAGATTTTGTGGTCGGAATGTCCTACCGTGTGTACAGGGCATTAGACAGGTTTGAACAGAGACAGTTGCAGAGTGAGGCCAGGTTACAGAAAGTCCCAGATATGAAAAAGAAAGAGGCTCAACTGGCATAGGCTAAATTGGAATAACTGGTTCAGAGACAGACTGGACTGCATCATCAGTTGTAGAGGCAACAGAACACGAGGACAAGTTAGGCTGGATGTGCATCCAAAGGTGTTTAGGGACAAGCAAAGGTAGGGGTAATCTAGAGGGCTTGACTTTTGAGAACAGGTTTTGCAAGCCTTTACATAGGAACAGTAGTCCTTATAGAGAGAGGGCCACCAAAGCCTGCAAGAAGCCAAAGAAAATGTTTTAGTAATCCCTGGGTGCCCGGCCATCTTAGTGTCACGTGCTTCTGAAAGCACTTTATGCCTAAGGTGGAGGGGAACAAACAGTTTTCCAGGGGGTAGGCCACACTGATTCCCGGTAAAAGGTCCGCTTTACTGCCAGCTCAGAACTGCGCATGTGCAGTTCCAGAGCTGCCCAAGTTCTACTGCTCGGGCGGCGCCGGTGGGGGAATGGGCAGGACTGGATTGACGGCCTAGAAGTGGTAAAGGAAAGAAGTAATCCCCCTATCCTGTGCAGCAGCTGCAAGCTGTAAATTTCCTGTGAGAGGGATGTTTGCTGTACCTGTCACAAGGCTGAGAGTCTGACTGTGTGTGTTCTGTTATTACAGAGCACAGCTCCCCTCCTCTACACAAATGGTAACCCCTCTCTCCCTGTGCCCGCCAAAATTTGATGCAGCCCGTATGCCATCTGTGAAGGGGTTGTGTGGGCGGGAAAGTTTAAAAGTCAGAAGCCACACAGCCTAAACATGAAGCCGCTGCTAGTGAGCCTACTGCTGGGACTGTCCAAGTGAGAGAGCTGTGACCAGACTCTCCTCCCTCTCTCCCTTCCTGCTCTCTCTTTCTCCTCCAACTCCCTCTCGCTTCCCCTCTTGCCTTAAAGCGTAAGTAAACCCCACTATCGTTTTCAGCCAAGGAAGCTGCCATCTTTCCCTCTGTTAAATCTACAACTGCCATAATGCTTCACATGTGATCAGTTATGAAACCATCTTTTGTTTTTTTTTTGTTTTTTTCCCACTTTCCTGCATAGCAGAAAGACAGGATCTGTGTGTGATCCCCTGTCAGAATGGAGATCTGCCTTGTACACTATGTCAGATTCCTGTTCTGTCACTGCAGTGAACGATCGTGGGCGGCCGGCGGACATCGAGTCCGCCGGACCTGCTGATTGGCTCCCCCACTGGACCCACTGATTGGCTCCCACCCACAGATTGCCGTATACAAGCCTTCACCTTCTGCGATTTGCACAGCCGAGCCAACCTGCCGCAGTATAACTGCGGCGGCTGGTAGACAAGTGGTTAATATGTCCCCTCTACTCTGCCTTCTCATACTAGTATCCTTTGCTTTCAAATTCTCCTCAATTTCCCCTCTTTTCCACCCCAAAACTTGTACATATCACCATCAATTCTACCCTCTCCCAACTACTGTTTTCATCACCTGCTGCTAATACTTAACCCACCAGCTGACCCACACAACAGGACAGGGAAGTACGTGCACTCATACACATACCACTCCCATCTTACTTTCCTCAGCTTCCTTCTGCTAACCTCCTGGGATGTCTCCCCTAATCCTGGTCCTCTAGTCTCTTACCCTCCACACCCGGGACCCTCCCTCCTCCAGCATCAGTCACAATCTTCTCAGTCTTATCTTGATCCCCCTGCTCCCAAAAAAACACCCCCCCCCCCTCTCATGTGCTCTCTGGAATGCCCGCTCTGTCTGCAACAAGCTCACTTCTGCCCATAACCTTTTTATCTTCCACTCTCTCAACCTTCTTGCAATCAGACTCTGCCTCACATGCAGTCCTCTCCCATGGAGGCCTCCACTGGACTCACTCACCCAGACCCAGTGGATGGAAAGGAGGTGGAGTTGGTTTGCTTCTATCCCCACTGAGCACCTTTCAAGTCTTGTCTACCCCTCCCACTCTATCTTTCTCTTCTTTTGAGACACACTGTATTTGTCTGTTTTCTCCCATTTCTCTAAGGATTGCAGTGATCTATCGGCCTGGCTACCCTACTTTCTCTCCTCTGCAATACCCACTATTATCCTTGGTGATTTTTACATCCCCGCTAATGTTAACAGACCAGCTGCATTCCTAATTTTGAACTTAACCTCATCCTTTGACCTTACACAATGGACAAAGCCAGGGGTCAAGTCCTGGGGAAAAAAGTGTGGGAACTTCCACCCAAGATCCACTCCCCACCAAAAAAAAAAATCATACGCACATATGTACGAACGCTTCAAAAGTGGTATTTTTCATCCAATTTTCTTATTGTGTGTATGAAGCTAAACTGTTAGTACATAAAAAAAATCTGTCCTCAATAAACATAAATACGGTAATTCTCTGAATAATCAGCATTTATTCAATTGTGCTTCCATGCAAATGTGAACATCATGTTCTGATCTTTATTGAGGAATGTCATTTTGTATATAGAGTGTTTATGAGGTGAGTTTACACTTTTCATTGAACAGAGTTCGGATAACACAGGGTTAAACTGAAAGGTCATAAATTAACTGCACATTATCTGGACAGAATGCTTAGGGAGATAGTGATGTGTTCCTGCTTAGGAGATAAATGTTAGCTTGTGGGCCTGCAAACTCTGCAGGGCACCTACACACACTCGCTGCTATTCCAACCCTTCACATATTTCCACATAAATTCCCTCCTGGGATTAAACTTTGCCAGGTATTGTGCTCAGCTTACCACCCCAAACTGATGTTCCTCCCTCAGCTCACCTCTCTCCCTGCATGTCCTGTGAGCAGAATAGCTGTGCTCCTCCTCTGGGTTCTCTCATCATATGGCACTGAAGATAGAGGAGGGGGGATTCAGCGGGACACACAGAGCAAGTATGCAGGAGACTGGGGGGGGGGGGGACGAGGAGACAGAAAATCAGGAGGGGACAGCGGGGAAGAGCGCATCACGAGAGGTCTGACTAAATACAATCTCTTAGCAGCAGGAACCTGATATACCCATCAGCTAGCTGTGATTGACAGGTAGATCGAAGTGGAAGCTGTCTTGGGGCCCCCTACTGGCAATGCCTGAATGGTCAGGTGTGCGGCACTTAATATTGCGAGCTGTGTCGGCAGCTGCTGGTGTAGCACCTGCCACACAGCTTGCATACTTCAAAGTCTTGCAGGACACGTCTGCTAATGGGAACTGAGTTCCTGTTGTGGAAAAAGTACAGGAACTCCGTTCCCATGCGTTCCCACAGGACTTGAGCCCTGGACAAAGCCCCCCACTCACTCTGATGGTAATACACTCAACCTTGTTTTATCCCATCTTTGCACCCCCTACAACCTCACTAACACCCCCTTTCCTCTCTCTGACCACAACCTCATCACTTTCACAATGTGCTTGTCTCCAACCACCTGTCCCACCAAGCAGAAAATAATTACCCGCAGATACTTTTGCCACTTTATTCCTTCTCTTTTCTACTCTGAAGCTGACCACCTTCATGACAAAATCTCACCCTGTCTTGCCCCAACCTGGCCACCTCTATCTACAACAGTTCACCTTCATCCTCACTGGACTCTCTTGCTCCTCTCACTACACAAAATGACCATCTCAACCTTGGCAGACTGACGACACCAGAAACTATAAGAGACATCGCAGAGTACTGGAGCAAGTGTGACAAAAAAAAAAAATCCCAGGATGCATTCACCCAATATAAATCTGCCTTCTTTAAAATAGACCTTCAGTAATTTTTTCAACTTTCCATCTATTAAATCTACTGCCCTTGCTGTTTTAATTTGGATAGTAAAAAAAATGTTTCTGCCAGTAAATACCTTATACAGCCCACTTTCTGTTTCTTGTCTGGTCATTAGCCTAGGCTTATGACATCATGCACAGCTCTCTCGCACTCTCGTGAAAGTTTGCTAGGAAGGGAGGGGGGTGAGTCATAAGAGGGCCAATGAAAGCTGCATGGCTGCAGAGCTGGAGGTGTGCCTCTGTGTGTGTGCAAATCCAGGAAGTGAACAGGCAGCAGCTTCAGCTGCACACAGTTAAAGTGGCTGCAGTCAGACTTAGTGGAGGGAGTTTTCTGCAGCATATTTGGCAAGTGCAGAATTACAGTATATATAAAATAATATGCAAAGTGGTTGGAGGGAAGTCTCAGAATGACAAAGATGTTTTTATTACAAATTATGTGAGCAGACTGCAGTTCCTCTTTAAATACAATTTCTGCCTCCATGCTGCAAAACAAGCCTACTTTGTCACCCTCATTAATACTCTGTCCTCCAGTCCTCATTGTCTCCTCTCTACTTTTAACACTCTACTTTCTCCACCACCATCTCCACCCACTAACTCACTCACTGCTCACAAGATTGCCAATCACTTCAAAAACAAGATTGATACAATTCTTGGGGACATCTCCACTGTACAGACATCTAACCCACTTAACATATTCTGTACAAATCAGCTCTCAACACTCAACACAGTTTTCTCAGAAGCCTGCCTTACCACCTGTCCCCTGGATCCTGTTCCCCTTACATCTACTATGGTCACCCTCTTCTATCTTATGCTCCCTCACTCACATCTTCAATCTCTCCCTCTATACTGGCACCTTCCCCTCCCCTCTAAAACATGCCCTGATCACCCCCATACTTAGAAAAGCCATCACTGGACCCCACCAGCCTGAACAACGTAAGACCCATCTCCTTGCTCCTGTTTGCTTCAAAACTTTTACAACGCTAAGTCTACAACCATCTTAGCTCTTACCTCTCTGACAACAACCTTCTTGACCCCTTACAGTCTGGCTTTCACTTACTATACTCCACTGAAACTGCCCTACTGAAATCCACTAATGACTTACTAACTGCTAAAACCAATGGCCACTACTCCATACTCATACTACTCAACCTCTTTTCATCCTTTGATACTGTTGACCATCCCCTCCTCCTCAAAAAACTCCACTCTTGGCCTTTGAGACTCTGCTCTCTCCTGGCTCTCCTCCTACCTATCACAGCGCTCTTTCAGTGTGACCTAAAACCCCTTTTCTGTAGGGGTACCTCAAGGTTCTGTCCTCCGACCCCTTCTGTTCTCCATTTACACCTCCACCCTTGGTCAGTTAATAAACTCCCATGGCTTCCAGTACCCCCTCTATGCTTACGATACACAAATCTATCTCTCTACTCCTCACCTCACTCCTTCTCGCATTACCAACTTACTAACTGATATAACAGTATTGATGTCACACCGCTTCCTCAAACTCAATATTTCTAAAACTGAGCACATAATTTTTCCCCTAGGCCGTGCCAAGATCAATAATACAACCATCAGTTCCTCCCCTCATGCCATGGTGCTAGGTGTAATCCTGGACTCCGACCTGTCCTTTCAACGCCAAATCCAATCACTGTCCAAATTTTCCAGACTTCACCTCCGCAACATCTTAAAAATACGCTCCTTTGTAACGGTTGACACCACTAAGCAACTTATTCTCTCCCTTGTTATCTCTCGCCTTGACTATTGTAACTCCCTCCTCATTGGCCTACCTCTCTGCAAGCTATCCCCTCTTCAGTCTATCATGAATGCCGCTGCCAGACTCATCCACATTACCAACTGTTCAGTGTCCACCACTCCTCTCTGCCAATCCTTCCACTGGGTTCTCATTGCCAAACATATAAAATTCAAAACACTGACAATAACATACAAAGCCATTTACCATTCTGCCCTGAGCTACATTACCAATCTTAACTCCAAATATCACCCAAACTGTCCTCTCCTCCCAAGATCTTCTGCTCTCTAGGCTCTCTCATCCTCTGGAACTCACTACATCAATCTATCTGGTTATCTCCTACTCTGCCCACTTTTAGGCGATCCCTGAAAACTCATATCTTCAGGGAGGCCTATCCTGTGTTTAGCCAGCGGCGTCGCTAGGGGGTGGCTTTTGGGGCTATAGCTCCGAATCTGGGGCCCATAGCCCTGAGTCTCTGCAGAGGTCCCCAACTACAGTGTCGTGGCCCACTACCTGGCCATGGCCTCTCTGAAGCCGAGTGCAGTGGGCAGCAGCAGAGAGTGGGCAGGCAGCACAGAAGAGCCAGGCAGGCGGGCGAGCTAGCAGAGAGATGACATCATCTCTCACCACCTGTCCTGCATCACCGCTGTTCCACCCTCACTGTGCAGCTGTGGGCAGCAGAGAGATTACATCATCTCTTACTGCCCGCGTCCTCTCTGGTGACCCTGATGTAAGGAGCGGCTCTCTGGAAACTCTGAGGTAAGGAGGGTCTCTCTGGGGACCCAGATGCAAGGGGGAGGCCCCCTGGGGACTCTGATGTAGGGGGGGGGCTGTCTGAGGACCCTGATATAAGGAGGGGCTCTTTGGGGACCCTGATGTAAGGGGAGGCTCTCTGGGGACCCTGATGTAAGGGGGAGGCTCTCTGGGGACCCTGATGTAAGGGGCTCTCTGGGGACCCTCATGTAAGGGGAAGGCTCTCTGTGGACCCTGTTGCATGTGGGAGGCTCTCTGGGGACTCTGATGTAAGAGGAGGCTCTCTTTGGACCCTGATGCAAGTGGGAGGCTCTCTGGGGACTCTGATGAAAGGGGGGCTCTCGGGGGATCCTGATGTAAGGGGGGGGGGCTCTCTGGGGACCCTGATGTATATATACAGTATCTCACAAAAGTGAGTACACCCCTCACATTTTTGTAAATATTTTATTCTATCTTTTCATGTGACATTACTGAAGAAATTACACTTTGCTACAATGTAAAGTAGTGAGTGTACAGCTTGTATAACAGTGTAAATTGTCTGTCCCCTCAAAATAACTCAACAAACAGCCATTAATGTCTAAACCACTGGAAAAAAAATTGAGTACACCCCTAAGTGAAAATGTCCAAATTGGGTCCAAAGTGTCAATATTTTGTGTGGCCACCATTATTTTCCAGCACTGCCTTAACCCTCTTGGGCACGGAGTTCACCAGAGCTTCACAGGTTGTCACAGGAGTCCTCTTCCACTCCTCCATGATGACATCACAGAGCTGGTGGATGTTTGAGACCTTGCACTCCTCCACCTTCCATTTGAGGATGCCCCACAGATGCTTAATAGGGTTTAGGTCTGGAGACATGCTTGGCCAGTCCATCACCTTTACCCTCAGCTTCTTTAGCAAGGCAGTGGTCGTCTTTGAGGTGTGTTTGGGGTCATTATCATGTTGGAATGCTGCCCAGTGGCCCAGTCTCCGAAGGGAGGGGATCATGCTCTGCTTCAGTATGTCACAGTACATGTTGGCATTCATGGTTTCCTCAATAAACTGTAGCTCCCCAGTGCTGGCAGCACTCATGCAGCCCCAGACCATGACACTCCCACCCCCATGCTTGACTGTAGGCAAGACACACTTGTCTTTGTACTCCTCACCTGGTTGCCACCACACACGCTTGACACCATCTGAACCAAATAAGTTTATCTTGGTCTCATCAGACCACAAGACATGGTTCCAGTAATCCATGTCCTTAGTCTCCTTGTCTTCAGCAAGCTGTTTGCCGGCTTTCTTGTGCATTATCGTTAGAAAAGGCTCCCTTCTGGGATGACAGCAATGCAGACCAATTTGGTGCAGTGTGCAGCGTATGGTCTGAGCACTGACAGGCTGACCCCCCACCCTTTCAACCTCTGCAGCAATGCTGGCAGCACTCATACGTCTATTTCCCAAAGACAACCTCTGGATATAATGCTGAGCACTCAACTTCTTTGGTCGACCATGGCGAGGCCTGTTCTGAGTGGAACCTGTCCAAAGGTCCTGTTAAACCGCTACATGGTCTTGACCACCATGCTGCAGCTCAGTTTCAGGGTCTTAGCAATCTTCTTATAGCCTAGGCCATCTTTATGTTGAGAAACAATTCTTGTTTTAGGTACTCAGAGAGTTCTTTGCCATGAGGTGACATGTTGAACTTCCAGTGACCAGTATGAGAGAGTGAGAGCGATAACACCAAATTTAACACACCTGCTCTCCATTCACACCTGAGACCTTGTAACACTAATGAGTCACATGACACCGGAAAGGGGAAATGGCTAATTGGGCCCAATTTGGACATTTTCACTTAGGGGTGTACTCGCTTTTTTTGCCAGTGGTTTAGACATTAATGGCTGTTTGTTGAGTTATTTTGAGGGGACAGCAAATTTACACTGTTATACTCACTACTTTACATTGTAGCAAAGTGTAATTTCTTCAGTGTTGTCACATGAAAAGATATAATAAAATATTTTTAAAATGCGAGGGGCTTACTCACTTTTGTGAGATACTGTATATATATATATATATATATATATATATATATATATAGTATCTCACAAAAGTGAGTACACACCTCAAATTTTTTTAAAGATTTTATTATACCTTTTCATGTGACAACACTGAAGAAATTACACTTTGCTACAATGCAAAGTAGTGAGTGTACAGCTTGTATAACAGTGTACATTTGCTGTCCCCTCAAAATAACTCAACACACAGCTATTAATGTCTAAGCCGCTGGCAACAAAAGTGAGTACACCCCTAGGTGAAAATGTCCAAATTGGGCCCAATTAGCCATTTTCTCTCCCCGTTGTCATGTGACTCGTTAGTGTTACAAGGTGTGTTAAATTTGGTGTTATCGCTCTCAATCTCCCATACTGGTAACTGGAATTTCAACATGGCACCTCATGGCAAAAAAAATCATTGCTCTACATAAAGATAGCCTAGGCTATAAGAAGATTGCCAAGACCATGAACTGCAGCATGGTGGGCAAGACCATACAGCGGTTTAACAGGAAAGGTTCCACTCAGAACAGGCGTCGCCATGGTCGACCAAAGAAGTTGAGTGCACCTGCTTAACATCATATCCAGAGGTTGTCTTTGTGAAATAGACGTATGAGTGCTGTCAACATTGATGCAGAGGTTGAATGGGTGGGGGGCCAGCCTGCCAGTGCTCAGACCATACGCCCCACACTGCATCAAATTGGTCTGCATGGCTGTCGCCCCAGAAGGAAGCCTCTTCTAAAGATGATGCACAAGAAAGCCCGCAAACAGTTTGATGAAGACAAGCTGACTTAGGACATGGATTACTGGAACCATGTCCTGTTGCCTGATGAGACCAAGATAAACTTACTTGGTTCAGATGGTGTCAAGCATGTGTGGCGGCAGCCACGTGAAGAGTACAAAGACAAGTTTGTCTTACCTACAGTCAAGCATGGTGGTGGGAGTGTCATGGTCTGGTGCTGCATGAGTGCTGCCGCCACTGGGGAGCTACAGTTCATTAAGGGAGCCATGAATGCCAACATATACTGTGACATATTGAAGCAGAACATGATCCCCCTCCCTTCAGAGACTGGAACGCAGGGTAATATTCCAAACATGATAACGTCCCCAAACACACCTCCAAGATGACCACTGTCTTGCTAAAGAAACTGAGAATAAAGGTGATAGACTGGCCAAGCATTTATCCAGACCTAAACCCTATTGACCATCTGTGGGGCATCCTCAAACGGAAGGCAGAGGAGCACAAGGTCTCTAACATCCACCAGCTCTGTGATGTCTTCATGGAGGAGTGGAAGAGGACTCCAGTGGTAACCTGTGAAGCTCTGGTGAACTCCATGCCCAAGAGGGTTAAGGCACTGCTGGAAAATAATGGTGGCCACACAAAATATTGACACTTTGGGCCCAATTTGGACATTTTTACTTAGAAGGTGTACTCACTTATGTTGCCAGCATTTTAGACATTAATGGCTGTGTGTTGAGTTATTTTGAGGGGACAGCGAATTTACACTGTTATACATGCTGTACACTCACTACTTTATATTGTAGCAAAGTGTAATTTCTTCAGTGTTGTCACATGAAAAGTTATAATAAAATATTTACAAAAATGTGAGGGGTGTACTCACTTTTGTGAGATATTGTGTATATATATATATATATATATACAAACACAAACACGTGTAATATATACATGTGTATGCCCACACAAGCGTATGATTCTTTACTTCGCTGCTATGGGCTCTAGCCCCAGATCTTTTGTAGACCTAGTAACACCCCTGCCTTCAGCTAATAACTGAATCTTCTACTGCCCTCATCAGTTCTACCCTCACAGTCACTTCCTTTTGTTTCACCAGCCCCTCCCTCTTATGCCACGTACACGCGAGCAGACTTTTCAACGGACTAGGTCTGATGGTCTTCCCGACGGACTTTCAGCGTAGTTCCGACTAACTTTCCGAACGAACGGACTTGGCCACACACAAGCACACCAAAGTCCAATGGATTTGAAGGTGATGATGAACGCCTGGACTAGAATAAGGAAGTTCATAGCCAGTAGCCAATAGCTGCCCTAGCGTCGGTTTTCGTCCATCGGACTAGCACACAGACAAATGGATTTTTCGATTGGACTCGAGTCCATCGGACAGATTTGAAACATATTTTATTTCTAGGTCCGTTGGACTTTTGTGAAAAAAAGTCCCCTGGAGCCCACACACGATCAAATTGTCCGACGGATTCCGGTCCGCCGGACCTAGTCTGCCGGAAAGTCTGATCGTGTGTACGCGGCATTAGATTGTAAACTCGCAGGAGCAGGGCCCTTCTAACCTTCTTGTTTTGAATTGTACTGTTCGTGTATTGTCTCCCTTTATATTGTAAAGAGCTGTGCAAACTGTTAGCGCTATATAAATCCTGTATAATAATAATAATAATAATAACTTCCCTTACTATACCCGAAATAAGAAAAATGTTTTTTGCCTTCAGATCTACTTTAAATCACATTGCTAATTGCATTTGGTACTTGTTTGTAGCTTAATATACGAAAATGTGTCCTTAAAACAGTAATTTTGTAATCTTTGAAATGTTAGTAAAACCTTGGTTGTGTCAGTAAACTTTGGGTGTCTTGTCAGTAAATTTCACTTTGGTAGGTTGGCAACATAGTAATACTGAAACAGCACACATGGCATCCATGAGACCATCCACTCACCTATTCTCATGGCCGCAGTATATAGGACTCGAATACACTCGATCTGGCTGGGGGTGGGAAAAGCAGAGCTTTTTGCCGCATAGCTGGCTGGCTAGTTTCGTGGTCGTGGTAGTGATAGAAGGATGGAAGTGACACCACCTCTGTTACTTCCTCCCAGCCTCCTATATAGCCACGCAGGAGGGAAGAGGCCCAGAGTGCAAGGCAACAGCGGGTTAATTAACACCTAATCAGTGAGGTAAGACCCTCACTATTATTCTTATATTTTGTAATGTCTACGATGGGGGCAAGTCACTGCACCATGGGCCACTGGGTTGTACTTGCCCCCTGGGCCAAAGGTTGCCTGTCAGCTCCTGCGCCATTGGCTGGAGAGGTGGCCTGTAGAGGATTCAATAAACTTGTAAGTGTGTTTTGCTACAACATGTATATAAATATATATATATATATATATATATATATATATATATATATATATATAAAAAAATATAAATATATATATATAAAAAACTACACGGAGATTGACTGGAGTAATGACACTGCTGGAACAGATAAGGGCAAACATTTATAAACCTATTGCAAGACAATTTTATGGTACAATTCATAGAAGCCCCAACTAGGAATGATGCTCTGTTGGACCTGGTAATCTCAAACCATACAGAGCTAATTACTAATGTTCATATAAAAAGAACATCGGGGTAGCAGTGACCATAACAAAATTTAATTTCATGCTAGCTGTAATCAACAAGCTCATCCTGTAAATATAAAAACAACTTTAAGAGAGCAAATTTTCCAAGGATGAGGGCTGCTCTCCAAGACTTATGCCCCATACACACGATCGGAAATTCCGCCAGCAAAAGTCCACTGTGAGCTTTTGGTCGGAAATTCCGACTGTGTGTATGCTCCATCAGGCTTTTGCTGGCAGGGACCCTGCTGAACCTGCTTATCCAGAGCCGCTCATAAATTCTGGTGGGATCCGTGTCGCCATGTGCTGCTGTGCTGCTGAGTAGTGCCCGGACAGAGAATTAAGAGAAGCCGCACTTCACACGCCGCCGGTAAGACGCCCTGCATATGGCAGTTTTTTTTTTCTCTTTGCTGCCTTAGCTGCCCCTTTAGAGAGCGAAAACGAACTTAACTTAACTTACAAGCTCTCATAGGAAGAAACAAGTGGCTTGCACAAGTGGCTTGCAGTGGATTAATAAGCATTGGAGAAAGCAGCTGACTACTCTCCCTCCCTCCCCCTTAGTAAGGGGGGGAAAAAAAAAAATGTAATTTAAGTAAAAATGAAAGGCTGTGTGCAGCGCTAAAAGTTAAGGGACTGCTAATATCAATGCTGAATGCTGTCAATTTACCAGTCATCAACTTAACTTAATATATCCTCAGTAAGCTGGACGTTGTGAGCTGTATGTGAGAAACTGTGCATAGATAAGGACATTGCTGAATATTAAACGCTAAAATTTAGATTTAGAAGTGGTGGTCGGATACTGCGCAGATTTTCATCAGGACCGTTTCTATTGTCTTTTTTTTCTACTCTTTCCCCCACTGAGTTTTAAGAGACTGTATTTTTGGGTGTACCCTAGAGCTGGGGGTGGAAGGCCCCTGGGGTGTGCTTTTTGATAACCAAATTAGAGCCTGGTCGGCTTCTTGGTAGCCGGTAAATACGGTATGCAGCATTTAAACTCCTCTATGGATAAAAATCCCCAGCAAATGGCGGCTTGCGCAGCAGCAAAATTGGAGCAATATGCACATACTTCATCACAGTCCCTCCCAAAAAAGGGGTCACAGGCTAAAGCACAGCAGGGAGAAATATCGGACAGAAAAAGTCAAGGTCAGAGCCAGGTAGCTGGCCTAACCCCACGGGCGCAATCAACAAAATCACAGAACAATAAAAATCCGGGTCTGCCTGAGCAAAATGCTATTGTAGAAATAATAGATAGCACAGCTGGGCCTTGTATACCTACAGAGAAAGAGCCAACCTTGATGGATGTATTTATGGTTGTAAGAGCATGTAATGAATCACTTAAAGACCTTTGTGAGCAAATGAAGGGAGTTAAAGATGATTTAAACATGGTAAGACAGGACCTACAAAAAACAGCAGAAAGAACTACAGCCCTGGAAGAAAGGGTTAGCCAGCTGGAAGACGATGTGTCACCATGGATAAAAGAAATGAAAAGTATGAAGGGACAATTACTCAAACATGAGGCCAAACTAGAGGAAATAGAAAAGAGAAGTCGCAGGCACAATGTACGGGTGGTGGGCCTGCCTGAAAAAAGCGAGGGTTCTAATCCTACAGAGTTTCTAGAAAAGTGTCTGGCTTAGTAATTTGGCAAAGAGTCCTTCTCAACAACATTTTGTATAGAAAGAGCACACAGGGTGCCGTTTAGGGCCCCCCCAGAAGGAGGATACCCCAGAACTTTACTGATGAGGTTCCTTAACTATAAGGACAAAATCTATTGCGTAAATCTAGAGAAGCAGGAAACATATTTTTTAAGGGGACCAAAATATAATTTTATTCTGATTTTTCTCCAGAGACATAGAGCAGAGTTCATCCAGGCTAAGCGTAGTTTGCAAAGATTTAAATTACCATATGCTTTATTGTACCCGGCAAAGTTACGGGTGACTGCACTGGGAGGAACCCAGATTTTTGAATCCCTGGCTGGGGTTGAGAAATGGTTGGGGGGAAATAAGGAGAAATTCTAGATACCCAGGGGGAGTGAGGTGAAAGGGGAAAGAAAATGTATAATATGTATGGACTGCTCTGTTTGAAAAACGGGAGGGGGGGGGGGGGTGATATCACACAGTCGGTGTTTCGAAGTGATGAATGGGTTTGAACAAGGATGTAAGAAGGTGGGAGTGGGAAAGGATGTAAGGGAAACGGTCACTGAAAGCCCCCTGGGGGGTCACCTAGTGAGGTGGGGGGTAGGGTGGGGGGGATGGGGGAGGGAGGAGGGGGGCGCGGGGCAGGGGAGGGGGTGGTAATACTAGTACTGGTCAAGAATTAATGTTGGGGAGGTGCAGATTAAATGAAGGGAAAATATGTTTGATAATCACTGGAAACAGCAATGGGCAAATTTACACACAAAGTAAGAAATATGGGAAAAAGGTGGTTTTCACATACATTTTTGAGAATATGTCAATGTTATAGTGCGGAATTTAAGCACGGATTGGATATTAATCCGGTTTTAAATAGGTACTTTCCGGGTGTCTTTATATACACTTTTTGATTTTTGATGCAAATTACAATTTTTAAGATCATGGAATGTAAGAGGGTTGGGCACAGTGGTTAAAAAAAGCAGCAGTATTTTCCATGTTGGAGAAATATGGTGCAGAGATGGTCTGCCTGCAGGAAACCCATCTAACAAAGGACACTGCTCAGCAAGTCCAGTTTAAAAGATATCAATGTCAATACCATTCTGTGTACTCCTCCTATAGTAGAGGGGTGAGCATTTTGGTGAGAACCGGGGTGAATTTTTCCTGCAGGCAGTCCAGTATAGATGAGCTAGGCCGATACGTTTTTTTACATTGCTTGATAGATGATAGAGCGTTTGTAGTAGCAAGCGTCTATATTCCTCCACCATTCAAAATAGATGTGATGCTTAGACTAAATGAGTTTCTGCTGGATAAACAAGATATACCAATTATAATAGTGGGAGATTTCAACGAGGTCCTGGATAATAATGTGGATAGATTCCCTATCTGGAACACAGGGGTGCCCATGGAGAGGGGGTGGTTGTGTCAATTTCTGGAGGAGGTAGGATTATTGGATCTCTGGCGGGTGCGGAATCCGGGCATACAGCAATATTCTTGCTGCTCATCCTCATATTCAAGGATCGATATGGCCCTGGGAAATGATAGAGCCCTACAGATTACGGAAAAATAACATACTGGCCGAGAGGGATATCAGACCATTCGCCAATAGTGATCACACTGAGACTAGGGGGAGAAAAAAAACAGAAGGAATTGAAAATAAACCCATACTGGTTCGAACTAATTAAAAAGGCAGATGGGGTCCTCCCTAAGATGAAAGAGTTTGTAGAATTCAACAAAGGTACAGCATCGACTGGGATATTATGAGATACTCTAAAGGCTTTTCTCAGGGGTGCCCTAATTCAACAGGTGGCTAAATATAATAAAGATGAGAGGGTTTGGGAGGAAAAAATCCGAAGTGAGGTAGCTGCGGCCGAGAACAAAAAAAAGTAAAAAGTGTAGTAGACTGGGGGGGGGGGGGGGGGGGACAATTAGCCCATTAGAAAGAAGATAGGTCAAAAGGGTGCAAACAGAAAAAAGGCCAGGTAGCCCCAATAATAGTAAAGTAATGCTGATCTAGGAAATTAAACCACCACGTACTAGTAAGGGAGGGAGAAGGTGGGGAATAACGTATACTAGATATAGATACCACTCTTAAGTATAGAAGTGGAGCTAAAAGGAGGAGTTAAGGGGTCTTGTGGTAAATGGCCCTGTATCGCTGGTATTGTGGTAAATCCCCTTGTACGACGTCTCCTTTCCGTGGCTCCCCGCAACTCTTAAATACAGGGTGATGAGATGTCAGAACATAATGGATTTTAATTAAAATAATGGTCAAATGACTTTGTACAATAACACTGTTAAATTATGTAAAGAAGTTTAATAAAGAATAAAGTAAAAAAAAAAAAATGGGCAACTGGTCAGCAGTTTTAATGCAGTTCTGGAAGCAGGTCTGGGACCAGGACCTAATCTCCCCTGTAGTCCAATCTACACTATATTGTCAAAAGTATTGGGAAGCCTGCCTTTACACACACATGAACTTTAATGGCATCCCAGTCTTAGCCTGTAGGGTTCAATATTAAGTTGGCTCACCCTTTACAGCTATAACAGCTTCAAATCTTCTGGGAAGGCTGTCCACAAGGTTTAGGAGTGCGTTTATGGGAATGTTTGACCATTCTTCCAGAAGCACATTTGTGAGGTCAGGCACTGATGTTGGATGTGAAGGCCTGGCTTGCAGTCTCCACTCTAATTCATCCCAAAGGTGTTCTATTGGGTTGAGGTCAGGACTGTGCCGGCCAGTCAAGTTCCTCCACCCTAAACTTGCTCATCCATGTGTTTATGGCTATGCTTTGTGCACTGGTCCAAATCATTTGGTGAAGGAGGATTATGGTGTGGGGATGTTTTTCAGGGGTTGGCTTGGCCCCTTAGTTCCAGTGAAGGGAAAGATGTCAGCATACCAAGGCATTTTGGACAATTTCATGTTTCCAACTTTGTGGGAACAGTTTGGGGCTAGCCCCTTTCCTGTTTCAACATCACTGCACACCAGTGTACAAAAAAATACATGGCTGTTCATCCGGAACCCCAAATGTTACACTACCCTGTTTTCAAATAAGCTCCAGAAGAATTACACTGTTCATTTCAGGCTACTTCATTTATAGAGGTATGGATTTGGGATGGACTCTAACCCTCTGACAAGTCACCTTTGGAGATAGTATCTCACCTTGTGTGTGTGGAAAGTACTGGCCTTCTAAAGTGGCTGTAGGTTATATGGACCAGCTGTTTTTTTGATGGCTGTGTCATAGTTAGGATTTCTAACACTAGCATATAAACCCAAAAAAGTAGCCCCCGCATTGCATAGAGTTCCACAGTTCTTATAATGTAGTAGCTTTAGCATAGGATGATCAGGCAGTTCAGAAGGAATGATTAAACTCCACAAGTTTATTGATTAGTACAATTAAGTGACAAAATATATAGTGATATTAAATATCACCAGTAAATCACCAGTAAACTTCTGTTCTGCATATCCTGGCTCTAAAAAGCAGGCTAAGGTGTAGTAAAGTGGCCCCAATACAGGATGTATTGCTGCAATGGAGATGCACAGGAACTGGAAGTGACGCAGTCGTCCGACCAAATTTGAATTCACAGCCTGGCGGAAAAACTCAGAAGGAGGCTCTGCTGGTAGGGATACAGGCGGGAGGTTCCACTATAGCTGGCTTGGTGGATATTAGAGGATGTTTAGAAAGCCAGTTAACATGTTTTGGGCACACCCCTTCCAACAGGTCATATGACACTAATACCAGCATAAAGGTTTATACAGGGGGACCAGGGGATGGAATCCCCAGCAGGCCCGCCCACAACATTTAACCCTTTGGGGCTGATTTACTAAGATGAATGTGCTGCGCCGGTTCAGACCTTAATTGGGTCTGAACCTTCAGGTCTGGTATGGATTTTAGGGGAACCCGCGCCAAAACAAAAAAAATGGCGTGGGGGTCCCCATCAAAATCCATACCAGACCCTTATCCGAGCACACAACCTGGCAGGCTGCAGGAAAAGAGGGGGGGACACCCACCCCCCTCCTGAACCATACCAGGCCACATGCCCTCAACATTGGAAGGGTGCTTTGGGGTCCCCCCCAAAGCACCTTGTCCCCCCCAAAGCAAATCAACCTCAAACCTGCTGTATCCCTCCCAAAGCACCTTGTCCCCATGTTGATGAGGACAAGAGCCTCCCCAACCCTGAGCCTCCCATTGTGCGCAGCGGCCCGAGAACGAAGCGGGGAAGAAGAGACGCCATGGAGGAAGATGCCGGACGAGAACACCAGAGCAAGAAGCAGAGGATTGGAGGAAGAAGAAGATGGAGGAAGGAAGAAGGAAGAAGATAGAAAGAAGAAGACTTTAATGAAGGAATTGCCAAAAACTGGTGGGGGGATCTGGGGGTCCCCTTGTTAAAGGGGGCTTCCAGATTCCGATAAGCCCCCTGCACCCTGGCTGGTGGTTGTGGGGATGAGGCCCTTGTTCTCATCAACATGGGAACAAGGTGCTTTGGGGGGGACCCCAAAGCACCCTCCCAATGTTGAGGGCATGTGGCCTGGTACGGTTCAGGAGGGGGGGGGCGCTCTCTCATCCCCCCTCTTTTTCTGCGGCCTGCCAGGTTGCGTGCTCGGATAAGGGTCTGGTATGGATTTTGAGGGGGACCCCCACGTCATTTATTTTTTTTTGGCGCAGGGTTCCTCTTAATATCCATACCAGACCTGAAGGGCCTGGTATGGAATTTTGGGGGACCCCCACGCATTTTTTTTCCTTAATTTTTTTTTTTCTTAATGCTAACATGACCTGTGTGCAAATAGCCTTAAGAAAAAACATAGAAGTGAACCAGCGTAAAAAAAAAGTCAAGTTGAGAGGTGCGCCCGTTTACGTGGCTTGACATTTACTAAGATTTTGCTGGCGCAGTGAACCAAAGCACTTGAACACACGCAAATGCCGCTTGCGCATGCGCAGTGCAATAATTGACCTCACGCAGTTCCAAGTGTACTTGTCGGGGCAGCAGGCTTGTTCAGAGAAAGTTACTTTCTCATTCTATTAAGGGGCAACATTCAAAATTACAGAATATATGTCCTGAACATACAAAAAAAAAATATGTCATATGTCATTACTAAAACAAATTATTCCATTATAATATGTATTTCTAAGTATTTCTAAGGGAATAAGGTACCCAGGGGATTTTCTACCAATTTGTGTATCTTTGGCAGGTGGTAGAAATATAAGGTGCTACACTAAGGCCGCGTACACACGAAGGGACAATCCCGCGGGATTATCCTCTGGACTGAAGTCCAGAGGATAATCCCCTCGTGTGTGGGCGCCGGCGGACTTTTTGGCGCCAAAGTACGGCGGACTAAAGTTTCAGGTTTTGTTCTCAAATTATCCGCTGGACTTGGAAGTCCAGCGGACAATCCCGCCGTTAGTGGGCAAGTCCGCGGGACTTTTGAAATGAACGGACTTGCCGCTCATCGGCAAGTCCGTTCATTTAGCACGTGACTTCAGGTTACGTAGCTAGCGTAGGCAGTTACTGCCGCCGCGCTAGCTCCGTGACCTGGCATGGATTTAAAGGGAATACCCACGCCGAAAAAACGGCGTGGGGGTTCCCCCCAAATCCATGTCAGACCCTCATCCGAGCACGCAGCCTGGCAGGCCAGGAAAGGGGTGGGGACGAACGAGCGCCCCCCCCCTCCTGAGCCGTACCAGGCCGCGTGCCCTCAACATGGGGGGTGCCCTGGGGAAAGGGGGGCCGTGCGGCCCCCCCACCCCAAAGCACCTTGTCCCCATGTTGATGAGGACAAGGGCCTCTTCCCGACAACCCTGGCCGTTGGTTGTCGGGGTCTGCGGGCGGGGGCTTATCGGAATCTGGGAGCCCCCTTTAATAAGGGGGCCCCCAGATACCGGCCCCCCACCCTATGTGAATGAGTATGGGGTACGATGTACCCCTACCCATTCACCTAAGGTGTAAAATGTAAAGTAAAAAAAAAACACCCACACTTTTGAAAAAATACTTTATTGCACTGCTCCGGGGGTCTTCTTCCGTCTTGGGGGTCTTCTCGCCGGACTCCCCGCCATTTACCAAGCTCTTTTACCGAGCGAGGGGAGTCCGGCTACCTTCTTCGTCGTCGCCGCCGTCTGGGGGTCTCGATCCGCCTTCGGGGGTCTTCTTCCGTCTTGGGGGTCTTCTCGCCGGACTCCTCCCCTCTCTTCTGCTCTTTTACCTAGCTCTTTCACGAGGGGAGGTGTCCGGCTACCTTCTTCGTCGTCGCCGCCGTCGTCTGGGGGTCTCGATCCGCCTTCGGGGGTCTTCCGGGGGTCTCTTCTGTTCTTGCGGCGGTCGTCGTCTTCCGCGCCGCCGGCGCCTTGTCCTTCTTCTTGTTCTTCTTGTTCTTCTTCTTCTTCCGATGTTGACCCGACGCTCTCTCTGCCCGGAATGCCTGTGCCGCTCTGAGCTCGGACTTATATAGGGACAAGGGGACAGGGTCACATGCACATGTCACATGGTGACCCCGCCCCCTTGTGTTGTCACAGTCCCGGAGGATGCTGGGACTGTGACATCGCAAGGGGGCGGGGTCACCATGTGACATGAACATGTGACCCTGTCCCCTTGTCCCTATATAAGTCCGAGCTCAGAGCGGCACAGGCATTCCGGGCAGAGAGAGCGTCGGGTCAACATCGGAAGAAGAAGAAGAACAAGAAGAACAAGAAGAAGGACAAGGCGCCGGCGGCGCGGAAGACGACGACCGCCGCAAGAACAGAAGAGACCCCCGGAAGACCCCCGAAGGCGGATCGAGACCCCCAGACGACGGCGGCGACGACGAAGAAGGTAGCCGGACACCTCCCCTCGTGAAAGAGCTAGGTAAAAGAGCAGAAGAGAGGGGAGGAGTCCGGCGAGAAGACCCCCAAGACGGAAGAAGACCCCGAAGGCGGATCGAGACCCCCAGACGGCGGCGACGACGAAGAAGGTAGCCGGACTCCCCTCGCTCGGTAAAAGAGCTTGGTAAATGGCGGGGGAGTCCGGCGAGAAGACCCCCAAGACGGAAGAAGACCCCCGGAGCAGTGCAATAAAGTATTTTTTCAAAAGTGTGGGTGTTTTTTTTTACTTTACATTTTACACCTTAGGTGAATGGGTAGGGGTACATCGTACCCCATACTCATTCACATAGGGTGGGGGGCCGGTATCTGGGGGCCCCCTTATTAAAGGGGGCTCCCAGATTCCGATAAGCCCCCGCCCGCAGACCCCGACAACCAACGGCCAGGGTTGTCGGGAAGAGGCCCTTGTCCTCATCAACATGGGGACAAGGTGCTTTGGGGTGGGGGGGCCGCACGGCCCCCCTTTCCCCAGGGCACCCCCCATGTTGAGGGCACGCGGCCTGGTACGGCTCAGGAGGGGGGGGGCGCTCGTTCGTCCCCACCCCTTTCCTGGCCTGCCAGGCTGCGTGCTCGGATGAGGGTCTGACATGGATTTGGGGGGAACCCCCACGCCGTTTTTTCGGCGTGGGGATTCCCTTTAAATCCATGCCAGCTTGCGGAGCTAGCGCGGCGGCATTTACTGCCTACGCTAGCTACGTAACCTGAAGTTACGTTCGAAATGAACGGACTGCTCCGTGTGTGGGCAAGTCCGTTCATTTTCAAAAGTCCCGCGGACTTTTGGCCGGCGGATTGTCCGCTGGACAAGTCCGTGCGTGTGTGGGCAAGTCCACACCCTCGGAAAGTCCAGCGGACCTAGCCGGAAAGTCCAGCGGATTGTCCGCTGGACTTAGGTCCGCCGGCAAAAGTCCGTACGTGTGTACGAGGCATAAGACTCGGTTCACACTGGGGCAACTTGTCAGGCGACTTAGCCGCCTGACAAGTCGCGCTCCATTCTGTACAATGGAACCATTCTAATAGGAGCGACACAAGTTGCTCCGACTTAGAAAAAGGTTCCTGTACTACTTTTGGGGCGACTTTAGGTGACTTGCATTGACTTCTATACAGAAGTCATTTTGCAAGCCACCGCTGAAGTCGGATGCAGGTCGCCTGAGGCAGTCGCGCTGCAAGTCATGCTGCCTCAATGTGAACTGACCCTTAGGGGCAACATAAATTGCTTTTCCTTCTTGTTAACCAGACCATCTCTACCTGCATCATTAACCAATCTCTTAAAGAGGAAGTAAAGCCTCTTAAAAAAAAAAAAAGACACCCTGCAAGGCAAAGGCATAATGAGCTAGTATGCATAGCATACTAGCTCATTATGAATGATTTACCTGAAAACGAAGCCCCCGAAGTGGTCCTCATCCACGATCTTCTGCGTCGACATCAAATGCGGAGTGACTTCCGGGTCTCGCCGCTCCAGCGCTGTCATTCGCTGGAGTAGCGATGACGTCACTCCCGCGCATGCGCAGTAAAGCGACATATCGCGTGAACCCGGCATGCGCAGTGCGCCTGCGCGCCGCTGTCTACGGCGCATGCGCCGTAGACAGCGATGCCTTTTCTTTTCTAAATATCTCCTAAACCATGTAGGTTTAGGAGATATTTATTGGACCTACAGGTAAGCCTTAATCTAGGCTTACCTGTAGGTCAAAGTGGTTTGTAAGGGTTTACAACCACTTTAAGAGATTGTTGAAACATCGGAAGAGGGTCTTCTCTTAAGGTAATGTAAGGGTCAGAATCCAACAGTAATCTAAGGGATTCATTTAAATAATCCTTTCTGTCTTGGATTACTAGACTACCCCCCTTGTCAACTTGTTTTATTAAAATATCTTGATTTTTTTCTAAAGCACAAGACGTTCTGTGGAGGAAAAAGAATGGCCTCCCATCATAATAGGGACATTAGGGCTCTCACTGTATTAGTGATAGACTGTATACCATAGGGCACTCTTACTGATAATATAATATTTGCACTATTGTGCAAAAGAGAGACCTTCTAGATATATAAATTGGGTACCTTATTCCCCAATGGGTTAAACGAGGACCTAGAAATACATACTATTTGTCATGACTCTGCAGCAGTGTTCATGTCTGTTTGCTCACCTTTCTGTTCAGTTTAGAGGCCAGTCGCTGTTCACCTGTATGCTTAAGTAATCTTCCCTCAAGCATGGCTCCACCCCAGCCTCCTATTAGAAACACTATATTAACCTGTGCACTGCAAGCCAAGCCTTTCTGATCAATATTGTGTGTTTGGCTTTCGTGTGCTCATTGCTGTGTGTCCTACGTCTGATCCTGTTTACTGACCTTGGCTTGTTCTTGACTGTCCTCGTCTGCTTCATATCCTGACCTTTGGCGTGTTCTTTGACCTTTCCCTGACCTTTTGGCTTATCTCCTGACTATCCTTGTTGTCCCGGTATGCGTCTTTTCTATCCTCCAGTAGTCTACGCTGAGCGTGAGCTGGGAGACCCTGGGGGCCTGGAGCCAGACTGCAGCGAAGTCCATCCTCACAATCAGGGGCCCTGGTGAACACCCGCTGGCTCTTAGAGTCCGTGCCCTGGGAAATCTCATGCTCTAGCTCCCACTCTGATCCGTGTTGGTGCTCCAGAGTACCTGCTTTCCTGAACCACCCAAAGCTCCATCCGCAGCAGTCAGCCGTAGGGTCCACTACCTCAGCGGTGCACTTCTGACCCCAAAGGGGTGCATCTGTCACCTGGCCTCAGATGACTGACAGTTTGATCATGGAAATAGCTGGCGTGCCGCTACCCGCAGATGATCCATTGCAGGGCATAGTCCATAGACTTGAGACCCAGGAATCTAATCAGACCCAGGTGATGCGATTCCTCCAGGATTTGGCTTCCCGCTTCGAGCTGCTTCAGGCTTCCTTAATTCAGCCTGCCTGACTTCCTGAAGCTCTTTCAGAATATCTTTGAGGAACCGGGTTGGGTTTCTTCAGCAGCCAGTGCCCTTCTACATCTTCGCCAAGAGACTTCTTCTGTGGGACAGTATGCGCTTCAGTTTCACACACTAACAGCTGAGTTGAGCTAGAATAATGAGGCCTTAGTTGCAATCTTTACATGGCCTCTCTGACCGAGTGAAGGATAAATTAGTGGGAAGAACAGGGCTGGTGCAAGGATTTTTGACACCCTAGGCGAAACCTAATTTTGCCGCCCCCCCCCCTTGACTCCACCCCTGCCCTGCCTTTTCCCTGCCCATGTAAACCCCACCTTTTTAACCAAGCACCCATAAAATGCAGCCCACCAGCGCCCATCAATGCAACCTACCAGCACCCATCAAATGCAGCCCACCAGCCCCATCAAATGCAGCCTACCAGCGCCCATCAAATGCAGCCTCACCAACGCACATCAATGCAGCCTCACCAGCGCCCATCACATTTAGCCTCACCAGGACCCATCAAATGCTTGCTGCTTCCATTCATTCAGGAGTCGGGACACAGACACACTCCTTCACCGCCGCTGCACCTCTGACACTATCTATGAACAGAGGGGTGGCTGCCTGCTGATGCTTAGACTTAGTTGCTTGCTGCAGAGAGAAGAGAGTAGGAGAACCAGTGGCCGGGCGCCCCCTAGGCAGCATGGCGCCCTAGGCGGCTGCCTAGTTTGCCTAGTGGTAGCACCGGCCCTTGCTCCCCATCCCGTGGAGCATCTTCTGTCAGCTGAGGAACCTATCCCTGTCTCAAAGGGGAGATGTCAGGGGTACAAATTGTAAAAAAAATTATAAAAAATGTAATATTGTAAAATAAAATTATAAAAAACTACTGACACAGTCCACACCTCATCAGTGCCCATCAGTGCTACTGTCACATGACATTAAAAAGAGTATCGGTAATCGGTATCAGCAAGTACTTAAAGAAAAGTATCGGTACTTGTACTTCGACCTTAAAAAAGTGCAACCCTAATATTTAATGCATGATATTTTATTACATGTTTGAATAAACCATAGTTTTGTAATCTTCAGCACATGGCTTCTTGGACATCTTGCTGCATATAAAGTCCCTGTATTCAGAGGGTTGTCTTTCCATTTGCTATATACCGTATATACTCGAGTATAAGCCGAGTATTTCAGCACATTTTTTTGTGCTGAAAATGCCCCCCTCTGCTTATACTTGAGTCAAGCACTTTTCTGCAGCAGAAAATTACATTTCCCGACCCAACTTTGGGGCCTCCGTATCTCGGGGTCACTTGGTTCCTAGCACTAAGTGGCCCCGACATACGGGGCCCCAAAATCGGTTCGGAAAATGTCATTCTTTGCTGCAGAAATATGCTTGACATTTTCCGACCCGAATTTGGGGCCCCATATCGCGGGGCCACTTGGTGCTAGGAACCCCAAATTTGGTATTCAGACCCAGTCTACAACATTTCCAAAGATGGGGTTCCTAGCACCAAGTGACCCCGAAATACAGGGCCCCAAAGTCAACTGTGTCCATCTGCCGCAATGTTTTTTCGGTACCCTTTCGGTCCAGAGACCCCAAATTTTGTCTGCAGCTAAGGGGCATTTAGGCTGCAAATAGGCACAGTGAGGCATGCAAATGGGCACAGTGAGGCTGCAAATGGGCATTGTTGACACTTTTTCCACTTACAGTAGCTGCGCATTTCTCACCCTAGGCTTATACTCGAGTCAATACGTTTTCCCAGTTGTTTGTGGTAAAATTAGGTGCCTCAGCTTATATTCGGGTCGGCTTATACTCGCGTATATACCATATTATTTGGGATGATTGCAGCCTCAAAAGCCCTAATTTCAGTATACTTTTTTTTTAAAGGTAGTTTGCATTAGTCAACAAAAAATTTACTGTTAACCTTCCTAGTGCCTGTCTTGGTGTTAATAAACAGTTTTCACACCATTAAGAGTCACTGCCAGCAGATTTGCCTGCAGGGCGAAAATATATTCTATACATGTATTGTATGTACAATTGAATTTGACAGCTGTTCACAGGCTGTTACATTTGTCAGGTGTGCATTCATTCTATTGCAAATGGGGAGAATGTAACTATTGAAAGGCCAGCGTATGCCATTGAACCTTACTTTGACAAACAACTGGGTGAATTTACTATGAATGTTCCTAGGTACATTGAGGGCTATGTATTGATTTGGAATAATGAAGAGCCAATCCTGAAGTCACAATACTTTCTTGCTGCCTGAGTTGTTCAAGTCAGGGAAATTATAGGGCAATACATGTGCATGTATAGGTAAAACAAGCATCCTCAAAGGTGCTCATTCTCTCTAAAAGAGGGAAAGCAATACAATTTAAAGGAAACCTGTACTGCCAGAAATAAGTAATCTGCCACTGCTGAGCTGTTTCTGGAAATGCTAGCTGCCTAGTTGTCTTTTGACTTCAATACTTTGAGAAACTGATGTGGAACAACCGTGCAGATCAGGAAAGTCAAAGTGAAGTCATTTATCCTAATCTTTATACTCTGAATCTAATTTTTAATTGTATTGTATTACCATGACAGGAAGTAATATTCTCAGCAAGAGCAACAGCCATACTTCCCGTCACTACAGCTTTTCATTAACCTGATGATTTCAAACCCAACTAATCATGGCTGGATCTCGAGGGGTGCTGGATTGGGCTGTACCCCCCCAGATTTCAGTTGTGCCCCCCTAAGCAGACTCCCTCATGGACATTGTGCCTGGCCCGCTGAGCTCCTTCCCCATCACCTCACTTAGGGCTGGGAGTCCCAGACCAAAGAGGAACAGCCTGTCGCAGTGAAGTCTGAACAGGAGAAGTGACAGAGAGGAGAGAGCCAGAAGGAGGTGCATCCTCCTTCTGGCTCTCAATCTACCAGAAGAGTGCTCTTATATACAGCAGATGACACAGAATTGCAGTCATATGAGACTGTACACTGTTTGTTTACCGCCCCTGGAGGAGATAGGGGTCAGGTAATCAAACGTAATCAAACTTGTAAAGTCGAATCTAAAAGTGAGCTTCACAGGGCACTTTGCCTTAGCCAGCTACACACTGTGCAAATCGAGGCTGTGTAGTAAAGGAATATGATCTCAGCTATGTGCTGTGTGAGGAAGAGCTCTACTGAGTGCTCTGTCAGTAGTGACTCCGTCCTCTTCTTTGATGACTACTGTCTTCTACCCTGCTGACCCCTGTACACTGCCTTACTGACCCCCTGAACCCTGCTCTGGTGACCCCTGTACACTGCCCTGCTGACCCCTGTCCTCCATCCTGTTGACCCCAGTCCTCCATCCAGCTGAGCCATGTACTCTGCCCTTTTGACCACTGTACACCGCCCCTTCTGACCACTGTGCAAAGTCCTACCAACCCCTGTCCTCTGCCCTGCTAAACTTTTTCCTCTTCCCTGCTGATTCCTGTCCTCTGCCCTTGTGACCCCTGTTTTCTGCCATACTGACCCCTGTCCTCTGCACGGCTGACCCCTGTCCTTTGCCCTGCTGACCCCCTGTACATTGTCTTACTGATTCTTGTACACTCACCTGCTGACCTTCCATCCTCTGCCATGCTGCCCCCTGTCCTGCTAACCCATGTATGCTACTTTAATAACCCAATGCACACTGCCATACAAATTAATGGCCTCTGTACAATGCCCTAAAAACTGCTGACCCTATCCTCTGTCCTGCTGACCCCCTGTACACTGCCCTATTGACTCCTATGCACTGCCCTGCTGACCTCACATCCTCTACCAAGTGACATGTTTTACTGCACCTCCACATCAGACAGGCTAGATCCAGCCCTGCAACAAATAATCTTTTTTATTTTTGGTGATAGAAATCCTTAATGTGATGTGATCCAGTCAAAACTCCAGCTAGTCTACAGGGAAGACCTTATGTGAGATAAACATTCCTTTAACACTCTAAATATGTATTTGACTTTTAATAATGTAATCATGCAACAAGATACTGCACATAAAAATATAAATATTTGTAATACATTAAAAATTTACCTCTGGGACATAATCTTATAGGCATCTGGAAGATAACAGCGAATATTCTCCATCTGAGCAGGGTCTGAGTCACAAATTTTATCATCTGTTCTCCCATAATTGGCACTTTCAATCATGATAACATCAGTTCCTGGACAACGAAGTTCTATTGGGTAGCTCTCACATGATAGTTCCCTTCTAACAACTGCCATAGGAATTGGAGCACGACTAAAAGCTGTAGAGAAATAAAAAAAAATTATTTTAGTGACATTTCATAATTTCATTCCATAATTTTAGGTGTCATATCTATAAATAGTAGCAAAGTATAATGTGGGCACGTCTGCCTTTTGTCAGCAATTTTATATTAGGGGAAGTTATAATTTTTTCTGCAATGGATGTAGTAGGTGCATGGACAGCAAAGTTAAAATCCTTTTGGAAGGGTACTGAAAATGTGGTGAATGTAAGAATGGTGGGACTTCAATAAAAATACATTTAAAATCTTTGATAAGACTAGTAATTCGCAATTTGCAAAAGCTGATGTGAAAAATAGTTCCAACATGGTGACTTGTAACATTTGCTCTATTATAAATACAAATATGTACTGAGACTTGTGTAGCGCGGGTATCCTTGCCTACTGAATTGTATTAACATTTATAATAAACGTCTATGGACATTTCTATGGCTTAGTATTTGGCGCCATCTAGCGACCAAACACAGATAGTGAACTGAAATGAATATTGCTTTCACAAAGTACAAAGACTGAATACAGGAAGTGATTGTTATTTACTTTGAGAGTTGACATTTTTACCCAGGATGCCAGGTGACCTACCCATGGACACCATCTCTGACAGTGCATGCTGGGTAGGACATAAAAGGAGCCCGAGCAACCATCTTAGGTCTCTTGGGAACGCATGGCCTGCCTGTGAGGACTGGTGAGGTGGCCTCCCGGAGGAAGCGGCCTACAGCCATTTCGGAGCGCAACCCCGCTCGATTGTGTGAGTGACCTGATGGTGCCAGAGATTCAGTGACCGGATTGGGGAGATCCAGAGACACTCGTTTGAGCATCGGAAGGCCTGGGTCCATCTACCGGAGCAGCACGGAGTGACGGATCTGGCTGACACAGAAGCAAGCTGCAATCCCTGGACTAAAGCTACTATACAGAGCTCCAATCCAGTTGGTGAGCGGGTTGAGGCCCACAGTTTATTGACTTTTGCACCTAGTCAGACTTATATAGAGGCCTCGCTGGGATTTATAGTCCCACGGAGGAGGAGTATAGCAACTGACACTAGGCAGGCATAAGGCCTATCTGTTATTGCATCTCAAGCCTTGTATCATAGTTACTGAAGTTATACCGGGATCATCTTTAACTCAACTTGAATTACTTCAACCCTTGGATTACAAATCACAAGGAATTATCCTAGCTAGCGAAGACACGAAGACTAAAGACTGAGTACTTTAAGTGAGATCTCACACATAGCTATAACAGTAGGGGGAGCTCCCATATATTTATATTGTTTATAATTGTCTTATCAAGAATTCATTGTACTGTCATTCTATGTTGGGATGACAGCACAATTATTGTAATCACCTGTTTGCCAATACTTATAGTAAAATATACTTTGGTTAAGTATCCCGTTGTGTGGAGTATTGTTTTCTCCCTGCAGGTGGAGCCAGTGGATCCTGAAGTGACAATACAGGTATAGTGTGTTATATTATATTGTACTGTATTGAATTGCACCACAGCTGTGTCAAGGGGACTGAGCCAAGTTAGTGGGGTTTATTAGCAGAGTGCAGGCCCAAATCAAACCACTAGCTCCTTCGGGGGTCAGTGCTACACTTATATTTCCCACTGAAGAATATTGAAAATCCAAGTATGAGGAAACAGGGGACTTGTGAGTAGATGGACAGTAAAACCCTACGTTTGACCCACCTTTTTACTGCCCCTAAACTGTTTCCCCTTTAGTTGGGAAGGCAGCGGGCAGGAATGTTTATATGCCATGGCAGCAATGCTTTGCTTAGTGCCTGTGGCAGGAATTACACCCCATGTCGGGCCGAACATGACACATTCAAGTAAATAAGGTCATGCTGCAACTGCCCCATAGCACATGCAGTTGCAGCACAGTAACCCAGCATTTAGGGGGGTAAAACCTTTTGTACCACCTGCCCCACCCTATTAGATTGTAAGCTCTTCTAAGGAGAGCCCTCTTAACCCTCTTGTATTTTATTGTATTGTAACTGTATTGTCTCCCTTTTATATTGTGAAGCGCTGCATAAACTGTTGGTGCTCTATAAATCCTGTATAATAATAATAATAATAAATAATAATATTTCATAAGCTACCATCTCCTTGCATGGGACCTCATATGTAGACACCATGATTTTGGGAGCAGGCATGGTGTCATAACAACTCTCTTTCAAAAGGCCCATACCATCTGAAATTTCCACATGGATCATGTCAATGATCAAACACCTTACTTCTTTTAGGCCTTAAAATCTATTCTAAGGAGCAGTCTTCTACAACCCAGAGTCAAAAGAAACATTCCAAAGCCATTACAGGGAACCTACATAAACTCCAGGTCGTAGAATCTGATCTCCAATCCCAGATGATGCCATTTGTGGGGAAACACGTCGGTCGGAGTAAGTGCGTGACCTCATCACATGCCTGTAGATCAGGTGACACCATGGTCGGCTTGTTTTACTTTAAATACTGCCGAATTTAACTACTGAAATGTAAGTTAAAATCTTTCACCACAGTATTACGCTGTATTACACTATTAAGCCCCATACACACGCTCGGATTATCCGAGGACCAGGTCCGTCGGATCATGTCCGTCATACTTTGTCCGATGTTGGTT
Source organism: Lithobates sylvaticus (assembly GCA_028564925.1). NCBI lineage: Eukaryota > Metazoa > Chordata > Amphibia > Anura > Ranidae > Lithobates > Lithobates sylvaticus. The sequence goes on from CM053026.1 coordinate 435,284,692, forward strand.
TTGCGTACACACGGTCGGACAAAGTTGTTGGAAAATCCGATCATTCTGAACGTGGTGACGTTTGTTGCCTACGACGGGACTACGTAGAGGCTAGTAGCCAATAGCTTTGGTCTTGTAATGTGATCTGAGCATGCGCAGCACTTTGTCCGTCGGACAACGGTACACACGATCGGATTTGGTGTGATCGGACCGTGTTGTCGGAAAATCTATCCAGCAGGAGATAGGACTTTGTCCGTCGGACAATCCGACGTACACTGTCCGATGGTGCATACACACGGTCGGATTTTTCAACAACATTGTCCGATCGGACAGAATCCATGCGAAAATCCTACCGTGTGTATGGGGCTTTAGACTTCTCCCTGTCCTTATTTTATATATGCCTGCGTGGAGAGTGGTCTGTTGATCATAAAAAATTTGCCCTTATAGCCCACTTTTGAAAGTGTTCCTTTTGAAGTCTGCTGCCGGTGAACCCATTACACCTGGGGAAAGAGTGTGCGCGCATTTAGTTCTCTGTTTTTCAAGATCATTTACTGTTGGTAAGAGGCCCCTCTTTTTAAAGAGTACTTATGAGCAGGGGAGTACTGATGAGCGGAATTTTTTTACAACACAGAGAACTTCTCACCTTTACTGCATTTTGGACTGTTATTGCATTAGTGTTGCTTTTGATGGACTTTATTTTCATTAATAGTTCCTGCACCTATTACACTTTTTTTGACTTTTGTTCATCTTATTTGTGATTTGCACATTTACTATTGATTTATGAATGTGGGTTCACTTAATTGTTCACCTATTGCTTGTTTACACTCATCCAGTTTTCAAATGATGTTACTGGTTTAAGAATTTTCAATAGTTTTTTCATGTATTTTTTCATTTAAAAGGGACAGTGCACCTTTTTCTAGTATACGTTTTTTGGCCCAGTGTTCAGGGTACCAGAAGCACAGTAGTCCTATATTCATTTGTTTTGAGCTGAGTGCAAGATCTTTAGTTGAGATCAACAAGTACCCAGAGTGAAAAGGAACAATCCAAAACAGGGACCCTACATAAATTCCAGGTCCTATAATTCCCCTATAAATGTGCCCCTTTGCTATGTCTATATTGTAATTCACAGATAAACTTGCACAATGGCATTATGAGTCCAGTAGACATTCACCCTATCAAATATTTATCACCCAGGTCAAAAACGCCATAAATGAAATGTAAATTTCATATCTTCCAGTCATTTGTGACTATTATTTAGACTAGACTTATAAGAGAAATTAGAACAGCAGATTGCAGACTATACAGCTGAAACTCCCCTCCCTTTAAGCAGAAGGAGTTATTGCCCACAATTAGGTCCGTCCCTAAAGCTCAGACAGGTTCACACCTACATTTTACAAAACCTACAACAAATTCCTCTTTCAAATTAAAGTGTTCAATTCAATCTCCCAAACCAAGCATTGGAAGCCCGTACATCCCTTGTCCCAAAATTGGACAATGTTCAAAAGTTCTGGTCCAACTGCCATCAGAATTTTGGGACTTTTTAGGCACTACACAAAAAAGTCTATAGGAAAATATATGAAAAAAACGGGGAAAAGGGATAAGGGGAACAAGCAAGTTAACCACTAATCCATGGTCAGATACATGAAATGACCAGTGATAGATAATTCACCCATTAAGGTGTTGTTGCAGCAACCATGTAGCATATAAAAAGAAAAGGTTAGCCCGGTAAAGACAGACTAGAAAGGAGTTACTATTAGCAACAAATTATTGATCAAACCAGAATAGATCAAGCTTTGAAAACGTTATTTCTATAACAATTTAATTATTGTATCAAAAATATCGTACTATAAAAGTGCAGTACCTTAAAACTGATTGAAAACAATCAGACATTGAATTGAATTACTACAGACAAATTGGACAAACAGAACAAACATAAAACAATACATTTAACACTGAACAAGTCCAGACGTATTGCTTTAGTCCATTGTCACCACATGGTAACTAACATTTCAATTTGATGGAGTGGGATCAAATATGTTCCCTATTTCAATCAATCAGTAGGTGGTTCGCAATGGGCTAATTCAAATGTGGAGTGGGGAGGGGAAAAGTGAAAGTAAGTAATATGCTTATCATTTAGGAGAATTGTTGGTAAAAATAGCTATTAAGGCCTGGCAATGACAAACAATATATTCATCCATTAGATAGCGCTGAAAAAATAATGGATGGAAAAAGCAACATCACAGGACAATTCCGTTTAGGCTGCACTTGTCTATAACAAGCTTTCAAGTCATTCATATAGTTTCAAAAGTCCAATCCTTTTTCAGTGCACTTCAAAAACGCTAAAGGTATCATTGGTCGCATTAGTGACTAGTTCACTGATATTCGGATTTAGCAAACCAAAGTGTTAGGCATAGTACCAATATCTCTCAATGACTTGTGTTAAGAGAGCATAGCATAAGTCAATCACATTGACGAGCAAAAAACTTTTGGTGGTATTAGCCAATGTTTAGCATATTTGACAATACATTACCACCCCGCTCAAAGACAGTGATGTCTGTACCATAGCAGCAGCTTTCGTGTACGATCCACACGTTATCACTCGAATAGTGTCAAATGGGGGAAAGACAATTTTTTCACCACCCTTTACCGCAGCGGCTGATGTATACTCGTATCCAGTCCGCTTCTTGCAGGTTATCGCATACTGTCATAACCACTGCCACTGCCGTAGCTCGAGACAATCCTAATCTCTCCATTCTCAGCTCACAGCTCACTCCACACTAGCAACGTCTTGGGACAGGACAGCGTTGTGACCTCAACACGTTTCGCTGTGTCTAATGGTGTAACTTCATCTCGGACGTTCATTGGGCTCGTAACCACACACTCTTTTATTATAAATTTGCTGGTGTTTGCTGCCAATGAAAGGGACAATGTCCTGTTGGTAGAAACAAACTCGTCTGCTTAGCTGTTCTTCACTGTTTATCTTTATAGCAGAAGGTAATCATAGTTAGATTGAAATTCAATGTAATAATGTACATAGGAGGCTTATAAGGTGAATTGTCATAATTGTGTAGAGAAAAGCAGATAGGAGAAAACAAAAAACGCACACAAAAGGAAGTAAACATTGTGTAACAAGTGGAACAGGCACATACCTATAAAAACCTAGGAGATGCCTAGAGGGAATTGGGACATGGGAAAAGGGGAGGAAGGTTTCCAAATAATCACCCCATAGATACACAGCTACTGTGTAGATAACCACATACAGCTAGTGCATACATACACACATATATACAGGGGGTGAAGGGAATACTCAGAGCCTTCAAAAAATAATAATGGTAAATAAAAGGAATAATTAGGTCTACAAGAGGACCTGTAAATTTAACTCTGTATTCAACCCTACTGGAACGAGGGACTTCAATTTAAACACCCACAGTATGCAGTCGAAGTAACCTCTTCTGGTGGGTAGTTTTAGGGCATAAATCCCCTTCACTGTTATACCCTTGGAACTTCCTCCATGGCACAATGCAAAATGTTTGGCCAATGGTTTTTCTGGGATCTTTCCTTTGTCATTAATTTCAAGTAAATGCTCACCGATCCGTATCTTTAAAGACCTTTTTGTTTTTCCCACATATATTTTAGGGCAAGGGCAGGTTATCAAATAAATGACTCGCAATGTGGAGCAGTTGATAAGATCACGAATTTCAAATGTTCCATCGCCCAATGCATGCGTAAAAGTGGAGGTTCTATGGACCAGAGGGCAAATCTGGCATTTATTACAAGGAAACATGCCCGTGGTTCGTGGGTAATCAGCTAGCCATGTAGCATCTGGTTCTTTAACAAATTCTGATCGGATCAGCATGTCACCCAGGCTTCTAGCTCTTCGTGCCACCAGCATGGGGGAAGTGCTGACTATTTTAGTTACTTCAGGGGAATTGGTCAAAATCCCTCAATGTTTTTCCAAAATTGAGCGGACCTTGTTCCATTGGGATCCAAAAGCGGTTATGATCCGTATTGGGTCATTTGTTTTTGAAGGGAACTTATCAGTTAATGGCTCATTAAGTAATAAGCATGTGCGGTCTTTCATTGCTGCTTTCTTTTTAGCTCTTGATTTGTCTGTGCGAGTAACCACATTCACAGAACCTCGCATAGTGATCAAGACTTTCACGTCAATAGTCATCAGCATCTGTACAATTCCTCTTAATGCGCAGGAACTATCCCACTGGTATCCCATCTTTTAGCCAGTGGGGGTGATGGCTTGTTGCGTACAAAAGAGTGCTCGCTGCCGTTTCTCTTTGGAATGTGCAGGTGCTGAGTTGACCATTTTCCAAGGTAATCTGCAAGTCTAGAAAAGGCCATCTCTTTTGATCAAAACTATACGTTCACCGTATATTACGTTGATTCATATTTAGTTCCCTCATGAACTCATGTAAACTGCCAAGAGTGCCCCTCCATATCATCAGGACATCATCGATGTACCGCAATCACGTAAGTACGTGGTCACGTTACATCGACGAAGGATAGACATCCTCCTCCTCCCAAAGTCCCAAATGGAGGCAAGCGTAGGCCGGAGCCCACGCTGCCCCGATGGAGGTACCACGTATTTGATGGTAGTAGGTTGTCAAAAACTGGAAGAAACTATTAGACAGGACAAACTCCAACAATTCAACCAGAAATTCATTTTGAGGTCCTGACTCCGGATATGAGGAGTACAAAAATCTCTCGACAGCATGAATGCCAACATGATGGGGTATCGAGGTGTAAAGTGACTCGACATCTATGCCGACTAACCACACCCCATCAGGTTGCCTACATGCATCAAGTTCAGTGATTTTAGCCAGTACATGCCTCGTGTCCTGAACGAGGCATGCGTCCGGACTCAGTGTTAAATGTATTGTTTTATGTTTGTCCTGTTTGTCCAATTTGTCTGTAGTAATTCAATTCAATTTCTGATTGTTTTCAATCAGTTTTAAGGTACTGCACTTTTATAGTACAATCTTTTTGATACAATAATTCAATTGTTATAGAAATAAAGTTTTCAAAGATTGATCTATTCTGGTTTGATCAATAATTTGTTGCTAATAGTAACCCCTTTCTAGCCTGTCTTTACCGGGCTAACCTTTTCTTTTTATATGAAAATATACAATTTTATTGTTTACAATAATTCATTAAAAACCATCATGATAAAAGCAAAAGCTGGTTAACCACATAATTTTATACACGGACCATCTTATAACCCATGCTTATGAAACAGCCACATGTAAACAAATGAACCCTAGGGAGGTTCCCATGCTATGCTGTCACAAGGGATGTTTTTCCTCCCTTGTGATAGCAAAAAAGTTGATAGAATTTTAATAGAATTTTTTTTTAAAAAGACAGTGTCCCATGCTTAAACGCAAACACAAACAGTGAGATCAATAATTCTAAACTGGAAACTTGTAAAGGCTCTTAAAGTGTAGCCTATAAATAATTAAATAAAAATAGAAAATACAGCGCTAAATGCCAAAAAATAAAAAAAGGAAAAAACAATAACAAAAAAATAATAAATAAAGCAGCTGCTGAAAACGTGAGATACACACATGTACAATTATAAATTCAATAAAGCAGTGCTATATAAAATAAAAAAGAAGAAAGTGTTGTGAATATAGTCCAAAAGACACACACAATAAATACGTGTGAACTGCAACACACAGCAACCTATGTGTTTACAAAAAATTATATATAAAATAATTTTCAATCCATATAGTGCACACCAATATAGATTCTTGTGATAAACACCTCTCAAAGACAGTGCACCTCCCCCACAAAGAATGCGTGCTTACCAAAAGGCAAGCTTTAAGGAGCCTGCGGCTAAATACCCAGCCAGGGCCTCTGTCCGGAAGAGTGTTGAATATCCACAGGTATTGATTGGGAAGGATCTTGAACTAAGCACCAAACGACCAGGTAGACTCGAACATGAAACCGCAAAGGGAATAGGTCAAGCGTTGCCCAAAAATGTAAAGAGATTCACCATAGTGAGGAACTGAGACGGCGTCAGATTGTGAGGAAACGCGCGTAGGGAGGTTGACGTGCTGACATCATCACGCTGTAACTCAGTGGACGGGTGTTCGCAAGCCAGCCGGCTGTTTTCTTGATTGTTTTAATCAGCATTTCTGTAAGTGCACATTTTAGCCTTAATAAACCTATATGGTACGTTTTACACTATGGTGAGTCTCTACATTTTTGGGCAACAATTGACCTATTCCCTTGGCGGTTTGATGTTTGAGTCTCCCTGGTCGTTTGGTGCTTAGTTCAAGATCCTTCCCAATCAATACCTGAGGATATTCAACACTATTCCGGACAGAGGCCCTGGCTGGGTATTTAGCCGCAGGCTCCTTAGAGCTTGCCTTTTGGTAAGCACGCATTCTATGTGGTGGAGGTGCACTGTCTTCGAGAGGTGTTTATCGGTGCACTATATGGATTGAAAATTATTTTCTTCTTTTTTATTTTTTATAGCGCTGCTTTATTGAATTTTTATAAAAAATGTAATGTACCGTAGTTTGTCACTGCTCCACGGACATACACAATTTTAAAAGAAGAATTTTTTGTTTACGAAAAACTTGGGTATTATATTGTGTTTGTGTGTACTAAAATTCATATAAGTGTATTTTTCCTGAAAATCGGAATTTGATAAACTGTTGTGCAAATATTGTGTGATATAAAAAATTGAAACAGCCATCTTTTCATTCTACAGGGCCTTTGCTTTCAGAAGATATATATATATGTTTGACTGCTGTAGAGGTGATCAGGGACACTGTAACTGGCATGGCGTGATCAGGGACAATATGATGTGTGTGGCGATGATCAGAGACACTGTAACTGGGGTGACAGTGATTAGGGAGAATATTACTGGTGTGGCGGTGATCAGAGACACTGTAGCAGGTGTGGCAGTGATTAGGGACAATATGACTGGTGTGGGAGTGATTGGGGACAATACAGTGCCTTGCAAAAGTATTCACTCCCCATTGGATTTTTACCTATTTTGTTACATTACAGCCTTTAGTTCAATGTTTTTTTTAATCTGAATTATATGTGATGGATCAGAACACAATAGTCTAAGTTGGTGAAGTAAAATTTGAATAATATACACATAAAACTATTTTTCAGAAATAAAAAACTGATAATTGGCATGTGCGCATGTATTCACCCCCTTTGTTATGAAACCCATAAAAAGCTCTGGTGCAACCAATTACCTTCAGAAGTCAAATAATTAGTGAACTGATGTCCACCTGTGTGCAATCTAAGTGTCACATGATCTGTCATTACATATACACACCTTTTTGAAAGGCCCCAGAGGCTGCAACACCTAAGCAAGTGGCACTACTAACCAAACACTGCCATGAAGACCAAGGAACTCCCCAAACAAGTAAGGGACAATGTCAGGGTTAGGTTATAAAAAAATCCAAATCTTTGATGATCTCTAGGCGCACCATCAAATCTATAATAACCAAATGGAAAGAACATGGCACAACAGCAAACCTGCCAAGAGACGACCGCACGTCAAAACTCACGGACCGGGCAAGGAGGGCATTAATCAGAGAGGCAGCACAGAGACCTAAAGTAACCCTGGAGGAGCTGCAGAGTTCCACAGCAGAGACTTTAGTATCTGAACATAGGGCGACAATAAGCCGTATGTTCCATAGAGTTGGGCTTTATGGCAGAGTGGCCAGAAGAAAGCCATTACTCTCAGCAAAAAAACAAAATGGCACGTTTTGAGTTTGCGAAAAGGCCTGTGGAAGACTCCCAAAATGTATGGAGGAAGGTACTTTAACTTTTTGGCCATGAAAGAAAATGCTATGTCTAGCGCAAACCCAACACATCACATCACCCAAAGAACACCATGTTTTTCAGCAGTCGGGACTGGGAAACTGGTCAGAGTTGAGGGAAAGATGGATGGTGCCAAATACAGAGATATTCTTGAGCAAAACCCGTACCACTCTGTGTGTGATTTGAGGCTAGGACGGAGGTTCCCCTTCTAGCAGGACAATGACCCCAAACACACTGCTAAAGCAACACTTGAGTTGTTTAAGGGGAAACATGTAAATGTGTTGGAATGGCCTAGTCAAAGCCCAGACCTCAATCCAATAGAAAGTCTGTGGTGAGACTTAAAGATTGCTGTTCACAAGCGCAAACCATCCAACTTGAAGGAACTGGAGCAGTTTTGCAAGGAGGAATGGGCAAAATCCCATTGGTAAGATGTGGCAAGCTCATATAGACTTATCCAAAGCTACTTGGAGCTGTGAGGGCCGCAAAAGGTGGCTCTACAAAGTTTTGACTTTAGGGGGGTGAATAGTTATGCATTGACTTTTTCTGTTATTTTGTCCTATTTGTTGTTTACTTCACAATAAAAAAAAAACATCTTCAAAGTTGTGTGCATGTTCTGTAAATTAAAAGATGCAAATCCTTAAACAATCAATGTTAATTCCAGGTTGTGAGGCAACAAAACACGAAAAAATGCCAGGGGTGTGAATACTTTTGCAAGGCACAGTATGACCAGTGTGGTGGTTAACAGGGACACTGTAACTGGTGTAGCAGTGATCAGGGACAAAATAACTTGTGTGGCTGTGATCAGGGACCCTGGAAATGGCGTGGCAGTGATTAGGGACACTATAACTGGTGTGGCAGTGATCATGGACAATATGACTGGTGTGGCAGTGATTAGGAACACTGACTGGCAGCACTGGCCTGGGGACATTGTACTGCTGTGGCTGTGATCAGATATAATGGCTGGCAAAACTAAAATACAGTGATATGAGAGCAGACAACAAACATTGTGCATAATTACCATTACAGCAGTACAATATCACCATAATGAAACTACACTTGCTCTGGTGACAGTATATATAAAACACAAAAAAAAATATATATATATATACACATACAGTAGCTCACAAAAGTGCGTACACCCCTCACATTTTTGTAAATATTTTATTATATCTTTTTATGTGACAACACTGAAGAAATGACACTTTGCTACAATGTAAAGTAGTGAGTGTACAACTTGTATAACAGTGTAATTTTGCTGTCCCCTCAAAATAACTCAACCGCTGGCAACACAAGTGAGTACACCCCTAAGTGAAAATGTCCAAATTGGGCCCAATTAGCCATTTTCCTTCCCTGGAGTCATGTGACTCATTAGTGCTACAAGGTCTCATGTGTGAATGGGGAGCAGGTGTGTTAAAATTGGTGTTATCACTCTCACTCTCTCATACTGGTCACTGGAAGTTCAACATGGCAAAGAACTCTCTAAGGATCTGAAAAAAAAGAATTGTTGCTCTACATAAAGATGGTCTAGGCTATAAGAAGATTGCCAAGACCCTGAAACTGAGCTGCAGCATGGTGGCCAAGACCATATAGCGGTTTAACAGGACAGGTTCCACTCAGAACAGGCCTCACCATGATCGACCAAAGAAGTTGAGTGCACGTGTTCAGCGTCATATCCAGAGGTTGTTTTGGGGAAATAGACGTATGAGTGCTGCCAGCATTGCTGCAGAGGTTGAAGGGGTGAGGGGTCAGCCTGTCAGTGCTCAGACCATTCGCCGCACACTGCATCAAATTGGTCTGCATGGCTGTCGTCCCAGAAGGAAGCCTCTTCTAAAGACGATGCACAAGAAAGCCCACAAACAGTTTGCTGAAGACAAGCAGACTAAGGACATGCCCAAGAGGGTTAAGGTAGTGCTGGAGAATAATGGTGTCCACACAAAATATTGACACTTTGTGCCCATATTGGACATTTTCACTTAGGGGTGTACTCACTTTTGTTGTCAGCGGTTTAGACATTAATGGCTGTGTGTTGAGTTATTTTGAGGGGACAGCTAATTTACACTGTTATACAAGCTGTACACTCACTACTTTACATTGTGTAATTTCTTCAGTGTTGTCACATGAAAAGATAGAATAAAATATTTACAAGACTGTGAGGGGTGTACTCACGTTTGTGAGATACTGTGTATATATATATATATATATATATATATATATATATATATATATATATACATGAGCAGGCTGGGTAGAAGGCCAAATGGCGAACTAGCAAGGATAGTAGACATGTCTCGGAAGATGGCACTTGTGGTAGGCAGACGTTTGGCATTGACCGTGGATTGTCGTTTTTTGGATGCCGCATAAGACGGCTCGGATCGAATGGGATTTTGGTTTTTGGGGCTATCGTAAGGCCAGAAAGTGCTGTACGTGGGCTAAGTATAGTCGGATAGTGTTATGGGATAGGGCCAACTGATTATGCCAATAGGAGCTAAAAGCCAGTATGTGCTTGGTGTCTGTAGTTGTTTTCGCGGAGCAGGACGTTAAGAAATTTACTGAAAACTTTCCAAAATGTGTGGTAGACTCTGAGCGTGTTGTGGGACAGAGACTGGTTGATGAACTGGCTCGCTCCGTGCAGATGCTGTACTAGTCCAGAAACTGCTGAGACCAAGGAGGGATAAGGGCAGGGGTCAAGTCCTGGGGAAAAAAGTGTGGGAACTCCCACCCAAGATCCACTCCCCCACCAAAAAAAAAAAAATGATACGCTCATATGCATGAACGCTTCAAAAGTGGTATTTTTCATCCAATTTTCGTATTTTGTGTATGAAGCTTAACTGTTAGTACATAAGAAAAAACAATCCTCAATAAACATGAATACGGTAATTCTCAGAATAATCAGCATTCATTCAATTGTGCTTCCATGCAAATGTGAACATCATGTTCTGATCTTTATGAAAGGTCATAAATGAACTGCACATTATCTGGACAGAATGCTTGGGGAGATAGTGATGTATGTTAGCTTGGGGGGCTGCAAACTCTGCAGGGCTCCAACACACACTCGCTGCCAGAGGCGTCTCTAGGCTTTGTGAGGCCTTAGGCAAAATTTAGACATGAGGCCCCACTCACACCCTTTGCAGGGGTTAAGGAAGAACCCCGAGGCTGAGCATCTTATTACTGCGGCTGCTTGTGTGGGTGGGATGTGTACTGCGCGAATCACATGGGATGAATAGGAGAGGAGGGTCAGCAAGGATTGGCGCAGTACACATCCCACCCATACAAGCAGCAGCAGTAGTTAGATGCTCCACCTCAAGGTGAATAGGGGTGGGTGGTATGTGCAGGAGGGGGGCACGGGGTGAATAGGGGTGGGTGGTATGTGCAGGAGGAGGGCACGGGGTGAATAGGGGTGGGTGGTATGTGCAGGAGGGGGGCACGGGGTGAATAGGGGTGGGTGGTATGTGCAAGAGGGGGGCACGGAGTGAATAGGGGTGGGTGGTATGTGCAGGAGGGGGGGGCACGGAGTGAATAGGGGTGGGTGGTATTTGCAGGAGGAGGGCACGGGGAGATTTCTGATCTTGGGCAATAAGCACTCATCGTCACTCCATGAGCATTTACTCCCATCTCAGCAAGCTGCAGCTCCACCTCCTCCATTGTAAGGTTTTTGCAGACAGCGCTGAAGCACAATGAGTGGAAGCGCCAGAAAGAGCTGAAAGAGAGGGAGGATAATCCATGTCCGTGTGCGTCTATGTCTTTACAAATGTGACAGGAGCCAGAGAGTGACATGCGCGGCTTTGTCTCATCCATGGGTGCCCTGTAGGACAGCCTCAGGGATGGCTCTTAGGCAAATTAGGCAGTTGCGAGGCCCCTGTAAGAGTGAGGCCCTAGGCGACCACCTAATTTGCCTAATTAGAGAGCTGCCTCTGCTCGCTGCTTTTCCAACCCTTCACATATTTCCACATAATCTTCCCTCCTGGCATTAAACTTTGCCAGGTATTGTGCTCAGCTTACCACCCCAAACTGATGTTCCTGCCTCAGCTCACCTCTCTCCCTGCATGTCCTGTGAGCAGAATAGCCGTGCTCCTCCTCTGGGTTCTCTCATCATATTACACTGAAGATAGAGGAGGGGGGATTCAGCGGGACACACAGAGCAAGTAGGCAGGAGACTGGGGGGGGGGGGGGGGTGAGGAGACAGAAAATCAGGAGGGGCCGGCGGGGAGAAGCACATCACGAGAGGTCTGACTAAATATAATCTCTTAGCAGTAGGGACCTGATCTACCCATCAGCTAGCTGTGATTGACAGGTCGATCGAAGTGGAAGCTGTCATGGGGCCCCCTACTGGCAATGCCTGAATGGTCAGTGTGCAGCACTTACTATTGCGAGCTGTGTCGGCAGCTGCTGGTATATCACCTGCCACCCAGCTCGCATACGTCAAAGTCTTGCAGGACACAGCTGCTAATAAGGGATAATGGATAAGGGCTGCCACTAGGTCGGCCCTGGGTATCTGCTGAAAAGGGAAGTGTAATTAAAGCGGGACAGTGCATCTGCTGCGAGGTTGCACTAGCCCGGAATATACGTACAGTGGACATTAAACTGGTGCTGTAGAGATAATTGTACCAGCCTGTGTAGGAAGGACATAACAGAGAGCGACTTGGGCCTGTCTTTATTAACAAGATCGGCCGTGGCCTGGTTATCAGTGGTGAAAGCCACGGTTTATCCTGTCCAGATATGACCCCAGAGTTGAGCGGTTGTCAGGACCGGGTATAGCTCGAAGAGGGAGGAAGTCCGGGTAAACCCAGGGTTTAGGAGGTATCTCTGGGGGCCATGGTCCTGTAAACCAATGGTGGCCAAGAAATGCAGCGAAGCCTGTGGAGGCTGCGGCATCTGTCACTACCAGGGGTGACAGGGGCGATATTGATGGTATAAACATTGATATACCGTTCCACGTAGTACGGAACCCTCCCACATTGATTGGTCTGCTACTGCCGCCATGTCTAATATAAGGATCTGATCAGGGTCCTGTGTCTGGGAGAGGAAGGCCAGGAGGCGTGACACAAAAGATCGACCCTGAGGAATGATTCGTATTGCAAAATTGAGCCTTCCCAAGAGAGACTGAAGCTGCTCCTTAGCACACCCCCGTGTATGGGTGAAGTCTTGGAGAACTGGCTGATGTGGGTCAGCTTGTCAAGGGGGAGGCTGGCCTGCATGGAGTTGTTAGTTTAAAAGAAGTTAATGCAGACCTTGGGTCCAGATTGTTGAGTTTTGGAGACCGCAAGCTGAAGGACGTAATGGTTTTAAAAGCGAGTCTGATGGTGTCTATATAGTACCTGGCTGCCAGTGCCACTAAAGGTGAATTTGCTAGGCTGTAGAAAACCGTAGAGGGCCAGGTAGATGGCTGCTTGGATGACTAGACTGGGGAACATGAAAGGGTTTTTGACATGTCCCTGAAGATGGCAATTGTGATGGGCAAGCGTTTGCCGTTGATGCTGATGCTTCTGGATGCCACATAGAAGGGATCTAACTGTATGGACCATAAACACAGACGGCTCTCTAGGTATAGCCTGATAGTGTTATGAGAAAGAGCCAGCAGTGTGTGGCAATACGATACCTGGTGCAGGATGGATCCTGAACTCAACTGACCTAAGGGAGAAATGACAGACAGAAAACGGTGAGTGGCTCGTATGAAAATGCCACTGGAGACAAGTGTGCCACTGGGCATGTGCTTGCAACGATTGCAAGAAGTTATGCCAAGATGCGTGCCTTGCAACGATCGCAAGAGTTGTGCTTAAATGTGTGCTTGCAAAGATTGCAAGGGAGTTTATGTCACTGGAGATGTGTTTGTAGTGACTGTGAGAAGTTCGCATTACTGCATGTGCTTGCAAAGACTGTCAGAGTTGTGCTTGAATGTGTACTTGCAACGATTGGAAGGAGTTATGCTTGGATGCGTGCTTGCAAATACTGAAAGAAGTTGAGATTGGATGCATGCTTGCAACAATTGCAAGAAGTTGTGCTTGGATGTGTACTTGCAACGATTGCAAGACGTTATGCATGGATGTGTGCTTGCAACGATTGCAAGGAGTTATGCTTGGATGTGTGCTTATGATTGCAAGAACTTGTGCTTGGATGTGTGCTTGCAACGATTGCAAGGGAGTCTAAGTCACTGGAGATGTGTTTGTAGTGACTGTGAGAAGTTTGTGTTACTGCATGTGCTTGTAACGATTGCAAGATGTTTGTGCTCCTGGAGGCGTGCTTGCAATGATTGCAATAAAGTAACCTACTGATAGGCGAAAACAAGAATGAACTGTGACTCTAACCGGTTGTACCTGTGGCAAAAAAATGGGACAAGCGAACTGACGCATTTCACACTTAGCTATGACTAAGCACCATTAAGTGTGAAACGCGTCAGTACCGTTTGTCCCATTTTTTTGCTGTGGCTTGTATCTGTTGGACTTTTTACAAATAAAGGCTATATTCGGGAGTGCGGCTGTCCAGAACTTCCTTTTTGCCTCATGTTGCTATATGCTTAGCCAGCACCTGTTGTTCCAGTTCCAAGGAGAGTTCTAAACCCACATTTCCACCTGCAGCGGTGATCCCTTTCCCTTCCCCAGTTGTACCTGTGCTCGAGAGTGTAAGAAAATAAATCCAATATGAATCGTTGTGGATTAGAATCCAACTGTGATGGGGATGAAATGGATCCGACAAGAATTGTTGTAGAGTGTATGAAATTTATTCGATACGAATCGGTTGAAAAGTGTATGAAATGAATCCGATACAAATCGGTTGTATGAAACAAATCTAAAGCCCCATACACACGGTCGGACAATCCGCGGACCAGGTCCGTTGGACCATGTCCGTCATACTTTGTCTGATGTTGGTTTTGCGTACACACGGTCAGACAAAGTTGTCGGAAAATCCGATCATTCTGAACGCGGTGACGATTGTTGCCTACGACGGGACTACGTAGAGGCTAGTAGCCAATAGCTTTGGTCTTGTAATGTGATCTGAGCATGCGTAGCACTTTGTCTGGTCGGACAACCATACACACGATCGGATTTGGTGTGATCGGACCGTGTTGTCGGCAAATCTTTCCAGCAGGAGATAAGACTTTGTCCGTCGGACAATCCGACGTACACTGTCCGATGGTGCATACACACGGTCTGATTTTTCAACAACATTGTCCGATCGGACAGAATCCATGAAAAAGTCCGACCGTGTGTATGGGGCTTAATACGAACTGGTTAAAGAGTGTATGAAATTAATCAGATATAAATTGAATTGTGGAGAGTATCAAATGGATCTGATATGAAACGTTGTGCCGCCGACACGACCAGATCTGAATCGGGCCGTAGCGTGTATGAAAATGAAACCGATACGAATCACTCGTAAATTGCATGCAATGAATCCTGACACAAATCGGTTGTAAAGTGCATGAAATAAAACCAACACGAATCGGACTGTGTGACTATAAGGGGAAGTAGCAGTGAGGCAAAGGTTTAAACAAATTAATCGAGACCATGACTAAACTTCGAAGGAAGACAGGGTGTGTTTTTTTTTGAATCGTAGAGGCGTCAGAGGTCAAACATCCGTGGAGCGTGTTTTAAGAAATTTAGAGAATGCACAAAGGACTCGATATGAAGTGACTGCCGAACCTGGGGGGGGGACTGATAGGCAACATGAGAACGATACCTGTAAGGCTGAAATGATGGGTGCAAATCGATGAGTTGTTGGTTTGAGTGGATTCGACTCAAAGCGACAGGTGTGTGAAATTAAATAAGTGAAATGTTTTGCCATGATATAGGCACAAATCGGTATGCCGCGACTGCGACAAACAATGAGTCGGACTGTGGAGCACAGAATGAAATGAGGCCAAGACAACTGGGGCGCACAGGGACGAATCGGTGCATCTCGGATGCTACTGGTTTTGAATCGGAGCGCGGTACATGACAGTGAAATGAGTGAAATGATTTGCCATGACAGAGGCAGGAGTTGGTTGTGCCGCAGCTGCCACTGACAACGAACCGGACTCTGGAACATGTACTGAAATGAGGCCGAAAAATACCTGAGGCACGCCGGAACGAATCGGTGCATCTCAGATGCGACTGGATTCGTATCGGAACGTGACAGTGAAATGATTTGCCATGACAGGGACACGAATCGGTGAGCCGCAAACTGCGACTGACAATGAACCGGACTCTGGGGCATGTACTGAAATGAGGCAGAAAAACAACTAGGGCATGCCGGAACAAATCAGTGCATCACGGATGCGTCTGGATTCGAATCGGAACGTGATACGTGACAGTGAAATAAGTGAAATGATTTCCCATGACAGAGGCATGAATCTGTGCGCCGCGACTGCGACTGACAACGACCAGACTCTGGAGCATGTACTGAAATGAGGCCAAAAAACAACTGGGGCACACCGGGACGAATCGGTACATCACGGATGCGATTAGTGCGGTACGTGACAGTGAAATTATTGAAATGATTAGCCATGACAGAGGCACGAATCGGTGTGCCGCAATTGCGACTGACAACGAACCGTGGAATGGACATGAGGCAAAAAACAACTGAGACATGCCTGAGCGAACCGGTGCGATGCGGATGTGACTGGATTAGATTCAGAGTAAGGGACATAAAATGAATGAAATGTTTAGGCATGATATAGGCATGAATCGGTGGCTAAGTACTACGGCTACATGCAGGGTTTCTTTAACGAATGACTCGCAAGTTCTGTATGGGGGTTTGGGCGACACCAGATGTCTAGCAAATGATGATGCATGAAATTAAATATTTGTACGAAACCCTACCTGCGACAGCCGAGCCAGACATGTCGTACGAAAAACTGCGAACGGAACCGAAAGCCTCAGAAAGTTTTGAACACACAGCTCACGAACGCCAATGAGTTGGAAGAGTCGGCCTAGTGACGTAACGTATCACGCACAGGAAACCGATAAAGACCACAGGCGAGCGGGCTGGTTAAATACCTCCCATAAATTCAGGCCACCATACTGGCCTTCTTAAACACACATATATATATATATATATATATATATATATATATATATATATATATATATATATATATATATATATATATATATATATATATATATATATTATAGTGTCTCCCTCACATTTTTGTAAATATTTTATTATATCTTTTTATGTGACAACACTGAAGAAATTACACTTTGCTACAATGTAAAGTAGTGTGTACAGCTTGCATAACAGTGTAAATTTGCTATCCTCTCAAAATAACTTAAAAACACAGCCATTAATGTCTAAACCGCTGTCAAGAAAAGTAAGTACAGCCCTAAGTGAAAATGTCCAAAATTGGCCCAAAGTGTCAGTATTTTGTGTGGCCACCATTATTTTCCAGCACTGCCTTAACCCTCGTGGGCATGGAGTTCACCAGAGCTTCCCAGGTTGCCACTGGAATCCTCTTCCACTCCTCCTCCGCCACTGGAATCCTCTTCCATGGACCTGGTGGATGTTGCGCTCCTCCACCTTCCGTTTGAGGATGCACGACATAGGTTCAATAGGGTTTAGGTCTGGAGACATGCTTGGCCAGTCCATCACCTTTACCCTCAGCTTCTTTAGCAAGGCAGTGCTCATCTTGGAAGTGTGTTTGGGGTCATTATCATATTGGAATACTGCCCTGCAGCCCAGTCTCCAAAGGGAGGGGGTCATGCTCTGCTTCAGTATGTCACAGTACATGTTGGCATTCATGGTTCCCTCCATAAACTGTAGCTCCCCAGTGCTGGCAGCACTCATGCAGCCCCAGACCATGACACTCCCACCACCATGCTTGACTGTAGGCACGACACACTTGTATTTGTACACCTCACCTGGCTGCCGCCATACATGCTTGACACCATCTGAACCAAATACGTTTATCTTGGTCTCATCAGACCACAGGTTTCAGTAAACCATGTTCTTAGTCTGCTTGTTTTCAGCAAACTGTTTAAGGGCTATCTTGTGCATCATCTTTAGAAGAGGCTTCCTTCTGGGACGACAGGCACACAGACCAATTTGATGCAGTGTGCGGCGAATGGAATGAGCACTGACAGGCTGACCCCCCACCCCTTCAACCTCTGCAGCAATGCTGGTAGCACTCATACGTCTATTTCCCAAAAACAACCTCTGGATATGATGCTGAGCATGTGCACTCAACTTCTTTGGTCGACCATGGCGAGGCCTGTTCTGAGTGGAACCTGTACTGTTAAACCACTGTATAGTCTTGGCCACCGTGCTGCAGCTCAGTTTCAGGGTCTCGGCAATCTTCTTATAGCCTAGGCCATATTTATGTAGAGCAGCAATTTTTTTTCAGATCTTCAGAGAATGCTCCCCATTCACACCTGGGACCTTGTAACACTAACTAGTCACATGACACTGGGGAGGGAAAATGGCAAAGTGTCATTTCTTCAGTGTTGTTATTATATTTACAAAAATGTGAGGGATGTACTCACTTTTGTGAGATACTGTCATATATATATATACACACAACCCCTTGCAAAAAGTATGGAATCTCCACTCTTGGAAAATGTTAATTTAATTGTTTTTTTAACCACTTGCCGACCGCCCCATGTAGATATACGTGAGCAGAATGGCACGTACAGGCAAAATCCGGTACCTGTACGTGACATTCTTCCGGCGGGTGGGGGGTCTGATCGAACCCCCCCCGCCGGCGGGGATGGTCGGCATCGCTTCAGGAGCGATCCGGGATGAGGGGACAGCCAGTGGTTTCTGGCCACCCCCTCGCGATCGCTCCTGGCGAATCAGATGCTTCCCCTGTCTGTGTCATTCTAAACACAGGCAGAGGAAGTGATGTCACACTCGGCGTGTCAGTCAGAAAGACCGGAACGCTGAGGAGTGAACACATCCAGGTTAGTGCACCAACAGTACACTGACACCAGTACACATAGGCACACATTCCACCCCCCTGATCACCCCCCAGATAACCCCCTGCCCCCCCCCCCCCCAGTCACAGTGTCACTAATTGCAGTGATCATTTATTTACTGATCACTGCATTTAGTGTCAGTTGTGACTGAAATAACTGTCAGGGCAGTTAGTTTTAGGCCCCTTTAGGTCCAAGGTAGCCCCCTACCCCCCCTAATAAAGGCCCCTTGATTGCCCCCCAGGTAATCCTTTCACCCCCTTTTGCCAGTGTCACTAAGCGATCGTTTTTCTGATCGCTGCATTAGTGTCACTGGTACCGCTAGGTAGCCAGTTTTTTTTTAGGTTAACCGCCAGGTTTATATAGGTTCATAAATAGGTTTATAGGTCAGTTACCCCCATATTACAACCTAAAAAAAGGTTTTAACCCCCTGATTGCCCCTAGAGTTAACTCTTTCACCAGTGATCACCGTATAAGTGTCACTGGTGACGCTGGTTAGCCAGTTAGTTATTTCGTTATTTAGGTTCCCCGTCAGGTTTTTATATAGCGTCAGGTACCCCCATATATTACCTAATAAAGGTTTTAACCCCCTGATTGCCCCTAGTTAACCCTTTCACCCCCTTTTGCCAGTGTCACTAATTGATCGTTTTTCTGATCGCTGCATTAGTGTCACTGGTGCCGCTAGGTAGCCAGTTTTTTTTTTTAGGTTAACCGCCAGGTTTATATAAGTTCATAAATAGGTTTATAGGTCAGGTACCCCCATATTACAACCTAAATAAAGGTTTTAACCCCCTGATTGCCCCTAGAGTTAACTCTTTCACCAGTGACCACTGTATAAGTGTCACTGGTGATGCTGGTTAGCCAGTTAGTTATTTAGGTTCCCCGTCAGGTTTTTATATAGCGTCAGGTACCCCCATATATTACCTTATAAAGGTTTTAACCCCCTGATTGCCCCTAGTTAACCCTTTCACCCCCTTTTGCCAGTGTCACTAAGCAATCGTTTTTCTGATCGCTGCATTAGTGTCACTGGTGCGCTAGGTAGCCAGTTTTTTTTTTAGGTTAACCGCCAGGTTTATATAGGTTCATAAATAGGTTTATAGGTCAGGTACCCCCATATTACAACCTAAATAAAGGTTTTAACCCCTGATTGCCCCTAGAGTTAACTCTTTCACCAGTGATCACCGTATAAGTGTCACTGGTGACGCTGGTTAGCCATTTAGTTATTTAGGTTCCCCGTCAGGTTTTTATATAGCGTCAGGTACCCCCATATATTACCTAATAAAGGTTTTAACCCCCTGATTGCCCTAGTTAACCCTTTCACCAGTGATCACCGTATAACTGTTACGGGTGACGCTGGTTAGTTAGTTTGTTTTTTATACTGTCAGGCCACCCGCCATTTATTACCCAATAACGGTTTAACCCCCTGATCGCCCGGCGGGTGATATCAATTAGGTTTTAGGGTCAAATAAGGTCTGCGTCGCCCCAGGTTAGTGCCAGTACCGCAAACACCCACGCGCAAAGCATACACCTCCCTTAGTGGTACAGTATCTGAACAGATCAATATCTGATCTGATCAGATCTATACTAATGTCCCAGCAGTTTAGGGTTCCAAAAAAAAACGCATTGTTAGCGGGATCAGCCCAGATACCTGCTAGCACCTGCGTTTTCCCCCTCCGCCCAGCCCCGCCCACCCAAGTGCAGTATTGATCGATCACTGTCACTTACAAAACACTAAGCACACATAACTGCAGCGTTCACAGAGTCAGGCCTGATCCCTGCGATCGCTAAAAAAAATTTTGTGGTAGCGTTTTGATTCAGTCGCTAACAGTCAGGAGCTTTTTTACCTGTGAATCTCCAAAAAAAATATAAAATAAAAAAAAACAAAAATAGTTGTCGTTTTATTGTTCTCTCTCTCTCTCTATTCTCTCTCTATTTTTGCTCTTTTTTTACTCCATTCTATTCTGCAATGTTTTATTATGTTTTATCATGCTTGCTTTTCAGGTATGTAATTTTGTTTACTGTGTTTTATTGTTAACCATTTTTTTGTTTTCAGGTGCGCCATTCAGTTGCAGCGCGGATTTATTTATCTTGACAGCAACAGCTTTTGCTCCCACGATACATAAAGCCGCGACTCCAACACTGTAGGAGGTGATTTCACCACCACAGTTAAAAAAAAGAGCATATATGCCAAGCATGGGGGCAGCAGGGGCGGAGGAGCGATTGGCTCCTAATGCCGTGTACATACGGTCGAAATTCCGACGGAGGCTTGCCCCGTGGAAAAGTCCGACCGTGTGTACATGGCATAACTTTTGCGGGAGGATGCCCCCATGCTTCGGCATATATAAATGGTGCATGTATGCCCATCATTAGAAGTGGGTGGATGAAGGGAGGTATTCTAATGGTGGGCATACCCACCAATCAATCTCTTTTTTTCGTTCAGACAAGAGGCTGCATGAAAAAAAAAAATTACAATATATGTCCAGTACTTTGCTGGACTTTGAATGGTTATACCAGAATGATGCCTGCGGGTTTAGGTATCATCTTGGTATCATTCTTTTCAGCCAGTGATCGGCTTTCATGTAAAAGCAATTCTAGCGGGTAATTAGCCTCTAGACTGCTTTTACAAGCAGTGGGAGGGAATGTCCCCCTCCCGGATATAAACCGCACCATTGGGAAATTGGGAAAGCATTTTATCACACCGATCTTGATGTGGTCAGATGCTTTGAGGGCAGAGGAAAGATCTAGGGTCTAATAGACCCCAATATGTTCAAAAAAAGAGTACCTGTCACTGCCTATTGCTATCATAGGGGATATTTACATTCCCTGAGATAACAATAAAAATGATAACAAAGAAAAAAAAATGGAAGGAACAGTTTAAAAATAAAATAAAAAAGCTAAATAAAAAAATAAAAATAAAAAAAAATAAAAAAAAGCACCCCTGCCCCCCCTTCTCCTGCGCAAAGGCGAACACAAGCGTTGGTCTGGCGTCATATGTAAACAGCAATTGCACCATGCATGTGAGGTATCACCGCAAAGGTTAGATCGAGGGCAGTAATTTTAGCAGTAGACCTCCTCCGTGAATCTAATGTGGTAACCTTTAAAGGCTTTTAAAAATGTATGTAGTTTGTCGCCACTGCGTGTTTGTGCGCAATTTTAAAGCATGTCGTGTTTGATATCCATGTACTCTGCCTAAGATCATATTTTTTATTTCATCAAAAATTTAAGCAATATAGTGTGTTTTAGTGCATTAAAATAAAAAAAAGTGTATTTTTTCCACAAAAAATGCGTTTGAAAAATCGCTGTGCAAATACTGTGTGGAAAAAAAAAATGCAACACCCACCATTTTAATCTGTAGAGCCTTTGCTTTAACAATATATATAGTGTTTGGGGGTTCAACGTAATTTTCTTGCAAAAAAAAAATATGTTTTCATGTAAACAAAAAGTGTCAGAAAGGGCTTTGTCTTCAAGTGGTAAGAAGAGTGGGTGGTGTGTGACATAAGCTTCTAAATGTTGCGCATAAAATGCCAGGACAGTTCAACCCCCCCCCCCCCCCCCCCCCCCCCAAATGACCCCATTTTGGAAAGTAGACACCCCAAGCTATTTATCGAGAGCAATGTTGAGCCCATTAAATATTTTTTTTTTTTGTCCCAAGAGATTAAATAATGAAAAAAAAATATATATATATTTTTTTTTTTACAAAAAGTTGTCACTAAATGATATATTGCTCAAACATGTCATGGGCATATGTGGAAATACACCCCAAAATACATTCTGTTGCTTCTCCTGAGTACTGGGGTACCCCAAAAACCAAGAACCGCCTTCAGGCTTTCTAAGGGTGTAATTTTTTTATTTCACTCTCACTGCCAATCACAGTTTCGGAGGCCATGGAATGCCCAACCCCCCCCCCCCCCCGATCGACCCCATTTTGGAAAGTAGACACCCCAAGCTATTTGCTGAGAGGTATGGTGAGTATTTTGCAGATCTCTCTTTTTGTCACAAAGTTTTGAAAATTGAAAAAAGAAAAAAAAATGTTTTTTCTCTTTACTTTCTTCATTTTCAAAAACAAATGAGAGCTGTAAAATACTCACCATGCCTCTCAACAAATAGCTTGGGGTGTCTAATTTCCAAAATGGGGTCATTTGGGGGGCTTTTGTGCTATTTTGGCATTTTATGGCCTTCGAAACTGTGATAGGTAGTGAGGAGTGAAATCAAAAATTTGCACCCTTAGAAATCCTGAAGGAGGTGCTTGGTTTTCGGGGCCCCGTACGCGGCTAGGCTCCCAAAAAGTCCCACACATGTGGTATCCCCATACTCAGGAGAAGCAGCAAAATGTATTTTGGGGTGCAATTCCACATATACCTATGGCATGTGTGAGCAATATATCATTTAGTGACAACTTTTTGAAATATTTTTTTTTTTTTTTTATTCAATCACTTGGGACTAAAAAAAAAATATTCAATGGGCTCAACATGCCTCTCAGCAAATAGCTTGGGGTGTCTACTTTCCAAAATGGGGTCATTTGGGGGGGTTTTGTACTTCCCTGCCATTTTAGCACCTCAAGAAATGAGATAGGCAGTCATAAATTAAAAGCGGTGTAAATTCCAGAAAATGTACTTTGTAGAAAATGTAGTTTGTAGACGCTATAACTTTTGCGCAAACCAATAAATATACGCTTATTGGCATTTTTTTTACTAAAGACATGTGGCTGAATGCATTTTGGCCCAAATGTTTGACTAAAATTGAGTTTATTAGATTTTTCTTATAACTTTTTTTTTTCAAAATTTTCGGTCTTTTTCCGTTTATATCGCAAAAAATAAAAATCGCAGAGGCAATGAAATACCATCAAAAGAAAGCTCTATTTGTGGGAAGAAAAGGACGCAAATTTTGTTTGGTTACAACATTGCATGGCCGCTCAATTACCAGTTAAAGCAGTGCGAAATTGAAAAAAAACCTCTGGTCCTTAAGCTGACAATTTGTCCGGGGCTGAAGTGGTTAACAAGAAAGTTCATTTAATTGTTTAACCACTTCAATACAGGGCATTTATACACCCTTCCTTCCCAGACCAATATTTAGCTTTCAGCGCTCTCACACTTTGAATGCCAATTACTCAGTCATACAACACTGTACCCAAACAAAATGTTTATCATTTTTTTTCATACAAATAGAGCTTTCTTTTGGTGGTATTTAGTCACCACTGATAAAAATACTCTAAAATACGTGCTCAGGACCAAATGGGAACTGCAGCCTCCCTGAAAAACTACACACAAGTGTGGAGCCAATGAATAAGATAAAACAGATGAGTGATGGTGGCCCTGTTCAAATAGTAGTGGGAGCAGTGCTCCTGATAAATTATATTGGTGAACAATAAATAAATAAACTATCAGGTGAATGATGTCTGTGTGAGAATTCCAATGTGATCTCATAAAGATAAATGAATAAAAATGCAAAAATAAAAATTAGATCAATAAATAAAATAAGAGCTGTACAAAATATAAATGAATCCAAATACTCAGTGGCTATTAAAGTGGACCAGTGCAAAAAACAAAAAAGCAAAAAATATGTGACTCGTTAACTCCTATACCCTGTGAATAAATGACACATAAAAGTATGCGTTGGGATAAAAGAATACTTAAGACACACACTTAAAAAATCATGAAAAAATTATGAATGAATAAAAATGTTCCATAGGTTAAGAATAAAATAAAAAAATGTATAAATAATTGTACAAAGGTGAAATAATCCTGTGTGGTCACTGTGATCAAAGGTGAAATAATCCTGTGTGGTCACTATGGGTGACTTCAATGGGCAAACAGGTAGCTGGTAAGCAGTGACTTTTAAAGTGTGTGTTCTTTTATCCCAACGCATACTTTTATGTGTCATTTATTCACAGGGTATAGGAGTTAACGAGTCACATATTTTTTGCTTTTTTGTTTTTTGTACTGGTCCACTTTAATAGCCACTGAGTATTTGGATTAATTTATTTAATCACCACTGGGTTTTTATATTTGTTGCGATATAAGTGAAAAAAGAGCGAAAATTTTTTTTTAAAAAAAAACACTTTTTTTTACTATTTTTTTTTAGTTTCTATGATAAAATTTTGCAAATAAGTCATTTTTGTTCATAAATTTGGTCCAAAAATGTATACTGCTACATCTCTTTGGTAAAATTAGTGGATATTATTTAGTCTCTTTGAAAGTTAAAGTCTACAAGCTATGGTGCAAATCATTAAAATGTAATCACATCTGATCACACCTGATCCGAGGGACACAGCTCATCCACGATCGCCGCTCTGTACCGAAGTACCGAAGATGTCATATGACGCCCACCCAGGATGGGAGATCCCATCTGTGGATGTCATTTGACTATGGACCGGTATTGAAGTGATTAATTGTGTAAAAAAAAAATAATTACAGACATGCCTTTAAAATAATTTTCATTTAATATTCTAACTTTCTGACTTTAAGAAACAGGTAAAAAAATTTAAAAGAGAGGAAAACTGTAGTCGCACACAGTTGCAACTGTTTTTGCATATCAAGCAGAGCACAAAAATATGAACTCACTCAATTCTCAGGAAAATATTATGACTTTGCAGTTCTAAAACAAACATCTGCATCAGATTACATCCTTAAAAATGATGTCATCATCACCAAACATCCTTTCAATTGATGGAATAAGAAAAGTGTCCAAAATCTCAATATAAACTTGTGCATTTATTGAAGACTGTCATCTCCCCTGTACCTTTACCTGACAGGCAACCCCATATCATCAATGATTGTTGAAATTTGCATGTTTTCTTCGTCTTTATATATTTCATTGGAAAGGCACCAAACAAAAGTTCCAGCATCATCCTCCCCAATGCAAATTGGTTATTCATCACTGAATATCACTTTCATCCACAGTCCATGATTGCTTTTATTTAGCTCACTGCAACCTTGTTTTTTTCTGTTTAGGTGTAATGATGGTTTTCGTTTGGCTTTTTTGTATGTAAATCACATTTTCTTTAGGCGCGATGTCTCACAGTTCGGTCACAGTCATTGACTTCAGTTTCTGACCATTTGTTCATTTGTTTTGTTGTGCAATTTCTGGTTTTAAGGCTTATTGTTTTAAGTTTTCTAACTTGACGCTTTGATGTCTTCTTAGGTCTACCAGTATGCTTCCCTTTAACAACCTTCCCATTTGATTTATACTAATGAAAACCATCACTAACACTTAAACAGAAAGAAAACAAGGTTACAGTGCGCTAAAGAAAAGCAATCATGGACTGTAGATGACTGGATGAAAGTGATATTCAGTGATGAATAACCAATCTGCATTGGAGAGGGTTGATGCTGGAACTTTTGTTTGGTGCCGTTCGAATGAAATGTATGAAGACGACTGCCTGAAGAAAGCATGCAAATTTCCACAGTCATTAAATCTTTAATAAATGCACAATTTTATATTGAGATTTTGGACACTTTTCTTATTCCATCAACTGAAAGGATGTTTGGTAGGAATGAGCAGAACACCCCCCGGTTCGGTTCGCAGCAGAACATGCTAACATGCAAAAACTTAGTTTGAACGCGCTAACACCGTTAAAGTCTATGGGACATGAACATGAATAATCAAAAGTGCTAATTTTAAAGGCTTATATGCAAGTTATTGTCATAAAAAGTGTTTGGGAACCCGGGTCCTGCCCCAGGGGACATGTATCAATGCAAAAAAACGTTTTAAAAACTGCATTTTTTTTCGGGGGCAGTGATTTTAATAATGCTTAAAGTAAAACAATAAAAGTGAAATATTCCTTTAAATTTCGTACCTGGGGGTGTCTATAGTATGCCTGTAAAGTGGGGCATGTTTCCCGTGTTTAGAACAGTCCCTGCACAAAATGACATTTCTAAAGGAAAAAAAGTAATTTAAAACTACTCGCGGCTATAATGAATTGTCAGTCCCAGCAATACAGATAAAAGAAATCATTGAAAAAATGGCATGGGATTCCCCCAGTCCATTACCAGTCCCTTTGGGTCTGGTATGAATATTAAGGGGAACCCCGAACCAAACTTAAAAAAAAAATTGCGTGGGGTCCCCCCAAGTTCCATACCAGGCCCTTCAGGCCCTTCAGGTCAGAGGGGGACGGGGCCTCCCGTTTACGTAAAACAAGGTGCGTTGGGGTGCTACCGGTTTACGTAAAACAAGGTGCTTTGGGGGGCTATGTGGCCTGGTACGGTGCAGGGGGGGCGCTCTCTCATTCCCCCCTCTTTTCCTGCGACCTGCCAGGTTGCGTGCTCAGATATGGATCTTTGGGGGACCCCCACGTAATTTTTTATTTTATTTTGGAGCGGGGTTCTCCTTAAAATCCATAACAGACCTGAAGGGACTGGTAATGGACTGGGGGGATCCCATGCCGTTTTTGACAATGACTTCTTTTATCTGTATTGCCGGTACCAGCAATTCATTATAGCCGCAAATAGTTTTGAATTACTTTTTTCTTTTAGAAATGTCATTTTGTGCAGGGACTGTTCTAAACACAGGAAACATGCGCCACTTTACAGGCATACTATAGACACCCCCCAGGTACGAAATTTAAAGGAATATTCCACTTTTATTGTTTCACTTTAAGTATGATTAAAATCACTGCTCCCAAAAAACAGACCATCTTTAAAACTTTTTTTTGCATTGATACATGTCCCCTGGGGCAGGACCCAGGCCCCCAAACACTTTTTATGACAATACCATGCATAAAAGCCTTTAAAATTAGCACTTTTGATTTCTCCCATAGACTCTTAAAGGATTTTTGGCGGCTTTAAAATTTGTGTTCTGCGGCTTTCAAATTTCCAAATTGTTCGCTATTTGGCGAACACCCGATGTTCTAGTCGAACTTACGTTCGACTCAAACATCGGGCTCATCCCTAATGTTTGGTGATGATGACATTTTTCAGGATATAATCTGATGTAGATGTTTGTTTTAGAACTAAAAAGTACATGGTGATTCCATAATATTGTCCTCAGAATTGAGTGATTCTATATTTTTTTCCTCTGCTTGATCTGCAAAAACAGCTGCAACTGACTACAGTTTTTCTTTTTTTTATTTTAACTGATTTTAAAGCCAGAAGGTTGGAATGTTAAATGAAAATAGTTTTGAGGCATGTCTGTGTTTTTTTTTTCTACACAAACAATTAAATGAACATTTTCCAAGAGTGGTGATTCCATAATTTTTGCTATGGGTTTTATATATACATAAACTAATGAATATAAGCAGCAAAACCACATGTGATAAACAAAAATCAGAATATAAGAAAAGAAAAGTTTGCGCTATGAGTGATAAGAAAAAGGTCTTATGTTCTTAACCTAAAGACCCTAAGTGTAGTATGTAGCATATATAACAGTGATGATCAAACTACTAAGGGCTACATCCGATGTAGGTGAAACATATAAACTAACAGACCATCGCCCAAAAAATTACCATATAGATGAATAAATAATAATGGGAAATATAAACCATCAGTGTAGTATGTAGCATATATAGCAGTGATAATCAGACTGCTAGGAGCTACATCCAATGTAGGTGAAGCATATAACCTAAAAGACTATCGCCCAAATGATGGGCCCCATGAAGACGTCAGCTTTGTGACGAAATGCGTAGGAAGGAGCGACGTGCTGACGTCACCGCGTACTACGCCCCGGGCAAGCACGGGCGTGCGATACTGCAGCCGGGCGGCCGAATTTTAAAAAATACTTTTCTGTTTATGGATATCTATACGCCATTGGCGTTTTTACAATACATTTTTGGATCCTACCCATAGTCTCCCCTCTTCCTCTTTTCGGCACTCTTGGGGTGCATACCACCTGGTGAGGTGCTTTCTTTTGGTGGCCCTGGACGACCGAGCAGTTCTGGAACAGCCATAGACGCTTCAACCTGACAGGCGGAAGGAGACAAGGAGGAAAAGTCCTTGGCTGGGTTATAGCCACAGGTTTATTTTTTCCCAACATCTGGTAAGCTCAAAATCTGGATGGTGGTGGGATCACGTTTGAAAAGTCACCTTTGTACAAGGATGTCAATTTAACTGGATCAACAGTCCTGCACAGCACTTATGTGGACTCACTTTTTGCTTGTCACTTTATGAACTATAATCTGATACCATTTACTAATATTGATATATACATCCCATTAGTATTTATTCATTTATATGATATTTTTTTGGGCGATGGTCTTTTAGGTTATATGCTTCACCTACATTGGATGTAGCTCCTAGCAGTCTGATTATCACTGCTATATATGCTACATTGTTGGTTTGGTGTTTTTGGGGTAATGTGCAGTGCCTTTTGATCTCCAAACATAGTGTGTATTATGGGATCCAAAGAGTTCAATTTTTGTCTCATCTGACCAGACTGTGTTCTCCCAGTATTTCACAGGCTTGTCTAAATTTAAATGAGCTTCAACATGCTTTTTCTTTAGCAATGGAGTCTTGCGTGCATACAGGCCATGGCGGTGAGTGCATTACTTATTGTTTTCTTTGAAACAATTGTACCTGTTAATTCCAGGTCTTTCTGAAGCACTTCGTATGTGGTGCTTGGCTCTTGGACAACACTTCTGATAATTCATTCAACTTCCTTGTCAGAAAGCTTACAAAGAGCACCTGGTTGTGGCCAGTTTATGGTGAAATTTGTATTCTTCCACTTTCAGATTATGGCCCCAACAGTGCTCACTGGAACATTCAGAAGTTTAGAAATCCTTTTGTAACCAATGTCAACAGTATGGTTTGCAACAACAAAGTGTCAAAGATCTTAAGAGAGCTCTTTGCTTTTACCCATCATCAGATGTTTGTTGTGGTGAGACATCTTTTTATAGGCCATCAGTTAAAACTGAACAAGCTGATATTAACCACTTCACTTCAGCCCCGGAAGGTTTTACCCACTTTCTGACCAGGCCATTTTTTTGCGATACAGCACTGCATTGCTTTAACTGACAATTGCACGGTCGTGCGACACTGTACCCAAATAAAATAGATTTTCTTTTTTTCCCCATAAATAGAGCTTTCTTTTGGTGGTATTTGATCACCTCTGTGGTTTTAATTTTTTGTCCTATAAACAAAAAAATACAACTTTGAAAAAAAACCTATATTTTTTACTTTCTGCTATAATACATATCCAAAAAAAATGTCCTCATCAATTTAGGCCAATGTGTATTCTGCTACATATGTTTGGTAAAAAAAATCCAAATAACCGTATAGTGATTGGTTTACGCAAAAGTTATAGCGTCTTCAAACTGCGGGATAGATTTAGGGACTTTTATTTATTTATCTTTCTGACTGGTTATGGCATCTATCTGCGATTTTTAGTGGGACTGCGACATTGCGGCGGACAAATCTGGCACTAAGTGACACTTTTTTGGGGACCAGTGACACCAATACAGTGATCAGTGACAAAAAATGCACTGATCACTGTATAAATGACACTGGCAGGGAAGGGGTTAACACTAGGGGGCGATCAAGGGGTTAAATGTGTTCCCTGGGAGGTGTCTCTAACTGTGGGTGTGGATTCACTGGAGGAAAAGAGATCGTGATTCAGCTTAGCTGAATCACGATCTCTCACTTTTCCTCCCTGGCAGATCAGCGGTGTACATTGTTTACATCGGCACACCGCTGCTCCGTCTCTCCTGTATACGATCGGCGGGTCAAGGCGGCCATCGCAGCAACCGGACCCGCTGATTGGCTCCCATTGTTTCCAATCACAGCGTGAGCCATGCGCCAACGCCGTGCACGTGACCCCTAAACTGCGTGCACGAAATCACATACAGGTACGTCATTTTGCGCACCCGGGCCGGCCTCCCGCAGTAAATGAATATGTGGGGTGGTCCGGAAGCAGTTAATTTACACTGAAAATGTGCAGGATTGCTTAATAATTGCTTTCTAATTACTAACAGATTTCAGCTTGTGTACTAGCATTCCATGCCTTTTTGCATATCTTTCTTCATGTGTTCAATACTTTTTCCCTGTGTCATTCCATTTTATTACACATAACTGAATTTGTTTTGGTTTCTTTATATGTATGGAGTACATGGGTTGTTACTGACATGTGGTGAAAATGTCATGACAATAGCACCTTTAGAAATATATTTACGTAGAAAAATGGTGACGTCTTCAATACTTATTTTACCAGATGTATATAGCAAAAAATAAAAAACACAGAGGTGAGTAACTGCTTCCCACCGCCCATAGAAAATTTACTGCGGGCAGGCAGCACAGGCAGGCTAGATCACATAAATGTATGTCATCCTGCATGTTCTGGGTTATTGCGTGATTCTTTCAGCAGGACCTGGCCAATGACTTAAACTGTGGACATGCTGATCGACAGTAGCCAATCACAAAGCACCAGAGTACCAACACACAGGACTCCGTACACAGAGCAGCGATCTGACTGTTTAAAACAAAAAAAAAACAGCCATATATGTTAACTGTTAAGTAAAAGCAGCACACATTACACTTATTTAGGCACACAGTTAACCCCTTGATTGCCCCTAGATGTTTACCCCTACCCAGCCAGTGTCATTAGTGTTGGATTCAATATGCTGGGATCCATACATGGACAGTGTCCCGGAGAACAGGATGCCCTCCCCCGTGTGGAATGTAGCCAGTCATACCTCCTATTTTCATTAGACTAAAAAGCTCCACTCTATGAGGGCTATTCTGCATGATGAATGCCGGCTCCGGTCTGTCTGTGATGATCAAAGGCCAACCTCATAATGGAGGTGGGCCATCAGAGACCAATCCCAAGATTAGACAACAGTCGGGTCAAGAGCAATTCTGGACAGACACTGCCCCCCAGAGACCACTTGTGGCAGGACGATTAGAATCAGTGCAGTAGAAACTTGTTCCTCCACAAGGAAAAGATGGGTGGGCAATGGGATGCGGCATGAATGAGGTGTGTTTGACAAAAGGGAATTTCACACACACAACTGCCTCTTTTCCATCCAGAGCATCAAACCATGAGGACGTGCTAAGTATATCATTGTATTGTAGTCTTACTGTATGCTATGTAATTTTGTAACCCCCTTTTAATACATGTTAGCTTTCTTATTTCCTTGGGAAATAAATGAGATTTGATTATTCTTAAGCCATGTGTTTGGTTTTCATAACTAACGTTGTATTATTGTGATATTAACAGTAGCATGCGCTCATAGTGTTAACAGACTAACTAATCTACAGGGACTAGACAAAGTAATTGATACATAGATGAGATAATATATAGTAAGTAGTGGTATATCGCATTCTACAATTAGTAAAGTGTTAGTGTACAGTATTATACACTGTATGTCACTAGTGACATCAGTGTAAGTTAGTGTACCTCCCAGAGAGGGTATGTTAGTGCCAGATTGTCTGCCACACTATAAGTCGCTGATACAGAAATTTGATTTTTTTTTTTAAACTCTCTTTATTTAACACCTTCCCACCTGGCCTAAAGCAGAATGACGGCTTGACAGTGGCTTTACCATCCTGACTAGACGTCATATCACGTCCTTCACATCATGCTGCTTGTGGGCTCCCCCCAGGGCGCGCAGTGATCGGTGGTGAGCTGTGTCCTTCGGACACAGTGCATCACCGATCAGGGTAAAGAGCCAATGACGTGTCCAATCACAGCTGATCACACGTAAACAAATGCCTGTTGTTGGAATTTCCTTTCCTTAGCGCTGTCAGTGTCTGAGGAAAGGAAAGCCAATAACCTGTTTTCCAGTTACAGGGGACATTTACACTGATAATCTGGGTACTGATTGGAGGGGATGATAAGGGACTACAGTGCCTTGCAAAAGTATTCACCCCCTTGGCATTTTTCGTGTTTTGTTGCCTCACAACCTGGAATTAACATGGACTGTTTGAGGATTTGCATCATTTAATTTACAGAACATGCACACAACTTTGAAGATGTTTTTTTTTTTTATTGTGAAGCAAACAGTGGTTTGGGGCGGCACAGTGGTGTAGTGGTTAGCACTCTCACCTAGCAGTAAGAAGGGTCGCTGGTTCAAATCCCATCCACGACACTACCTGCCTGGAGTTTGCATGTTCTCCCTGTGCCTGCGTGGGTTTCCTCCGGGTACTCCGGTTTCCTCCCACAATCCAAAAGACATGCAGGTAGGTTAATTGGCTACTGTACAAAAATTGGCCCTAGTATATGAATGGGGACCTTGGACTGTGGGCTCCTTGAGGGTGGGGACCGATGTGACTGTGCAATGTACAGGGATAGGGACAATTGTATTGTATACACTCACTCAGGTTGAACTGGATGGACTGGTGTCTTTATTCAACCTTACTAACTATGAAACAACAAATAGGACAAAATAACAGAAAAAGTCAATGTGCATAACTATTCAACCCCCTAAAGTCAATACTTTGTAGAGCCACCTTTTGCGGCTATCACAGCTCCAAGTCGCTTTGGATAAGTCTCTATGAGCTTGTCACATCTTACCACTGGGATTTTTGCCCATTCCTCCTTGCAAAACTGCTCCAGCTCCTTCAAGTTGGATGGTTTGCGCTTGTGAACAGCAAGCTTTAAGTCTGACCACAGATTTTCTATTGGATTGAGGTCTGGGCTTTGACTAGGGCATTCCAACACATTTACATGTTTCCCCTCAAGTGGTGCTTTAGCAGTGTGTTTGAGTGGTACAGGTTTTGCTCAAGAATATCCCTGTATTTAGCACCATCCATCTTTCCCTCAACTCTGACCAGTTTCCCAGTCCCGACTGCTGAAAAACATCCCCACATCATGATGCTCCCACCACCATGTTTCACTGTGGGGATAGTGTTCTTTGGGTGATGTGTTGGGTTTGCGCCAGACATAGTGTTTTCTTTCATGGCCAAAAAGTTCAATTTTAGTCTCATCAGACCAGAGCACCTTCCTCCATACATTTTGGGAGTCTCCCACGTGCCTTTTTGCAAACTCAAAACGTGCCATTTTGTTTTTTGCTGAAAGTAATGGCTTTCTTCTGGCCACTCTGCCATAAATCCCAACTCTATGGAGCCTACGGCTTATTGTCACCCTATGTACAGATACTCCAATCTCTGCTGTGGAACTTTGCAGCTCCTCCAGTGTTGCCTTAGGTCTCTGTGCTGCCTCTCTGATTAATGCCCTCCTTGCCCAGTTCGTGAGTTTTGACGTGCGGCTGTCTTTTGGCAGGTTTGCTGTTGTGCCATGTTCTTTCCATTTAGTCATGATAGATTTGATGGTGCTCCTAGAGATCATCAAATTTTTGGATATTTTTTTATAACCTAACCATGACTTGTGCTTCTCAACAACATTGTCCCTTACTTGTTTGGAGAGTTCCTTGGACTTCATGGCATTTGTTTGGTTAGTGGTGCCACTTGCTTCGGTGTTGCAGCCTTTGGGGCCTTTCAAAAAGGTGTGTATATGTAATGACAGATCATGTGACACTTAGATTGCACACAGGTGGACATCATTTCACTAATTATGTGACTTCTGAATGTAAATGGTTGCACCAGAGCTTTTTATGGGCTTCATAACAAAGGGGGTGAATACATACGCACATGGCAATTATCAGTTTTTTATTTCTGAATTTTTTTTTTTATGTATATATTATTCTAATTTTACTTCACCAACTTAGACTATTGTGTTCTGATCCATCACCTATAATTCAGATTAAAAAAACATTGACCTAAAGCCTGCAATGTAACAAAATAGGTAAAAAGCCAAGGGGGTGAATACTTTTGCAAGGCCCTGTATATACAAGATTTTAATAATGAAAACGGTATCATTAGCAGTAATCAGCATGGATTCATGAAGAATCGTTCTTGCCAAATCAATCTATTGACCTTCTATGAGGAGGTGAGTGGCCATCTCGATAAAGGAAGGACCGTAGACGTGGTATATCTGGATTTTGCAAAAGCATTTGACACAGTTCCCCATAAGCTTTTACTGTACAAGATAAGGTCCATTGGCATGGGCCATAGGGTGAGTACATGGATTAAAAACTGGCTACAAGGGCGAGTTCAGAGGGTGGTGATAAATGGGGAATACTCTGAATGGTCAGGGGTAGGTAGTGGGGTCCCACAGGGTTCTGTGCTGGGATCAATCCTGCTTAATTTGTTATACCTGGAGGATGGGGTAAACAGTTCAATCTCTGCATTTGTGGACGGTACTAAGCTAAGCAGAGCAATAACTTCTCTGCAGGATGTCGAAACCTTGAGATCTGAACAAATTAATGGGGTGGACAACTACAAGGCAAATGAGGTTTAATGTAGAAAAATTTTAAATAATGCATTTGGGTGGCAAAAATATGAATGCAATCTATACACTAGGGGGAGAACATCTGGTGGAATCTAGGATGGAAAAGGGGTTCTAGTAGATGATAGGCTCAGCAATGGCATGCAATCCAAGCTGCTGCTAACAAAGCAAACAGAATATTGGCATGCATTAAAAAGGGGATTAACTCCAGGGATAAAGCTATAATTCTCCCACTCTACAAGACTCTGGTCCGGCCGCACCTGGAGTATGCTGTCCAGTTCTTGGCACCAGTCCTCAGGAAGGATTTACTGGAAATGGAGTGAGTACAAAGAAGGGCAACAAAGCTAATAAAGGGTCTGGAGGATATTAGTTATGAAGAAAGGTTGCGAGCACTGAACTTATTCTCTCTGGAGAAGAGACGCTTGAGAGGGGATATGATTTCAATTTACAAATACCATACTGGTGACCCCACAATTGGGATAAAACTTTTTCACAGAAGGGAGTTTAACAAGAGACGTGGCCACTCATTAAAATTAAGAAAAGAGGTTTAACCTTAAACTATGTAGAGGGTTCTTTACCGTAAGAGCGGCAAGGATGTGGAATTCCCTTCCACAGGCGGTGGTCACAGCGGGGGGCATCAGTAGTTTTGAAAAACTATTAGCTAAGCACCTGAACGACCAAAACATACAGAGATATTCATGGTAACACTGACCTATAATCACACACATAGGTTGGACTTGATGGACTTGTGTCTTTTTTCAACCTCACCTACTATGTAAATATGTGATCATTGGTGCCCTGATTATCAGTGCAGCATATCAGTGCCCATCAGTGCATCCTCATCAGCCCACATTAGTGAAGAAGAAAAATTACTTATTTGCAAAATTGTATAACAAAGACAAAGAAAAGGTTTTATTTTTTTCCTAAATTTTAGATCTTTTTTTATTTGTTTAGCAAAAAAAGTGGTGATTAAATACCACCATTAAATACCACCAAAAGAAAGCTCAGTCTCAAATTTATAACAATTTAATTTGGGTACAGCGTTGCATGACTGCGACATCATAAAGTGCGACAGCACCAAAAGCTGGCCTGGGCAGGAAGGGGGTGACAGTGCCCATTATTGAAGTGGATAAGAAAGGTCTGCATCACATACATCCAGCTATAAAATATAGTACAAGTCTCATTCTCTAAGAAGAGCATGAGGAAGATCTTGTGTACATAACATGAAATAAAACAGATTGAAGCAAAAATAGTAACAATCTTAAGTACCACAAAGTATAGTTAATTTCTATGGAAGCTACATCTTTCCACCAAGCAGGTAAAGTTACGGTCCATGTACTGTGATGCCTACCAAGTTCTTATATCTTTCTTTTGCAAAGAAACAGAAAGAAATAGCACAGAGAGGATTCCCCAGGGTGACATGGGAAGTAAATTATAGGATAGAGGGGAAGGGTGGGTTGTTAAAGAGAGTGCAGTCTGCAGTTTGGGGACATTAGGCACAGTGATGAGGTAGTAGGGAAGGAGAAGGGAAAAATAAATAAAATAGGGGGTAAGGATCCTGTTCCACTGCCCTCTACCTGCAAGTGGTGAAACGGCGTAAAGTACCATCCCTTTGGGCCTCATCTCCAATACAAAAAGATATGTGGGCTGCTGTCTACTCACAAGGAGAGTGGATCCTCATAACCATTGATTGTAGAGTATTTAAAATCAATCCAGTAAACCATTTTTTATTCACTTCAGAGGCCCATGTACTAGGGATGCAGGCAGTAACAGCAAAGATTTCTTGTAGTCGGATTATCCACTAGGGAGTAACCTGTGGCGTATGATCTTCAAGACTGGTCGCCAGAAGGTATGTAGGACCAGGCAATCCCAGAAGACATGCAAGAAAGTACCTAAACTCGTACCACAGTGCCAGCAGGTCGCAGGCTAGCAAGGAAAGAGTTTGGCCAGTTTATTCTGCATTTTGTACCATCTTGTAATAAGAGATTTCTTGATATATGTTACATATTGTTGCCTTGTGCGCAAAAACCAAGATGCAATCTTTTTGATTCTCCAAAAATGTAGTCTCTAGGTCCGTCTCCAATTCCAGAAGAAACACGGCATCTTCTCTGGAATGAGCAATCAGCAGCTCCTTGTGAGAGGGGGACAACGCTCACCGTATCGGGCCTCCAGTCATGTATGTCCTTTCAAAAGGTGTTAAGCCCCACATTCAGTCACCAATATTTCCTCCTGGACGGTTGGACAACATTTTTTCAGCTGTGACCAGTATCTCACCTAAAAGGCGAAGGGTAGCTGCGACAGCCCACCAAGGTAAAATATCTGGTAATTTTGCATAATGTAGGTCCTATTAGCGGGTACTTCTGAAGAGAAAGAGTAGTGATTTGACCAGACCAGGCAGGTCCTTTCATCCTGTCAGAGGGACCAGTAAGTTGTCTTGTTCCAGGGAGATCCATAACTTAAAGGCATCGTCTTTGTGCCAGGCAATGAGAGGCCATGTAATATCCGGCTGGGTCTGGTAAGTCTACTCTGTCTTTTGATCTTGACATGTCCCTACTAATGCAAGGCAATTTGCCCTGCCAAACAAAACGGATACATTTGGCCTTGACCAAGCAAAAATAAGCTTGGGGAATATACACCGGAAGAGTTTGAAGCAAATATAGGAGGCTGGCGGGCTCGCAGCGTAGCATCTGGTAGATTGATGTTAAAGTCCTCTGACTTTTGGAGGTTGACCTTAAATTTCGATAGACCTCCGAATGTCCTCAACTCTCGTAGGAGGGATGGAAGCGAGACCATTGGATTTCTTACATAAGAGAGTAAATCATCCGCATAGGAGGCAACTTTATGATGATAACCTTGGGGCTCAGGGTTTCTGCAGATGCATTGCAGAAAGGTTTCAAGAATAAGTCCAAAAATGAATGGGGACAGGGGACAACCCTGTCAGGTACCATTGCAAATTGTAAAAGTAGTATCCAGTGGTATGGAAAAAAGCGCTTGTATCCAGGAGCACATAGGGGAAGGGATCCCTATTTGTGTAAAAACTGCCTGCATACATATCCAGTCCACCCTGTCAAAGGCCTTTTCGGCATCAGTTGATAGTAAAAGTAAGGGGATGGACGTGGTTTTAGAAATGTGATTTTTTTTTATTGAATACAGTATAAAAACAGTAGAATAAGATTTGTTTTGTTTTTCAACATTTTCTGTCTTTTTTCATTTCTATAATTAAAAACAAAAAAGGCAGTGGTTAATAAATACCACCAAAAGAAAGCTTTATTTGTGTGAAAAAAATTATATAAATTTAATTTGCATACAATGTTGCATGACCGCGCAATTGCCAGTTAAGGTATTGCTGTGCTGAATAGCAAGAAATAGCCTGGTCATAAAGGGGGACAAAACCTTCCAGAGGTCAAGTGGTTAATTACCACCAAAAAAAAGCTCTATCTGTCTACAAAAAAAAAAATTTGATTTGGGTACAGTGTTGCATGAGTAATTGTCATTCAAAGTGTTAGAGCACTGAAAGCTGAAAATTGGCCTGGGCAGGAAGGGGGTGAAAGTGTCTGGTATTGAGATGGCTAAGGCCTTCCGTTATTGAGGAACTGTGACACAGATGTAGAAGATTCTGCTTTCATCAAATATTCTGCTTGTTGTCTGCCTAAAATAGGGGTTCTGACTACACACATTGTACTAAGCCCCAAGGTGAGTGCCCTTGCAGGACCCAGTACCTGAAGCAACATTGCAGGCTGTCCCCCCAGCACGGGGTCCAGGTACAGCTCCCAAAGTTTACCAATGAGAAGTTGATTAAAAAAATGCAGAGATAAAGTATTAAAGAAAAATAAAAAAGCGGTTTAAAGTGGTTGTAAAGGTTAATTTTTTATTTTTAAAAAATAACAAACATGTCATACCTCCACTGTGCAGCTCGTTTTGCGCAGAGTGGAACCTTTACAACCCCTTTACACTAAGAGAGATTTTTCAGTGAAGGAGAAGAGATGTGCCCAGGACACGTGTCCTCAAAAGCTTGCCAGTGTTTAATCATCTGAAGGAATGGTCCTTTAGCCCAGAGTTTATGAATACTTTGCCTGTGTCTTGTACTTAATGATTAAGATAAGAATTTTGGACTTCAGTTATACTTAAACAATGTTTCTAGCCCTCCCATTTATAAGGCCCCATTCACATCTCGTGTTTTGGAATCGCGGGCAGAATTGCTGCCCCCAAATTGTGTGGCAATTGCAGCACAATGCACTGCATTATCCTTCAATGGCACCCTAAACGCAATTTGATTCTGCTGTAGTTGTCGCACGAAAGGATTGCGCGGTAATCACGGTAAACCATGCCTTCATAAATTGCATGAAGCTTGTTGTCTGAAATGTAGAAGAAGCTTCTTTTCAGGTGACGAACACGCATATTCACTTGATGACTTGCAGAATCGTGTGAAAATCGCATGTCAAATGATAATGTGAATGGGCCTTAAAGCAAATACGATTTGCATTTTTGTATCCTTCGATATGAGTAGGGCACTCACTCATCTTTTTTCTTATTTTACTCATAAGTTTTTGATAGAGGAGTGCTCACGCAATTGTGGTGGGTATTTACAGTATCTTAGAAATATACAATATATATAAGTTAAACATAAGCTTGTTTTTTTCTGTTACATGATATACAAATTGCTTTCAGAGATCCAATTTCCTGTTTGTGATTTCCTTACTGCTTTTCACTCTCTATGAGCCCGTGTACATTGGGTATAATTTGCATCCGAGCAGCTTAAATATACAAATCAATGCAATAACAAGCAAAAGAGCACAATGCACCTCTGAAGTAACTTGAAGCAACTCCTTGAACACCTGAAAAAATAATCAAAGCAGCCTTAAAGGCCCATTCACACCAGAAACTACACATAACTGTGCATTTTTGACTGCATGTTTACATACATTTGAAGCGTGTTTGAAAACGCGCTTGACGTGCACTTAAATACGTTTTTGGGCTTGGCTTTCTTGGCTTAAAGGGGTGCGGTGCATTTGAACCATGTTTGTAGCTCAGTCCCTACATTTGCAGTGCAGAAAAATGCAGCATGCTCTACTTTCTTTAACTGCACTGAACTGCACTGCATTGATGTGAACTATGCCCATAGCATTACCTTGATTTTGGGCTGTCTATGCAGTTGTAGTGTAGTTCAAAATGCATCCAACTGCATCCAACTGCATTCGGTGTAAAAGGGCCCTAAATGTCCACTTTACAGATGCAATAAAGTTTAAAGTGATACTAAAGTCGTGTTTTTTTATTTAAAAATAACAAACATGTTATATTTACCTGCCCTGTGTAGTTGTTTTGCACAGAGCAGCCCAGATCCTTCTCTTCTCGGGTCCCTCACCTGTTCTCCTGGCCCCTCCCTGCTGCCCCCACAGCAAGCAGCTTGCTAAGGGGGCCCTGAGCAAAGCCGCTGCTCTGTATGTCCATTCAGACACGGAGCTGCAGCTCAGCCCCAGCCTCTCTCTCTCTCCTCATTGACAGCAGTGGGAGCCAATGGCGCCTGCTGCTGTCTTAGCCAATCAGGAGGGAGAGTCCCACACAGCCGAGTCTCTCGTGCAACATCGGGCTGCTGCACACAGAAGGTTTTTTTATCATAATGCATAGAATGCATTAAGATAAAAAATCTTCTGCCTTTAGAACAACTTGCCGACCGCCGCATGCCGATATACATCGGCACAATGGCAGCGGTGTGCAAATGGGTGTCCCTGTACGTCCCCTTTAAGAGCCGGGGATAGCAGGCACGTGCCATCGTGTCACGGAGCCTCAAAATGGGGAAGTGCCTATGTAAACAAGGAATTTTCACGTTCTGGCTTGTGTCATGACAGAGATCACGGCAACCTGTCATCGGAACGGTGATCGCTGTCATGTGACTTAAAGCCCACCCCCCTACAGTTAGAATCACTCCCTAGGACACACTTAACCCATTTATCGCCCCCTAGTGGTTAACCCCTTCACTGCCAGTGTCATTTACACAGTAAGCAGTGCATTTTTATAGCACCGATCGCTGTATAAATGACAATGGTCCCAAAATAGTGTCAAAAGTGTCCGATGTGCCCGCTATAATGTTGCAGTCCCGATAAAAATCACAGATCGCCGCCATTACTAATAAAAAAAATTAAAACTAAAAATGCCATAAAACTATCTCCTATTTTGTAAACACTATAACTTTTGCACAAACCAATCAATATACGCTTATTGCGATTGTTTTACCAAAAAAGTGTAGAAGAATACATATCGGCTGAAATTGAAATTTTTTTTTTATATATATTTTTGGGGGATATTTATTATAGAAAAAAGTAAAAAATAGTGTGTTTTTTTTTTCAAAATTGTCGCTCTTTTTTTGTTTATAGCGCAAAAAATAAAAAAACCGCAGAGATGATCAAATACCACCAAAAGAAATCTCTATTTGTGTGAAAAAAAGGCCAATTTTGTTTGGGTGCAATTTCGCACGACTGCACAACTGTCAGTTAAAGCGGCGCAGTGCTGAATCGCAGTGCTTTGGTCAGGAAGGGGGTAAAATCTTCCGGGGCTGAAGCGGTTAAAGTGGAACTAGGATCTGCAGAATAAATAAGCTATCGTAAAGGGTTCTATTGCAGAAGAGATTCTATGGGGTTGATTTACTAAAGAAAAATAAACAGTGCACTTTGAAAAGTGTGGTTGCACTCTGCAAGAGCAGTTGCTTCAGAGCTTAATAAATGAGCAGAAGCTCTGCTGACTTCCATCACCCAATCAAGTGCAAGCAAAAAATGTTGTGTTTTTTATTTTCCTTGCATGTGATTTGGTATTCTTTGCAAAGTGAAACTTTACCTCATTTACTAAGCTCTGGAGCAACTGCACTTGCAGAGTGAAAATGCACTTTGCAAAGTGCACTGTCTATTTGCCATTAGTAAATCAACCCCAAAATGTCTCTTTTGCCATAAAACCTTCTGCCTTGACTGCTAGCATTTTTTTTTTTACTGTTTATACACTGAGCAGTGCATGCATTAGAGCAGGGGGGTTTCAAATGTTCTAAACAAAGGGCCAGTTTACTGTCCTTCAGACTTTAGGGGGCCAGACTAGAGTCAGTAGGAGTAGAAAATGTCCTAGTGCCCAGTGGGAGAAAACAATGCCTTATCTTTGGTGTCAGTGGGAGAACCAGTGCCCCATTGCTGGTGTCATTGGAAAGAATTCTGCCCCAACGTTGGTGTCTGTGGGAGGAATTGTACCTTTTGTTGGTGTCAGTGGGAGGAATTGTGATCCATCGTTGGTGTCAAAGGAAGGAATTGTGCCCCATTGTTGGTGTCAATGGAAGGAATTGTGATCCATCATTGGTGTC
This sequence comes from Lithobates sylvaticus, assembly GCA_028564925.1. Lineage (NCBI taxonomy): Eukaryota > Metazoa > Chordata > Amphibia > Anura > Ranidae > Lithobates > Lithobates sylvaticus. Next base: position 435,326,902 of record CM053026.1, read on the forward strand.
AAAGGAAGGAATTGTGCCCCATCGTTGGTGGCAGTGAGAGGAATTGTGCCCTTTTGATGTCGTCAGTGGGAGAATAGTGTCCCATTGTTGGTGTCAGTGGATAGAATGGTGCCCCAATGGCCAGATAGAAGCAAGCAAAGGGCCAAATCCAGCCCCAAGGCCACAGTTTCGGGACCACTGCATTAGAGAAATTGCACATAAATATTAGAGTAGCAGTAGAATAGCTTGTTAACTTCTTGCATATAAATACGTAATGTACTATATATAGCATTTGCGTTCAACTCACTGAATACAATGTACCTCAAGTAAGACATTAAGGAAGAAATGTGCATTATTAGGATGGTGTTAAAATTATAATAAAATTAACTTGTTTTACATTTATTTGGAGATACCCACAATCTTCTAGAATGCTGCTTCTAGAATAGATCTCTCCTCTATCCCCTTTCCTGACTAGGGATGTGAGAAAGGGCCAGTGATAATTAATTTAGCAAATGTAGTGCACTAGTGTGCTTTTGACACAGTTTGATATACTTCTGAGATCCTTAAGAATTAATTGCAGTTAAAACTGGCCTACAGTTGACCTGCTTCAGCTGTATTTGCATCCCCATAGACTTGTATGGGAAGAAAAGCAGTTTAAGGGTCCATTCACACTAGGAATGGCATGTGAATCGCACAGGAAGGCTGTTCGGTTCTTGTGCAAATCACATGCAGTTCTGTGCAGTGTGATTTCAGCCCTATTCATTTTGAATGGGCTGATACAGAACCATACAAAAAAATAGCGTATGCACTACTTTCTGAAATGCACAGCAACCGCATTGCATGGTACTTTTGTACTATGCAATCTGGTGCAGGCAAACACACAGGGGGTTATTTACTAAAGGAAAATCCACTTTGCACTCCAAGTGCACTTGGAAGTAAAGTCGCTGTAGATCCGAGGGGGACATGCAAGGAAAATAAAAAACAGCATTTTAGCTTGCACATGATAAGATAATAAAATCAGCAGAGCTTCCCGTCATTTCAGATCTACCCCTTAGATTTAGAGAGACTGCACTTTCAAGTGCACTTGCAGTGCAAAGTGGATTTTGCCTTTGGTAAATAACCCCTACTGCGTTTGCGACCTGTGTCTGGGGTAGGGATGAGCCGAACACCCCCCGGTTCGGTTTGCGGCAGAACATGCAAACAGACCAAAAATTTGTGCGAATACGCGAACCCCGTTGAAGTCTATGGGACTCGAACGTAAAAAATCTAAAGGCTATTGTCCTAAAAAGTGTTTGGGGATCCGAGTCCTGCCCCAGGGGACATGTATCAATGCAAAAGAAAGTTTTAAAAACTGTCCTTGTTGTCGGAAGCAGTGATTTTAATAATGCTTAAAGTGAAAAAATAAAAGTGAAATATTCCTTTAAATATCGTACCTGGGGGGTGTCTATAGTATGCCTGTAAAATGGCACGTGTTTACCGTGTTTAGAACAGTCCCTGCACAAAATTTAATTTCTAAAGGAAAAAAGTAATTTAAAACTGCTTGCGGCTGCAATGTAATGTCCCCCCTTTGGGTCTGGTATGGATATTAAGGTGAACCCTGCACCTAAATTAAAAAAAAAAAGGCGTGGGGCCCCCAGGCACTATATACTCTGTACAGCAGCAATATACAGGTGGTCCCCGTATTACAAACAAGATAGGGACTGTAAATTTGTTCTTAAGTTGTATCTGTTTGTAATTTGGAACATGTACATTTTCTAAAGCCCCAAACACACAGTCGGAAAATCCGACCACCAAATCCATCGGATTTGGTCCGATGGATTTAGTCCGACACTGGTGTTGCATACACACGGTCGGACAAAGTTGTCGGAAAATCCGATCATTCTGAACGTGGTGACGTTCGTTGCGTACGACGGGACTACGTAGAGGCTAGTAGCCAATAGCTTTGGTCTTGTAATGTGATCTGAGCATGCGTAGCACTTTGTCCGTCGGAATTCGCTACACACGATCGGAATTGGTGTGATCGGACTTTGTTGTCGAAAAATCTATCCAGCAGGAGATAGAACTTTGTCCGTCGGACAATCCGATGGAAACTGTCCGATGGTGCCTACACACGGTCGGAATTTCCGATAACATTGTCCGATAGGACAGAATCCATCGGAAAATCCGACCGTGTGTATGGGCATAAGTGTAACTCCAGACAAAAAATCTATTTAAAAGCTTTTTGGATAACATAGGGAAGGGTTATCATCTCCCCTGTAACATTTGTTTTGCTGTCTGTGCCCCTGTTCAGAAGATTTCACCTCACTTTCTGTCCCAATGGGAATTGGATTTTGAAAATGTTGGGCTGTTGTAGAAACAAGGATTGGTGATAAATCATCAGTGGAGACTCATTTTTCTCATATTAACTCTTACAGGACTCTTACAGGACAGAATTTCCCTTCCTAGGGGTAGATTTCCTCTCACTTCCTGTTGTCTCTCTCCATTTGTAAGTAGGAGTCGTTTGTAATTTCGATCTTTCAAAATAGAGGACTGCCTGTATATACTATACAGCCTGCCTTATACACTCTGCGGAAAATTGGGCCTTAGGTGTTGGTGGTACCAGAACACTGTAAGCCCTCACAGGTACTCTTGGTGGGAATTGTAATTACATGCCCCCTGTTAAACAGGGGCAGAAATATTGGGCCTTAGGCAGTGGTGGTGGTGGCACAACACTGTAAAGCCTCACAGATATTCTTGTTGGGCGCAGGAACAGGCCCTGCTGTGAAATATTAGATCAGACGTTTTAATTACGCGCCCCTGTTAAACAGGGGCATAAAAATTGCGCCTTAGGCGGTGGTGGTGGTGGCACAACACTGTAACCCCTCACAGATAGTCTTGTTGGGTGCAGGAACGGGCCCTGCTGTGAAATATTAGATCAAAAAAATTGGAATAACACGCCCCTGTTAAACAGGAGCAGAAAAATTGGGTCTTAGGCAGTGGTGGTGGTGGTGGCATAACACTGTAACTCCTCACAGATTCTGTTATTGAGCGCAGGAACGAGCCCTGCTGTGAAATGTTAGAGCAGATATTGTAATTACATGCCCCTGTTAAACAGGGGCATAAAAATTGTGCCTTTGGCACTGGTGGTGGTGCCACAACATTGCAACCCCTCACAGATACTCTAGTTGAGCGCAAGAACGAGCCCTGCTGCAAAATATTACAGCAAAAATTATAATTATACGCCCCTGTTAAACAGGGGCAGAAAAATTGGGCCTTAGGCACTGGTGGTGGTTCCCTGAAACAAAAATGTTCTTAGAAGCTATCAACGTGAACATTGAGGAGGAATAGGATAGTCACTCAGCATAACAGGATAGTCACTCAGCATAGGCAGTCTGCAAGGGATCTCACATTCATAGAAAAAGTAATCGGTTACATCAGCATCAGGTGCTTGGTAGCTGGTGATCCACGACTGATTCATTTTTATGAAGGTGAGCCGATCAACCGAGTCTGTGGACAGGCGCACTCTGTGATCGGTTACAAAGCCTCCAGCAGCACTGAATGTGCATTCAGAAAGAACGCTGGATGCAGGACAGGCCAATAGCTCAAGTGCATATTGTGCAAGCTCTGGCCAGTGATCCATCCTCAAGACCCAGTAACCCAGTGGATTTTCGTTTGGAAAGGTCTCCAAGTCTGATCTTGCCCCTAGGTATTCCTGCACCATGTAAATCAGACGCTGGCGATGGTTGCTGGAACCTATCAGACCTTGGGGCTGCGGACTAAAGAATTGTCTGAACGCATCGGTCAGAAGGCCACCTTCTCCTCCGCTCCTTCTGTGACTGACTGAAGCCTCAGCAACATGTTGTCCAGGAGGACCAGGAAATTGTAACCTCCCAGGCTCTGGAAACGCATTGCACAAACCTTTCTGCCATGCCTCCCGAAGATGTTTCATCCTCTGCTCCCTCTGCGAAGGCTGGATAAGTTCTGCAACCTTACCTTAGTAACGTTGATCAAGAAGGGTTGCCAGCCAGTAATGATCCCGCTCCTTGATACCACGAATACAAGGGTCCTTTCGCAGGCTTTGCAGGATCAGGGAGGCCATACAGCAAAGGTTTGCTGAGGCATTCGAATTTGGAGTCCTCTGGGTCACTAAGAATGACATGATCCACAGCCACCTCCTCCCAGCCACGTAAAAGTCCATGGGTTTCTGGGGACTAAAAACGATCCCTTGAAGACTGCTGCTGATGCTTAGTGCTAGGCTCCACCTCCATGCTGACACAATCCTCATCCTCCTCCTCTTCCTGTGTGATTGGCGGACCCGCAGGAATACTGTCAGGATAAAAGGGGCCTTGAGAGGTAAGGAAGTCCTCCTCTTCCTCCCTCTGTTCTGCCTCAAGTGTCCTCTCCATTATTCCACGAAGCGTGTGCTCCAACAGGAAGACAAGAGGGACAGTATCACTGATGCATGCACTGTCACTGCTCACCTTCCCTGTGGCCTCCTCAAATGGGGACAGGACAGTGCATGCATCCTTGATCAGTAGCCACTGGCATGGCAAAAAAAGCCAAGCTCCCCTGACCCTGTCATGGTGCCATACTCACACAGGTACTCATTGATGGCCCTTTGCTGCATGTGCATCCGCTGCAGCATTGCCAACGTTGAATTCCACCTGGTGGGCACAAATGAGGCGGTTGTTGGGCAGGTTGCATTCCTTTTGAAGGTCAGCCAGCCAAGCACTGGCATTATATGACTGGCGGAAATGTCCAAAGACTTTCCTGGCCTGCCTCGGGACATCCTGTAAACCCGGGTACCTGCACAAGAACCGCTGCACCACCAAATTAAGGACGTGAGCCAAACAGGGAACATGGGTCAAGTGCCCCCGTCGGAGGGCGGAGAGGAGGTTGGTGCCATTGTCGCAAACTACCATTCCTGCCTGAAGCTGGCATGGCTTCAACCACCTCTGAGTCTGCCCCTGCAGAGCTGACAGAATATCTGCCCCAGTGTGGCTCCTGTCCCCTAAGCAGACCAACTCAAGCACCGCATGGCATCTTTTTGCTTGCGTAGCCCCTTGAACGCCTATGGAGCACTGCTGGTTTAGAGAAGAAATCTGCAGATGAAGAGGTCATAGAGGAAGAAGAGAAGGGGGTGGAGGAGAGAGGTGTGGCATAATCACCACTACTAGCATTTTGGAGGCTCCAACAATACTGCACCCTGTCCTGCATCCTTCCCAGCTGCCAGCAGACTTACCCAGTGCACCGTGAAAGAAAGGCAACATCCCTGTCTATGCCTGCTGGACCATGAGTCAGCGGTAATATGCACCTTACTGCTGACCGCCCCGTCCAATGAGGCCAAGACATTGCCTTCCACATGCCGGTAGAGAGCCGGAATGGCCTTCCGTGAAAAAAAAATGTGGCATTTGGGAACCTGCCACTGAGGTATTGCACATTCCACAAATTGACGATAGGGGGCAGAGTCTACCAGCTGAAAAGGCAGCAGTTGGAGTGCTAGAAATTTAGCCAAGCTAGCATTCGGCAGCTGAGCATGTGGATGGCTGGGACCGAATTTCTTTCGACAGTTTAGCAACTGGGGTAGGAAAATTTGCCCGCTACAATTAGATGTTGGTGTAGGGATAGCAGATTGCCCGCAAGTACTTGGCACACCTAATTCTACACCTTCATTCCTCTCAGTGCAGGTTTCTGAGAGGACGGAAGGTATAGTGGGGTTGGAGATCCCAGCTGATGAGGAACAAGGAGAGGTCCACCTTGTTCTTTGGTGTGGGTCTTTTAAGTACTGACTACAACGGACTGCATGGGAGTTCATCATATGTCTGGTCAAGAATGTGGTGCCCAAGCGGCTGCTGTTTTGGCCACGCTTGATACGCTTCAGACATATGTTGCAAACAGCAATGGTGCGATCTGCTGCATACGTATCAAAAAAGGCCCACACCAAAGAACTTTTCAAAATACGCGGGGAGTCAGCAGTGCCCTGCACATGCAGAGCTCTGTGGTGTGATGCAGTTGGGTGGCTGCCCTTAAGCTGGCCCCTGGAGGGCATCCTGCCTCATTGGAGATGTGCCTCCTCCTCCTCTCTTCTATCAGGCACCCACGTAGAGTCAGTGACCTCATAATCCCCACCCTCTCCTTCACTGGAGCAAACCTGGCAGTATGCTGCAGCTGGGGGAACATGACTGCCAGTTTCTCTGGGCTCACGTTACTGCCTTCCTCAACATGAGTACCATCATCGGAGCCTTCAAAACGCTGCGCATCCTCCTGCAGCATGTACCCGACACTGTGGTCGAACAGTTCGGGGGACTCCTCCGTGCATGATGGTGGAGCTAGGGAAGGAGTGACTGATGACATTAAGCAGATGGAATAGGCCGCTTTGGCAGCTGCATTGGCAGGCAAACTGCTCTGAGCCTGGGTGACAGAGGATGAGGAGGATGAGGACGGCTTAGTTATCCCCTCTACCAACTCTTCTGCATGTTGTGGATCAACACGGCCAGCTGTCGAAAAAAGGACAAGCGTGACACGCGGCCACGTGCCTAGAATGCACCGTGTCCATGACCAGCACTGTTGGCTGTAGACACAGAACCTGCTTGCCCTCTTTTAGTGGCCTGTGAGCGTCTGGAACGGCCTGCAGGAACGGCCTGCAGTCAGATATAGGCTTGGCTAGACTAGAATGCAGTGGATATATACATTTAGGAGACTGTATATATATTTTACGCACTGCAGATCACTGAATCACCTGCCTGCCTGAAAGTGTATTTGAAAACGTACACCAGGAACGGTCTGCAGTCAGATATAGGTTTGGCTGGACTAGAATGCAGTGGATATATATATATATATATGTAGGAGACTGTATATATATTTTTTGCACTGCAGATCACTGAATCATCTGCCTGCCTGAAAGTGTATTTGAAAATGTACACCAGGAACTACCTGCAGTCAGATATAGGCTTAGCTTGACTAAAATGCAGTGGATATATATATGTAGGAGACTGTATATATATTTTATGCACTGCAGATCAGTGAATCGCCTGCCTGAAGTATATTAGAAACGGTACACCAGGAACGGACCGCAGTGAGATCTAGCTAAACTGTATGGAGTGGCTATATATATATATATATATATATATATATAATTAAAAGTGGAGCTGCGCTACATTAAATTGAAAGGCTAATATGCGTCACATATTAGGTATATTGTGTACAGAACACTGAATGGTGATTGCTAGAAATATAAAGTGCACATACACATAAACAGTAAATTCTTAGTGTATATAACCTCTATCAACGATGAGTGATTAGATTGGTGCAAGATAAGTGAAAGTGACTCAAAATACCATTTAAAATGTACATTGAAAATCACCACACCTAATTAAAAAGCATATGACGTTTGACTGAAATAAATCGAAAAACAGCCATGTACGGATTTCAAACCATATAAAATAAAGTCCCAATGTCCCAAATTAAGAAAAAAATAATAAAAAATCAAATAAAAAATGTATTGTAGTAGTGATAATTCCACAGTCTTCTATGGTCAACATGAACAGTGAATCCACAGCACACTGAAGAGTGAACGGACTGCCACCAAAGGAACACACTGCCTGCTTACCAGAACTGAGTGGTCCCTTATTACAGGGGACCTCTCTATGCAGATGGCTCTTAACCCCAGCCAGGGAGATAACTCTGCTTAGTCTTGGGTTCCTTCAGATGCAGACGGACTTTCTCATATACCGCTACCAACAGCCAAGGAATATCGCCCACTTAAATGTATCTCAGGTCAGGATCAGCAAGATGGCACAATGCAAACCGATACCGAAGGGAATAAAGCGCTCACATAGCATAAAATCCTTATAACTTTTATTCAAAGTAAAATAACAAATGGACACTTACAGAATGTCAGATAAAAAACAGCAGTAAAGCGAGCCGGCCGGCTGCTATGATTTTTTAGTGTATTGGTCTTTTTGGAAGCAAGTGAAAAGATGCATATCAGTCTACCTGTTTATCCCCTTCCTGCTGAGTGTGCGCTCATAAACAGCCTCACTGTAGAGCAGGGGTCGGGAACCTATGCCTCGTGAGCCAGATGTGACTTTTGATGGCTGCATCTGGCTCTCGGCTCTCAATCCGCGGATCGCGTGGTGTGCCGATCAGCGGATTGAGCCCATAGGTAAGGCCGCTGCTTCGGCCTAGCTCCGGAGCGGCGGCCATCTTGGTACACCCAGCTGCAGCCTAGGTGAGCGGCGCGCTGACGTCATCATCACCCGCCTCAACTGTTCGTGGATCTGCCTACTTGTGTAGTGGTAAGCAAGCAGACAATCGTAGGGGAGATGTGGATATTACAGTGGGGGAGATGTGGGGAGATGTGGACATTACAGTGGGGGAGAAGTGGATATTACAGTGGGGGAGATGTGGATATTACAGTGGGGGAGATGACGTGGATATTACAGTGGGGGAGATGACAACATTACAGTTATAATTCATCGAAATTAGTCGATTAATCGATTAAAAAAAAAAAAAAACGATTAATCGAACACGAAAAGCTCACCACGTATCAACCAGACTACAAAGCCATCAGCAAAACCAGGCAGCACCAGAAGTCGCATTAATGGTAAGAAGTACTTTATTCATCATTGGTTAGCAACAGCATAACAACGTTATTAACCACTGGGGACTGGGCACTTAAACCCCCTTCCTAACCAGACCAATTTTCAGCTTTTGGTGCTCTCACATTTTGAATGACAATTACTCAGTCATGCAACACTGTACCCATATGAAATGTTTGTCCTTTTTTTTATACAAACAGAGCTTTCTTTTGGTGGTATTTAATCACTGCTGTTTTTTTTTTTTTTTTTGCGCTATAAAACCAAAAAGACTGAAAATTCTGTAAAAAAAATTCTGTTAAAATTTATTGCAGAGTATTGGCGAGTATTGGAGAGTATTGGCGAGTATTACATAGTATTGCAGAGTATTATATAGTATTGCAGAGTATTACATAGTATTGCATAGTATTGGCAGATTATTGGCAGAGTATTGCATAGTATTGGCAGATTATTGCAGAGTATTGCAGAGTTTGGCAGAGTATTGCATATTATTGGCAGAGTATTGCAGAATATTGCATACTATGGCAGAGTACTGGCATAGTATTGGCACTGAGCAGCGCTGTGGGCTGGATCTGTAGTGCCCACAGCACTGCAAATGATCTCCCCTCGAGCGGTACAGAGAGGGGAGGGAGGAACCGGTGTCATTTGATGGAGCGATCACGTGGTAAACGGCCGATATCAGTGGCCGTTTACCATGATCCGTGATGGTCGGATGTACCGATGTTCCCGGGTGCGTCCCACGGACGTCCACCCAGAATAAGCCGACCATGCTGTAGCCGTCTTTCGGCTATGGCCTGGTCGGCATGTGGTTAAAAAGAATTCAGAGACTTATTGTACTTTAAAAGTGTTGGTCTTACATAAAATGCACACATTTACTTGTATTTAGTTTTAAACATATTGTATGGCTCTCACAAGATTACATTTTAAAATATGTGGCGTTCATGGCTCTCTCAGCCAAAAAGGTTCTTGATCCCTGCTGTAGAGGGTCTTCTTCCATAAGGCTGCATATGAGCGTACCTGTTTTTGTACTGGGGCAAAAGCTCTGGGTCTCCTACTAACAATCAGGAGCCGGGAGGACTGGATCTTGATCAGATGATTGGCTATCACAGTGATAAGTTGCTGTACTCTTCTCATCTTAAATGAAGAAACAGATAAAATGCATACAATGTATCTTTTCTCAAAGGTAAGAGGATGGTCAGTGTGTTTTAGGTAGGATTAAGAAAAAGGTATTTTTATCAGTGTCAGTTAAGCAAGTCATACATTATACAATTTTCTTTCCTTCAACCACAGGTTGAAGGGAAATAAATTGCTTGCATCCCCCATCAACACAGACAGTGTTGATGTGGCAGTGATAACACAACCAGCCTGCCCATAGATGGATCTAAATTTTTTGGTTCTGCTGAACCAGCCAAATTTAAGTCCATCTATGGCCGGCCTTAGTGTTTGTGTTTGTGTTAGGATAAAGCAAAATGTGCACTATTGTCCCTGGGCCTTACTGAAGGTATAAACAACAAATACCATACACACATGTGGTATTGCTGTGGTTGTTGGTAGTAGGAAAATTAGTTTTGGGTTGTCCTTTGGTGGTAGGTCATGGTAACTACAAGTAATTTATATCTAAATTTAAAAATATATATTTTTATTTTACTATTTTGGGCTAGTTTTTCTTTGATAATATGAAAAATTAGAAGATATCCATTAACATTTAACATCAAATGAAGGCCCAATTTGTCATGAAAAAAAACAACGTATAAGTCACCTGGATAACCTAACTAGTTGTGATGCTATGTACAGTTTTACAAACATCTGTTAAAGCATAAGTTCACCTTTCATAACATGTTACATGTTACACCCATATTCAGGGTATAGGGTGTAACATGTACCAAGTTATGAATGCACATTTATTATTTATATATAGCTTTCAGCGCTGATGCACTTTGAATGACAATTGCGCGGTTATACAACACTGTACCCAAATTACATTTTTATCATTTTTTTCCCCCAAATAGAGCTTTCTTTTGGTGGTATTTGATCACCTGTGCGATTTTTATTTTTTGTTAAGGTTTTAACCGCTTCCCGACCGCCTCATGTAGATATACGTCAACAGAATGGCACGGGCAGGCAAAAGCACGTACCTGTACGTCCCCTTTAATTTGCCTGCCCGGGGGGCGCGCGCGCGACCCGGTCGGGAGCTCCGTGACCACGGCCGCGGGACCAGCGGACCCGATCGCCGCTGGTATCCCGCGATCGGGTTACGGAGCTGAAGAACGGGGAGAGGTTTGTGTAAACAAACCTCTCCCCGCGCTTCCTACACTGACTGTCAGTGATCGGCGGTTCCCTGTCATCGGGAACGCCGATCAATGACGTCAGACGTACAGCCACGCCCCCCTACTGTAAAAAAAAAACAACACGTCACACTGACTCCTCCCCGCCCCCTAGTGGTTAACCCCTTCACTACAACTGTCATTTACATAGGAATCAGTGCTATTTAAATAGCAGTGATTTCTGTATAAATGACAAATGTCCCAAAAATGTGTCAAAAATGTCCGATGTGTCCGCCATAATGTCGCAGTCACAATAAAAATCGCTGATCGCCGCCATTACTAATAAAAAAAAAAATATTAATAAAAATGCTATAAAACTATCCCCTATTTTGTAAACGCTATAACTTTTGCGCAAACTAATCAATAATCGCTAATTGCGATTTTTTTTACCAAAAATATGTAGAAGAATACGTATCGGCCTAAACTGAGGAAAAAAAAAAATGTTTTTTTATATATTTTTTGGGGATATTTATTATAGCAAAAAGTAAAAAATATTGCATTTTTTTCATAATTGTCGCTCTATTTTTGTTTATAGCGCAAAAAATAAAAACCGCAGGGGCGATCAAATACCACCAAAAGAAAGCTCTATTTGTAGGAAAAAAAGGACGCCAATTTTGTTTGGGAGCCACGTCGCACGACCGTGCAATTATCAGTTAAAGCGACGCAGTGCCGAATCGCAAAAAGGGGCCTGGTCCTTTGGCTGCCAATTGGTCCGGGGCTGAAGTGGTTAAAAAAGACCGAATTTAATAAAAAAAAAAATATTTTTTATTTTGTTATAAAACGGGTAATTTTTGTCTGTCATTGATGTACGCTGATGAGGTAGCACTGATGGGCACCGATAGGTGGCAGTGATGGGCACTGATCCGTTACACTGATAGGCAGCACTTCTAGGTGGCACTGATTGGCACCACTGGTGGGCATTGATAGGTGGCAATTCTGGGCATTTATAGGTGGCACTTGTGGGCATTGATAGGTGGCATAAATGAGGCATGATTGCCCCTTCCTTTTCGGGACCGATGTCCCTTTAAGATGAGCTGGTGATTGGCTTTTTTTTTTCTCCTCCGCTGTCAGCGTGAGGAGAAAAAAAAACGATCACCGAGCTTTTGTTTCGATCATGTGATCAGCTGTCATTGGCTGACGGCTGATCACATGGTAAGGGGCCGGGACCGGTACAATATGAGCCCACTTACTTGGGATTGTGGCCACCACATTCATTATAGTGTAAATAGGGTTACTAGTAACGGTATTCCTTGTTTTAAAAGCAGGATAAAAAGGGTATTACTGCTTTAAATCCAGGAACAGCAGCTAGCCAATGGGATGCTGTGGAATGTGCTGGAATCTGCAAAGTCTTTATAGGTAACTGCTGGGCTGGCAATTTCCCCTTTTCATGCAAGGAACACCGGCTGAAGATCTCTGCCCCTCTCACTGAAGTTATGGAGTCTCTCTTTATGCAACTCCTGGAGAAAGCTGGCAGCAAGGGAAAAGAAGAATGGCTGTGGCGCTGCCTGGCACTAGGCGAAGCTGTGAATGGAGGACAGTGGGAAAAGGACATGGAAGAATGTATGGCTGGGGTTCCGTGGGCGCCCCTTGCTCCATGGTGACATGGAGCAAGGGGCAGCTGCTCAAGCGCAGCATGTGTGAACACGGTGGAGCCAGCCTCCTGAACGGAGTACACTAGCTGAGGAGGAGTCGGAGGCGGAGCATGGGTAGCGGGGAGTGGCCGCAGAAGATAACATGGGAGAAGCAGCTTGAAGAAGAATGTTCCAGGTTGCTGAGTAGAAGAGGCAGAAGGCCGGGCAAGGCTGAGCATCCCGCTGCGGGAGCAGGGAGGGGACATCCGCTCTCACCACAAGCAGCCAGAGTACAGGAGCCAGCAAGGGCAGTGCAAGGCAGCTGGTGCATGAGTGCAGAGTATCAGGCGCCATTGCCCAGCCTGTGGAGTCCGTGCCCGCTACCCAGCCTGATGAACCAGTGTCCGTTACCCGGCCTGTTGAGCCAGTACCCATCATCTGACTTGCTGAGTCGTGCCCTTCACCCAGCTTGCTGAGACGGTGCACGTTACCCAACCTACTGTGTCAGTGCCCATTACTCAGCTTGTTGAGCCAGTGCCCATTACCCAGCCTACTGGGCCGTTGCCCGTTACCCAGCTTGTTGAGCCGGTGCCCGTTAACCAGCCTACTGGGCCGTTGCCCGTTACCCAGCTTGTTGAGCCGGTGCCCCTTACCCAGCCTGCTGATATGGTGCTCGCTGCCTGGCCTGATGTTTCAGTGTCTGCCGTCCGGCCAGATGACCTGGAGCCTGCTACTCAGCCACATGACCCGAAGCGTGCTGCCCCGCCAGATGACCTGGAGCCTGCTGCACACCCAGATGACCCGGAGCCCGCTGCCCAGCCAGATGACCCAGGGCCCGCTGCCTAGCCAGATGACCGGGAGCCTGTTGCCCAGCTAGATGACCCGGAGCCTGCTACCCAGCCTGATGTGCCCCTGTCCGCTGCCCAGCCTAAAGTACCCATGTCCGCTGCCCAGCCTGATGTGCCCCTGCCCGCTTCCCAGCCTTATGTTCCTCTGTCCGCTGCCCAGCCTAAAGTTCCTCTGTCCGCTGCCCAGCCTGATGTGCCTCTGTTCGCTGACAAGCCTGATGTGCCTCTGTCCGCTGCCAAGCCTGATGTGCCTCTGTCCGCTGCCCAGCCTGATGTGCCTCTGTCTGCTGCCCAGCCTGATGTGCCTGCTGCCTAGCCTGATGTGCCCGCTGCCCAGTTTTATGTCCTTACTGCCCAGCTTGATGTGCCCATTGCCCAGCTCGATGTGCCTGTGTCTGCTGCCCAGGTTGATGTGCCTTCTGCCCAGCTTGATGTGCCTGTGCCTGCTGCCCAGATTAATGTGCCTGTGCCTGCTGCCCAGATTAATGTGCCTGTGTCTGCTGCCCAGCTGGAGGTGCCTGTGCCTGCCGCCCAGCCTGACGTGCCTGTGCCTGCTGCCCGGCTTGATGTGCCACTGCTTGCTGCCCAGCTTGATGTGCCGCTGCCCAGCTTGATGTGCCTGTGCCTGCTGCCCAGCTTGATGTGCTGTGCCCACTGCCAGTTTAATGTATGGCTCAAAGCTAAATATACTCCGGGAGCTCAAAATAACAGCCAATTTGTTATCCCAGTTTCAGATGGACTGTTTTCGCCAGAAGCAGATATGAAAGGGATTTGATGTCCGGAGTTTCTGTGGGAAGTGATCTGAATATAGTGACGGGAGCTATCAAAGGTTCAGTCGCTCCTAAGACCTGGACGAGTTATTCAGCTGCCTGGAGGAGTTGATTGTCTTTCGCAGATACCGTAGGAGTTGGTGATGGAAGTCCATCAGAAGGGACGATTTTGGCGTTTGTGGCATCACTTATGCAGCAGCATTTTTCATACAGCCATGTGATGAAAACATTGGCTGACGTTTCTTTTTTCTGTCATTTAAGGGGTAGTCCTTCATGCAAGTCATATTTTTCCCTGAAGGGGTATAGGACGGTAAATTTTGTTGCGAATGATAAGAGACCGATCTCGATAGAACTTTTAGGTAGGCTTTGCAAAGTAACATCGGCAGTCTGTTTCTGGGAATTTGAATCCCTGTTGTTTAGAACGGCATTTGTTATGGGCTTTTTGCATTTCAGAGCTGCTTCCGGGATCTAAAATGGGCGATTACAGTGTTTTTTACGAGCAAGTGGTGGTATATCATTCGGGTGTGCACATCTGGATCAGGCGCTCCAAAACTGATATTTTAGGGATGGGTGTTCGAATTACCTTAAAGGCCCAGGACAGTAAGTTGGTATGTCCAGTGGAAACCGTTAAGCAATTTTTGAGGGCTAGGACCTCAGGTAAGGGGCACTTTTTGGTACATAAAAAATGCGGGGCCCCCTCACCAAATATCAGTTTGATTTTGTCCTGCATAAATGTCTTAGGATCTTGGGTTTACATAAATTTAAGTTCTCTTTCCATTCATTTAGAATAGGAGCAGCGTCAGAGGCGGCCAGGAAAGGTTTGGGTGAGTCGGCTATTAAGGAAATGGGGAGGTGGAAATCCAATTGCTTTAAACTATATGTTAGGCCTAATTTGTTTTTTAAAATCCCTCAGGTCTGCCTCGTACAGTATGGATTTTGGGACATTTGTTTATTTATTGGGAGCATAAAAGAGTGGCTCTACATAGTTATTCCACAAATTTGTGGCGCCAACTTTATTTTCATTTATCCAGGTTATGTCAGTTTTGGCCTCGCCACATATTTTGTTGTTACATTTAGGAGGGAATGACTTGGGCAATATCAGAAAGTTGGATTTGCTTTTATGATCAAGAGGGATCCCCATCGTTTCACTCTTACTTCTCCAGGTACGATCATAGTGGTTTCGGAAATTATCCCCGCCTTTCCTGGCTGTCCTCTTGCAGAGGAAAGTAATGGAAAAAATTAGAAAACGTATAAATAGAGCTTTGGAAAAGTTCATGCCTAGAATTGGTGGGCTGTCATACCGACATGTAGATCTGGAAGGTGGTATTCAAAGGTTGTACAGAAAAGATGGAGTCCACCACTCAGATGTGGGTCTCGATATTTTCAATCTAGGATTTCAGTATGGGATTGAACAGGCCGTGGTAGTGGGTTGGGGCTGGGCATAATGCTCAAGGGGCATTTAATTTCCATGTTAAAATAAGGTAATGCTGCTTGAGTTCTGAAAACTAAGCAGTTACAAATTTTGGTTTCATTAAAGTTATGCTGTTTTGATGGTCAATAAAAAAAGAATATATGGTTATTTTATTTTCATATGTTAAACCAATAAAGTGCCGCGACCATTATTTGCCAAACTTTTGGTTGGGTATATTTGGTTGTATCTGGAGTAAGTGATGGTGTGAATGTGTGTGGCCTACAATCTCATTGGAAAGGGGGCACAATATGAGCCCATTTGCTTGTGATTGTGGCCACCACATTCATTATAGTGTAAAAAGGGTTAATATTAATGGTATTCCTTGTGTTAAAAGCAGGATTAAAAGGGTACCGTCGGTTTAAATCCAGGAACAACAGCTAGCCAATGGAATGCTGTGGAATGTTCTGGAATCTGGGAAGCCTTTATAGGGAACTGCTGGGCTGGGAATTTCCCCTTTTCCTGCAAGGAGCATCGACTGAAGAGCTCCCTCCCTCCCCAGTCGTGAGCACTATTATGTGGTTGAGTCACCCTGGATGTCTAGGAGGGACGTTTTATTTCCATGTTAAAATTAGGTAATGCTGCTTGAGTTCTGAAAACTAAGCAGTTACAAATTTTGGTTTCATTAAAGTTATGCTGTTTTGATGGTCAATAAAAAAAGAATATATGGTTATTTTATTTTCATATGTTAAGTGTCGCAGCCATTATTTGCCAAACTTTTGGTTGGGTATATTTATTTGGCTGTATCTGGAGTAAGTGATGGTGTGAATGTGTGTGGCCTACAATCTCAATATCTTTCAGTGCTTATTTATGAAAGTTTTTGATGCGTCGTTCATGCATTTTCATGCTTTATGCATTTTTGGTTTTGCCACTAACTAGGAATATCTGCTTTGACATCATTACTGCACTGCACCATGTTACATTGATGTGAACAGACCACTACTATAGACCTGCATAACCCCCTGTGGCTAACTTCATGTGATGAACTAAGTTTTAAGGTGAGTGCCTAGGTAGGATTACAGGCTGTTCCATGGCGTGGGGACTGTGTGGGGCACCTAAGGTTTAGACTAAGATTGTACTGATCTGGATACACTGCTTCTACTGTTGCATGAGAAGACAATGAGTATAGTAATAAACCAGTGAAGCTAATGATTTCTCCATAAAAAAAAAAAAAAAAAAAAAAACAAAGCAAAAACCTGAGGTCTCAAGGAGTGGGATAGAGTTATAGGGGTACACCAAGGAGGGCATGTCCAGCGCAGTTTCTGCAGTGTCCAATCAAAGTAACAGGCTATAACCTAGGCCTAGGGTCTATGAATATATAGCCTGTGTCCTGTACAATTAAAATAATGTCACTTTTATTTTATTAATTTTGTTAGCTCTTTCTTTTTTGGACCTCCCTCTTAGAACCACTGAGGTTTTCCTTGCTTTGGGACTTTTTTTGACCCCCTTTAAAAGTTTGTTATTTGTTTTCTTTAAGTAAAATACATCCTATCAGCATATGGATTTCAGGATTACTTTTTTTTTGTTATTGGAAGCTACACCTACTTGGGGTCGGTTATTTGTCCTCTTGCAGGGTTCACTGTACTACTGAAGGTATGTATACTTGAAACTTCCAAGTCTGTTTTACCACTAGGGATAAGTGTGGTCATGAGCGTCCGCAGGTAGGGGCAAGGGGGGTCAAGTGCCCCCCCCCCCCCGAATCAGGGATTGGATCTTAAATTCATCACAGTTGTGTCGCTATCGGGGTGTGGGCAGCCCACACCCGGGTGCCACCCGCCAGTGGGGTGACACCATCAAAGTGCTGTCAAGCCCCCCTATCAAGTGTAGTGTGACTTCGGGCTCTTTTCCTTGCCCAGTCCAGCAGAGAACTCGGCAGCGATGTGACAGGAGAATGGCGAGCTGCGGGCTATCAGAGGTTTCCCCCACTCACCCCCTCCCCTTTCTCCTGTCAGGGAGAAGAGACAGCGGCTCTCACCAGGTTCCCCACCCAGCTTCCTGCCCACTCCGTTCCTTCCCTACTGGCCATAACTGAGGGCCAATCAAAGGAGACTAGGAGAGGAGAGCATCATGGGACATGTAGTCCCAAAGATTGGCAGCCCCATTTTCCACAGGGAGGAGGCTACAGCTCGATCAAGAGAGAGATTGAGAGACTGCAGCCTGGAAAAAAGCTGAGGGAGAGAGTGCTACAGGACAAAGAATGAGGAGTGTGTTGGGCGGAAGCCACAGAGAGAGCCACGCTGCCCAGCGCCACCAGAGAGAGAGCCACGCTGCCCAGTGCCACCAGAGAGAGAGAGAGAGAGAGACACGCTGCCCAGTGCCACCAGAGAGAGCCACGCTGCCCAGCGCCACCAGAGAGAGCCACCCTGCCCAGAGCCACAAGAGAGAGCCACGCTGCCCAGCGCCACCAGAGAGAGAAAGACTGAGTTGCCCCCGGGGTCAGAGTGAACGATCGTCCAGCCCGGAGGGATCACTGCTGTAGTTTTGCTGGGTCTGGTAAGAGGGCCTGTTGGCCATTATCCATTACTAATCCTAGGGACTCTACTACGTCTGCAGTCCCTGACCATGATAATGTGATGATGACATTGTCGGAAAGGGGCGGTGCATGGGTGACCCTAAAATTATGCCCCCCCCCCCCAGAAAAAAGTTCTGCAGACGCCCATGAGTGTGGTAATATGTTTTGAAACAGTATCCTATGTTTTATATCTGTACTTTATTCCTGTGGTGAATTTCGATGGCTCCGCCCTCGATCAACCCACAGGACCACGTAACTCTATAAAAAAAAAAAGAGTTACTCCCCGCTCAGGTATTCTTTTTTCCTGTCCTCATCCCTGCAGGATCATAGTTCAGCCCTACCTCACCGTCATATGGTGCGACCATTGCAGGTTCATGTTCTCCTGCAGTATGGAGTCTCATTACTTGGGTTGCTAAATGCACCAGATAAGTATGGGAGCCCGTTTTTCTGTGAATCTTTTTGGGGCAGAGAGATCCAGGAGCATGTCCTCTCCTCAGTCTCCCGGCTGCCTATCACAGAGCCCCTCCGGTGGGGGAGCCTTTAGCGCAAAATACCTGTTTCTGAACATGCTGCTTTTTCCTCCTCATGGCTGGCTCCCTGGGATGGCCAGCAGCCGTCACAGTGCTCTTCCTGCTCCCCCCCCCGGCGTGTCTGGACGCTTTGTGCGCGTCCATGTGCTCATTTTCATTACCTCGGGGGGATGGGCTACAGCGGAACGATCGGCGCATGCCCAGTAGCTCTCTGAAGCCAAGCGGCGGCCATCTTGGTACTTCCAAGCCAAAATTTCCCATTTAAACAGCCTGAAGTATTATTTCAGCCAGGCTGTCAGTGGGAAGGTATCTCTGAGTGTTGTATCCGCCTTCTCCCTCTAGATGGAGCCTGGCCAAGGTAGAGTCCTGATGTCTGTATGTATGTATATATATATATATATATATATATATATATATATATATATAATATATATAAAATGTATATTTGTACATACATATATATATTTTTTTTATTTTTATTATTTTTATTATTTTATCTTTCCATTCCTAGCTGCCCCAGAAATCATCATGCCGCATAATAAAAAAAGATCCTCAACATCCCACTAGGTAAGGGCTGCAACATTTAGGTAAGTTTAAAAAAAAAAAAAAAGAGCTTTCTCTGGGCATTTTGAAATATCTTGTTGTTCTTTTATTTTCACAGCCCGCACTGAGAATCATCTCGCAGATCTTCCCACAGAGATTCTGCCGATAGATCAAGAGGTCACAGAAGCTCTGGATATTCGCACTCATCTTCTGCGCATGCTTCCCGCAGCAGTCGGAGATCACCCCAACATGTCTCAAGCAGGCATAATTCCCAGGGCAGGTCAGCACATCCAGGGAAGAAAGCCTGCTGGGTCTGTGGGATGCAAGCTCTCCCGAATAAATTGGCATGCAGTCAGTGCCTCTTGGAAGCCACAGCGGATAAGCAGGGATCCATGGATTCAATTAAAGATTTAATCAAAGAGTCCATTGGGAATTAGCCCTGTCTCAAGATCAATTAGTTCCGCTGTGGAAGAAACCCCGCCCTTTCTTCCACAGCAGAACTAATTGATCTTGAGACAGGGCTAAGAGGGGCCCTCTCAGCAACCCAGTTCAGAGGCTAAGGGCTCTTTCACACGGGGCGGATCAGCACTGATCCGCCCCGTGGATATCCACTCCGTGCAGGGACGGACCTATCAGAGCGCCGCTCTCCCCTATGGGAGATCGGGTGACGACGGACCGTAGAGTAATCCGATCCACTCTGCAGACGGATGGAAAAATAGGGTTTTCCTCCATCTGCAGAAACGGACCATAGCGGACACGGACAAGATCGGGTGTCAGCGGATTCTCATCAGCTGACACCCGCTATCCCATAGGGATACATGTATGTCCGTTTTTCATCCGAAAACGGAAGGATGAAAAATGGACATACGGACCGTCCGTGTGAAAGAGCCCTAACTCAGAGGACGAATCAGGTACAGCTGAAGAAAGTTCATCAGCATTTGATTTTGCCTTGGTGAATCAATTTATTACTGCAGTTAAGGATGCGATTCAGTGGGAAGAAGACCTGGAGCCTCCGTCCAAAACGAAAAAATACTTTCCTTACCTGACCGAAAAGGTCGCAAATTTCCCTCTAATGGATGAAATTAAGGAAGTGGTGACGGAGGAATGGCGGTAGGTGGACAAGAGTCCCCGTCGCCTACAACAGGTTTCTCAAGCTTTACCCGCTGGCAGAGGCAGACCCCCAGCTCTTTGACTCTGTACCAACTGTGGACGCATCGGTCATGCGGCTAGCCAGGAACACAACGCTGCCTTTAGAGGATGCAGTCTCTTTCAGGGACCCCTGGATCACAGGATCGACTCAGATCTTAAAAAAGTTTATCAGGCGACAGGGGAGCCTGCAAACCAGCAGCGGCATTGTCTTCGGTCTCCAGAGCCACTAAAGTATGGGCGGACAATATCGAGACGGCCCTCAGGAGAGGTCTGGATCTAAACGAAATCATCAAAGCTCTGGATGAATTAAAACTGGCCTCTGATTTTATGGCAGAAGCGGCCATCGATATCCTGAGGTGCTCCTCCAGGGCTATGCTTTACTCTATCACAGCCAGAAGAGCATTATGGCTAAAACTTTCAAAAATGCTCAGACCAATAGAAAACAGCGCTAGCAGTCAATAAATAATAAACCCATAACAGTGATCACAAAAAATTGACTGGCATCAATAATGTGTCTGATAAAAAGATTTTTTCATAAGAGTGACATAAATAAAAAATGTCCAACATAAATATGTGAAACCCACAACCTTGGATGTGTGTGAAAATTAATATAAGGATGTAAATATATAAATAAATATAATATCTAAATAGTGTCCCAAAAAACAAATGTGTCCATACAAATGCTCTCTTCCTTAGAATGAACTCACTGGGCTGGCAGATAAGCAAAGCAGAAAGAAAGGCTGAAGTTGGCAAGCAGACACAAGAGCAAAGCTGTATAGGCAGACCGGTAAGATGAGAGGGTCCAGGAAGCGATGGATGCTAAAGCCATGGTCGGCGGACCCATCTTCAAAGCAGTCATGGTGTCACATCCCATACGATGGTAAGGCCCTGTTCGGTGAAAAGATGGATACAGCCATTACCCGAGTCACAGGCGGCAAAAGTGGCCTTATCCCTCAGGAATGGAATAGGAAAAGAAGGTTCACTTCGTGACCAGCCACCCAGCAAAGATCTAGGGATGCCAGGTCATACCGTCCCGGGAAGGAATATAAAAGAGGTTGGAAGGGCTCACAAGCCACTTTCCTTAAGTTGGGAAAACCTAAGGCTTCAGGTTGAACGGTTGAGAGCCAGAAGTCTTTACCTCCTTACCCCCCCAAACTGGTCCAGTAGGAGCAAGACTCAGGTCTTTTGCCCAGGTTTGGGTGAAAAGTTACACGGATCCATGGGCAGTCTCCGCGGTCCGGCAAGGACATTTCTGGAAAATCAAAAGCCGTCCTCCACCTTTTTCATTCCAACCCACCAAGATTCCGACCTCCGGAGAAAAGTTCTCTTTCAATATATCCAATTACTCCTTCACCAACGAGCGGTTCGGCCAGTTCCCGACTCGGAAGTTCACTAGGGGTTCTATTTCCCAATCTTTTTAGTTCCCAAGAAATCAGGAGGTTGGAGGCCTGTTCTGGACCTAAAGAGGCTAAACCGTTACATACGGGTAGAGCATTTCAAGATGGAATCCCTGAATACAGTAATTCTGTTGGTACAGCCAGGGGATTGGATGGTCTCTATAGATCTTCAGGATGCGTACCTCCAAATCCCCATCCATCATCATTTTCAGGCCTTTCTCCAATTTAAAGTGGGCAATTTGGGCCTCCGGTTCCAATGTCTCCCATTTGGAATTTCATCAGCTCCCAGGACTTTCACCAAAGTTTTAGGGGCCATCCTAGCTCCCCTCCGGGAAAAAGGGGTCAGGGTCCTGCACTACCTGGACAACATACTAATCCTGTCTCAACACAGAGAAACTCTGGAGGTGCAGATGCAGCTAGTCCTGAAGACTTTGACCAGATTCGAGTGGCTTATCAACTATGCAAAGAGTCAATTGACACCTAAACAGAAAATGACATACCTGGGAGCTTTATTTAACACCCCAGAAAAAGCTGTGTCACTCCCATCAGAAAAGATCCCGATATTGATCCAGAAGGTGAAGCAGGTGTTAGGGAGCCGCTTCATGCCAGCATCAGGTTGTCTGAGCCTCCTAGGGTCCCTTTCATCCTGTATACCAATGGTGAAGAGGGCCAGGTGGCATCTGTGAGGCTTCCAGTCGGGCTTTCTGGCGCAGTGGAGAAGGAAGCACCTGGGACAATTAATAGTCATTACCCTGTCAATGAAGTCCAGCCTCTGGTGGTGGACAAGACCACCCAACCAGCCTCTGAGGCTTAACGTTCCCTGGGACCCATCTCATGGTTTGTCCTTACCTCGGATGCAAGCCAGCTAGGGTGGGAGGCACACTTCCAAAACTAGTGCAAGGGAGTCCAATTCAATGCAGTGGGGATGATTTCCAATATCCTAGAGCTAAGGGCAGCATGGATGTCAATCTTACATCTGGCTCCACTGCTCAGGGGCAAGGCCATATTGCTCCAGATGGACAACAGAGCAGCAGTGACCTATGTTGGAAACCAAGGGGGTACACGCAGCAGGTCCCAGGTCCCTAGCCAACGAGGTAGCCCCAATTATATCTTGGGCCGAGAATAATTTGATCGACCTTCGGGCCGCTGACATCCCAGCCCCCGAGAATCAACTAGCTGATCGCCTCTCAAGGTCTTTCAACAGCAACATTGAGTGGTCACTGAATCCACAAGTCTTCCGCTGGATATGCCAACAGTGGGGTACTCCCCAGATAGATCTTTTTGCCTCCCCGCTCAATGCCAAAACTCCTCTGTTTATTACGAGGTTCCCATCTCCAAGGTCAGCCGGGGTGGATGCCCTAATCCAGCCCTGGAATTTCCAAATGGGGTATGCATTTCCTCCGGTTCCCCTGATACTGAGGTTCCTGCAGCGGCTGACATCGGAGAAGGTCACTATCCTGGCGGTCATCCCATACTGGCCGAGGAGACCATGGTTTCCGCTTCTAATGATGGCTTTGTGCAATCCACTTCCGCTTCCCCACTCGGACAACCTCCTATCGCAAGGCGACTTCTTCCACCCGCATCTGGAGATCTTGGACTTGAGGGCCTGGAAATTGAACGGAAGAGACTGGGCAACCTAGGGTGCTCACATGAAGTTATACAAACATTGTTGCAAGCAAGGAAGTCATCTACCAATGCCACCTAATACAGAGTATGGAAAAAAATCATCCGGCTGTCAGAATCCAGCCATTTCAATCCGCTGGATCCTGGAGTTCATAATGTTCTACTCTTCTTGCAGTCAGGCCTGGACCTAGGCTTAGGTCTTAACACGCTGAAAGTTCAGGTTTCGGCCTTATCAGCCTAAACAGGCACACGCTGGGCACTAGAGCCCCTCGTAGACCGCTTCCTAAAAGCAGTACTAAGGTTGCGTCCTCCTAGGAAAACTCTTTACCCCAAGTGGGATCTGAAAGTTGTCCTCAACGTCTTAGCCAGTCCACCCTTTGCACCCACTGAAGAGTGTACATTGGAAGATATTACCTGGAAAACGATCTGATCGCCATCACATCAGGGCGCAGGGTGTCGGAAATTCAAGCTTTGGGAGCTAGAGAACCCTACGTCACGTTTTTTTGGTTCTGCAGCCTATTCACCAGTTTGTCCCAAAGGTAACATCAGTTTACCACCTTAATCAAGAATGTGTTCTCCCGGCCTTCGGAGAAGATCCAACCTCTTCAAAGCTACATGAATTGGATGTGGCCAGGTCCCTGAGGCATTATTTAGAGTTGACACAGCAATTATGCAAGAATCAACGTCTGTTTGTTATTCCCAAGGGTGCAAGGAAAGGAATGGCGGCCTCCAAGACGACCTTAGCCAGCTGGATCATAAAACGAATTCAGAGGGCATATTGGGCTCCCAGCCCCAGTTGCAGTAAATGCTCATTCGACGCGGGGTATGGCCTCTTCCTGGGCAGCCTTGGCGCGGGTCTCCCCTGAGACAATTTGCAGAGTGGCTAGTTAATCATCCTTCAACACCTTCATGTCGCATTATAGCCTAGATCCAGCAGTCCTCACCTCCCGAGATTTGGGGGAAAAAAACTTAGAATTATCAGTTCTGTAAAAATCATTATTGCAGTACCCTCCCTGTAAGCAGGTTATTTACCATTGGTATGCTGGCATGGAGGCACCAGGAAAACGGAAAATTAAAAACTCTCCTTTCCGTAATTTTTCTTTCCTGGTGCCTACCCATGGCAGCATACACCCTCGCTTCAATAATCCTTAATGTTTTTATAGAGTTACGTGGTCCTGTGGGTTGATCGAGGGTGGAGCCATCAACCATTGGTATGCTGCCATGGGTAGGCACCAGGAAAGGAAAATTACGGAAAGGTGAGTATTCAGTTTTCCATTTTCTATTGTTATGCACAACGACAGAAGCATGACAAATTACATTAGTGTGACTTGGGGCTAACAGGCTGGTGTACAAGCAGTTTGCATCTACATTTAAATGACCTGTTTTTTTGAATTCTAGTATGTTGCTGTTAGTAAGCAAAGGGTTACCTAGTTGTGTTCGTGGAGCAAGCTCAGTTAACCATAAAAAGCATCATTTTTTTTTTTTTTTTTTTTAACACTGCTATCATACCCTTGGATGAAAATTAATTAGGACAAATAGTTTCCTTAATTATATTTAGCCTTGTAGACTTTCTGTGAAGCTCCCTGTAAATAAAATTTCTTCAGAGAAGCAAAAACATTTGAGTACAGAGACAGCTAATTCCTTATGCTGTCCTCCTTTCTTTTACCATCTCGCACCTCATTTTTAAAAACATTTTTTATAAAATAATAATATGCGAAGGATGGATCACAACACGTAGTGTTCTGTTAATTACCAGCCAAATCACACTGGGTTTCATTTTTTTTATGTCCAGGAGACCCCATTTATATATATTCTAAGCTCTGTATTTGCTACAAGCAATATGAAAATATTAACTGTTTTAATTGTGTTACGCATTAATGCAGAAACCTCAGTACAAAAAGACTAATGAATGCATACATTTTTTAGAATTGAATATGTATTATTTCAACTATCATTCTATAAATGTAAACTGACTTTATAGTATTACATTAACTCGATTGTTAATTAGCTTCAAGTCAATAATTATCATTATAAATGAGCTGACTAAATCAACTCATTCTCAACTGATATTGTTTACAGAGGGAAAAAAACACACAAATTGCAAATTTTCACAATTGTGGGCTTCTGTGAAGCATCGGTTGCCACAAACAAGATGGTATACAGTCTGAGAAAAATGCATGTAATAAAGTGTTATATACAGTAGAGATTTTATATATATATACATATATATATATATATATATATATATATATATATATATATATATATATATATATACACACAGTATGCTGTAAACACTGTGGGGGTGATTTACTAAAACTGGGAAGTGCAAAATCTGGTGCAGCTCTGCAGAGAAACCAATCAGCTTCCAGGTTTTTTAGTAAAGGCTTATTTGAACAAGCTGAAGTTAGAAGCTGGTTGGCTACCATGCACAGCTGCACCAGATTTTGCCCTCTCCAGTTTTAGAAATACAAGCCCATACATACACAAACCAAGTTTTAGTAAATCACTGAGTTGCAAATTGTATACACTATATATTTGCGATGCCCCATCACTACCAGACTCCATTCCACCACTTAATGTAAAGAAATAAAAGATGGCAGCAGTTCTTAAATGCTCAGGAAAATTATTTCACAGATAAATGGTACATGAGCACATACAACAGAAGACCACTTTGGGTGTCCCCACCTTCTATGAAGTTCGAGGTAAATTGCAATATAACAAAGGAAGTTTAAATGTATACAAAACAAGAAATGCATAATGAGGCCAATTATAACCAATGTACCACACACAATAGCATGAATGAAAATATATCAACACTACATAGTAAACATTGAGGTTTATGTATTAAAGCTGGAGAGTGAAAAATCTGGTGCAGCTGTGCATGGCAGCCAATCAGCTTCTAACTTCAGCTTGTTCAATTGAGTTTAAAAAAAAAAAACTGGAAGCTGATTGCACAGCTGCACCAGATTTTGCACTCTCCAGTTTTAGTAAATCAACCCCATTATCATGTTAAACTACCTTGACAGTAATAGGTCTATTTATGCTATTGTTGTGTGCAAATGTCTAAAGTATTCACACAGCCACCTTAGGAAAATACCACACTATGGTCAATTATATGAAGCTGACAATTATAGGAAGTAAGAAAATATTACACAAATTACAGGTTTTTTTTTGATAAATGTTTGGGCTCAGTTAGAGGAGCCTGGCACCTAAAAATTCTTTTGGTTTTTGGGTAGTTTCACCCACATATACTGTACCATCTGGGAAGAGAAATCCAAAGCGTACACTACACAATGAAATATGTTTTACCTGTAGTAGGATAAACACAATTTGCAGCTTTTATTGTATAGTGTAAACATCATAAGTACAGGTAGGAGCCGCAATGCTTCGACCCCAATAATAAAAAGTGTTTTTGTTGATTTAGGGCCCTAAACTCAGTGACACTTGTCTCCATTAGACAAGACACGAAAGCATACTTGAAAGATCCTAGTGATTTTTTTTTATAAAAAAGCTAAAGGCATATCCAGAAGTTATGCAGGCTACTTTACTAGTGACATATTTCCAGTCTTTATATCTCTATTGATTTTAGTTACATAGTTGGCAAGGTTGAATAAAGGCACAGGTCCACCAAGTTCAACCCGAGAATGCGTGTGTGTTTGTGACTACTGTTTTCCACATCATTGCACACTGTGTTCACTAAGAAACATATCTAGAAGTGCCCCTGGAAGACGTCATCTGTGAC
Source organism: Lithobates sylvaticus (assembly GCA_028564925.1). Lineage (NCBI taxonomy): Eukaryota > Metazoa > Chordata > Amphibia > Anura > Ranidae > Lithobates > Lithobates sylvaticus. The sequence continues at coordinate 435,353,937 of CM053026.1, forward strand.
GAAACGGCGTAGGGAGGGCGGCGTGCTGACGTCACCACAACACCGCGCTAGACCCGGAAGCAACGGGCAGCCAACACGAGCCGGCCGGCTTTTTTATCTACACGCTACTTTTTACTACATTCCTGTAAGTGTAAACCCCATTTTTTAAATTAAAATTTGTTTGAGTGATACACTATGGAGTCTCTTTTTATCTATTCCCACGTGGTATCTGCTTATGTCCTCTGAGGAATTGCTACCCTACACCAATTGAAAATCACCTCACCTCCTCCTGAGACCCGTGGCTGGGGAGACAAGCCTAAGGCCCTTGCGATCTCTGTGACAGGAGATCTTTGTATTCGGTAAGAGGCAGCTGTTCTCGGTGGTGGAGATCTTTTCTATCGGGCCACTTCTTTTCCTTGTGGTGTTTACTGAGTGGTGTCAACTTTGGATTTCCTGATATCTGATATATGGACAATATGCTGACGATTGAATTTGTTGCTCATTGTGATGTTCACATTATGCCTGGTTCTATTTAGCCTTTGACTAATACTTGGCAAAATGGGTTTTTTCTTCTAGGTTTAATTTTTTCACTTGAATGTTTATTTTTTTCTTAGATCATCGTATCATCACCTGTGATCAATTGATTCATTTATTTTATTTTTCGCTAATCACTTTAGTTATTCACCATACTCCATCACTGGCTAGTAAGTTTTTTGGTTTGCAGCGCAGTCATTCTTTTAATTTTGTAATTTTAGTGTTGGTATCTCGCATTTATGACTGCAGCAGCTTTTAGTTATTTATATGTTATTTTTTTGTGACACATTATATAAATATAATCTGTTTAATACACACCTCTCCGTTCAGAAAATATGCCATTAACCACTTAAGGACCGCCCCATATACATATACTGTGGCAGGGCAGCCCTTAAGCACAAAATCACGTACATGTATGTGATTACTGGATTGGACTCCCGTTGTGATTGCACACATCGATCGTTCACAGGATCATTCATAGGCAGAATGGCGGTCTGCTTATGTAAACAAGGCCGACCTCCCTTCGGTGAGGGAGGAGAATAGAGATCTTGTGTTTCTGCTAAGCAGAAACACAGATCTGTTTTACTCCAGTCACACTCCCGCTGTGATTGCACACATCGATCGTTCACAGGATCATTCATAGGCAGAATGGCGGTCTGCTTATGTAAACAAGGCAGACCGCCCTTCGGTGAGGGAGGAGAATAGAGATCTTGTGTTTCTGCTAAGCAGAAACACAGATCTGTTTTACTCCAGTCACAGTATCCCGCACACAGTTAGAAAGCACTCCCTAGGAGCACACTTAACCCTTTGATCGCCCATGATGTTAACCCCTTCCCTGCCATTTGTGTCATTTATACAGTGACAGTGCATTTTTATAGCACATATACTGTATTGGTGTCACTGGTCCCCAAAAAGTGTCACCTAGTGTCAGATTTGTCCATCGCACTGTTGTAGCCCCGCTAAAAATCGTGGCTCGCCACCATTACTAGTAAAAACAATTTAAAAAAAGTCGATAAATCTATCCCATAGTTTGTAGTTGCTATAACTTTTGCGCAAACCAATCACTATACGCTTATTGGGATTTTTTTTACCAAAAACATGTAGCAGAATGCATATTGGCCTAAACTGATGAAGAAGTTTGTTTTTCTAAATTTTTTTATTGCATGTGTTTTATAGCAGAAAGTAAAAAATATTGTTTTTTTTTCCAAATTGTCTGACTTTTTGGTTTATAGCGCAACAAGTAAAAACCGCAGGGGCGATCAAAAACCACCAAAAGAAAGATCTATTTGTGGGAAAGGACATCAATTTTGTTTAGGTACAGTGTCGCATGACCGTGCAATTGTCAGTTAAAGCAACCCAGTGCCATATAACAAAAAAATGGCCTGCTCAGGAAGGGGGTAAAACCTTCAAGAGTTGAAGTGGTTAATCAACTCCCTTTGGATACACTCCTACAACCAGTTTCCTATCCACACAGCAGGCAATGGCTTCCACTGCTATTAATCTGCCTGGGGAGGACAAGACAGCAGCAGGAGCCCCTGCTCTCGTGTATATCACTGGATCAGATCAGGTAAGTACTGTATACGGGGTGACAGGGGAATTTTGCAGCACAAGTTTTTCACCTTAAAGTGGTTGTAAACCCTTACAAACCACTTGGACCTACGGGTAAGCCTAGATTAAGGCTTACCTGTAGGTCCAAGAAATATCTCCTAAACCTACACGGTTTAGGAGATATTTTCCAAAAGACAGGCACCGCTGTCTACGGCTCATGTGCCGTAGATAGCGGCGCACAGGTGCACTGAGTGCGCCGCTGTTAACGGCGATATGCCGCGAGTGGCGGCTCCCGTGCGCATGTGCGGGAGTGACGTCATTGCAGCTCCGTCGAATGACAGCGCCAGAGCAGCGAGACCCACCAAGAAGATGGAGGCTCCGTACACAAGGGGACAGCAGTGACTTTGTTGGCTCCTGTATCAGGTAAGTGACACATAATGGACTACTATGCGATGCATAGTAGTCCATTATGCTTTACCTTTGCAGGGAAACAAAGAGGAAGTAAACCCATCAGGGTTTACTTCCTCTTTAAGGCTTTGAAACCATTTTTTATTTGTAGATTAATTGTTTGTGGGGTACTGTATCACGTCTTATTGAAATCTAGATGCACTGGGGTTTATTTACCAAAATTGGAGAGTACAAAATCTGGTGTAGCTGTGCATGGTAGCCAATCAGCTTCTAACTTCAACTTGTTCAATTAAGCCTTGACTAAAAACAACTGGACGCTGATTGGTTTCTATGCAAAGCTGCACCAGATTTTACACTCTACAGTTTTAGTAAATCAACCTCACTACATCCAAAGGCCTTCCTCTATCCAAATTACAGCTCACCTCCTCAATGTTAACAGGTTGGCTAGCAGGTTAATGATTTTTCATAAATCCATGTTGGTTACTACTCTTGATCCTATTTTCTATCAGCAACTTCTTGGGTATGGTCCCATATCATCCCCTCCAATAGTTTACATACTTTTGATGTTAGGCTGACTAATCTGTAGTTATATTCCAGGTATATTCCTCTGTCTTTTTTTGAATACCGGAACCACGTTTGCTTTTCATCAATCAGCTGGTACCATTCAATCAGTAAGCCATCTTTAAAAATTAGTAATCGTGGTCTGGCTATAACATGCCTAAGTTAATGTAAACATCCCTTGTAATAGAAAAAAAGTATGACAGGACCACTTAAATATGAAATATGGAGTCAAAAAGACTTCAGATCTCATATTTACAGTAACATGCAATAAAAAAATTAAAGAAAAATGTTGTCATTTAAAAAAAAAAAAAAAGGCCCTTCAAGAGCTATGGGCGGAAGTAACGTTTTGACGAATCTGCCGCAGAGACCACTTATCGGAAAGCGGACCTATTAGGATCCTGCTTTAGATTTATCATGACAACTGATGCTGTACAAGTGTCATGTTTTAACCGTTTTACTGCGGCAGGTTGGCCCAGCTGCGCAAAATCACGTTATACTACGTGATGCGCGCGGCCGGCAGTCCCCGACGATCGGATTCGATCAATCCCCAGGCCAATTATATCTGGCCTGGACCTGGTGATCGGTCCTGACGATATCCTTCCCCTGTGTAAATGTAAACACTGACAGGGGAAGTGATGTCATCTCTCCTCGTGTCGGTCTTTTTGTTCCAGACCGAGAGGAGAGAAGACATCTAAGTAAGTGCACCAACACTACACTGACACCAGGTCACGTAGGCACACAATTCACCCCCCGATTACCCCCCCCCAATTAACCCCTTCAACACCGGTCACTGTGTCACCCAGTACAGCAATCAGATTTTTTTGATCGCTGTACTAGTGTCATTAGTGACAAAAATCAGTGTTAGGGCAGTTAGTGGTACGCCTCGTTAGGTCTAGGGAACCCCCCCAATAAAGGTTTAACCCCCCTTGATTACCCCCTGTCACCTGTGATCACAGTATAAGTGTCACGGGTGATGCAGTTTAGATGCTAGTTGATTTTTTATAGCATCACCCGCCATATTTTACCCAATAAAGGTTTAACCCCCTGATCACCCAGCGGGTGTACAAAGTTAGGTTTTAGTGCCAGGCAGCGTCAGATCAGTGCTAACACCCACGAACGCACCATACGCCTCCCTTAGTAGTATAGTGTCTGAACAGATCAATGTCTGATCTGATCAGATCTATACTAGCGTCCCCAGCAGTTTAGGGTTCAACAACACCCACGAACGCACCATACGCCTCCCTTAGTAGTATAGTGTCTGAACAGATCAATGTCTGATCTGATCAGATCTATACTAGCGTCCCCAGCAGTTTAGGGTTCAACAACACCCACGAACACACCATACGCCTCCCTTAGTAGTATAGTGTCTGAACAGATCAATGTCTGATCTGATCAGATCTATATTAGCGTCCCCAGCAGTTTAGGGTTCAATTTGTAGGATCAGCCCAGATACCTGCTAGAACCTGCGTTTAGCCCCTCAGCGCCCACCCAAGTGCAGTATCGATCGATCACTGTCACTTACAAAACACAACACACATAACTGCAGCGTTCGCAGAGTCAGGCTTGATCTCTGCGAAAGCTAACAGTTTTTTTGGTAGTGTTGAATCAGTCGCTAACAGTCAGGAGCTTTTTTACCTGTGAGTCTCACTAAATTTAGAGACCAAAATGTCAAATCTAAAGGAACGCAGTTGGAGCACACGCTGCGAACCGGCTTCCTAACTTGTACTAGTGTAGCCTAACCAGGTTATACCCACTGGAGGGACTACCTGTGTTTTTTAGTTTGTTTGTTTTATTCTTTTTTAAATAAAACCCTTTTTATACTACTACACTATGAGATTCCTTATCTCTCTCCTGCGAGGATCCACTATTTGAACGCTAACCCCACATGATGTGCCAGTGCTGATCACAAAGCAAGACGAAGCATCAGGTCATTTAGTGCGACACCCCGCACAGGATTCAGGAGCTGCACATGATCCTGAGTGGATACAAAGAGGAGCCCGCAGTGCATAAACACAGAGGGACTATCTATGGATTTCTGTACATGCCGGTCACCCCTGAAGGGGTAGTGAAGTCTGGCGAGTGGGAGACCTTAAGGGGAAGCACCAAGTCACCTGACTGAATGAGCACCAAAGTCACCATTTATTGAACTCCAATCCAAAGAGCTGTCACTATCAGTGAAGCAAGCCATCATTAGGCTGAAAAAAAAAAAACCATCAGAGAGATAGCAAAAACATTAGGTGTGGCCAAATCATTTTGGAACATCCTTAAAGAGAAAGAACGCACCGGTGAGCTCAGCACCAAAAGACCTGGAAGACCACGGAAAAAAACTGTGGTGGAAGACCGAATAATTCTTTCCCTGGTGAAGAAAACACCCTTCACAACAGTTGGCCAGATCAAGAACACTCTTCAGGAGGTAGGTGTATGTATGTCAAAGTTAACAATCAAGAGAAGACTTCACCAGAGTGAATACAGAGGGTTCACCACAAGATGTAAATCTAAAAAAGCCTTCACAGTTCTGGAACAACATCCTAAGGACATATGAGACCAAGATCAACTTGTACCAGAGTCATGTGAAGAGAAGAGTATGGAGAAGGAATGGAACTGCTCATGATCCAAAGCATACTACCTCATCAGTGAAGCATGGTGGTGGTAGTTTTTTATGGCGTGAGCATGTATAGCTGCCAATGGAACTGGTTCTCTTGTATTTATTGATGATGTGACTGCTGACAAAAGCAGCAGGATGAATTCTGAAGTGTTTCGGGCAATATTATCTGCTCATATTCAGCAAAATGCTTCAGAACTCATTGGATGGCGCCTCACAGTGCAGATGGACAATGACCCGAAGAATACTGCAAATGCAATGGCCAAGTCAATCACCTGACCTGAATCCAATTGAGCATGCATTTCACTTGCTGAAGACAAAACTGAAGGGAAAATGCCCCAAGAACAAGCAGGAACTGAAGACGGTTGCAGTTGAGGCCTGGCAGAGCATCACCAGGGATTAAACCCAGCATCTGGTGAAGTCTATGCGTTCCAGACTTCAGGCTGTAATTGACTGCAAAGGATTTGCAACCAAGTATTAAAAAGTGAAAGTTTGGATCTGTCCCATTACTTTTGGTCCCTAAAAAGTAGGAGGCACATATACAAACTGTTATAATTCCTACACCGTTCACCTGATTTGGATGTAAATACCCTCAAATTAAAGCTGACTGTCTGCAGTTAAAGCACATCTTGTTTGTTTCATTTCGAATCTATTGTGGTGGTGTATAGAGCCAAAAAGATTAGAATTGTGTCAATGTCCCAATATTTATGGACCTGACTGTATGCCCAACAAGGACCAGCAACGTACTGGTATGTTGCTGGACTTTGAGTGGTTATACCAGAATGATGCCTGCAGGTTTAAGTATCATCTTGGTATCATTCTTTTCAGCCAGCAGGCGGCTTTCATGTAAAAGCAATCCTAGCGGCTAATTAGCGTCTATACTGCTTTTACAAGCAGTGGGAGGGAATGACTCCCCCCCCCCCCCACCCACCGTCTTCCATGGTTTTCTCTGGCTCTCCTGTCATAACAGGGAACTTGAGAATGCAGTTCTGCCAGCTGACCATAGAGCTGATCGGAGACCAAAACGGCTCCAATCATCTCTATGGCCTAAGAAACCTAAGAGATCTAGGGTCTAATAGACCCATTTTTTTTTTTTTTGAAAAGAGTACCTGTCACTACCTATTGCTATTATTGGGGATATTTACATTCCCTGAGATAACAATAAAAATGTAAAAAAAAAATAAAAAAAATGAAAGGAACAGGAAAATAAAATAAAAAGGCAAAATTAAATAATTAAAAAAAAAAAAGATTGAGAGCAGTAATTTTAGCAGTAGACCTCCTCTGTAAATCTAAAGTGGTAACCTGTAAAGGCTTTTAAAAATGTATGCAGTTTGTCGCCGCTCCACGTTTGTGCGCAATTTTAAAGCATGTCGTGTTTGGTATCCATGTATTCGGCCCAAGATCATCTTTTTTATTTCATCAAACATTTGGGCAATATAGTGTGTTTTAGTGCATTAAAAGTTTAAAAAGCTGCATGCGCAAATACTGTGTGAAAAAAAAAATGAAACACCCACCATTTTAATCTGTAGGGCCTTTGCTTTAAAAAAATATACAATGTTTGGGGGTTCAAAGTAATTTTGTTGCAAAAAAAAATAAAAATTTTCATGTAAACAAAAAGTGTCAGAAAGGGCTTTGTCTTTAAGTGGTTAGAAGAGTGGGTGATGTGTGACATAAGCTTCTAAATGTTGTGCATAAAATGCCAGGACAGTTCACCCCCCCCCAAATGACCCCATTTTGGAAAGTAGACACCCCAAGCTATTTGCTGAGAGGCATGTAGAGTCCATGGAATATTTCATATTTTGACACAAGTTGCGGGAAAAATACTCTTTATTTTTTTTTTTGCACAAAGTTGTCACTAAATGATATACAGGGGCGCTGCGTGGACCCTCCGCCATTTTCCGCCGTTCTGCGCATGCACGGCCAGACGGAGCCTCGGAAAATGACGGCAAACATCGGAAATGTCCGTAATTTGCCACGCATGCGCAGAACGGCATTCGACGGAACATCGGAAATGTCCATAATTGTCCGTAATTGTCGGTCTGCACATGCGCGGCCGACTTACGAACATTTCCGAGTTAAGAACAGGTGGGCAGTCCCTAACGAGTTCGTAACTCGGGGACCCCCTGTATTGCTCAAACATGCCATGGGCATATGTGGAATTACACCCCAAAATACATTCTGTTGCTTCTCCTGAGTATGGGCATACCACATGTGTGATACTTTTTGGGAGCCTAAGGACCCCGAAAACGAATCACCCCCCAATGACCCCATTTTGGAAAGTAGACACCCCAAGCTATTTTCTGAGAGGTATGGTGAGTATTTTGCAGATCTCGCTTTTTGTCACAAAGTTTTGAAAATTGAAAAAAGAAAAAAAAAAAATGTTTCTTTTCTTTCTTCATTTTCAAAAACAGATGACAGCTGCAAAATACTCATCATGCCTCTCAGCAAATAGCTTGGGGTGTCTACTTCCCAAAATGGGGTCATTTGGGGGGGGGGGGGGTTTGTGCCATATTGGCATTTTATGGCCTTCAAAACTGTGATAGGCAGTGAGGAGTGAAATCAAAAATTTACGCCCTTAGAAATCCTAAAGGCGGTGCTTGGTTTTCGGGGCCCCCTACGTGGCTAGGCTCCCAAAGAGTCCCCCACATGTGGTATCCCCGTACTCAGGAGAAGCAGCAAAATTTATTTTGGGGTGTAATTCCACATAATACCATGGCATGTGTGAGCAATATATCATTTAGTGACAACATTTTGTAACCAAAAAATATTTTTTTGTCATTATTCAATCACTTGGGACAAAAAAAATGTAATATTCAATGGGCTCAGCATGCCTCTCAGCAATTTCCTTGGGGTGTCTACTTTCCAAAATGGGGTCATTTGGGGAGAGTTTGTACTGCCCTGCCATTTTAGCACCTCAAGAAAGAGATAGACAGTCATAAACTAAAAGCTGTGTAAATTCCAGAAAATGTACCCTAGTTTGTAGACGCTATAACTTTTGCGCAAACCAATAAATATAAGCTTATTGATTTTTTTTTTACCAAAGACATGTGGCTGAATACATTTTGGCCTAACTGTATGACTAAAATTGAGTTTTTTGGATTTTTCTTATAACAAAAAGTAGAAAATAAAATTTTTAAAAATTTTCGGTCTTTTTCCGTTTATAGCGCAAAAAAAAAAATCGCAGAGGCAATCAAATATCATCAAAAGAAAGCTCTATTTGTGGGAAAAAAAGGATGCAAATTTAGTTTGGGTACAACATTGCATGACCGCACAATTACCAATTAAAGCAGCGTAGTGCCAAATTGTAAAGTCCTCCGGTCATTGAGCTGCCAAATCCTCCGGGGCTGAAGTGGTTAAACCACTTCAAGACTGGACTGTTTCACCCCCTTCCAGTTCAGGCCATTTTTCAGTTTTCAACACTGACAAACTTTGAATGACAATTACTTATTCATGCAACACTGTACGCACATGAATTTTATATGATTTTTTTTTTAAGACGGATAGAGCTTTCTTTTTTGGTGGTATTTACCACTTCCATATAGGGACTATTCTGGCATTCCTCTCCTACATGTAAAAAATCATAATTCTTTTGCTAGAATATTACTCAGAACCCCCAAACATTACATGTTTTTTAGCAGACATCCTAGGGAATAAAATTGCGGTCGTTGCAACTTTTTATGTCACACAGTTTTTGCACAGCAATTTTTCAAACGTTTTTTTTTGGGGAAAAAAAATGTCATGAATCATAAAACAACAAATCGGTAAAGTTATCTAAATTTTTTTTGTATAATGTGAAAGATAGTGTTACACCCAGTAAATAGATACCCAACATGTCACACTTTAAAAATGTGCACACTCGTGGAATGGCGCCAAACTTCGGTACTTACAAGTCTCCATAGGCGACGCTTTAACATTTGTTACTTGTTTAGAGTTACAGAGGAGGTCTAGTGCTAGAATTGTTGCTCTCATGTTACATAGTAGGTGAGGTTAAAAAAAAGACACAAGTCCATCAAGTCCAACCTATGTGTGTGATATGTCAGTATTACATTATATATCCCTCTATGTTGTGGTCGTTCTGGTGCTTATCTAATAGTTTTTTAAACTATCGATCCACATCCTTGCTGCTCTTACAGTTAAGAACTCGCTATGTAGTTTGGGAAAGGGGAAATGGGATATGTTCGTGTTTGGACTGCCAACATCCTAAACATACCAAAGGTTTGTACAACTACACCGTAGTGCAGAATTGGAGCAGCCCCCTTGGACTTTTTAGGCAGAAATGGTCAATAAGATAATTTTATAGTAAAAGGCAATATAATGCCACTTTTATAAATACAAAACATAAAAACTTGTTTATAAATAGACATAGCCAATAAGGCAAATAATGTAAAACACACAGTACAAAATTAGAAAAAATTGTGGTACATCAAAACATTTTTGTCAAACTCAACAAAAGGCAAGTATGCCCTGTGCTGCCAGAGACGAGCTGTGGTCAGTCAATAGGGATTTCTTGCTATTTTCACCTTGCATCAAGTCCACTTGGTCCCAAAACTTCACGTTTATTTAGTAACGCAATAAAATTAAAACAAAGGCCGATGAACAATAATGGTTAAAATGAATTGTCTGCAGATTAGTGCAAAGGGGTAATACACAGAAATAAATATCAAATGGCAAAACAAAGGAGCTGACCAAGTCTCAACAGGACACATAGGGGAGATAGAGAAACCTTGCTACCCCTGACCTTCCTCTAGCAGGTCCTGTGGCTTGGTTTAGATTGGCTTTGGGGCCTAAGGAGGAGTACCCTAATGCCGCATACACACAACCAGTTTTTCCGTCGGAATAAACTCTGAAGGTTTTTCCAACGGAGTTCTGACGGAATTCCACTGACACTGTCTTGCGTACACACGATCACACCAAAGTCCGACCGTCAAGAACGCGGTGACGTACGACGGGACTAGAAAAAGGAAGTTCAATAGCCCAATATGTTTCAGAATGAACAATGTGTATTCCTTCATAAGGGAAGATTATGTCTGGGTGTCTTTAATATTTAAGGCTAAGGCTATGGCTATATATAAACAAGTTTTTATGTTTTGTATTAATAAAAGTGGCATTATATTGCCTTTTACTATAAAATGATCTTTATGAGCATTTCTGCCTAAAAAGTCCAAGGGGGCTGCTCCAATTCTGCACTACGGTGTAGGTGTACAAACCTCCTCTACGTAGTTTAAGGTTAAACCTCTTTTACTCTAATTTTAATGAGTGGCCACGTGTCTTGTTAAACTCCCTTCTGTAAAAAAGTTTTATCCCTATTGTGGGGACACCAGTATGGTATTTGTAAATATAAATCATATCCCCTCTCAAGCGTCTCTTCTCCAGAGAGAATAAGTTCAGTGCTCACAACCTTTCTTCATAACTAATACAGTAGGTGACCGCAATATTGTGTCAATCTTGCTGCTTTTATCAGCGAGATTGACACCCTGTGAGCCCCGTTGCGGGAGCCAGCGCTTTTTTTTTGGCGCTTTTGAAATTCAGTGTCTTTGTATTCGCCTTATGTTTCCTATTTGTGTGAAGCCAATTTCGTATTTCCACATCCGTGACCAGGTCTGTATTGTTGGTAATCAGTAGATCTAGTAACGCTTTATTTCTAGTTGGTGCGTCTACCATCTGACCCATGAAATTGTCCTGCAAGACATTTAGGAATTGGTGAGCCTTAGACAAATGCGCGGTTCCCTCCGCCCAGTCTATGTCTGGATAATTGAAATCCCCCATTATGTTGACACTTCCCATCCTTGCTGCTAATCCAAATTGTGATCGGAGGTCCACCAGAGCCAAAATGCGTTCTTTATGTTTATGAAGTGCCCCTATAGAAAGTGGGGGGGAGGAGCCAGGAGCTTTGGCAGGGGACTTAAGAAGTGGACCATGGCTGCTCTATGCAATGCCATTGCACAGAGCAGGTACCGGTAAGTATACCATGTTAGTTATTTAAAAAAAAATAAAAGGGTTTACATCACTTTAGGTTAATAAACAACCACAGCCTAGACTATTATTGTAAATTATTTTCACTTTAAGCTATTTTCAGAGTTTTATTCTTATGTAAAAAGCAATAGATTTTATCTAGGGAAACTACAGAGATTATCTAATATATATACAATACAAAATTTAATTCTCACCGTGAGTAAAAGTTATCAACAGCATCAAGCAGAGAAGCAGCTGTAATGACCACATTGCTGTGAGGTATAACAAGAGAGGTATGAATTGGAGTTCAATACTTCAGATGACTGTTGTGTTTTCCAAGGCTGATTGAAGATTAAGATATTGTTGCCCAAAACGTAACGGTAAAGCCACTAGGAAATTGGCGAATGGATAGGTCCAAGACCTGGGGAAAATAAAAATAAATACATACATTATCTTTCCACTCAAAGATCCTAGCTCATGAAAGTAACAAATGTACAGTTTAAATATAAAAAGTAAATATGGTTACATATTACTGTCTCAACAGCACCTTGAAGGCATTACCAATCTTGCTAAGAATGTATTAAAACAAAAAACAAAGCTCTATGAGATGGCCATACAGCTTCAGAAGTCTGAAGAATGTGGAAAAAGAAAAACTTCTCCTAAAAGCGGAAACTAAAATCAGGAAAAAAAAAAAAATGAGACAGGCACTTCTGAAAATAAAATAAACTAGCCTGCCTGTCCCCAATCTTCTGCGCATGCACAGCTCAGTTTACACGCTTGCCATGGAGCCGGGGTGAATGACTCCAACACATGAGTAAAATCATCCCACGGAAGAAGGGATGTCACGCAAGGACATCAAGACCATCGGAGCACAATTTTCGTAATTCTGGATTTCGTTTTTCTTTAAAGTATAACTAAAGGCAAAACGTTTTAGCTTAGTTTGGGGTGGAGAGGGATTAGAAACCCTGTCAGTTTTTATTTCTGTCTGTGCCCCTATTAAGGAGATTAATCTTTTCTATTTGTGCTGAAAGTGAAAGTAAAAAAAAAATCCCAAATTTTGGGTTGTCCCAAGAAAAGTAATAGAGGGCGAACCTTCCAAATGGGACACTAGTTCTTGTGACCTGGGGGTCTCCAAGAGATTCCATTAATTTTCAGGGATTTCCTCTCACTTCTGTTTTGGCTATGGGACAGGAAGTGAAGGAAAATCTCCGAAATGGGACACAGAAGGCGAAAAAAAAATTGACAGGCGTTTTTAACCCCCCCCCCCCCCCTTGTTCTATCCAAAATGAAAAAAAAAAGTTTTGTCTATAGTTCTAATTTAGGTTTAAGTATACGTATTTCACCATGATTTACTGTGCTTATGGTGTTTTTCATGTAACTCAAAAACCGCATCAAAAACGTAACACGGGTGCGTTAATTATGCTTTCCTACTGCGTTTTCAATGCATTTGAACTTGAAGGTGTGGTTTTTATGTTTTTTTTTTTTAACTGACCATACATATACATTTCCATAAATATGAAGACATACTGTATATACTCGAGTATAAGCCGACCCAAATATAAGCCGAGGCACCTAATTTTACCACAAAAACTGGGAAAACTTATTGACTTGAGTATAAGCCTAGGGTGAGAAATGCGCAGCTACAGTAAGTGGAAAAGAGGGTCAACAATGCCCATTTGCAGCCTCCCTGTGCCCATTTGCATGCCCCACTTGGTAGTTAAGGGTTCCTAGATGCCCCCTAGCTGCAGCCAAAATTTGGGGTCTCTGGACCCAAAGGGTCCCGAAATAACATTGCTGCAGATGGACACAGTTGACCGAATTAGGGGTTCCTAGCACCAAGTGGCCCCGAGATACGGGGCCCCAAATTCGGGTCGGAAAATGTCAAGCACTTTTCTGCAGCAGAGAATGACATTTTCCGAACCGACTTTGGGGCCCCGTATCTCGGAGCCACTTGGTGCTAGGAACCCCAAATTTGGATATGGTTGGTTTCACTGTGTTTGCGCACCAAATTTGGGGTTCCTAGCACCAAGTGGCCCCAAAGTTAGGTCGGAAAATTAAATTCTCTGCTGCAGAAAAGTGCTTGACTCGAGTATAAGCCGAGGGGGGGGGGGGCACTTTCAGCACAAAAAAATGTGCTGAAAAACTCGGCTTATACTCGAGTATATACGGTACATAGAATTTAAAAGGATACATTTTTCTTGAGCTTTTCTTCTGCTAAATGTGCCAATAATGGCCGACAATAAATTCAAATTCATTTAAATTGATGATATTAATTAAAAAGTCGAATATAATACAATTATATATAAATATTTTTTAACGACTGTCATTTTCTGTTTCCTGCAGTCTTGGTTCCAAAACTTCCATTCGGTGCACCACTACTTTTTTTCCCTTTTTATGAGTACCGTATTTATCGGCGTATAACACGCACCTTCATTTTTAGAGGGAAGTTTCCAGAAAAAACTTACATTTTTAAATAAAGAATTTTGAAGCAAAATAAGGGTCAGTGCCCATCAATGCAGCCTTATCAGTGCCCATCTGCAGCCTCACCATTGCCCATCATTGCAGCCTGATCAATGCCCATGATTGCAGCCTTGCCCATCGTTGCAACATGATCAGTGCCCATCTGCAACCTTGCCCATCATTGCAGCATGATGAGTGCCCATCTGCAGCCTTGCCCATCATTGCAGCATGATCAGTGCTCATCTGCAGCCTTACCCATCATTGCAGCCTGATCAGTGCCCATCTGCAGCCTTGCCCATCATTGCAGCATGATCATTGCCCATCATTGCAGTCTGATCAGTGCCCATCTGCAGCCTTGCCAATCATTGCAGTCTGATCAGTGCCCACCTGCAGCCTTGCCCATCAGTGCAGCATGATCAGTGCCCATCTGCAACCTTGCCCAGCATTGCAGCATGATCAGTGCTCATCTGCAGGCGTGCCCATCATTGCAGCCTGATCAGTGCCCATCTGCAGCCTTGCCCATCATTGTAGCATGATCAGTGCGCATCTGCAGCCTTGTTATTGCCGAAATAAACAGAGCCGGATCTCCTGTGTACTCGGCTTGACTCGCAATCCCGCCCAGTCCCACCCCTTGGCCCGGCTCTTATGATTGACATTGACAATGCTAGGAGGCTTGACTGAGAGCAGAATACACAGTGTCACACTGTATTTGCGCAGCGGTCTTACAAGTGCACTTTTGGAAAAAATACACTTTTTTTTATAAAGTTAGGTTAGGTTAGCCCAATTTTTTTTTTTTTATATTGTGAAAGATGATGTTACACCGAGTAAATTGTAACCCAACATGTCACGCTTCAAAATTGCACCCGCTTGTGGAATGGCAACAAACTTTTACCCTTAAACATCTTCATATGCAACGTTTAAAAAATTCTACAAGTTGCATGTTTTTAGTTACAGACGAGGTCTAGAATTATTGCTCTTGCTCTAACAATCGCATCGATACCACACATGTGTGGTTTGAACACCGTTTTCATATGCGGCCACTACTCACGTATGCGTTCGCTTCTGCATGCAAGCTCGGCGGGACGGGCGCATTTAAAAAATGTTATGGGTTTCTCATTTATTTTATCTTTTATTGTTTATTTTTACACTATTCGTTTAAAAAAAAAAAATGTAACCTTTATTCCTATTACAAACATCCATTGTAATAGATAAAAAGCACGACCTCTTAAATATGAGATCTGGGGTCAAAAATGCATATTTACACTAAAATGCAATAATAATAAAAAAAAGTAAAAAAAATTAAAAAAAAGTCTCTTTAAGAGCTATGGGCAGAAGTGACGTTTTGAAGTTTTTTGACTTCCACCCTGCAATGCTATGGAGACGGGTGGGGGCCATCTTCGCCCTCACTGAGATCCATAATACACACAGGAGCAAACACGATTGCCTCCGCCGGCGGCTTCAGTAAGCGACAGAGGGCACCGGAGCACGGCAGGAGGGGGGACCCCTTATATATTTGTACATGTTGATCATATCCCCCCTTAATCTACTCTTCTCAAGAGAGAATAAATTCAGTTCCTCTAATCTTTCCTCATAGCTGAGCTCCTCTATGCCTATTATCAGTTTGGTTGCCCTTCTCTGCACTTTCTCCAGTTCCCCGATATCCTTTTTCAGAACTGGTACCCAAAACTGAACTGCATATTCCAGATGAGGTCTTTACTAATGATTTGTACAGGGGCAAAATGATATTGCTCTCTCTGGAGTCCATACCTCTCTTAGTACAAGAAAGGACTTTGCTCAATTTGGTAACCGCAGCTTGGCATTGCATGCTATTATTGAGCTTATGATCTACCAAAATCCCCAGATCCTTCTCCACTACGGATTCCCCCAGTTGTACTCCCCCTAGTATGTATGATGCATGCATATTCTTAGCCCCCAAGTGCATAACTTTACATTCATCAACATTAAACCTCATCTGCCACAGTCGCCCAATTAGAGGTCGGCTTGAAAAATTGGAGACATCCTGTAAGGACGTTATTCCACTGCATAATTTGGTGTCATCTGCAAAGACTTAAATGGTAATTTTAATCCCAGACCCAATATCATTTATAAAAGGTATTAAAAAGTAAGGGTCCCAGCACTGAACCTTGGGGTACACCACTGATAACCTTAGACCATTCAGAGTAAGAATCATTAACCACGACTCTCTGAATTCTGTCATTTAGCCAGTTTTCTATCCATTTACAAACTGATCTTTTCAAGCCTGTAGACCTTACCTTACACATGAGCCGTGTGTGGGGAACTGTGTCAAACGCTTTGGCAAAATCCAAGTATACCACATCCACAGCCACCCCTCTGTCCAAGGTTTTATTTAACACTTCATAAAAATAAATCAGGTTTGTTTGACAACTTCTGTCTTTCGTGAACCCATGCTGTATGTTGCCTAAAATATTTTTTTCCAGCAAGAACTCATCTATGTGCTCTTTTACTAAACGCTCCAGTATCTTTCCAACTATAGAAGTTAAACATGCAGGTCCAGTTACTTGGTAAAGATGCTGTTCCCTTTTTAAATACAGGCATCACATTGGCCCTATGCCAATCCAGTGGTACTATTCCCATCAATAATGAGTCCCTAAAAATTAGAAACAATGGCTTTGAAATGACAGAGCTAAGTTTTTTTTAGGATCCGTGGGTGGATGCCATCTGGTCCAGGTGCTTTATCCACCTTTATTCTGTCTAAATATTTCTGTACCATATCACTTTTGACCCATTGTGGATCATTTGGGGCTATGTCAATACCATCCCCATTATGGACTTGAGCTCCCCCATGCTCCTTTGTATACACAGAACTGAAGAATGTATTTAATAAATTTGCCTTATCTTTGTCCCCAGTCACCCACTCTAGATTATTTTGTAAAGGGCCTACATGCTTAGACCTGACCTTTTTACTATTAATATATTTGAAGAATTGTTGGGTGTTTGTCCTACTATCTTTTGCAATCTGACGTTCGTTTTGAATTTTTGCGTCCTTGATTTCATAGTTTCATAGTTAGTAAGGTTGAATAAAGACACCAGTCCATCCAGTTCAACCTGAGCGAGTGTCTACAACTGTCCCTATCCCTGTACATTGCACACTCACATCAGTCCCTACCCTCAAGGAATCCACAATCCAAGGTCCCCATTCATATAGTAGGGCCAATTTTTGGACAGAAGCCAATTAACCTACCTGCATGTCTTTGAATTGTGGGAGGAAACCGGAGTACCCGGAGGAAACCCATGCAGGCACAGGGAGAACATGCAAACTCCAGGCAGGTAGTGTCGTGGTTGGGATTTGAACCAGCGACCCTTCTTACTGCTAGGTGAGAGTGCTAACCACTACACCACTGTGCTGCCCTTTCCTTTTTACATATTCTGTTATATTCTTTGTAACATTTAAATGACAATAGTATTCCTTCATTATATTTTTTAAAAGCTCTTTTCTTATTGTTTATAGCTTTTTTAACTTAGGCCGTGAGCCGCATAGGTTTTATTTTTAGCTATTTAACCCCTTTTCGCCGAGCATACGCAGATGTGCATACTCGGCCTTTGGGGTTTATACTGGGATGATGTTTTCTTGTCGGTGTGCACTCAGCCCTCGTTCGGCAGGAAGTGACGAATATCTCCCAGCAGCCTCTACGTGTTTCGCATTTCCATTTGCATCCTTTAGGAAGTCTGCTGATGACACAGCTTCCTGATGACGCAAAACGGAAATGCAAAACGCATAGAGGATGCAAATGGAGTCGCACGCCGACAAGAAAACATAGAGGCGAATTCGCCAACATTGCACACCCCACATACACGGCTTGATCAGCTTAGTGCCAGCTTAATGGCACTGTAAAATGTGAGTTAAATTGCTGTTTTTAAATCTTTTTAATAAAATGCATAGACGTACTATACCATACACTGACATATTGCTTGGAAAGGGTGCTGACCAATCTATCATAATGGAGTGGTTATCCAGTAATGAACCAAAGGCGCACACTCACATTCATCTGGTGAGTTGCCATTTCTATTAGGTGGTGGTGTAGGCACGGTAAGGGTGGAAGTTGAAACACTGAACCAAGAAATAGGGACACTGGAATGAGTTGATCACTCACTAATGACATTCATAGTACCCTGATATATCATTTTTCTGCACAATATATAAAACATTTTTGCACATTATATTTTTCAAAAGAAGGATATATGTATTGATGTTTTGCTATATATTTTTTTGTGGTGTATTTGTTTGGCACATTGCACTTTGACCAATTTTTTTGAATTTTGTGGGAGTAATTGGTTGATACCATACATGAATTTCTGCTAGGTTGGCAACTGTTTTTTAAAAAAGGAGGTTCCTCTGCAGGAAAGGATATTTTTTTATAAAATATATATATTTTTTTGCACTATGGGTGATAATATCGTGTGAGATATCTGTATTGGTATATCTGTATTGGTGTATTAGTTAAAATAGATAGCACTAGATATAATTATTGGTGAGAATTCCTCACAAGAAACAGGGCACATAAATATAAAAAATATTTTTATGTTTTTTGGCACACTAAGAAGTGGTATGATTTAAAAAGTTAGCGCATTCCATCCAACGGTTATAACTTAGATATTCCATTCTACAGTGGTTTACAGTTGATTGCAGCAAACTGAATTACTGGAATAACATATATTATTGACTTTTTGCGCCAGTAGCATTTTTTCCTTCATAAAATTGTCCTGTAATAGGTTTATAAATTATTGCCCTTTAACTGATCCAGCAGTGCCATTACTCTGGTCAATTTCCGGGTAGTTAAAATCCCCCATTATTATCACCGTCCCAGTCCTAGCAGCCCTTTCCATCTGTGCACGGAGCGGAGTCTCCACCTCCTCATTAACATTGGGTGGTCTATAACAAACTCCAATGATTAACTTTGAACTACGCACATCTGTATGCAGTTCCACCCATAATGCTTCAGACACATCACCCTCTCCATCAATTAAGTCCTTGCTTTGAGATCACTTCTCACATAGAGATAGACCCCCACCACCTTTCCTTTTTACCCTGTCTCTCCAAAAATGTTCATAGCCAGGAATATTAATAGCCCAGTCATGTGAGGAATGAAGCCAAGTTTCAGCAATACCGATTACATCATAGCTCTCCTTGTGCACCAGAGCTTCCAACTTGCCTATTTTGCTTGGCAGACTTCTGGCATTGGTGAGCAAACACTTTAATGCATTATTACATTTTGCTCTAGAGCTTTGCATATCTTTTTTAGTAGTACAAATGGCAATATAATTTCCAATGGTTGTTTGCAACATGGGAACTTTCTTGTCACCTGCCATAACCCTTCTCCCATCTATCCCCATTCCACCATCCATAAATGTCTGATCCCTAACTGACCTGTCTGCCCGATTGAATTCTAGTTCACCCTCCCCCCTCAATCCTAGTTTAAATACTCCTACAACCTTCCCATAAACCTCTCCCCCAGCACAGCAGACCCCCCTTCCATTCAGGTGCAAACCATTTTTAGCATATAGGTTGCACCCCAATGCAAATTCAGCCCAGTGCTCTAGAAACCCAAATCCTTCCTACTTTACACCAGATCTTTTTTTTTTTTATATATAATCTTTATTTATGAAAGACAGGGCAGTACAACTCAATAAACATTTGCCAAAGGAGGAGGCGTTGAATATTGCACCAGTCATTTCTTTTTAGTTTTTCCATAAAAAAACATAAGAACATAAATGACAAACATTCACAGAAGGACATTTCATGCAACCGAGAATATAAAAAGGGTCAATAATCAGGCAACGGGTCGGCGGTGAGCTCCCAACCCACTCAAAGGGCGAGCCGAGCACTAACCGCCTGACCGTTGAACGTGAAACAGATCTGTCCTCCGGAGAGGAATTATTGTGCATGTTAAATTTGGCCAGACAATACGTAAATTATGGTGTATTGTACAGATTAAGGGGTGAGTCGGACAGGCGCGTGCAAGGGGAGTGGGGCCGTACATATGCCTCCAACTAACCTCTCCCCGCACCGCTCCTCCGCCCAGGTCCCCCAGAGTCAAGGCGTCCGCACCATGGTGGCACAAAGGTGCCAATCCCCGGTACAGGTCGGGGTGTCTCATGCTTACACCAGATCTTAAGCCATGCATTCAGCTCTCTAATCTGCCTTTCCTGTGTTACGCATGGCACAAAGAATATCACCTTGGAGGTCCTTCCCTTCAACTTGCAGCTTAGTTCTTTAAATTGATTCTTAACCACTTCAGCCCCGGAACAATTTGCAGCCAAAGGACCAGGCGCCTTTTTGCGATTCGGCACTGCGTCGCTTTAACTGACAATTGCGCGGTCGTGCGACGTGGCTCCCAAACAAAATTGCCGTCCTTTTTTTCCCACAAATAGAGCTTTCTTTTGGTGGTATTTGATCGCCCCTGCGTTTTTATTTTTTGCGCTATAAACAAAAAGCGACAATTTTGAAAAAAATGCAATTTTTTTACTTTTTGCTATAATAAATATCCCCAAAAAATATATAACATTTTTATTTTTTCCTCAGTTTAGGCGTATTCTTCTACATTTTTTTGGTAAAAAAAAAAAAAATCGCAATTAGCGATTATTGATTGGTTTGCGCAAAAGTTATAGCGTTTACAAAATAGGGGGTAGTTTTATAGCATTTTTATTAATATTTTTTTTTTTACTAGTAATGGCGGCGATCAGCGATTTTTATTGTGACTGCGACATTATGGCGGACACATCTGACATTTTTGACACATTTTTGGGACCATTGTCATTTATACAGCAATCAATGCTATTTAAATGCATTGATTCCTGTATAAATGACACTGGCAGTGAAAGAGTTAACCACTAGGGGGCTTGGAGGGGTTATGGTCTGTGTGTGTGTTTTTTTGTACATTAGGGGGCGTGGCTGACGTCTGACGTCACTGATCGGCTTTCCCGATGACAGGGAACAGCCGATTAGTGACAGGCAGTGTAGGAAGCACGGGGAGTGGTTTGTTTACACAGACCTCTCCCCGTTCTTCAGCTCTGTGACCCGATCGCGGGACACCAGCGGCGATCGGGTCTGACCGGGTCGCGAGCGCGCCGCTGGCGGCGCGCGTGCGACCCCACGGCTGGGCAATTAAAGGGAACGTACCTGTACGTGCTTTTGCCTAGCCGTGCCATTCTGCCGACGTATATGTGCAGGAGGCGGTCGGGAAAGGGGTTAAGGAACCTCCACCTTCTATATATTCTGTCATTGGTTCCAACATATACCAAGACAGCCGGGTCATGCCCAGCCTCTCCCAGTAATTTATCAACCCGATCCACCACATGCTGAACCCTGGCACCAGGGAGACAGCAAACCATTCAGTTGAGGCGATCCTAGAGACAAATTATTCTATCGGTCCTTCTGATTATAGAATCCCCTATTACCACCAACTGTCTAGGCCTACCTGCACTCCCCTCACCACCCCTACTAGATGGGCTGCTCTCCAGGCTTTTAGGGTAGCAATGACATCCAGGGCTGCCACCTCTGTGTTTGCCACCTCCACACCTTTACTCAACTTGGCAAATTTGTTTTGATGCACAGGACTGGCCTTTCTTTTCTGGGAGCCCCTTCCACTCCCTACCCATCTTCCTACCTAATAAACCTGACTTGCCCCTCCACCCTCCACATCAACCCTACTGACCACCTGCTCAACAAGCAGAGGATCCCTTTCAAGGTTGTCCTTTCTGCCCAGTGTTGCAACTTGCTCCTCCAGATCTCTAATGCGAGATTCCAGAAGGGCAACCTGCTCACATCTGTCACAGCGGTATCCATCCTGGAGCTGTTGCATGAATCTTGCATACATGTGGCACACTGTGCACTGAGCAAAACCTTCAACCCTGCTAGCTCTCATTTCCCAGTTACAATATAATTACTTATAGGAAGTTTAAGATGTTACCTACAGGTTAGAAGACTCCTGTCTTAACTTAATGATGTAGGCGCTTGTGCTATGTAGTTATTAGCAAATCTAAAAGATATTGTAAGGAGATTATATGATCAGAATGTAACGTGTGGAAAGCTCTACAGATATGACATCAGATAAAAAAGGGAGTAGGTAATGGCGCAAACTGCAGTCAATAATGCCAAAAACCATAGTCTGTGTGAACAATTATAGGCATAGGGTTCAGGGACAAAGTACATGAACTGGGTGAGAGAAAATTAAAATCCAGCAGGAAGAACAGACAGTCCACAGCTCAGGGCAGGCCTCTTGAGGGAAGCAGAAGCACACTTCAAACATGTAGGAAAAAACAAAGGAAGTGGCGCCTTCTGAGTGCAGACAAACTTTTGTAAACTTTATAATACACTCACATTGAGGTAAAATCATGTCAGCATAAGGAAGATAAGTCCTGCAGCGGTGTGTCACTGTGCACGCTGGTCCCTGCAGCCTGAGCCACTCGTAGTCCCTGTAGGAGCCATCCACCGACTATGTGTATGGAGATTGATCCAGGGAAGAGGGCTAGAACACCCGTGGCCTGCAGTGGTGTCTGACGTCATCGGAGGCCACGGGTGTTCCAGCCCTCTTCCCTGGATCCATCTCCATACACAGAGTCGGTGGACGGCTCCTACAGGGACTGAGTGGCTTAGGCTGCCGGAACCAGCATGCACAGTGACACACCGATGCATAGGGTGACCACATTTCCAAACTGCCATTCAGGGACTCCGCCCCCCACCCCCCCAAAAAAAAATATGATTTTTGACTTTGTTTTGCCATTTTTTTGGGGTAGGGGCGTATGAAATCAGCTTGATGGACAGGGGGACAGTGGAATACACAGGGGGACCGTGGGTTGCACAGGGGGACCGTGGGATGCACAGGGGGACCGTGGGATGGACAGGGGGACAGTGGGACCGTGGGATGGACAAGGGGACAGGGGGACAGTGGGATGCACAGGGGGACAGTGGGATGCACAGGGGGACCGTGGGATGGACAGGGGGACAGTGGGATGGACAGGGGGACAGTGGGATGGACAGGGGGACAGTGGGATGGACAGGGGGACAGTGGGAGGGACAGGGGGACAGTGGGATGGACAGGGGGATAGTGGGATACACAGGGGGACAGTGGGATACACAGGGGGACAGTGGGATACACAGGGGGACAGTGGGATGCACAGGGGGACAGTGGGAGGACAGGGGGACCTTGGGATGCACAGGGGGACAGTGGAATGCACAGGGGGACAGTGGGATGGTGGGGGGGGGGGCTGCTGCAGGTGTAGTGAGAGGCAAACAAGTAGTGGGAGCGAAGAGACAGTGACAGAAGGGCCGGGTGTGAGGAGTTATTGTGTGTGCAGTGATGCAGGAAACATCTTCAGCTCTGAGGGGTTCATGCTGAGACCTGTAGTTGTGGATTTCAAGTCCCAGCATGAACTCTGCCCGAGTATCTAAGGACATGTCCTCCTTCCATCCTTCGGAGGGTGTAATCTCACCTGTCAGTGTCCTCTCCTGCTGACCCTTATCTGCCGACCCTCCTCTGCACATTGCACTGAGAGGCTTGCTATCTCCAGGCTGACACACACTCTGAGTTTCTTTGAAGTGCTGGCAGTTCAGCACAGAACTCTGGCTGCTGGGGGAGATCTGACAGGATTTTAACCCCCGATGGATCTGTCATGTTGGTGAGTGAGCATTTTACTTGCCTTTCTACACTGCAGTCTGTCTCAGAAGTTTCTTCTGCATGCTGCTGCCTGGCTGGACTCCAGAACATACAGGGAGGAGGTGGGTGGAGCTAAATCTCCTCCGCTGTGATAGGTCTCTGCCTCTCTCCTGCTCGTGACATCACTGGTTGCTACATGCCAAGCGGGTGGCAGGTAGCAACCAGTTTGGGCACTGAGCCAGCGGCGGTGGTGAAGGGTCTCTGCCAGCTAGGGGTCCACCACAGGCTGAGACAGTTACCGACAGAGACAATGCAAAGGCTATTTTAGGGGGCATTAGATCGACCCAGGGCCGGGTGCAATTCCGGTACACTGTATTGTCCCGGAATGAGGGTGCCCGGGACCTGGGACAGAGCTGCCAATTGCGGGACTGTCCCGGGCAATCCGGGACACGTGGGCACCCTACCGATGCAGGACTTATCTTCCTCATGCTGACATGGTTTTACCTAAATGTGAGTGTTTTATTATTTGTATTGTAAAGTCTACACTGTCTGCACTCAGAAGGCGCCTCTTCTTTGTTTGTTTTTTTCAGACATGACATCAGATCAGACTGTATGATGATAATTAGCTTCAGCAACAAAAATCAAGATCTAATCATATAATCAACTTATTGTGATACATTCTATCTACTTAATTTCATTTTGAGGTAATCAAAATGATAATATAACAATTCTTACTCATTAATAATTGAAAGCTGAACAATAAGCAAACAGCATTCTGTACTGGTACCCATAACAATAAATCAATAACAATTTGTTTTATTTGTTGATCAGCCTTTAGGGTTTTTTTTATTGTAATATGACAAACTACTGATCATCTTTTTTTAATCACTTCATGAGCACAGTGAAACTGCACCCTTAATTACCAGAGCAATTGTTGATTTGTTGTTTAAATGTTGGTGTATAAAACTTCAAAAGTCAATTCTTCAGTTGTTTTGTGTGATGGTGGCTGTCAAAAGGAGGCACACACAGTCTAGGGAATTACAGAAAAAAATGCAGGTTACAGTAACAATCCCCATTATTGTTATCTAAAAGAGAAGGTAGGAAACAGGAGTATGAGAATTGGGGGTGGGGGAGATATGTATATGTGTTTAAAGTGGTTGCAAAGGGTGAAGGTTTTCTACCGTCATGCATTCTATGCATGAAGGTGAAAATGTTCAGTGTCCAGCTCCCCCTGCAGCCCCCCACAATACTTACTTAAGGACCAAGCCTCTTTCTGAGATTTGTTGTTTTACAAGTTAAAAACATATGTTTCTGCTATAAAAAACCTCCAAACATTATATATATATATATTTTTTTCTAACACCCTAGAGAATAAAATGGCAGTCGTTGCAATACTTTCTGTCACACCGCATTTGCGCAGCGGTCTTACAAGCGCACTTTTTTTGGAAAAAATACACTTTTTTAAATGAAAAAATAAGACAACAGTAAAGTTAGCCCAATTTGTTTTTGTTATATTGTGAAAGATAATGTTACTCCGAGTAAATTGATACCCAACGTCTCACGCTTCAAAATTGTGCCCGCTCGTGGAATGGCAACAAACTTTTTCCCCTAAAAATCTCCATAGACGACATTTAAAAAATTCTACAGGTTGCATGTTTTAAGTTACAGAGGAGGTATAGGGCTGGAATTATTGCTCTCGCTCTAACATGCGTGATTTCATATATGGGCGCTACTCACATATGTGTTCGCTTCTGCATGTGAGCTCGATGGGATGGGGCGCATTTAATTATTTATTTATTTTTTTCTTATTTATTTTACCTTTTATTTTTTATTTTTACACTTTAAAAAAAATAAATAAAATGTTTCACTTATATTCCTATTACAAGGAATGTAAACATCCCTTGTAATAGAAAAAAATCATGACAGGACCTCTTAAATATGAAATCTGGGGTCAAAAAGACCTCAGATCTCATATTTACACAAAAATGCAATAAAAAAAAAAAAAAGGCCCTTTAAGAGCTATGGACGGAAGTGATGTTTTGACGTCGCTACCACCCTGCAATGATATGGAGACAGGTGGGGGCCATATTTCCATCATACCAAGCCAGGAGAAGGATCTGATCGCCTCCGCCGCTACTGACGGCTCCGATAAGCGGTAGAGGGCACCAGAGCATGGTGGGAGGGCACGGCCCCCTCCCGCCACTGATAAAAGTGATCTTGCTGCGAATCCGCTGCAGAGACCACTTTTATCTGAAAGCGGACCGCCCGCTGAAGAAGAGGATACCAGGGTTATGACAGCTAGTTTGCTCCCTGGGACCCTGCCTCCTCACAGGCTGAGACACAGCTGTCAATAACAGCCAGTGAGGAGGGAGAAGGTGGTGGGACTGAGCCGCATTTTGTGGGTCCTATAGACACACAGAGGCAGCTTGGGAGAGAGCACACACAAGTGCCCCCAGAGTAAGCACTCGGTGCTCTGGGGGCACTCGGTATGGGGGAGGGGTCAGAAGCGCAGGCGAGGGACACAAGAAGAGGAGGATCGGGGCTGTTTTGTGCAAAACCATTGCACAGAACAAGTGTTTACTATTTTAACGCAAAAACAATCAAACCTTAAGCCTAGGTTCACATTGCTGCAGGTTAGAAATTGTGTGAGTTCAGCTGAACACGCACAATTTCAACCCGGCAAAGCAGTTCCGATTTTGGGGGCGATTTGACAGACATTGGTGTGGTTTTGCCTCCCTAAGTCACCAAAAGTAGTACAGGAACTACTTTTGGCAATCTGTGCAGTGCCTCACCGATTCGGGCGGTGCTATTGCTGGCAATAGCCGCCGATTTGGCTACGATTTGACATGTCAAATCGCATGCCAAATCATACCAATGTGAACCTAGGCTCAGAACCACTTTATCCCTTGGAGTTAACTGTTTTTCTGCAGTAATTTACCATGAAATGTGATCTGATTCTCATCATATGCCCCGTACACACGGTCGGAAATTCCGACCACAAAATCCGTCTGATTTTTTCCGACGGATTTTGTCTGACACAAATCGCATACACACGGTCAGACAAAGTTGTTCGTTGCGTACGACGGAACTACGCAGAAGCTAGTAGCCAATAGCTTTGGTCTCGTAATTTGATCTGAGCATGCGTGGCACTTTGTCCGTCGGAATTCTCTACACACGATCGGAAAAAGTCGGATTTTGTTGTCGGAAAATTTGAGAGCAGGTCGGAATTTCCAACGGAAAAAGTCCGATGGAGCCCACACACGGTCGGATTTTCCGACAACATGGTCCGATCGGACATTTTCCGTCGGAATTTCCGACCGTGTGTACGGGGCATAAGGGTGACTTCACAATGCCCCACTGTGCTTTTGTTAATGCACAGCTAACCTGCTGTTTTCATCTATGCTTTGATATAGACTTTTAAGAGGTCCTGAGGTTTTGGTGCCGTTTCAGAAAGTGCACCAAAAATCCTGCATGTTGCAACCTCGGTGCGCTTTCTGAAACCACACCTAAACCATGGGACACCACAGAAGTCTATGGGAAAGCGCAGATAACCTGCACTCAACCCGCCCAAATCGCAGTAGGACCGTGCCAGGTCAGTGTGAAGCTGCCATAAGTCACAACAATTGACAAACATGTGCTTAAAGGATAAGTTCACCTTTGGGAACATGTTCCACCCGTTTTTGGGCCCCATTCACAATGGTGTGTCTTGTCATGCGATTTGACAGGTCCAAATTGCATGACAAGTCGCTCCCTACTGTTGACAATGGAACTGTTCAAATCGGTGCAACACCGACTTTGCATTACCGCACTGATTTGAAAAAGTAGTTCCTGCGATATTTTGGGCGATTTCAGGTAAAACTTGCATAGACATCTGTGCATGAAGTCGAACAGATGTCAGCCAAGTCGCACTGACATGCAGCTTTAAAATTGTGCAATTTCAAGTAAAGTTGCATGATTTCAAAGTTGGATTCATTGTGAACCAGGGCTTAGGGTGGAACATGTTCCCCCTCCTGCAACTGCCGCCTGCTTTGCTAGAGTGACACTAAGCAGGGGATCTTCTCCCTCCGTTTTCTGTCACTAGTTAAAGGAAAAAAAAAAACACATCCGGCCATGTCATTCATTCACATAGTTGAGCGCTCTGGTACCGTAGTTGATTGTCTCTTCCTGTCAGTGTGTATCTGCCTGCCCGTATGAGGTACAAGCAGACAGATACACTGGCAAGTTTGCAAAAGTCCTGCATGGCACCCATGATCTGCTGATGCAAACTTGATGTGCATTTAATAAATTGTTTAAAGAGGTGAACTTATCCTTTAAGCTGATAAAATCCAACTATCATTTGTCATGTCTTTGTTGAACACACCCATTAAACATTCACAGTATTGGAGGAAAAAGTAAGAGAGCCCCTGTAGTTAATAGCTAGCCAAACCTCTTTTGGCAGCAATGACTTTAAGCAAGCACTTTTGGTAGCTCTGGTTTAGACCTGCACAACGTTCAGGAGGAATTTACAAAACTGCTTCAACTCAGACACATTTATTGGATCTCTGGTGTGAGTCTTGAGGTAACTTCACAGAATCACTATGGGGTTAAGGTCTGGGATTTGACTGGACCACTCCAAAAGGCACATTTTCTTTTTCTGAAGCCAGTCTGTGGTCGATTTTCATGATGCTTCACCCAACTTCTACTAATCTATAGCTGGTTGACAGCCACTCTGACATTATACTGTAGAATAATTTGATAAACTCTGGAATTCATTTTCCTCTTGATGATGGCAAGTGGTCCAGGCCCTGAAGCAGCGAAGCAAGCCCAAATCATGATCTCTCCTGTACATGCTGCCCACTGTCATACCCTTCACACTCCTCTCCTGTACATACTGCCCACTGTCATACCCTCCACACTCCTCTCCTGTACATACTGCCCACTGTCATACCCTCCACACTCCTCTGCTGTGCATACTGCCCACTGTCATACCCTTCACACTCCTCTCCTGTACATAGTGCCTTCTGCCATACCCTCCACACTCCTGCCCTTTTTTGTGTCATACAGTAGGTGCCCGCGATATTGTGTCAATCTCGTCGCTTTTATCGGCGAGATTGACACCCTGCGAGCCCCGTCGTGGGAGCCAGTGCTGAGCCGCATCGGGAAAGGAAAATTTTGTTTTTTCCTTTCCCAATGAGCGACAAGCATTGCTAACATTGAGGCCGGGTTCACACTTGAGGGGGAACTCCACGCCAAATTTTAAATAAAAAAACGGTGTGGGTTCCCCTCCAAGAGCATACCAGGCCCTTAGGTCTGGTAGTGATTTTATGGGGAACCCCCCTACGCTGAAAAAATGGAGAAGAGGCCTGAGAGCGGGAGAAGAGGCCGGAGAGCGCGAACGAGTCGGAAGAGACCCCCGAAGTCAGAAGTCGGAAGAAGACCACCCGAGCTGTCTAATAAATTACTTTAAAAACCTGTGTAGTGTGTTTTTTTGTATTGACTCTTTCCCCAGGTGAATGGGTAGGGGTACGATGTACCCCATACTCATTCACATAGGGTGGGGGGCCGGCATCTGGGGGCCCCCTTATTAAAAGGGGGCTCCCGGATTCCGATAAGCCGATTCCGCTAAGCCCCCCGCCCACAGACCCCGACAACCAACGGCCAGGGTTGTCGGGTAGAGGCCCTTGTCCTCATCAACATGGGGACAAGGTGCTTTGGGGTGGAAGGGCTGCAGGGCTCCCCCCTTCCCCAAAGCACCCACCCCCCCATGTTGAGGGCATGCGGCCTGGTACAGTTCAGGGGGGGGCGCTCATCCCCACCACGACGGGATCGCGCTGGAAACACAATATCGGCGGCACCTACTGCACATAGTGCTGAGTATTCTTCCCACTCCACAAAACATTTTCCCAGTAGCATTGCGGTTTGCCAAGGTGTTCTTTGGCAAGCTTCAGGCATTTATATATATATATATATATATATATATATATATATACACACATATATACACAGTATCTCACAGTTCCCAATAAAAGTTTACTGTACAAAATAAGGTCCGTTGGCATGGACCATAGGGTGAGTACATGGATTAAAAACTGGTTACAGGGGCAAGTTCAGAGGGTCTTTTTGCACTTCGTGACCCGTTTTCAGCAGAGAGTGGGCTGAAGTCTGCTCTCTGCTGACGTCACAGGAATCAGTCCAGGCACCGAGTCATTATGACAATAAAGTCTGGATCCGCCAGTTGCCTGGACTGACACCAATCTCAGCCTCTCAGCAAGCCGCTGAGAGCCTGAGATGGCCGCTCTCTGCCCCTCCACAGC
The DNA here is from genome assembly GCA_028564925.1 of Lithobates sylvaticus. NCBI lineage: Eukaryota > Metazoa > Chordata > Amphibia > Anura > Ranidae > Lithobates > Lithobates sylvaticus. Next base: position 435,383,909 of record CM053026.1, read on the forward strand.
TCAGCGCTCGAGTGAGCATGAAGGAGCAGAGCGGAGAGATGCTGATTGACAGTCTACAGCTCTCTGCTTGGGGAGCTGTGAGAACCGAGCCATCGGCAATGTTCGATCTCTCCGTTCTCAGTGTAAAGGCGCCGGAAGGATAGAAGGAAAAACCCCCAAACCAATACTTCTCTTTTAAAAGACAGGAAAAAAAATGAAAAACTGATACATTTCTATTTAGCAACATCTCATTTATCCTAACACAGAAATGTTTCTGGTACAAATCAGTAATTAGATAAAAATAAAAAAATAAAAATAAAATCCCACAAAAGATTTACCAATACCTACAAATAGTATTTTTTTTTTGTGGTGATCCCACCCGCTGAGCTCTTCCGACAGGGGGACTGCCCTGCACCAGAACATACTGATCAGATGCTGGTTTCCCAGCCTGCTTGTTCGACAGACAGCTTTTTTGGGGGTTTTGTTTTTTAAATAAAAATGTGAATTGGGGGGGGGCGTGGCCAGCCGGCAAGAGAGATGGACGCTTAGTGCTGAGCTCTGCTGTGAGGGAGACGAACCGGAACGATTAGGGACCGCTGGAGCCGGTATTTTTGTACAAAAACTTCCCACATTAGTCCGGTAGTGACCCACAACAATGTCCCGTAAGAGAACTGGGGACCACAAGCCCCAAAAGCTCACCACACTCCTGTACCCTCCTGAAGCGCTGGTCAGTCAGAATCAAAATGGAGCTGAAGGCATAGCAGCGCCTCAGACTAAACATACAGAAATCCCTAATAACATTTCTGGTGACTCACCAAACAGGGAGATGTCTAGCTCCCATGACAATGACACAGAGGGGGATCCCTTAATGAACAGCCCAGCTAAGGCAAAAATGAGAATGGATGCTCTAGCACAGCGGCCGCCTCACTCAGAAATTGAGCCCCAGGCTTTTATTCCACTACAATCTAACCAGGCCTTACATTCCTCAATGGCATCCTTCCCAACCTGCGGTCAGCCTGTTATTGACACTACACTGAAAGAGATGTTAATATCACTGCATTCCTCTCTTGTGACTGATTTATCCACTCTATTTACTAAACTCACTACAGATGTCAGTCTAATAGATAACAGAGTATCCACTATTGAGAAAGGTATGATGGAATGCTCCTCCACAGTGAATGACATCATTGATTCTATTGATGAGGTAAAAGATGAACAAGAGTGGATAAGGGGAAAATTAGCAAATTTGGAAGACCGCTCTAGCCGAAACAATGTCAAGTTAAGGGGGGTCCCCGAAAATATAACAACTTCAGAATTACCCAAATACGCCAAAGAACTTATACGCACTATTCTACCTGAAGTTACGCCACGTGACATTATAATTGACAGAATACACAGAATTGCAAAACCTTCACACCTGGCTGCATCAGTGCCTAGAGATATACTTATGAGGATCCATTTTTTCCATATTAAAGAAAAAATGATGTCAGAAACCAGATTGAAAGGCCCTCTACCACGTCCGTTTGAGGGTGTTCAAATATTTCCTGATTTATCAAGATATACGCTTCAACTACGTAGAGATTTGAACCCCATAACTAAAGGAATGCAAAACTATAAGATTCTATACAAATGGCGCTACCCGGCCACACTAATTGTCTCCAAAAACGGATCCACTCATATAATAAATGACCTACACAAGGGTTTGAAACTTTTGAAAGAATGGGGAATAATCCCGTAATACCACAAAGATGAAACTTCGCTTCTTCCAAAACGTCCTCCTTCAACATATCACTACAATCAAAGATCCCGGAATCATCAACCTATGGAAGTATCTGGCTCCTGAGCGGTCCGCTAACTACGTTTATAGCGTCCCCTCCAGGAATTTTGTTTGATCTCACTTGCCTTTGGTATTAACTGTTCCACACTGCAGCGGTAAAAGCTGACTCTTTGCTTTTTTTTTGTGCTTGACACAAATCTGCCGCATCCTGTTTTCATATCTTTTGCTATATTTTTAAGTAGCTGTTATATATAATTGTAATTTCATTCCAGGTTTTATAGAAATACATCTAGTTACGGAACCCAGGTATCCTGATAAGCCGAAAGGAACTGAATTTACTGTGTACACCAAGAAATATCTGCAAACTGTAAGTGTTATAGTCTCCCACGATCCATCACTTAGCCACAACAGGAAATATGCCATTCACGATAGTATCCTTGAACGCCAAGGGTCTCAACCACCCAGCAAAGAGACAATCTTTGTGGCGTACTGCTGAAAAGCTTGATAGTGATATCTTATGTGTCCAAGAGACACACTTAACCCCACTTTCAGCCACTTTATGTCGCAGTAACAAATTTCCCCTTATTTTCTATTTTAATTTCTCTTCCAAGAAGAGAGGAGTGCTTGTAGCGATCAAGAAAGACACTGACTTCCACCTCATAAAAGAAATAGGTGACCCCAATGGTCGTTTTCTTATTTTAATCTGTATGATTAATGGAACTAAATATACCTTACTCAACTTGTATGCTCCCAATTCTAGACAGGCAAATTTTGTCAAAAAGACTTTGACCAAAATTAAAGAGTTACAACAAGGATATCTCCTTGTATGCGGAGACTTTAATATGGTTGCAGATATTTATATGGACACTACTTCAGCGGATAAGAGAAGACCCTCTCCCCTGGGGCAAATCCTGACATCGTCTGATCTTTACGATGTCTGGAGATGCCACCATGGATCAGAGAGGGATTATACTTATTTCTCCCCGCAACACACGTCGTATTCCAGAATTGACATGTTTGTTGTTGATAAATTGTTATTACAAAAGGTGACTACCTCTGTTATCCACACCATGACATGGTCAGACCACAACCCAATTTCGATAATTATTGATGATACGTCTCCTCAACGGAACTCTTTTCTCTGGAGAGCCAATAATTTCATATTACAACATGCTACATACTCCAAAGAAATTGCTACTCATTTGAAAGAATATTTTGAATTAAACGCTGATTCAGTGGGGGATCCTGCCGTGGTGTGGAACGCGCATAAAGCGGTAATGAGAGGTGTTCTTATAAAACTGGGTTCCATTCACAAAAAAAAAAGAACACAACAAATAGACTCCCTTACTTCCCAAATTGCTCATTTGGAGGCAGACCATAAGTCATCTGCATGTCCCACTACACTAGCACAATTAATGTCGCTTAGACAGGAACTCAGGCTGCTTCTTCTCCATACATACGAACATATGCAACGCAAATTCAAAGCCATCTCTTATTCCACATCCAATAAGGCAGGAAAAAGATTAGCACAACGTATCAAAGGGGCTAGAGTTAAATCTAAAATTCCCTTCTTATTCCACCCACACTCGAAAGTGAAGCTATCTAATCCACAAGACATTGCGAATGCTTTTAGCGATTACTATAGTGACCTATATAATCTCAAGAATGACCCTGCAACCCACCAACCATCCCCAGAGGAAATTGATGACTTTCTCCATAAGATAAATTTAAAGACTCTGACAGAAACACAATTGTCTTATTTAAATGCTCCTTTTTCAGCACCAGAACTTCTAGCTACCATCTCATCACTGCCTTGTAACAAAACACCAGGCCCGGATGGCCTTACAGGGGAATACTTCAAACAATTCTCTACCTATTTGATTCCACACTTGCTGAAATTTCTTAACCAAGCTGCATATTCTTCCAAATTCCCTGTAGAATCGCTAAACGCATTAATTATCACTCTCCCAAAACCTGATAAAGATCCGACTGCCCCACAAAACTTCCGGCCAATCTCCTTACTTAACCTTGATTTAAAAATATACGCCAAAACTATTGCTAGACGCTTAATGAAGATTATACCAGACCTGATTCACAAAGACCAAACAGGATTTATTAAAGGGAGGCAAGCATCCGACGCGACGCGTCGCATGATTGACTTAATCCATTGCGTAAATTCCAGTGGAACACCTTCTCTGCTTCTTTCTTTAGATGCAGAGAAGGCGTTTGATCAGGTGCACTGGACCTATCTACAGAAAGTTCTCATGAAATTTGGGTTTAAAGACAATATTTATAATGCTATCATGGCACTATATACTTGCCCAGCTGCTCAAGTTTTTTCGGCTAATATGATATCTCATCCATTTCAAATTTCGAACGGTACCCGTCAGGGTTGCCCATTGTCGCCCTTAATTTTTGATCTAACTATAGAACCTTTAGCTGAGCACATACGCACGAACTCGAACATCTCAGGCATAACTGTTGGCAACACTACTCATAAGATTAGTCTTTTTGCTGATGATGTGATTTTAATATTATCAAATCCTACCTCCTCCTTAGCAGCAGCCCGAGACCTTTTAGATTGGTTTGGACGAATATCATTTTACAAACTAAATGTCACCAAATCACAAATACTAGATCTCAGATTGAATACCACCACTAAATTACTATTACAAGCCCAATACCCCTTCACATGGTCTGAACACAGCATTTCTTACCTAGGTATTCAACTCACTAGAACCACTAAACTCCTCTTTTCATCAAACTTCAAGCCTCTCTTAGATAAATTACGAACTGAATCTCAGAAATTAGCTAAAATGGAACTGTCATGGTCTGGCAGATTAGCGGCGTTCAAGATGATGCATTTACCTCAAATTTTATACCTGTTTAGGACCATTCCTATTCCTATTCCTAAATATTACTTTAAGTCACTTCAAACGATACTCAACCGATGTATTTGGCACGGTACAAAACCTAGATGCGCTCATTCTATACTTAGGATACACAAATTAGCGGGAGGATCAGGTTCAATAGATTTTACAGATTATCACACTGCAGCGATCATAGCTCAAGCAACTGAGTGGTTTCAGCAAGATCCGAATAAAAACTGGTGCAATATAGAACTTTCCTTACTATTTCGTCCTAGTTTAAAAAATTGGTTGTTGAGCACTCCATTAGACGCTAAAATACCAAAAGCGATTCCCCCTACCATGATAGCCACGGTCAGAGCATGGAAAATTCTAACCCAAACTATCCATCAAGAACCCACTACTACACAGATACCGATACCTATAGAAGTCTTAAACCACATCTCACCTGAATTATCTACATCCCATTGGTCTAACCGAAAAATCTCATTCATAAATCAACTATTTCATGACTCAAACCCAAAATCCTTTTCAACCCTCCAAAATGAATTTCACTTGCCTGAATCAGACTTTATTGCATATTCCAAACTTCTGAAATGCCTTAACAAAATCAAACCTCCCTTATATACAGTTTCTTCAGTAATATGGAAATACCTGCACTTTGAATCGCCTAAACAGAAGGGTATTTCACTTGTATACAACACCCTGAACCAAAAGCGTGTATTTACTAAATCCACACCACATACACACTGAGAAAATGATCTAGCAACGACTTATACAGATTCACAATGGGAACAAGCTTCACGAAGTGTATACAAATCCACGAAAAGCTCTGCGTTGTGGGAACTCACACAAAAATTGTCCCTTAGATGGTATTTGACGCCTTCTCGCTTGGCAACATTCTATCCCACATTATCTAATAAGTGCTGGAGATGTAATTCCAACATAGGAAGCATATTCCACATATTTTGGGAATGTACCCTCATACAGGAATACTGGAAAACCGTTTTTCTTCTCTTAAAAGATATATCCCAGATAGATATACCAATGTCTCCGGGTCTAGCTATCCTGAATTTATCCATTGAAGACATACCCTTTTCATTTCGTCATGTGACGACACATATCCTATTGGCAGCTAGGTTAACTATAACCAGATTATGGAAGTCAGATACAACTCCCTCTATCACTCACCTCTTAGATACCGTAAACCTACATTATAGTTATGAATTAATGATGGCATCCAGTGAGGGCAAATTATCCAAGGAAAAAACCAAGTGGGCATCATGGGAACAATGGTCGACTATTACTAACTTTTTGTAACACTCATATCTAACAGATTGATATACACCTTTGCCTCTGGGTTCTAGAGTATGGACACAGGTTCCTGGATAAGTTCTATTATTGTGGCAACGTTCTCCTCTTAGACACAGTGTAGTCCCCATGGGGGTGTCTAGAGGACATATACTTCTATTTGATCTTATGTTACTATATTGATCTTATATTTCTATATTGAATGTATTGCGTTTTGTAGCATTTTAATAACGGTAATTCTTGTTCTGTAACACTTCATTGATAATTGAGTTGACATTATTTAAGTGCTATTCTGAGTTAATTTATTTTAACGGCATACAATGTGTAATTTGCATCTTTACTGTATGTTATGAAATTCAATAAAAACTGATTGAAAAGTAAAAATGTGAATTGGGTTTTAGAAAACATAATCTGCCTTTATTTTAAGCTAATTTTTTTTAAGGGTCAGATTTCATGGATAAAATGGGGAATAGAGAAATTAGGGGATCTACTTCTGGCATAGTATTATGGGGCACCCTTACAAGGGCATGAGGATCCATAAAAATGTATACACATTTTCCTGTTTTCTCTTTGATAATTGTTTGTGGCTGTCTGTGGACCTTTATTCATCTCTATTATAGTTACCACAGGATACAATGGATATCATAGCACATCTACAAATGCACACAACTGCAATCCAGATCTGTGGAGTTAAGGACCTGTGCCAACATGCAGTATGCCCTGTAGTAACCTATATTTTATTTACCATATATACTGGAGTATAAGCCGACCCGAATATAAGCCGAGGCACCTAATTTTACCACAAAAACTGGGAAAACTTATTGACTCGAATATAAGCCTAGGGTGAGAAATACGCAGCTACTGTAAGTGGAAAAGAGGGTCAACAATGCCCATTTGCAGCCTCACTGTGCCCTTTTGCATGCCTCACTGTACTCATTTGCAGCCATAGGTCCCCCGAACTTCAAACTCGGTAGTTAAGGCTTCCTAGATGCCAAAATTTGGGGTCTCTAGACCCAAAGGGTCCCGAAATGACATTGCTGCAGGGACACAGTTGACTGATTTTGGGGCCCCATATCTTGGGGCCACTTGGTGCTAGGAACCCCAAATTTAGTGTGCAAACCCAGTGGAACTAGCATTACAACATATCCATATCCATTGGGGTTACTAGCACTAAGTAGCCCTGAGATACGGGGCCCCAAATTCGGTTCTGAAAATGTCAAGCACTTTTCTTCAGCAGAGAATGACATTTTCCGAACCGACTTTGGATATGTTGTAGTGCTAGTTCCACTGGGTTTACACACCAAATTTGGGGTTCCTATCACCAAGTGGCCTTGAGGTACGGGGCCCCAAAGTTGGTTCATAAAATGTTATTCTCTGCAGCATAAAAGTGCTTGACTCAAGTATAAGCAGAGGGGGGCATTTTCAGCACAAAAAAATTTGCTGAAAAACTCGGTTTATACTCAAGTATATATGGTAATATAGAGAATGAAGCCATTCAGACATTTACAGAGGGGTGTCAAAGTGAGCAAAGAAGAGAATATGAAGATCTCTACAGTAATTAATTAGAATATTAAATAGTATCTCAATCAGTATTGAAATTAAAACTCATATGAACATACATACAGAAAAGGGGGATTTGTAAGACATTATAATAGAGACCAGTTGATTAACATGATGTGCATAAATTAAGTCGGCTAATGAACACAAATTGCAAAACAGATTTTTTCATATTTACAATAAATACATTACCTTATATCAAGGGGCATATTTGTAAAGCAGTTATTCACACATTCACCAGATATTCACTGTAGGTGTCTTGGGGCATGTGTTTTAAATGGCAGTGATTGTTTGAATATTGTCACATTCTCTACTTCATAAATATTTACCTACCTACCTAAACCTATCTCCATTAACCCATCTAAATAGTTTACATATTTGCTGTGACATTATATGTTATTTTAAAATGTCTGCTCCATTAATGTAATTGTGGTTATAAATAATCACTTGACTGCTAGACTTTGTAATTCTTTCCCATGTATGTCTAACATGCTTTTGATGTTCCTGTTAACTTACAACCTGGAAAAACAAGCATTTACTCAATAAAAATAAAAATAAAAATCCACGTTTATACAATACATTTGTAGAAGATTTTTTTTTTAGACAAAACCGAGTCGGTTTGCTGTGTGTGTGCGATTCACATGCAATCCAAGTGCAGTGCGAATATCAGCCCATTTATTTGAACAGGCTGAAATTCTGATGTACCACACTAAAAGTGCATGCACAGCAACTGGATCACATAGTATTCCTGTATCATGATTTGGTGCAGGCAAACACTGCATTTGTGACCTGCGTTTGGGATGTCGTTAAGTTAACACTAAAACCCGCTGCAGATCGCAAGTGCAGTGTATTCTAAATGAAGTGCAAGACATGCGTGCAGAGCGTGGGTTTACTGTACGCATTCTGGGGTGAACTAGCTCTAGAGGTTATTAACGCTGAACTCCACTCTAAGTTTTTATTGCTTAGTTAGCTTTGTCTAGATTGGACCATTGTTAGGCCGGATTCACACCTATGCATTTTTAGTGCTTTTTGCATTTTGCAGATTTGCACTACAGAACGTGTTCCATAGGAAACCATAGTAAATGGACTGTAGTACAAATCTGCAAAATGCAAAAAGCACAAAAAATGCATAGGTGTGAATCCAGCCTAAGGACACATACCTGAACACCTCATACCTGTGGGATCGTTGTGGAATCGAACAATCATTGTAGTAATCAGCACAATACTGAGCAAGTGACTCTGTCTGATTACTATGCAGAAGGGCAGCCTGCTGGTGCAAGATTCAGAAGGCCACAGTGATCACTATAGTAGCGCTGTCTACTTCAGTGATTCTCCACTTCCACAGCAATCCCACAGGTATGGAATGTGTACGTGCGTTGATCCAAGCTAGACCATTGTAATTGCAATAAAGACCATACCTGGAGTTGAGCTGTAACGCAGTATTAAAACCCAAACTGTTAGACCACTTTCACACTGAGGCGCTTTTCAGGCGCTTTTACGCTAAAAACAGCGCCTAAAAAGCTCACGAAAACGTATTTCCATTAAAATCAATGAACGCTTTAACACTGGGGCAGTGTGCTGGCAGGGCTGTGAAAAACTCCCCTCCCCATTGAAATGAATGGAAAGCTCTTCAAAAGCGCCTGAAAAGCTCTTCAAAAGCGCTCAGTGTTTTTACTTGCAGTTTTTACAAGCGCTTCAGTGTGAAAGTGGCCTTAGATTTGGTAGCTGCTGACCAATTCTTAGGCCCCTTTCACACTGAGGCGCTTTGCAGGCGCTAAAGTGCTAAAAAAAAAGCGCCTGAAAAACGCCCTGAAAGAGCCGCTCAATGCACTTCAATGTGAAAGCCCTGAGGGCTTTCACACTGGAGCGGTGCACTTGCAGGACGGTCAAAAAAGTCCTGCAAGCAGCATCTTTGGAGTGCTGTAGGAGCGGTGTATTTACCGTTCCTAAAGCGCCCCTTCTCATAGAAAACAATGGGGCAGCGCTGCAAACCCGCCGCTTTGCGGGCGGTTTTAACCCTTTTTCGGCTGCTAGCGGGGGTTAAAACTGTCCCGCTAGCGTCCGAATAGCGCCGCTAAAACGACGGTAAAGCGCCGCTAAATATAGTGCCGCTTTATCGCCCACCCGCTCAATGCCCCAGTGTGAAAGTAGCCTAATGCCGCGTACACACGGTCGGAATTTCCGATGGAAACAGTCCGATGGGAGCTTTTCATCGGATTTTCCGACCGTGTGTATGCCCTTTTTCTGTCGGAATTTCCGACGGACTTAGGATTGAGAACCCGTTCTTAATTTTTCCGACGGAAAACCTTTCTATCAGATTTTCTGATCGTATGTATGTAATTCCGACACGCAAAATTCCGACGCATGCCGGAAGCAATTCGACGCATGCTCAGAAGCATTGAACTTCCCTTTTATAGTGCAGTCGAACGTGTTGTATGCCGTGGTGTTATTGACCGTCGGAATTTGGTGTGACCATGTGTAGGCAAGACAGTTTGAGCGAAATTCCGTCGGAATTCCGACGGGAAAACCATCAGAGCTTTTTCCGACGAGAATTCCGACCGTGTGTACGCGGCATTAGGCTGCATTAGTTTTCACCTGGTGTTCCTGCCAAATAAGTCAGTTGTTTTTTTCCCTTCCTTTAACAAACCAAGCTGTCCAAAAGTGGCAGAATAGTGTTCTGTTGTAGTCAGCTGTGTAAATTTATTTTTGTAAAGCTTTTATCTTAAAAATGATAAAAAAGAAACTGTTCCAGTAACTGCGCAGTAGGGAACCGGGCAGTGAAGCCGCAACGTTTCACTTCCTGATTTTCTGACAGAGGATGGCGGCGGGGGCAGCCGAGAGACGAGTGATCGCTCGTCATCTTCTGCCGACATCGCTGGAACCTGTGACAGGTAAGTGTCTATTTATTAAAAGTCAGCAGCTGCAGTATTTGTAGCTGCTGACTTTTAATATTTTTTGTGCAGGTGGACTGCCTCTTTAACACAAAAATTGTTCTATGAATTCGGAAACAAGTCCGGGAAATTACTTGCCAGAGCACTACAAACTAAAAAACAACACGTACCATCCACACAATAAAAGACCCCACGGGCACTTCCTTTGTTTCTCCAGAAGATATTGCCAATCAATTTGTCCAATATTTCACCAAACTTTATAATTTACCTACCACAAATGCAACAGGTCATACTTTAGAAAGACAGGAGGCTATAAAAGATTTCCTAGCACAATTCTGCCCATCTCCTCCAACATCAGAAGACACAGCAAATTTAGAACACCCCATTAGTAAAGAAGAAATTATGACATCCCTCCAACAACTTAAAACGGGTAAAAGCCTGGGCTCAGACGGTCTGAGCGTAAGCTACTATAAGACTTTGCAGGTAGGTTAATTGGCTTCTGTCCAAAAATTGGCCCTAGTATATGAATGGGGACCTTGGATTGTGGGCTCCTTGAGGATAGGAACCGATGTTAGTGTGCAATGTACAGGGATGGGGACAATTGTAGACACTCACTCAGGTTGAACTGGATGGACTGATGTCTTTATTCAACCTTACTAACTATGAAACTATGAAACTTTCCACAAAATACTTCTCACTCATATCTCTAATGCCGCGTACACACGGTCGGAATTTACGATGGAAACAGTCCGATGGGAGCTTTTCATCGGATTTTACAACCGTGTGTATGCCCATCGGTCTTTTTCTGTAAGAATTTCCGACGGACTTTGGATTGAGAACCTGTTCTTAATTTTTCCAACGGAAAACCTTTCTATCAGATTTTCCGATGGTGTGTATGCAATTCCGACACACAAAATTACGACGCATGCTCGGAAGCATTAAACTTCCCTTTTATAGTGCAGTCGAATGTATTTTATGACGTGGTGTTATTGACCGTCGGAATTTGGTGTGACCATGTGTAGGCAAGACAGTTTGAGTGAAATTCCATCGGAATTCCGACGGGAAAACCATCAGAGCTTTTTCCGACGAGAATTCCGACCGTGTGTACGCGGCATAAGACATTTAATACTTTATCCTTTTCTCAGCAAGTAAATAAAGATCTCCTAGAAGCCCAAATCACGCTCATACCAAAACCGGACAAAGATGAGACATTAGTATCAAATTATAGACCTATTTCTCCCCTCAATCTGGATTTGAAATTATATGCTAAAATTCTTGTGAATCGTATACTCCCTCTCCTCCCCAAACTGATTTCACTTGACCAAGTAGGATTTATCCCTGGTAGAGAGGCTAGGGATTACACCATAAAAGCTATCAACATCCACCATTGGCTTTCGACTTCCAAACAAGGTTTCTTTCTGTCTCTGGATGCGGAGAAGGCGTCCGACAGGGTGGCTTGGGATTATATGATGGCAGTATTGCAGGCTATGGGATTTCCTGCACACTTTCTCCAACTGATCTTGGCACTGTATTCTTCCCCCTCAGCCAGAATTAGTCAATGGCCGCCTGTCGAACGCTTTCTCCATGTCAAATTTGGTCAGTTTTGGTCAATGCAATTGTTGCTTGGATACTGGAATGATGAATGATGTAGTACAATCCTCTCTGTCAAAAAATAGTTTGGTTCACACCTACACTTCCTTTGAGTTAGAACAAAAGGTCACTCCTTTTTGACCTAACATCTAAAAAGATGTACAGATGAAAATGGAAAGGAGAATTTTGTATGCATAATATATTAAATTCAAACACTATCAAAATAGAAGATTTACATGAGTGGTAAATATACTATAGTTTCATATAATTAAACACTATAAATTAATAATTAAATCAGGAACTCATATGAAGAAGGAGATGCATCAGTTCACTCTGTTCACACAGTGTTTCAACAGGGGATTAGAAGACACTGATTCTAGGTCCTAAAACAAGTTGCATTTAAAATACATTTTATAATTTTTAATAAACGCAATCGCTTGGGTAGCTTTGTCAATCCCAGGTGTCAAAGTCATCCTCTCCTGAGGGTGTGGAGACTTTCCCTGAGAAGGACTGTAGCTTGTGATAACCATAATCGGTCAGCATAGCTGGCTTCTTGAGGAGCCCTTCGACCAGTCTCCCAAACTCGGCTACTAAGGGGAAAAGGGATCTTCAGAGGATGTAGTTGGCATGGAGGTGGTGGCCTCTAGATCTGGTTGGATATGTCCTGAGTTCCCTGGGTTGGAAATTTGTCCATCGGGATGGATCAACAAAGCGTTGACATTTGCCAGGCTGGATGTCCTGACTGGCTGTGTATGCCTGAAATCACACGGTGGACTGACCTGGGAGGCAGCACCTCTCCCCTAGGTCTCTTCCTCTGCCTTGTGTAGTCTGATAAATCTCCTCAGATCAGCAAGATGGAGTCTCTGGTTCCTTTTTCTCCAGAGCATGTTGGCTCTTGTAGTTCTATACAGGTTAATCTGAATGTGAAACTTGAGTCCTGGGACTACAATTCCCGGTATGCTTTGCTCCCTGGTGGTAATCATTCTGCTGACAGGATGTGATGAGTCTTAGCTGGCACTAGAGGGAAACAGTCTCACTGCAACAATGTTGCAGAGTGTCTTCTCATACTGCAGGTAAGATAGCCAGCTCCCTGCTACACATGATTCATATGGGATATCTATATTGTGTTAGCTGCTTTTTTTATTACCATCTTATTTGGTTTACTCTTATTAATAACTATAAGTACGGTTTCCATTCTTTAATATATTGCCCATTTTTTGCCCTTGAATGTCACAATTACCCATCTGTTGCCTCCATATTGTCACAATTACTCATTTGTTGCTCTTATATTGTCATGATTACCCTTTTGTTATCAATGTATTCTAACAAATTTGCTTATCTATAGTCCACAAATTGGCAGTAATAATAAAAACATAAACAAAGCACACTGGATTATGTAAATAAACCACTTTAATAGTGATACATTTCAATTGCACTTACATATAAATTACTTGATCAATGCCATAAAGCACAGTAACTTTAATTTCTTGCCATTAAAGTGTTTTTATCTGCACTATCCAGTGTGCTCTGTTTCTGTTTTTATCTTTAGACCCCTTTCACACTGAGGCAGTTTTCAGGTGTTTTAGCGCTATAGGGAAAACCGCCTCCCATTCATTTCAGTGTGACTTTTCACACTGGGGCGGTGCGCTTGCGTGACGTTAGGAAAAGTCCTGCAAGCAGCATCCTTGGGGCGGTTTGGGCGTCCTGCCAATTGAAATGAATGGCCAGTGCTTCCAAAGCAACTGAAAAGCACTTCGGAATCGCCGCAACACGGGCGACCCCAGTGTGAAAGAGCTATTACATGTATATTAGGTCATAGGAGATATATACAGAGTCAGAGAGGATTTACCTGCTTGGAATCAGAGTAAAGCCCAATACACACGCGCGGATTATCCGAGGACCAGGTCCGTCAGACCATGTCCGTCATACTTTGTCTGATGTTGGTTTTGCGTACACACTGTCGGACAAAGTTGTCGGAAAATCCGATCATTCTGAACGTGGTGACGTTTGTTGCCTACGACGGGACTACGCAGAGGCTAGTAGCCAATAGCTTTGGTCTTGTAATGTGATCTGAGCATGCGTAGCACTTCGTCCGGTCGGAATTCGCTACACACGATCGGATTTGGTGTGATCGGACTTTGTTGTCAAAAAATCTATCCAGCAGGAGATAGGACTTTGTCCGTCAGACAATCTGATGGAAACTGTCCGATGGTGCCTACACACGGTCTGATTTTCCGACAACATTGTCCGATAGGACAGAATCCATCGGAAAATCCTACCGTGTGTATGGGGCTTTAGACCCCTTTCACACTGAGGAGTTTTTCAAGCACTTTTGTGTTAAAAAAACGACTGAAAAGCTCACGAAAACGGCTTCCTATTAAAATCAATGGATGCTTTTACACTGGGGCGGTGCGCTGGCGGGAGGTGAAAAACTCCTACAAGCAGCATCTTTGGAGCACGTTTGGAGAGCTAAAAAAAGCGCCTCTCTCCATTGAAATGAATGGAAAAGCACCTGAAAAGCTCTTCAAAAGCGCCTGAAAAGCTCTTCAAAAGCACCTGAAAAGCGCCCAAAAAGCACTCAGTGTTTTACTGGTAGTTTAGAAGCACCTCAGTCTAACTCAGTACATTTGAAGATAGTATTGTCAGTAATGCCCTTTTTACCTCTGTATTGTCAAGTCAATGCTGTTTGTTTAAAAAATCATATTACAATAATTGAATTCCCTGCAAGCCTTTTACAGCACAGTTAGCAACCGCATTTGGCCATGGCACACTATGTGCTTCTATCTCAGTACATCTGGTCCCCATTGAATACCCAGAACCTGCAACACTCTCAGGCTCACCAACTTTTAGAACTCGGTTTTCAGGCATTTCAGCGATAGAAATAGCGCCTGTAAATCGTGTGAAAACCGTCTCCCATTCATTTCACTGTGACTTTTCACGCTGGGGCGGTGCACTTGTGGTACGTTAGAAAAAGCCCTGCAAGCAGCATATTTGGGGTGGTTTGGGAGCGCTGTATACTGCGCTTCCAAAACGCCCTGCCAATTGAAATGAATGGCCAGTGCTTCCAAATCGCCTGCGCTCACCATTGCCCACATCCATTGCTTTCACTCCATGTTTGTTATTGCCTGACTGGCATTTGTCCTTATTTTAATTTATACGATTATTTTATAATTTCACTTTCGCATAAGTCCCTACAGAGTTCTGCAACGGTTTGCATTATGTTGAACATTACTTGTACACAGATTGGTTTATTTGTCCAATTGATCTTTGTCGTTTTCTTATTTGTTTCCTGTTGTCCATTTATGTACTAAAGATTTCATAAAGAATGCAAAACAAAATGTAAAATCCTCCTAACATCATGAAATGTTTTGGGATAACAGATATATGTAAGTAACATATTTAATTATTACAGGTATTTTTGTTAGCACCGACAATTTACACAGCACTTTACATACAGTATTTAATTTATTTATATATCCTCAAGGAGCTTACAATCTATGGCCCACACCTCTACATAAACATACTAGGACCAATTTAGATTAACCCACCAGCATGTCCCGGGAGGGTGTGAGGGAACCCGTGAAGCTAGAGCAAAGCCATGCAAGCACAGGGAAGCGCATGGGGTACTGGCAAAATGTTCTGCGTGTCACTGGAAGAACACTTTTTGTTAAATGTTTATGTCCCTGACAGAATGTCTCTACAGTAGTGCTTTCTATTTTTCTGTCAAAGTACTTAATAGACTCAGCATATACCTCACACAAAATTCACTTACACTTTCTTCAAAACAAGGCTTTGGATACGCTTTGTTAAAGATCTCTGAACGCTAGTCAAAGCTCCTGTCACTAAATAAAATGTATATAAATATGTCCCTCGTGCTACTGTGAGTAACTAGATGATCAATGTTAAAGAAATAGGTGTGGTTTGCAGCAAAATGTGGCATGTTCACAAATACACAAAAAGCAGAATAAATATAAAATTAATTTTGCGCAAAGAATAAATAAATAATAAAATGGAAATACTGAAAGTGTCCAGCTGGTGGTGCTTGTACTGAAAGAATATATAAAAATATATGTGTATAGTAACACACAATATAAAGTGACTTGCAATAAATAAATAATGACAGAGGGTCTTGTACTATTTAAGGTGCCAAGTGTGTAAACAACAATAAACCGTGAATATGATAAATAATAAAATTCATATAAAACCCATGTGATAAATCCGTGAATGGGTGAATCAATAAAAAGTCGTAATCAATATAAACGTATTATCCACTAAAAATTAAACAATAAAAAACTCTAAAGCTTAGTAAATGAAATGGAAGCCTTGCCAATTTCCATTATCCAATCATGTGCAAGCAAAAATCCCTTTTTTTGTTTTTTGTTTTTCTTGCATGTGATTGAGTATTCTTTGCAAAGTGAAGATTTGCTTTATATACTAACACCTGGAGCAACTGCACTTTGCAAAGTGTACCTGGAAGACGGCTGCAATCACTGTAATAGTGGCAATTTCTACAGTAATGTGTAGCTCCTCTAGGAATCGTCAGGTGAGATGTGCATACTTACAAGCTGGACCAATGTAACTATTTTATAAAAATCATACCAAAACTTCATCTTTATTAGCTGAAACTATTTTCCTTTACTTGGTCATGATAGTAGCAACTGTACTGTATCATATGGAAATTGTATTAAAATACTGTGTAACACAAATCTTTACTGCTGTGTGTGCAGGTGACAGATCACTTTGCAACTACATCCCATTAGTTCATTTCATAAAGTAGACCACCTTCTATTCCTCTAACCCTTCTATCTAGAATCCCTTGTTTGCAATTGCAGTTTGTATTACAGTATTTGTTTACTCTTTATATTATTTTATAATTATTATTACCAGCACTGCTTTGTAGGGTCTGTGACACCTCCTTGTAACTAAAACCTGATGCTAAAAATGATGCTGGTTTTTCTCTCCCCAAAGCATCACCACTAAAATGTTCTAAACCATTCATATATATTTTAACTTAAATAAAGTCACAGTGAGTTAACCTCAAATTCATTACTGTTTTTGTTGGCTTGTGATACCATTTATTTTTTATTTTTTGCCAAAGTTGTCATTTTTGTGTGGAGTAAAGCCTAAGGTATCAAGTAGTCAGTACTTAACAAGCAGTTCATCTTAAACTAATTAAGAGTGCCACTTACACATCCTAAATGCGCTAAGAAAACTGTCTTGTAGTGCACAACAGAAATAAAAATGAAACACAGTTTACTTTTATTTGTTGCACACTTCACATTCATTTTGAGAGGGCTGGCAGCATACCTTATCACATTTGATGCTTTTTTTTTTAACACAGTGCACCACAACACATGGCATGTGCATTGCCCACTACTGTTATAATGTCTTGTCAAAATGAATGACTCCACAACACAGTGTGGTTTGCACATTACAGTAACATGTAATAAAACACAGTTTATCACGCATTACAGAAGGCATAAGTGTGAATGTACCATAAAAGTGACAGTAATGGTGTAAATGAAAGTGCTCGATTTGTTAAAATATTGCAACTTGTAAAAAATTGAGCGCTTATAATTGAAAAAAATGTGTGTGTATATATGTATGTGTATATACATATATATACATATATATATATATATATATATATATATATATATATATATATATATATATATATATATATAAAAACTGTAAATACTAATTTTATTAATTAATTAATTTTATTAATATATTGCAGTTTACCAATCCTTAATTGTGATGGGTACATTAGTTTCATTATTTTAACCCCCATGGCGGTATTCCCGAGTCTGGCTCGGGTTAAGATTTCTGTACCAAAAGCGGTAACCCCGAGCCAGACTCGGGCTCGCATTGCAGGATACAGGGGGGGGGGGGTAATTACCTTGTCCCCTGGATCCTGCGATGTCTCCCCGCTGTGTGTGCGAGCCGTCTGCTCGCTTGATTCACACAGTGCCCGAGTGCCGCTGATCTCCGTTCCCTGCGACGTTACGACGCACAGGAGCGGAGATCGGCGCCAAATTCAAAAAAGTTAAAAAACACAGTACACATACAGTACTGTAATCTTACAGATTACAGTACTGTATAAAAAAAAATACACATCCCCTTTGTCCCTAGAGGTCTGTCCAGTGCAACCAAAAAGTGTCCCTTTATGTCAAAAGTGATTTTAGACCAGCTAGAAAACACTGATAATAAATTAGAATCACAATTCATCATCAAACACTAAATTTAATGACAGCGACTATTCTGCAACTGAGCAAATTTTTGTGTTTTTGATTTGATTACATTATTGAATAATTTTTATATATATTTTTATTTTATTATAATGTATGATTTTGTGTTTCAAACTTTATCATACCCGGGATGTCTACTAGACTCTGGTTTGGACAGATTTAAGTGAGTTATTCATAAGAATTGCAGCCTACAATATAAAAACGCCAAATTTCCATGCAAAATAATTGTACCGCTTTCAGCACAAAATTCTAGACATAATCATACCGCCAGGGAGGTTAAGGCTGTTTTTCACCTGGCAGTATTTATCCATATATAAAACCTTTATCCCAAAATGGGAAAAAAATGCAACTGCTTAAAAAATGTTAGCTGGAGCACTTCATTTTGATAGTGAGGTCCATATAAACTTGATAGTCTGAAAAAATGCTCCCACAGGTTGAGAATGCTCCTGATCAAGGGTGGCTTTGTTGCTCCTTCACAGAATGGAAGGCACCCTAAGACAGGACATATGTTACTGGCCAGGTCACCAGGTGAAAAGAGAGGGGAAAAGCCTAAAATAATTCAGCCTTCCGGATTGAATGATTGGTATGGTAAACTGCAATACATTACTTTTTTTTTTTTTGAAGGTTTAGATCTGTTTTTAAATCCTACACTTTTTCAGCTATGCAAAGAATCTCATCTAATCTTAGTATTAGCATTAAAGAATATATATTTATAAATGTACTCTGTGGTCTAAGGGATCCAATTACAAGTGTTGGATAAAATGTCAGCTCAGCATTGACTGTGCAGGAGAAGTTGTATAATGAATGTCCAAAAATGCATAAAAAAAGAAGAAAAAACTTGCTTCTGATACTTCCGGGAAACACAGGTGCTGCCACTATACCTCACCGCTACATCCCATGGGGTTGCACTCTGCCCAAATGACCCCAAAATAACTCCAAATAAAACCATACATATAAGATAAAGGACACATAACACAAAATTGTCATAAATTGGCTGCCGCACGTTTATTGGCTTTGCATATTCAAACCATTTAGAAAATAATATAACACCATTACCGGTATATTAGCATACAACCAAACTGACAATGCTTAGCCATAATGACTCAAGCAAAACATAGCCTTCGATACTGATAAATTCCCCCTTTGATACAAAGGTGACGAACCACATAAAGTGCTTGCGACGGGTGCGGGGGGGGGGGGGGGGGGGTGCTGGATGGCGGTAAGCTCCTTTTGCTCACCGTCCAGCCAAAATGCTGACAATCTGCCAGAGCTCCTTCATATACTGAGGCCTCTGGCAAAAAAATACTGCACGCCATTGGACACAAAGCACCTGTCCACAGGTGTGCCCTAATTAATTAAAATGGGTGAAGAAAACTTGCAAAAAAAAAAAACAACCTAAACCAATTCTTTACCTGAGTTTTACATTTTAGGCAGCGGCAAACCCATAAAAGTGTACCCAATTAAATTGTGCCCACTTTATACAGGAGAGTTCGGCACTTAAAATCCCATTAGATTGCGCTCCCCCCCCCAATTAAATGCAGCCTTACCAGTGCCCATGAAATGCAGCCCGATCAGTGCCAATTAAATGCATCCTGCTCACGCAGAGCTCTATTACAGATTTGAATATCCCAGCGGCCACTGTAACAAAGTCCCGCCTACTATAATACACATCACACTGATTCAATGTATCATTGGATCAGTGTTCCATCAATTTAGGAGGCAGGTCTTTGTTACAGTCTTCCACCTCGCACAGACTGTTTTTCCCTGGCGAGGATATCACATCCACCTGCAGTGTCGGGACAAGGTCATCCAGTGCCCAGGGCGAAGATGTTAAACTGCGCCCCCCCTAACCAGGTGGAGTAGGGGGTGGGATGCAGTTTGTAGCGACATGTGCAACACGTCTCATCAAAACATATGTAACATATAAATTTAACAGCAGCAGATATTCTATCCCGCAGTAATATATTGGGGTCAGTGTAAGGAAAAATGTTGGTGTTGTCACTCGAAGGCAAAGATGTCCTGGCACCTGTGGTATAAGTCTAAAGGTGAGTATACACAGTTAGCTATCTTATTGGCTTATTGGGCGGAAGAGAAAAAAAATGAACAGGTTTTTCCCATCCACACAAGTGGGTGGATGGTGGAATCCTCCCCATTGTGCCATTGTATTCTGACAGTAGGGACTCCCCGCTGTCAGAATACACTGATCAGTGGCTGCAGCCATTTGGCTTTGGCCACTGATCAAATGAAAGTTATCTAGCATGACCGTTCGACAGAAGACAATCTACCGATCAAATTCTGTCTAACAGGAAGGGGGAGAGCCACACACAGATTTAAATTTTGCCGCTCCCTGCTGAATTGGTTGAACTAAAGCTGGCTAACTAAAGCATTTTTTTGTAGTGCGAATTTAACCACCTGAGACCCAGGCCAATTCTGACATTTCTCTCCTACATGTAAAATTCCAAATTTTTTTGCTAGAAAATTACATAGAACCCCAAAACATTATATATGTTTTTTTAGCAAAGACCCTAAAGAATACAATGGCGGTCGTTGCAACTTTTTATCTCGCACGGTATTTGCGCAGCAATTTTTCGAACGCATTTTTTTCAGAAAAAAAACAGTTTCCTGCTTTAAAAAAAAAAAAAAACAGTAAAGTTAGCCCAATTTTTTTGCATAATGTGAAAGATGAAGATACGCCGAGTAAATAGATACCCAACATGTCACGCTTCAAAATTGCATGCGCTTGTGGAATGGCGCCAAACTTTGGTATTTAAAAATCCCCATAGTCGACGCTTTAACATTTTTTACTGGTTACATATTTTGAGTTACAGAGGAGGTCTAGGGCTAGAATTATTGCTCTTGCTCTAACGTTCGCGGCGATACCTCACATGTGTGGTTTGAACACCGTTTTCATATGTGGGCGGGACTTACGTATGCGTTCGCTTCTGCGTACGAGCTCGCGGGGACAGGGCGCTTTAAATTTTTTTTTTTTTTCTTTTTATTGTTCATTTTATTTTATTTTTTTAGTTCAACAACTTTAAAAAAAAAAAAAAATATTTGATTACTTTTATTCCTATTACAAGGAATGTAAACATCCCTTGTAATAGGAATATGACACGATCGGACCTATTTACAGTGAGATATGGGGTCAATAAGACCCCACATCTCACCTCTAGGCTGGGAAGCCTAAAATTAAAAAAAAAAAAAAAAAAAACGATCACCGCTTCCCAGCGGAGGCGGCGCCGTTTTTTTGAATGCAGAGGCCGGGCGTGACGTCATAACATCGCGCCCGGCCTCCGAACGATCATAGAGACTCCGGCGACCATCTGGTCCGCCGGAAATCTCTATAGTGATCATCCGGTGCCGGCGGATCCCGAGTCCGACTCACCGATGGAAGCGGTGAGTCGGTAAAAGCACCGGAGGGCGGCGGGAGGGCGTCCCCTCCCGCCGCCCGTAAGAACGATCAAGCGGCGGAACAGCCGCTATGATCGTTCTTATGGTGCAGGGAATCGCCGGCTGAAACCGGCAATATCTGAATGATGTCTGTAGCTACAGGCATCATTCAGATATACCCCTGAGACCAAAAAGACGTCATATGACGTATACTGGGTCTCAGGTGGTTAAAGGTGAGTATACTGCACTTTTTTTTTTTTCAGCTGGTGGACAGAAGAACGTTTTTTAATGGATTTCCCCATAAGTGGTTAGCATTTCTGCCCAGCAGTGCTGGGGCAATTGGTTCTAATCCCAACTAGGGCACTACCTGCTTGGAGTTTGCATGTTCTCCCTGTACCTGCGTGGGTTTCCTCCAGGTACTGAGGAAAAGGGCTGCTCTGGGGCTAAAGTTTGTTTCATAGCCAGCCTAAAATACAGATTTCTTGTAACATATTAGCAGCTACAAAGAGATATCCAAAAAAAATGTATACTGAGTCACTGCAGAGATTTTTAGACATTTCTAAGTGACATTGACTGGTGCTTATACGTCGGTAGAATGGCACGGCTGGGCAAAGTAACGTACCAGTACGTTACTTTGAATTTCCCGCCAGCGGCGCGCGCTTGACGCGAGCTCCGTGACCGTGCCCGTGGGTCCTGTGGACTCGATCGCCGAGGGGATACCAGCGATCGTGTCATGGAGCTGAAGAACGGGGAGATGCCGATGTTCACAGCATCTCCCCGTTCTGCCTAATGACAGCACACTGATCGTCTGCTCCCTGTCATCGTGAGCAGGAGACACAGAACAGGGACGAGTGTGTGTAAACACACACTTCCCTGTTCTGACAGGAGTGACAGATCGTGTTTTCCTATTAGCTAGGAACCACGATCCATCACTTCCTCTAGTCAGTCCCCTCCCCCTTCAGTTAGAATCACCTCCCAGGGAACACAGTCAACCCCTAGATCGCACCCTAGTGTTAACCCCTTCATTACCAGTGAAATTTTTATAGTAATCAATGCATTTTTATAGCATTGATCAGTGTATTAATGCCAATGGTCCCAAAAATGTGTCAAAATTGTCCGATGTGTTTGCCATAATGTTGCAGTCATGATAAAAACTGCAGATCACCGCCATTACTAGTTAAAAAATAATAATAAAAATGCTATAAATCTATCTCATATTTTGTAGACGCTATAACTTTTGCGCAAACCAATCAATGTACGCTAATTGCAATTTTTTTTTAACAAAAATATGTAGAAGAATACATATCGGCCTAAACTGAGAAAAAAATAGCTTTTTTAAAAAAAAAATGGGGATATTTATTATAACAAAAAGTACAAAATACTGTGTTTATTTTCAGAATTGTCACTCTTTTTTTGTCTATAGTGCAAAAAATAAAAACCGCAGCACAATTGTCAGTTAAAGCGATGCAGTGCCGAATCGCAAAAAGTGCTCTGGTCAGGAAGGGGGTAAATCTTTCCGGGGCTGAAGTGGTTAAAGATTGCTGTTCACAAGCGCAAACCATCCAACTTGAAGGAACTGGAGCAGTTTTGCAAGGAGGAATGGCAAAAATCCCAGTGGTAAGATGTGGCAAGCTCAAAGACTTATCCAAAGCGACTTGGAGCTGTGATAGCCGCAAAAGGTGGTTCTACAAAGTATTGACTTGAATAGTTATGCACATTGACTTTTTCTGTTATTTTGTCCTATTTGTTGTTTGCTTCACAATAAAAAAAAAAAAAACATCTTCAAAGTTGTGGACATGTTCTGTAAATTAAATGATGCAAATCCTCAAACAATCCATGTTAATTCCAGTTTGTGAGGCAACAAAACACGAAAAATGCCAAGGGGGGTGAATACTTTTGCAAGGCACAGTGAGTGCAAAGCACTTGCCGATCGGCTCCTGTACATTAACGTTGGCACTTTGAAGATGGCTATCTCGGTAATGGCAGCTGCTGCTACCACAACCGAGTTATCCCTCTTTGGAGCCGGCGGTTCTATTTACGATAATGGTGGTCGCTGCAGCGGTTTCGTTGCAAGATCAGTTATCGACGGCTGGAGAAGGGCTATCCTCCTTCCCGCTGCTCTCCCACGCCCTCCGCCGCTTACCGGAGCCGTGGGCAGCAGCGGAGGCGATCGGGACCTGTCCGTGGTTGGGTCAAGAGACAAGTTAGGCTAAGATGGCCCCCACCCGTCTCGAAACCATAGCAGGGTGGAGGCAACGTTAAAACGTCACTTAAAGGTCCATTTTTCTGTTGTCACTTTTTCAAATGACAAATATTTTATTTTTTTGCATTTAACTCCAAATATGAGATCTGAGGACTTTTTGACCCCAGATCTCATATCTAAGAGGACCTGTCATGTTTTTTTCTATTACAAGGGATGTTTACATTCCTTGTAATAGGAATAAAAGTGACCCACATTTTTTTTTTTTAAAACAGTGTAAAAATAAATAAAAACAAATAAAAAAAAAATGTTTAAAGGGCCCCGTCCCGATGAGCTCGCGTGCAGAAGCGAACGCATACTTGAGTAGCGCCTGCATATGAAAACGGTGGTCAAACCACACATGTAAGGTATTGCCGCGATCAAGAGCAATAATTCTAGCCCTAGACCTCCTTTGTATCTCAAAACATGCAATCTGTAAAAAAAATTTAAACATCACCTGTGGAGATTTTTAAGAGTAAAAGTTTGACGCCATTCCACGAGCGGTGCAGTTTTGAAGCGTGACATGTTGGGTATCAATTTACTCGCCATAACATTATCTTTCACAATATAAAAAAAAATTGGGCTAACTTTACTGTTGTCTTATTTTTTTATTCAAAATTTTATATTTTTTTAGTTTAGTACTCGTATTTATACTCATGAATACTGTGTAAAACCTGTGTAACTAATCTTTGGCTCTCTTTTTGTATGCATGTTGTGAAATAAATATTCAATAACTGTCTGCATGTGCAGTACATCTGCCTTTCCTTTTTCCAACACTGTCAATGTGCGTACTTGGCAGCAGTAGCTTGTAGAGAGAGCACACTGAAAGTTTCTACAGCTGGGTTTCACAATGAATTTTACATGGGTTGTCACATGCTGCACATCTAAAAATGCTATGCATTATTAAACCGAATTTGTTGCAAGGCAGATCTCTCATTGGGTGTATTTCTAGTTTTCATTTTTATCTGCACAACCCCTGTTATATGTGAATCACAGTGGCTTTTGTGCTATATTCTGATTATATTGTTTTATACACATGTATATTTCTTTTTAAATATTCTACAATGTTTAGAAAAATAACAAAACAAATGTTAAAAAATATAACTTGCTTTTACATCACTGTCACTGTCGCCATTACTGTCTAGATTAAAATAAAAATAAAAAAAGCTAAATGAACACATATAACAACACATTGGGGGTTATTTACGAAAGGCAAATGCAATGCAAAGTGCACTTGGAAGTGCAGTCGCTGTAAATCTGAGGGGTAGATATGAAATGAGGGGAAGCTCTGCTGATTTTATTATCCAATCATGTGCAAGCTAAAATGCTGTTTTTTATTTTTCTTGCATGTCCCCCTCAGATCTACAGCGACTGCACTTCCAAGTGCACTTTCAGTGCAATTTCAAGTGCACTTTGCACTTGTAGTTTGCACTTGTAGTGCAAAGTGGAGTTGCCTTTATTAAATAACCCTCATTGTCTATCTGGCTTCTAACATGTATTTCTACTTTTCTTTTTACAAAACAATCTCCATTGCTATCATGTTGATTATAAGTAGCAGATGATGTAACATTATCCCTAGGGTCATGAAAACACTCGGGTAAATAAAGCTTATAATTGTTATGGGATTTTCAGCTCTAACAATGTAAAAAGCTATCCAAGAGTTAAACACTCAAAATGGTAATTAGCAACTGAAACACAAAAACGGCAAACTCGATGACTGCGAAAAAAAAAAAAAAAAAAACAAGTTACTGTACAAACCTAAAAATGTTAAATCTTTTTTTTTTTGCTGATTGTTACCTGTTACCTTACCTCAAGGCTGAGGTCTAACAGACGCACTGAATAAAACTGTTGCTTTCCTGTTCGTACAGTGATGCTGTTATCCTCACAGGGACTGCGTTTACAAAGGACTATACAACTACTTCTAGAATTCAGAGCAATGAATGGTGATTTAAATAATCCTTTTACAATATATGTAGACACAAACAGGCCCATTAACCTCACTAAAAAAATATTTTAAATAGTCAGAACTTAAATTAAATATTGGTATTGTGTGTATTCTCTTAGTGTTAGTTCACACCAGACGCAGTTCCGTTCAGTTCCGTGTGCTTTTTTTAGGCACAAAATGCGTGTTTTCCATGTATTCCAGTGGCTCTAGTTCACACCATTCAGTCAGTTTCTGCTCCAGAAACTGACCAGAAACTGACTGCATGATGTGAGCTAGAGCCATTGGAATACATGGAAAACACTGTGCATGCATTTTTAATGCAGAAAAATAGCACACGGACCTGCACGGAATCTGGTGTGAACTGGCCCTTAGGCTTTTCATAGCAAGCACCTATCCCGCTCACCGCTATACTTACCTCTTCATGACATCACTAGCATATATATATATATATATATATATATATATATATATATATATATTTATACAGTATATATAATATATACTATATTACCAAAAGTATTGGGACACCTGCCTTTACACGCACATGAACTTTAATGGCGTCTCAGTCTTAGTCCCTATGGTTTAATATTGAGTTGGCCTACCCTTTGCTGCTATAACAGCTTCAACTCTTCTGGGAAGGCTGTCCACAAGGTTAAGGCATGTGTCTATGGGAAAGTTTGAACATACTTCCAGAAGCGCATTTGTGAGGTCAGGCACTGATGTGGACGAGAAGGCTTGGCTCATAGTCTCTGCTCTAGGGGTGACGTCAACACACGGCGCCTAGCCTGCATGGAGCCTTGCAAAATATGTCAGCATCGCTATTACAATGCCAGCCGCAGAGGAAGCGCAGAGGAAGAGAGATGCAACCAAAGAACCAGGGTGGCTGCCATAGACATACAATGCTTGAAGCATTTTATGCCTGTACCTGCCCCGGCACCAGGGGCGCCCACTATCTAGCGGATTTACCCCCAACAAGGGACCATCCACCGTGGGGACCAACGACAGAACTAAAAGAAACAGCAATGTCCGGAGCAGGTACAGAATAAGAACACCTGCACCAGGTACTGGCCACCTTTTATTGATCTATTAAGGGATGTCCTATACGGGGTCAAGGGGCGGAGTTGTCCCAAGGTCCTACTGGCATGAGGCTGAGCCAGCAAATGTATATATTCAGTACCTAATCAATATTTCTGTTTTTGAAACTGAAGATTTTTAGTAGAAAAATATTAGGCGATAAAATATGGAACATAGACTCTTGCAGCTTAGTGAACTGAATCTACCATTTAATACTTTCAAGTTGGAAAAGAAACTTGACTTCATGAAGAACTTTTTTTTCCAATTTATAAAACATATTTACTTTTCACCATTATTTAACTTCCAAGTTACAAATGTTGATGTTTTAGAAATACAAAGACCTTCAACTTAAAAAAAAGGATGACATTAGGAGATCTTTTTTTAGGCCAGTGCATCCTTGGGAGCAGCCACTGCATCCCAACAGCCAGCACTGGCACTGCTGGCACGTGGATGCACGCTAGCATGCAACACCTGTGCATCCCGCTAAAACACAGCCCTGCACAGGGCATGGATCAAATCACCCCGTGTGAACAAGGCCTTTGTTTGCAGCTGAGTTGAGAATGTTCTAGTCACATAACCAATAAGGGGAGTGCCATAGCCCTATCATGTATAACTACATAAAGTCAAACACCAAAATAATAAACAAGAGACATGTCTTTCTTGCTTGAATCTAAGGCCCCATGCACACGAGACGCAGATGCAAACTCTGCTGAACGCATGTTTTAAAAAGCAGAAATCTGCATTTAAAAACGCGTGTTTTGCTGTGTTTTTATGCCGCGTTTAGCCGCGTTCGCGTCTATAAGAATTTGTAAAGATAACATCATGTAGACCCTCCCCAAGCTCAGAAAGCATGTATTATTAACTATTTCTGCCATTTTGATCAGAGTGAGCAGCAGAGAGAGCAGTTGTATACTTGCATTTGCCTCTCTTTCTGTGTTTTTTTTTTTGGAAATGGATCCCATATTTAATATATGTCAGGAAATGCTCCTGATGTTGCTCTTGATGAGGGAGCAATGTCGTCGCAAATTTGCATGAGAGGTCCAGAATCAGAGCTTGGCGATATTGGACCCATCCGTTGATGGTACAGCGCATGTCCGTTGGATATTTCACAAACATGTATGCATCAGTCAGTATATATGCTCTATGAACTATCTAAACTAATTACGACATTTTAAACCAATTTTTCTAGTATTTTTTATGGTTTACCATCATATTTCTGAGTTTTCTGGTCCAAAAAATGAGGTTCCTTTAAAAAGGCCTATAAACACAAACGCGGCTAAACGCAGGTGCCTGCGTTTAGCCGCATTTAGCCGCGTTTAGTTGCGTTTTGCGTCTGAAACGCGGAAAAGCAAAGTGTCTGAAAGCATTTTTTGCTTCTGGAAAAACGAGGTTAAACGCAACTGCATAAAAACGGGAAAAAAATAGACTGTGTACATGGACACATAGGATAACATTGCATGCGTTCAGGTGCAGTTGAAAAAAGTGTCCAACTGCCTGTGAACGCGCGTTTAACAGCGTCTCGTGTGCATGAGGCCTAAGTGTGCTTTGAGTTATACTTTTATATCTGCAATAAAGACCAGTCACTGCTGCTCTCTCTCTCTCCTTGTACAGGTTGACTGGTCTTGTATATGTACCCTCCCCCTTCTAGAGGCAGCCTGTAGCAAGTTGACTAATTGGGTTCCTCCCACATCTCTGCTCCCTGTGCAGGCTACGTGTAGCAACAGTGATGATGTCACTATTTTTACAAGCTAATAACTTTGTTAAGGCTGGGTTCACACTATTGCAAATTTCTCCGCTTCCGATTTGCATTTTAGGAGATTGTGACTGGCTCTTAATGGAGCTGGTTCACACAGCTTCGGGAAGGCTGCAGAGCGAATTGCACTGGAGTCCTGTGCGTCTTCTGGTTTGTTTCAGGTCTGAATTCAGCCAAAAATTCGGACCGAAATCGGACCTGAAACGGAGAACAGGGACGCACCGGAAATTATGATTTCTTGGCCATTTTTCAGAGAATATGAATGATAACACAGAAACTTTTCTTTCACTTGTGGTTAGTGTTTGGCTGAAGCCATTTATTATCAATTAATCGTGTTTACTCTTTTTTAAATCATAATCGCAACAAACTACCAAAATGGCCCTGGTCAAAAGTTTACACACCCTGGTAATTTTGGCCTGAAAACATGCACACAAGTTGACAAAAAGGGGTTTGAATGGCTATTAAGGTACCAACCTATGATCTGTTTGATGAGTTTCTGGACTCCTAACAGACCCTTGCATCTTTCATCCGGTGCTGCACTGACGTTTCTGGATTCTGAGTCACGGGGAAAGCAAAAGAATTGTCAAAGGATCTGCGGGAAAAGGAAGTTGAACTGTATAAAACATGAAAGGGATATAAAAAGATATCCAAGGAATTGAGAATGCCAATCGGCAGTGTTCAAACTCTAATCAAGAAGTGGAAAATGAGGGGTTCTGTTGAAACCAAACCATGGTCAGGTAGACCAACTAAAATGTCAGCCACAACTGCCAGGAAAATTGTTTGGGATGCAAAGAAAACCCCACAAATAACTTCAGGTGAAATACAGGACTCTCTGAAAACATGTGGTGCGGCTGTTTCAAAATGCACAATAAGGAGGCACTTGCACAAGAAAGATGGGCTGCATGGTCGAGTCACCAGAAGAAAGCCATTACTATGCAAATGCCACAAAGTATCCCACTTAGAATACGCCAAACAGCACAGGGACAAGCCTCAAACCTTCTGGCACAAAGTCATTTGGAGTGATGAGACCAAAATGTAGCTTTTTGACCACAAACATAAACGCTACATTTGGAGTGCAGTCAAGAAGGCCTATGATGAAAAGTACACCATTCCTACTGTGAAACACTGAGGTGGATCGCTATGTTTTGGGGATGTGTGAGCTACAAAGGCACAGGAAATTTGGTCAACATTGATGGCAAGATGAATGCAGTATGTTTTAAAAAATACTGGAAGAACATTTGCATTCATCAGCCAGGAAGCTGCGCATGGGACGTACTTGGATGTTCCAACATGACAATGATCCAAAACACAAGGCCAAATCGACCTGTCATTGGCTACAGCAGAACAAAGAAAAGGTTTTGGAGTGTCCATCTCAGTCTCCTGACCTCCATATCATTGAGCCACTGTGGGGAGATCTCAAACATGCAGTTCATGCAAGACAGCCCAAGAATATACAGGAACTGGAGGCTTTTTTCCAAGAGGAATGGGCAGCTTTACCATCTGAGAAGATAAAGAGCCTCATCCACAATTACTACAAAAGACTTCAAGTTGTCATTGATGTTAAAGGGGGTAATACACGGTATTAAGAACTGTATGTAAACTTTTGATCAGGGTCATTTGGGTAGTTTCTGTTGTAATTATGATTTAAAAAGAGTAAACACAGTTGATTGATTATAAATGGCTTCAGCCAAACACCAACCATGAGTGAAAGAAACGTTTTTGTGTTATCATTCATAATCTCTGAAAAATGGCCAAGAAATCATAAATTCTGCCATGGTATGAGCACTTATGAGCACAACTGTATATACAGTGCATCCAGAAAGTATTCACAGCGCTTCACTTACACATTTTGTTATGTTACAGCCATATTCGAAAATGGATTAAATTCATTATTTTCCTCAAAATTCTACAAACAATACCCCATAATGATAACCTGAAAAAGTTTGTTTCAAGTCTTTTTGATTATGATGCTATAAGCTTGGCACACCTATTTTTGGGCAGCTAAGCCACGGCATACCTAAAAAATAATTTTTTTCTTTTTAGCACTTTTAGATGCACGCGCCATATGAATATAAAACTTGCATCAGGTACAAATGGTTATAGTAAAGTAGACTGTAAAAAGCATCAGTAAACCATATGCATGTGTATATTGCACTGAATACATAGTTACATAGTTAGCTAGGCTGAAAAAAGACACAAGTCCACCCAGTTCAACCATAAAAAAAAGAAAAAAGAAATAAAAATAAAAAATATCGTACAATCCAATATACCCCATTCTATACCCACAGTTGATCCAGAAGAAGCCAAAAATAAAAAACCCCAGCAGAGCATGCTCCAATCGGCTACAGCAGGGGAAAAAAATCCCTTCCTGATCCCCCAAGAGGCAATCAGATTTTCCCTGGATCAACTTTACCTATAAATGTTAGTACCCAGTTATATTATGTACATTTAGGAAAGTATCCAGGCCTTTCTTAAAACAATCTACTGAGTTAGCCAGAACCACCTCTGGAGGGAGTCTATTCCACATTTTCACAGCTCTTACTGTGAAGAAACCTTTCCGTATTTGGAGATGAAATCTCTTTTCCTCTAGACGTAAAGAGTGCCCCCTTGTCCTCTGTGTTGACCGTAAAGTGAATAACTCAACACCAAGTTCACTATATGGACCCCTTATATAAGTGTAAATGTTGGTAGGAGATTTCATTTGCTAGTGCTTAGAACACAGATTCCAATGCTAAACATGCTAACTTTTGTATATGACAGCATAAAGTACTGTTTTTTTTTTTAACCACCTCCCACCCGGCCACTGCACATACATGGCCGGATGGGAGCTTCCTCCTTCTGAGTGGACATTCAGGAATGTCCCTCAGAAGGAGGGGGATCGCGCGTGCCTGTGCCTTGCAGCGGCTCGATCCTGATGCGCTCGTGTCACCCGGACACGGCACATCTCTGATCGGCAGGAGGGCTCTGTGATTGGCCCTCCTGATCACATGACGACTGTGTCCAATCACAGCAGTCAAGTGATGTAAACAGTGAGCTGGTTGGTAGGCGATCGGCTATCCTCTCCTCACACGGAAGTTGTCAGTGAGGAGAGGAGAGGGAATCGCTGCAGCCAGCCGGTGATCAGTGAGTATGAGCTGTTTTTTACAGCTTTTTACACACTGATCACCGGGCCCAGTGTCCCTACCCAGTGTATAATCACAATGTCCCCAAAACACTGTCGCCACACAGTAAAAACACCTGTCCCACATATGTAACAGTAAAATAATATGTCCCAATGATCATCTGCACACATATGTCCGTGATCATCTGCCCGCATCTGTACATGATCATCTGCGCACATATGTCTGTGATCACACAAACCAATTATTATACGCTTAACAGGATTTTTTTTACCAAAGACATGTAGAAGAATACATTTTAGCTTAAATTTATGACAAAATTAGATTTTATTGGATTTCTTTTAAAACAGTAGAAAATATTGCTTTTTTTTTTATTTACGCACTTTTTTCTGCTTATCACAAAAAATAAAAACCTGATTTGTGAATAAATACCACCAAAATAAAGCTCTATTTATGTGAACAAAATTATACAAATTTCATTTGGGTACAGTGTTGCATGACCGCGCAATTCTCAAGTGCGAGAGCGCTGAAAGCTGAAAATTGGCCTGGGAAGGAAGGGGGTGAAAGTGCCCAGTATTGAAGTGGTTAAACATGCCTTTAAGCCTGCAACATTTGCATTTCATTGCTTAATGAGCTGGTTGCATTTTTTTTTTCTTTCAGCTTACTTTCAATTTAAAATATTTAGCAGTGTGCATTTAGAGCTGTACCCTAGGGAAACAGGAGTCATAGCAGGACTGTACCATATGCATTGAACACCAATGTTTACACACGTTACCCGTCTGGACATGAGATCCAATAATTTCATTGTGATGTATCTATTTGTTTATTTTGCTTAGTAACTCAGCCTTACCATCTCTTTGTATATTAAAATTTCATTTTTGCTTGCCTTTTAATAACCCACTTGCTTTTTGTCAAAATGCAAATACACTACTGCTAAGTGACTGCACTTTAACCCTCTGTAAAGCTTTTTTAGCTGTATGTTCAGGTGTGCTTTCTAACTTGTATGAAAGGTAAGCTAGGGACAGGTCTCCGGACAGATATTAAAAAATATAATGGATAGTTTGGAAAAAATGCATAGAACCCTGGTGCCCCACACACTTTCCAGCAAGCTCCCATGGTTTAGACCAGTGTTTCTCAACTCCAGTCCTCAAGGCGCCCCAACAGGTCATGTTTTCAGGCTTTCCATTATTTTGCACAGGTGATTTGATCAGTTTCACTGCCTTAGGGCTCTTTCACACGGACGGACCGTATGTCTGTTTTTCATCCTTCCGTTTTTGAAAGAAAAACGGACATACAGGTATCCCTATGGGATAGCGGGTGTCAGCGGAGGAGCATCCGCTGACACCCGCTCTCGTCCGTGCCCGCTCTGCTCCATTTCTGCAGACGGAGGAAAACCCCATTTTTTCATCCGTCTGCAGAGCGGATCGGGTGACGACGGACTCTACGGTCCGTCGTCACCCGATCTCCCATAGGGGAGAGCGGCGCTCTGACAGGTCCGTCCCTGCACGGAGTGCAGAGACGGACCTGTCATCCTCTGCTCAGCGGAGATCGCTCCGGCGATCCCCGCTGAGCAAGCGGCTATCCACGGGGCGGATCTGCACTGATCCGCCCCGTGTGAAGGAGCCCTTAGTAATTACCACAGCCGTTTAATCTGAGGGAAATCCTGAAAACATGACCTGTTGGGGCGCCTTGAGGACTGGAGTTGAGAAACACTGGTTTAGCCCACCATGTCCACCTTTTGTTAGGCAGCTGCTGACTTTTCTGAGCTGCAGCAGGGTGATGGGCAAAGAAACACTTTCTGCATTTCAGCACCCGGCATTGAAACAGACAGTACTGTCAGGTGGAGTGATCCCTGCCCGGCAGTAGAAGTAAATTCTTGCCTGACATTGATGTGGTGGTGTTGAAATAGAATACAAATGAAAGTAAGAGTTTTAACTAATGCAGGAACATCTACACATGGGGCACCTATCTCCTTATAGGTAATTTATTTTTCTTTAGTATTTCTTTTTTCTCCTGAAGTTCAGCAACAACTATGGAATCATATATATACATTATATATATAATAATCGTTTCAGATACAGAGATACAGGTAAGAATGCAGAAGAATGAAATCTGTAAATGTTATAAATACTGATACTTCATAAATTAATGAAAGGAATGTAATAAAATAAAATAGCAAAGACTGAAACTAAATAACAAATTGCTAAATTCCCAAAAAGTTTTACATTCTAAAATGAAGAAAAAGTCTGATAATATAGGGCTCCTAACAGAGGATAAAGAAAATCTAAACTATGAAATACAAATTTTTCATCCGTTTTTACAAAATTAGATGTTAGATAACAAGATGTAGAAAGATAACTAATGCTTAATGTTACTTAACTTGGAGGTTCACTTATGCCCAAGCAAAGTCAAGATAAACAAGGCACCTGATTCAGAAGGTGTCCTTCGCTTGTGTTAAAAGAATGAAAATACAGCTAAAGCCAAAACTTTGAATAGAATGGTTAGGGGTTAGAAATAATGTTAGATTTTTTATTGCTGTCTGTGTCTCCATTAGGGAGATATACTCCTTCCAATTGCCCTGATCACCAATGTCACCCAGAATGAAAGTAAGGGTAAACTATAAGGCTACTTTCACACTGGGGCGTTGGGGGCGCTGGCGGTAAAGCGGTGCTATATTTAGCGCCGCTTTACCATCGTTTTAGCAGCGCATTTCGGCCGCTAGCGGGGTGGTTTTACGGGCACGGGCGCTATAGGAGCGGTAAATATACCGCTCCTATAGCGAGCCAAAGATGCGGCTTGCAGGACATTTTCCAGCGTCCTGCAAGCGCACCCCTTCAGTGTGAAAGCCACAGCAACAGCTGTTTCGGGTCGGTTTGCAGGCGCTATTTTTAGCGCAATAACGCCTGCAAACCGCCCCAGTGTGAAAGGGGCCTAAGACTTTTTTTTAACTGGGACAATCCCAAAAGATTACTACAAACTGGATGCTGTGACATTATTTAGAATAGTATCTGTAGACCAGTAACTGTAACTGCCTACCTGTGTAAATTATTTATAACTATTTGGAGGCAAGAGATACAAAAATATATAGTAGTGAGCGAACAATCTTAAAATACAGAATCAGCATGGGTTTTATGAATTAAAGTTAAAGGCAACTAATTAAATATTGCAAATAAAAAAAATATATAATATCACATATACAAGCCATATAGTAATTTGATAGTTTTAAAAATGATCATTCATTTTTTATCTGTGGAACTATAATTTTTCGCAAAATTCAATGCAATATGGCAACCTGGAGCTGTTCTGTACAGTGTTGGTGTACAGAACACTCCCAGAAATGTAATTTCCTGATTGTGTAATTGGCCCACTGATTTTCCAAGAAGTCTGCGCTAAGGCTCGATTCACACTAGCGCGTTTTTTGATGCATTTTGCAGAAATGCAGGGAAATTTTTTAACATGGGTTCCTATGGAACATGTTCACATCAATGCATTTTTGTGCCTCTACGTTTTTGGAATGGGTCGGGACTTTTTGTCATGCAAAATGCAGCGTTTTGCATGTAATAGAAGTCAATGGACCCGCATCCAACACGCAAGTGCCGCTTTTTACCGCGATTTGCTTTTTGCTGGTATTTTTTTTTATTTATTGTTTTACACTGTATATAGCTGGTTGCTAAGCAACCACAGTGTAAAAAAAAAAATGTAAAAAAAACGTGTGTCCAAAAACACGGCAAGCACCGCAAAAAGCACTGCAAAAACGCTCAAAAGCAAAATGCATAGGTGTGAATCTAGCCTTAGATACAAATCATATTTTAGGCATTCTCTACTGCAAAAAAAGTTTTGGTGAGATACTCCCAAAGGTTTAATCATTTCTACAGGAATGCAAACCCTGCCACTCTCATGAATTAGGCTGGATTCACACCTATGCATTTTTAGTGCTTTTTGCATTTTGCAGATTTGCACTACAGAACATGTTCCATAGGAAACCATGTTAAATGGACTGTA
The DNA here is from genome assembly GCA_028564925.1 of Lithobates sylvaticus. NCBI lineage: Eukaryota > Metazoa > Chordata > Amphibia > Anura > Ranidae > Lithobates > Lithobates sylvaticus. Next base: position 435,419,654 of record CM053026.1, read on the forward strand.
GTGCAAATCTGCAAAATGCAAAAAGCACTAAAAATGCATAGGTGGGAATCCAGCCTTAGAGCCCTGCAAGTGCATCGGATGATCAATAATGAACTATTCCCCTCCATTCAGAATCATTATACAAAAGACATAGAAGAACAAACACAACAAGTAAGAATCTGGAACAAACTTTGTTAAAATCTCTGCAATGCACATTGATCACCCAGAGGGGATTGTTATTTTCCCAGCAAAAGTGGAGTTACTCTTTAAGCCCAAATCTGAGGCTGGGTTCACATATGTGCGGTGCAAATTGAAGCTACATTTTCACATCTAATTGACAAGGTAGTTGTTCAGCGTTTCACATCAGTTTTTGATCAGTATCAGGTCAGGTTTACATCAGGATCAGGTCAGGATTTTATCCTGTTAACAATGGAATGCATCTGCGAATCAAATGCCTTCCCATAGAAGATAATGTGCTTGCAATTTGCACCGCAGTGCCCAGAAAACGCACATGTTTTTTGGGCAATGCTGAGTGCGAATGCAACACACATATGTGAACCAGCCTCATTCAAATGAATGTAATTTAAAATGTCATGCGTATTGGATGCAGTGTAAGTCGCATCCAATTCGCATAGGTGTGAACCCAGCCTAAATGTTGGAAATGTTATTTGTGTGTTATATTTGGATCTTGCGAAACCATTAATGCTTCATATTAACATTGTACAGAAGTTGTGAGAATGCAAGGATTGGTCAAAAGACACAAGACAAAGATTAGTTGTTAATAGAACATGTTTTAAAGTGGAAGTCCACCCTAATGCCCTGTACACACGGTTGGACTTTCAGACGGAAAATGTGCGATCGGAACGTATTGTCACAAAAAATCCAATCGTGTGACTTTTTTCCAACGGAATTTCACACAAAGTTTGAGAGGAGGATCTAAAATTTTCCCGACAACAAAATCCAAACGTTTAAATTCCGATCGTGTGTAGACAATTCCGACGGACAAAGTACCACGCATGCTCAGAATAAATTACGAGACAAAAGCTATTGGCTACTGGCCAACAACTTTGTGCGACCGTGTGTATGCAAGACAAGTTTGGGCCAAAATCCGTCAGAAAAAATCTGACGAATTTTGTCGTCGGAATGTCTGACCATGTGTACGGGGCATAAGACTTAAATTCTCCCCTGCAATAAGTAATGTAAGCTAAATTCAGCCTTATGCCAGTTTTTCTATCCAGTGCCGTCACATGACTTCAATTCTACTTCCTTCTGAGACTAAAATCAGCCAGTGGGTGTGGTTACTTTCTGGGAGGGACACTGTTCCTGTGTAGCCAGTGGGTGTATACAGAATGGGAGGAGCCGATCATAGGTTCTCTCATTGTACACCCTAATCCATGACAAAATTAAGAAATAATATCCTATCTATGTGACTGAAAATCAGCAACTTTCAAAAGGTACCTGCAGTGCTTTTTTGCAACTTTTGATGCGACTTTGATCAAGAGAGTGTAAAGTTGGATCAAGGCTGCACTTAAAGTCGCATCAAAGTCGCACTCTAAATTCTGCAACTTTTTGGTCGCAATAGTGGAAACGAAGACTAAGGCTCAGTTTCCACTAGTATGAATTGTCATAGTGGAAACGTGACTTGTCATGCGACTATGTGTCCAAAGTTGCATGACAGGTCACAGCCCATTGATTTTAATTGTACCCATTTATGTGACTTTGTAAATCAGCGACTTTGATGGATCAAAGTAGCATCAAAGCATTGCAAGTACCTTTTCAGAGTGTAAAGTTGGATCAAAGCTGCACTCAAAGTCGCACTCTAAATCGTGCAACTTAGGGGTTGCAATAGCGGAAACGTAGACTAAGGCTCAGTTTCCACTAGTATGACTTGTCATGTGACTTTGGGCACATAAAGTCGCATGACAAGTCACAGCCCATTGATTTCAATGCCACCCGTTTCCATCTATGTGACTTTATCAAAATCAGCGACTTTGAAAAGGTACCTGCAATGCTTTGATGCAACTTTTATCCAGAGAGTGTAAAGTTGCATCAAAGTCACACTCCAAAGTCACACTCTATCCTTAGGCTACGTTTCCACTAGTGCAACTCCAAAGCTGTGTGATTTAAAATGCGACGTTGAGTGCAGCTTTGATCCAACTTTACACTCTGGATCAAAGTCACATCAAAATTTGCTTCAAAGCAGTGCAGGCACCTTTTCAAAGTCGCATAGATGGGAACATTTGCCTTTGAAATCAATGGGCTGTGACTTGTCATGCAACTTTGTGTCCAAAGTCGCATGACAAGTTGCACTAGTGGAAACGGAGCCTTAAACTCGTTACTCACATGTAGCTCCCTCAGCTGGGCGTGTGCCACTCCATGCACATAGTCCCCATCTCAGTGCCACTCCATGTACACAGTGCCCATCTCAGTGCCATACAGAAACAATCACGTGGTTGTACACTGTAGAAAATCTGCAGCATGTTGCATTGTAATCTATATTAGTTTCTAACAAACAACACAGACTTCTAAAGCCCACCCCCCGGATGGGGCTGGGGCTGGGCAGGTCTAGGCATGTCTGTCTAAAAAGGAGAGGAGGGATGGGGGCAGGGGCGTGTAGAAGAGAAGGACAACGTTTTCAGGAAGTGAAAGGCCCCCATGCAGAATTCAGAAATAAGGAAGTAAGGTTGTCCCAGAAGAACAGGAAGAAGCTGATTTGCTTTGATTAGACTTCCTAAGCGACATCAGCTATACAGAAAATGAATAATGTCAAAGATATTTTACATATAATTAGAAAAAAATATATATTTTGACTGGACTTTCACTTTAAATAGACTTAAAGAGTCAAGCCCAAAAAAAAAAAAAAAATGTTAAAAGTCAGCAGCTAGAAATACTGTAGCTGCTGACTTTTAACATTAGGGCACTTACTTGTCCAGGGAGCCTGCGATATCGACACCCCAGCTGATCTTCGGATCGACTACCGGGTGCTGCCGCTGTCATTCCTGGTAAGGGACCCAGGCAGTGAAGCCTTTCGACTGCACTCCTGGTTCCCTACTGCGCATGAGTGAAGCACACTTTCTAATGGGCCCGGTGGCGGGGGGAAAGATGAGGGGGGGGCGAACTTCCCAGAGATCGGGCTGCGGCCCATCTCCCGGAAGTGGGGAAGAGGACCTGACATGAACTAGTCCCTGTTCCCCCCTCCTTGACACAGAAACTGGTGCTGAACTGAGGTATTTTATTTGTTAATCATATGGGGACTCAAAATAATGTAGAATTATTAAAATCAGCAGGATAGTGAAATATTTTGAAAAAATAGCAATGCGAAAGCCAATCCATAAAATCTCATATAAGCTTTAACATGTTTTTTTTATTTAAAATTGTTATTTTATTTAAAATACTTTATAATACTGCCAAGAAGGTCTTTGTTTAGTCGTATCCTGTTATAGGATGACAACGCTCTTATCTATCTATCTACCTATCTATCTATCTATCTATCTATCTATCCTAATGCCTAGAGGAGATGGGGAAGACCTCATGAGTCCTTAGGTCCCTTGCAGCTTAACAATTCTTAGGATGCATTGGTTTTCTTTTTTAGGCTTTGTTTTCTTTATTTTCGCTGTTAACAACGGATGTAAAAATCATTGCAAAGCTGTTGGCTTTGAGATTAGTCATCTCCACTGCAGTGCACCCAGGTCAAACTGGTCCCCAAGCATAACCCCGGCAATCAGTGGTGGTCGTGGAAATTTTTTTTTGGGGGGGGGGGCGGCAAACAGTATGCCACGGAACCGACCCCCCCCCCTCGTGGGTCGGTCGGTCGCACTTACCCCATCACGGCTTCTCATGCTCAGCGGCGGCCTCCTGTTCCCCTGCTCTCCACGGGTCTCCACGGAGGCGGTGGCTTCTGTTTCCTCCCTCCTTCTCGGCAGCCAATCAGGAGTCTTCTCTTTTCGTTCATTCAGAAAACGGGTCTCACACCCACTTTGGATTAGCCGGATTGGGGATCAGTTTTTTAACAGCAAATATTAATTCGTAATATGTAACACTTGGGTGGGCTCATGGCGCAATGCTCTGCACCACGAGCCACCCTATTTTCAAGCCTATCAGAGCCTAAGGCTCTAATCATTTTCTTCAAAAAACATCCCGGTGCTGTAATTCAGGCGTCCGGCATCCTTTAAGGGGCCGGATACCTGAATAGGGGGTGGCTGCGGCAGCCATGGATTGATTCATGCAATGCATGAATCTATCCATCATTCATACAGGGGGTGGCGAGGCTAGAGGGGGCTGGACGGGCCGCCACTGCTTGCAATAGAGCATTGTTGGCTCTTGATATAGCCAAGGTTTTTGACGGTGTGGAGTGGGATTATTTCTGGGCGCTCCTGATGCAATTTGGAATAGATTTGTTTTTTCTCAAGAGGGTGACACTCTTTTATGCAAAACCAAGTACTATAATTAGAATGAATCCGTTTCCTCTCCTGCTGCACTGCATAGAAAGGCTAGACAGGGTTGCCCACTGTCTCTCTTGTTTGCTTTGGCAATAGAGCCTCTTGCAGCATGGTTGAGGAAAGACCCCGCAATTATTGGCTTAAGAGGGGCCCAAGGGAGGAGAAAGTGGCATTGTATGCTGATGACACATTATTTTTGTCAGATAAAAAAATCATCTCTTTTATGTGTTATAAGTCTTCTGAATTAATTTGACGTACGCTTCTCCCCCTGGATCTACTTCCAGAAAAAATAGAAGGTTCTTCATCTGATTTAAAGAGGTACAGCAATTTACTTATTTGGCCATTCATATCATTCCCTTTATTATTCAATTGTCTCATTTGCCTCAGATGTTAAGACCAACATCTTGAACCTGGTGTAAACTTTGTTCTTCTGTCATAGGCAGGATCAATCTGATAAAAAAAATTTTGAAAGCCCCAATTGTTTATACTAAATAACTCTCTCATATGGATCCCACTAAAGATATTTACACAATTCTCAGCTACATTTCGGAAATTCATTTAGAAGAAGAAGCAATCTAGAGTAGCCTTATTAAAACTCCAAAGCCTTAAAGATCTGAGAGGTCTTTCATTGCCGAATCCTCTCTTTTGGCATTTCAGCTACAAGATCTTTCCAGTTGGAATCACCTCGATTGTACATATTTTTTCAATAGATGCAATTTTTTTATCAGCTTTGAAAACTCGAATATAGAGTATGTTTATTCCTAAATATCCTACTATTTGTCTTAAGGGGAAAGCATGGGAGTGAAGTACTTCCTGAATTTATGAAAGGTTTCCGTGGGTGGAAGATGACAGGTTTAACAATTACACAACTATATCCAGGGAATTGATTAAAAACATTTCAGCAATTATAGGAGTTTAACCTTCATAAGGATGTTTTTTATCAATATTTACAACTGCACCATGCGACCCAGGTTCAGTTTATTGCATTTGACCCAGTGGATGACGAAACTGGGATCATAGACACAGTAATTAATTTGAATAACAATAAAAGCATGATATCATCTTTATACACCCCTTTATTAAATACATATTTATGTAATGACCTACTTAGAAGGGTAAATGGGAAGAGGATTTGGGTGATATTTCAAAGGAAATATGGGACAAAGTGCTTCATGATCTTCCCTCTGTTTCTCCTTCCTCTTCACAAGGACTAATACAATTTTTTATGCTACACTGAAAGTGCAGAACTCTAGCATTCTTATATTCTATTGGACGGAGGGATTCTGCAAACTGTAGTAAATGTGGCACAGAACCAGGTGACCTCATGCATCTATTGTGAAGATGTTCAAAACTAAAATAAATAAGGTATACATATACAATGTGGGCATTCGTAACTCCCAGCTTACTTGTATTTTCGGCTACATTGATAGCGCTGGTAAATAAGGTATACATATACAATGTGGGCATTCGTAACTCCCAGCTTACTTGTATTTTCGGCTACATTGATAGCGCTGGTTTAGATAATTCTATGCTCACTGCAGTGCAGAGGTCTCTCTCCATCACACGTAGAATATTAATACTACGATGGATAGCAAATATTCCTCCCACTATATGTCACAAAATTTTAGAACTTAATAAAATACTAGCATTTGAAAAAATTACATAGGAACAGAGAGGCACTATTTAAAAAATTCCACTTGATATGGAGTCACTTACAAGAAATGAGAGAAGGGCACTGAATACGCCAAATAAGCCAGGCCATGGGATTATAAATGGTAGAACCTTCAATTAGGAAGTTCTAAGAACTAAGAGGTGTTGCTTGTTGAAAAGCTTATGTTTTGAGTTACAATGTGATATGTGTTGTGTGTACATTTATCTGCCTATGGGCCAGTTCACAACACATGCAGTCCAGTGTGGGTTTTTTTCTGAATCAAAAACGCATGGAAACTAGGTTATATGGTTTCCAATGGCATTGTTCACACCAGTGCTTGCAGTTCCAGGGCTTTCCAGTTTCAGAAAAAAATTAGAACATGCTGCATTTTTGCACTGGACTGTACTGGAATGCGGTAAAACACATAAAAATGCACCAAAATGCACTGGAACATGTAAAAAAATGCATACAAAATGCACTGGACCCCTGTACAGTGAATAAAAAACAGGAAAAAAAAGAATCTGGAATGCATCTGGAAACGCATCAAAAACACCCTGGAACATGCCAAAGAAACTTTAAAAATGTGCATGCAGGAACGTATCCAGAACAGACCTGGAGTGCGTTTTTGTGGTCTGAACCAGCCCTAAGGGTTGCTGTTTTGTTTGTAGGCTGTTTGTTTTGTGAATGGAGCGATTTTGTTTTTTGTGACGAGAAATTACATTAATAAAATCTGATTTAAAAAAACAGAGGGAGGACACTAGCAAAAAACTGAGGCATGGCTGTTAGAAGCGGGGTTATACAGGGGGTGGCCTTTAATCTTTAATTTGTTTGCCACAGCAAGCTGCTTTCTCTGGGGGCAACATGAGGGAGGGCCCAGGAGAGCCAAAGAGGAACCCGAGAAGAGGAGGATCCAGGCTGCTCTGTGTAAAACCGAGCAGGCAAGTATAACATGTTTGTTATTTTTAGTGGAAAAAAGACTTTAGTATCACTTTAAATCTTAGGCAATGTCTCCTGCATCTGCTGTCACACTGAAATGCAAATCAAATTATTCTCTATAGTGCCCTATAAAGCTAAATCATTTACTTCCTTCTAAAATATGTTGAAGCTTTTAAATTAAATTTCAGCAATTAGTTTTGAGAGACACAAAATAATGCAAAAGAATACAAGAAGAGAGGGAGAATCTATTCGGAGTTTTAAAAAACAAATTAAATTATTTAACCAGCAGACACTCCTAAATAAATTATGATTAAAATATGGAACTATAGAGGTTATTGGGTAATACCGCCACCTAAATCAAGTATTACATGATTTCTTGGTTCAAAGCTGTCTTTGCAAGCACTTGCCAAGGAAGAAGTCCCGTGACACAGCAATGCCTATCAACAGGGCATAGTGATTGCATGTGACAGAATTCAAGCTAAGTAAATTTGTGGGGATCTTCACAAGGTAAGTTTACAAATTTCAGGATCACTCACATTAATAGGGTTAGGCTAGAAATAATGGACATACAAAGTGGAATCATTTTAACTTCTGTCCATAGATACACTTTAACTTGAGAAATGTATAATTGTGGTTGTGATGTCTGAAAGTCAGTGGCGTAACTAGAACCTTCAGGGCCCCGATGCAAAATACCATGAAGGGCCCCCCCTGACTCCGGGACAGGGCCCTTTCCTCCGAGCCCGGTGGCGAAACAACAGGGCGTGGTCGCAAGTGGGTGACTGAATATAAAGGAACCTATTTCTCAATTTCCCCCTGCTGCAGGATGAAAATGGAGAAGTGTACCCCTAGGTGAATGGGGCTGCACTGCAACCATCCTTCAACTGTGTAAATTGCATGCAGTTGCAGCATAGTGATGATGCATTTAAGGGGTTAAGGGGTTAAAACAGGTGGTCAGGAGACAACATATTGCCTCTTTACCGGCTGTCAAATGCCTCTGAAAAGTGATCTGAGCATGGATCGCTTCTCAGAGGAACAGCATTTTTTTTGCTGGTACTATGAACAAGCAAAAAAAAAAAATTGGCTCTGATTGTACACATATAGGGGGTCAGGATTAAAAGCGCATACATAAAATGTTAACACACACATACATACACATATATAAACACACACACATAATACACACACATATACTGTATATATACATACACACACATATATAAATACACACACATATATAAATACACACACACATATATATATATATATATATATATATATATATATATATATAATGCACATGTGCACACACATATAAACACATACATGTCCATACACACATGCACGCACACTCACATACATACATATGCACATGCACACACACACACATGCAAGCATACATGCACATACACACATACATACATGCACATATACATACATGCACATACACACATACATATGCACATACGCACACACATACATACATGCATGCATACATGCACACACATACACACATATAAACACACATACATACAGATAGCCTTATAAAAAACGTCAGTCCTTTACCTTAGCTCTTCCTGCGGGGGACTGCACTGTAGGGGGAGACAAAGAGCACAGCACACACTGTGCTTTCACTTTAGGTCAAATCAGTGTGACGAGCTCCCTGTACAATGCCGATTACAGACCGAGCTCCCGATCCTCAGCCGCCCTTGACACTCCTCCTATCGAAGTATACAGGGGGCCCCCAAGGGCCCCATGCAGCAAGGGGCCCGGTCGCCACGGTCAGCGACCCCTCTACTACCGCCACTGCTGAAAGTGATGTCTAGGTTAGAAAACTGGCTACATAAAAAAACTGTCAAGCAAGGGAGTTTACACTTATTTATTTTATCTGTAAATTAGCTGTTTGCTTCCACTTCTACTTTAAAATTCAGCATTGGGTAAAAGATGATAAACACATCTAAATCTTGCTAAACACTAGGGTTCACACACTGTGTCACGATACAATGTTTAAAGGCTCCCTGTAATTAGTTCTTGCAGAGGGAGGGAGTTTTTCGGGTAAAAAAATAAAAATAAAACACTAACTGTGAGCAGGCAGGCTCTTTATTGTAGAAGAGACATGCAAAGTTTATTTTCAAAAATAATACACCTTTCTGCCTGCTCGCAGAATACTCTGGTACATAAACTGAGCTGTGCATGCTTACATTGCTAGCATGGTCCCTGTATGACTGACTCCTGTGCATGTGATGAGGATTTCTACGTTTAAAGTGGTTGTTAACCCACTCTGATAACTTCATATAATTCTCTTTGTTTCCTAATGATATGTGCTCCTGTCTGTGTTTTATATTAAAAAAAAATGCCGGCTATACCTGATTTTAGAGTGCCTCTCAGCGCTCATGTGACCGGCTGGCTCTCTCCTCTCCCTGTCTGACAGCTGCAGCTGGCGGGGCCGAAATTTTCCCGCTGACGTCAGTCGGGATGATGAGAGGTGGAAAGAGCCGCTGGTCACGACGGTGCTCTGAAATCAGGGAAAACAGAGACAGTAGCACATATCATTAGGAAACAAAGAGGACTGTATAAGATAGTAAAAGTAATTTCAGGAGCAGGAGGGGAGGGTGCAGGCACTTGATACAGAGCAAACAGGCAGGCAGGGGAAGGGGGAGAGGATGGAGGAGAGGACGTAAACTGACCACAGTGTCAGGGCTCAGCAGCCATGATAAACCATGGTCAGTTTACAGTGGGGAAGGCCGAACCAGGCAGGATCAGCCAGGTATTTCAGGTGATAGAGAGGGCCCAATTACACAGCACAAGCACTGTGCTGAATAACATGCTTTAGAGGAGAAGGATTTTTTTTTTAGGGTAACAAACGCTTTAACTCAAAAAAAAAGAAATACAATCATACTCATCCAGGTGTATGCAGCATTGATCCATGCTGATCTATCCCCCACCAACTCTAAGCCTGAGAATTGAGTGATCAATGACCACTGATTGCTCAGTTCTCAGTCTTCAGAGAGCCTGAGGCTGTATGTCTCTCTGCTCTGCCCCTCCAGCACTGGAGGGCTGGGTTGTGCTGGGGGAAGTAGCAGCTCAGTCTACCAGCGGCTCCCTGAGAGAGTAGGCCAACTGCTGGTCCAGGCATCTGAGTGGATCTCGACTGCTTTAGCCTGCTGTTGGCTAATAATGGGTCTCGGGGGAGGAGAACAAACTGCACTCCTGTGATCCATAGGAGAAGTATAGCCAAACAAGCTTTAGCCATATTTCTCCTTTAATTATAAGTGTATCTGCTACAGATGTTAGTCCCCATGCAAAGTCCCACAAATTCCTGTTGATCCTGCTAGCCCTACCAACCTGGTTCCTCTATCTGGTAGGAATGTACCTATCTTATGACTAGAGGAATAAAAATGCAAATGATCTGGGAAGGTTCTCAATTATTCAAGTCATGGTATAACTAGTAGTAGTTATTCACATTCAACTGTACTTGTTCTGTAATGTTGAAGTGTTAGCCAGCTTATTCAAGACATTTCTCTAATTTTAATGAATGTCAGGACAATAGCCCTGCATTTAGATCCACACAGTTAGCACAGACACCTTAATCCAGTCATCCTGGAATGTACAGTGCCTTGAAAAATATTCATACCCCCTGAAATTTTCCACATTGTGTCATGTAACAACCAAAAACGTAAATTAAATGTATTGTGATTTTATGTGATAGATCAACACAAAGAGGCACATAATTGTAAAGTGGAAAGAAAATAATAAATGATTTTCAAAATGATTTACAAATGAATATCTGGGGGGCTGAATACAAATGCACGCAACACTTTTCAGATATTTATTTGTAAAAAAAATTGAAAACCATTTATCATTTTACTTCCACTTCACAATAATGTGCCACTTTGTGTTGGTCTATCACACAAAATCCCCCCAAAAAAATACATTTACGTTTTTGGTTGTAACATGACAAAATGTGGAAAATGTCAAGGGGTATGAATACTTTTTCAAGACACTGTAATATTTGAGATGTTGACTGTCCAAAAACAGAATGGGAAGTGTGAAAGTTGAAGAACCACTCTGTTCTACTTGCATAATCTCATCAGTTGGTGTCAGGTCATCTGCATAGTTGTAACTGATTTTATTTTGCTGCAGTATGTTCCTGACACTCATTAGAACTGAAGAGGTGGCTTGGATAAACCACAAAACATCTTCTACATTACAGAAGAAATTCATATTTTTTGCAAGTAAAACATATGTTTTTAAAGGTATATTGGCCTGGAATACAGCATTAATATAAACAATGGTATTTCTCCTGCTATCCCATCTAACAATACCTATGCATCAAAGTTTCTGTAAACCCTCCATTACTCCCTTGCTCAAGTCGCAGCTCTTTAATAATCCCTACATAGCAGATGTGAAAACTTAGAAATAGCTGTACTGAAAAAAACTAACCCTGCAAATGGTGCTAAAAACAAACAATAAACTTTAGACAGGGCTTGTACTATTGCCAGATAAAAGAAATTAATTGTACAGTAATTTATGTACTTGCTTTCTAGCAGAGATCAAGCATCACATTTCTCTCTTTCTGCAACAGTGTATCAGATTGACCATAAAAGGAAACAAAGGTAACAACTGCGGGTGTGTGTCATGTGATGTCACAATGGGCGGGCTCTCCAGGCGATGTCATTAGATGGTCACGCCCTGTGGCTATATAAGAGGTGTCGGAGAGCTGGGACAGATGTTTTTTTTTTTCACTTTATTAAATTTTTCAAGAAAAAGAAAAACAGACAGAAAATGAGGCCAAGGCCCCAACAGGATTCACAATCACATTATGTCAGTGAAGGTCGCAGCCTCCCGGATACGGTTCATATTCATATCTATCAACAGTACATTATATCATTCTTTAAGCCTCCCATTATAACCTGAGTCGGCGGGTACTATTAGTTTCTGAACTGAGGGAGGTCCTTCTCTACATGTTCCGTCCGTAGGCTATTCTAACAGGCCACTGGATTGTGGTATTGAGAGATATAGATTGAAAGTGGGGAATAAGTTCAGCTTAGAAAGAGAGAGAGAGGGGGGGGGGGTGGGGGGGGGGGGGGGTTAGGGTCGTCCGTCTCGGCTTCTTAGTGTCAGGCTGGTCATGATGGCGTCTGACGTGTTGGGCGAGGTTCGGTCTCATGTTTCCAGGAGGGCTTTTCCCTCATCTGAAAGGATAAAAGTATTCCACAGTGCCCATGTCTTTCTGTAGTCTTCTTGTTTGTCTTGTGAGGTCAATATAAGGTCCTCCATTCTATTTATGTCTTCCACCTTCCGCAGCCACATTGCTGCGGTCGGTGGGCATTGTTGCTTCCATAGGAGCGGTATGCAGGCTTTCGCAGCGTTGGACAGGTGCCTCAAGATAGATTTTTTATATCTCTTGGGGGGTAAAGAGGATAGATGTAGTAAGAAAAAGGCTGGGTCGTCGGGGATCTGATACTCTGTGAACTCTTGGGACGTGTTGCGAACCGTGGTCCAAAAAGGTGTTAGTGTCGGGCAAGACCAGAACATATGTAGCAACGTCCCTGTCTCTCCCTGGCACCTCCAGCAGAGCTCCGAGGATTCTGGGAAAATCTTATGGAGCCTGCTAGGCGTAAAATACCACCGAGTTAGTACCTTGTAATTTGTTTCTTGTATTTTAGTACAAGTAGAAGATTTAAGGGCAAAGTTCGTCATCACCTGTCTCTGGCTTTCCGTAAAGGTACGCTGGAGCTCCGATTCCCACCTTTCAAAGCACGCCATATTCGGAGGTTTGGAAGGTGTGTTCAGTAACATATACATGTCTGATAGTATTCGCGTTATAGGTTCCGTCCCCGTCATTAGTTCTTCAAAAGTAGTCTTTGGCCTAGCGTATAGATGAGGGTTCGGGATACTATGTAGGAAGTGATGTATTTGAACCGCGTTCCAAAATGGTAGCCGGTACCTGCCGCTCGGGGTCATCAATTCCTCTATGTTGGGCCATCTATCGTTCATTACAAATTCCCCAGCTGTTGTTCGTTTGTCATGTCTTAGTGTCTGGAATGTCGCAGTGGAAGTCCCTGGAGGGAAGTTAGGGTTGCCTATAATAGGAGTCATGGGGGATGTCTTTGTCGTCTGTGCAGTTTGTAGGGTTGCTTGTCTACATTGTCGCAGCGTGTTTCCGATTAGTGGGTGAGCTTTTATCTCTGGTGGGAGCGAGTCGTAGCACCATAGTGCTGTGTCTAAAGGTATCTCTGTCTGTCTTTGTTCTATTTGGGCCCACAGTTTCAAGTCTTGGTGTCTTTTCCAATCCACTGCCCTCCCGAGGTGTATGGCCTGGTAGTAGCGTCTTACGTCTGGGAGTGCCAGTCCCCCCGAGTGCTTGGGTGCTGTAAGTAGGGTACGTGGTAGACGTGGCTTTTTGTTTGCCCATACAAAACGGGTGAACATGGCCTGTACTGATCGGAAGTAGCTGGGGGGTATTTTAATCGGTAGGGCCTGGAACAAATACAGGAATTTGGGTAGGATGCTCATTTTTAGGAGGTTGCATCTCCCAAACCATGAGTGTATTCCTGTGTTCCATTTCTCTAGGAGAGTTTTAGTTTTTGTCAGTAGGGAGGGGAAGTTTGCTTCATATATTTGTGTCAAGTCCGGGGGGATCTTTGTGCCTAAGTAAGTCAAAGCAGACGAAGTCCATCGAAATTTAAAGCTCGCTCGCAGGGTCGAGGTGTCTTGCGTTGGTAGTGAGATTCCCATTGCTTCCGATTTATTATAGTTAATTTTGAGGTTGGCCAGTCTCCCAAACGTCTCTAGTTCCTTAAGTAGGTTAGGTAGTGATGTCATTGGGTCGGTCAGAGTAAAAAGCATGTCGTCAGCGTAGGCTGATATTTTGTGTTGCCGCCTACCGTCCGTTACCCCATGGATGTCTGTGTTACGTCTGATTGTTGCTAGTAGTGGTTCTAGTGATAGGGCGTATAATAGGGGGGAAAGTGGGCATCCCTGTCGTGTGCCGTTGGTTATGGGGAATGGGTCGGATAATACTCCGTTCGTCTTTACTTGGGCCGTCGGGTTGTTGTAAATGCCAGCTATGTAGTTCATCATTTTTTCTCCCAGCCCTATCTTTCTCAGGACAGTGAACATGTATGGCCAGTTGACTCTGTCAAACGCCTTTTCGGCGTCTGTACTCAGGAACACACAGGGGACTTGTTTGTTTCTAACGATGTGTAATAGGTTCAGCACTTTAGTGGTGCCATCTCTGGCTTCTCTGGAGGGGATAAAGCCTACCTGGTCTAAATGAATAAGTTTCTGTAGGTGTAGCGCTAATCTTGTGGCCAGTATTTTCGTGTACAGTTTTAGGTCCACATTTAGCAGTGATATGGGCCTATAGCTACCGCATATCGCGGGGTCTTTCCCTTCCTTCCAGATCACTGAGATGTGTGCACCTAGCGTGTCTCTAGCGAATGTGCTTCCCTCCCCGATTGCGTTGAATACATTCAGGAGGCGGGGTCCTAGTATTGGGAGTAAGGTTCTGTAATACTGTAGCGTATACCCATCTGGACCTGGTGCTTTCCCTGGTTTCATTTGTTTAGTCGCTAATTGTAGTTCTGGTAGGGTGATGGGGGCTTCTAGTTCAGTCTGGGCTTCTGGCGAGAGGGTCGGGAGTCGGGCCGATGCTACATATTCGTCTAGTTCCTGCTGCGATGTCGTCGCTGGCGGGAGGTTATACAGTGAGTTATAAAAGGACTTGAATTCCTGGGATATGTGTTTGGGCAGGGTTACTCTGTTTCCATCTGTCTTAGTAATATGTGGAATGTATGTGGACAGTTTAAGATCTCTTACTGATTGGGCTAGGAGTCTCCCACATTTATCTCCAGATTCGTAGGTAGTTTTGCGACAGATCTGTATTGCTGCCTTGGCTCTGTAGTGTAATATGTCGTTTATCTGTCTCCTAGTTGTCTCTAGTTCAGTTGTCGACGTTCGGGAAGGGGCATGTTTGTGTCTGGCTTCCAACAGTTTAAGGTCCTGTAATAGTAGGGTGAGTTTCTGCGTTCGCTCTTTTTTAATTCGGGCTCCATGTTTGATAAGAATACCCCTGATTACCGTCTTGTGGGCCTCCCACAGCGTCCCCGGTTCGCATTCTGGTTTGTCATTTTCAAGGAAGTAAAAATTAAGTTCCCTGGTAACTTCAGCTAGGACCTCTGGTGTCTGCAGGAGGCTCTCATTTAGTCTCCAGAACCTCTGTCTGGTGGAGGGGGAGTTCGTCAATTTGTACACTAGGGATATGGGTGCATGGTCCGACCATGTCCTGTTCCCTATGTCTGTGTGTTCTACTGCTTCCAGTTGGTCGTGTGGGATCATGAGGTAGTCTATCCTCGTGTATGTCTGGTGTAGCGGGGAGTAGTATGTGTAGTCTCGGTCACCCGAGTGTTGTAAGCGCCAGACGTCAATCAGTCGCATTTTGTGTAGAGTTTTAGACATGCGTTTAAGTTGGGCAATGGGGACCGATGTCTTCCCTGTCGAGGTGTCTGTCGAGGGGGTCAGGGGGGCGTTAAAATCGCCACCTAGAATAAGTTTCCCTTCTGTGAATTTCTGTAGGTGTTCTAGAGTTTCTTCCAGGAATTTGGCTTGGCTTTCATTGGGGGCATATATTGCTGCTATAGTTAGTAGGGTAGTCCCAATCAGGCCCTTAATAAACGCAAACCGTCCCTGGGGGTCAAGTTGGCATCCCTTGCTTTGCCACGGTATTTTGCTTGACAGAAGTATGGTAACCCCTTTAGATTTCGTGTTTGGATTAGTGGAGTGGTATGCAACTGGGTAGTGTTTGTTCTTGAGGTACGGCAGTTTAGTGTCTTTGAAGTGTGTCTCCTGTAGCAAGGCTACATCTACGTGGGATCTTCTAAGGTCGTTCAATAGCATGCGTCTCTTTTCTGGCGTATTTAACCCTCTAACGTTGAGAGACATCACTTTTATATTTTGTGCTGTCATCGTGTCGGTAGTCGTGTTTGTATGGCCAAGACGGTGGTGTATTTCGGAGGGGGGTAGGGAGGGGGTGGGGATGGGATGGTAGTGGGTCAGAAAAGAGAAGGTGTGTGAATAAGTGTAGATAGAGGGATGAAAGAGAGAGAGCTCTTGGTAGTCAGCTACCAAGGTGGGGCTAGGTCTAATACCTAGTCCCTAAGATAACTCTTAGTATGCGCGTTTGTCAGCCGGGGAGTTATTCACGTCCCCGGTCGAGGCCCGCTGTCCTATGCGGAGGAGTGGTAGGTCGAGGCTCAATACGTTGAGTCCTCCGCCGTCCCCCCCTCCCGGCCTGATGATAACATATATCTATGCACTTTAGTAATACCAAATAAAATGTAAAGTATAACTTAACTTCAACATGGGCGTTCTGCACTCCCTCCGAACTAGTTCGTGTAGCAGCTTAACTTCTTTCGCTTTTGGGGGTTTAACTAAACTGCAACCCCGTTTCCTTCCCAGTGGAGCCAGCCCTCGTGTCCCTAAAGTCCCTCTGGTGCCGTTAGGTGACCCCCTAATTATGTCTCCGTACCTGTTCTCATCTGTCCCTCCCACTGAAACCGCCCTGATTACTTTAGGTGTCTCCCCTGGGGCTTTTATTGCGTAATGTCGCCCGTTACATCCCCCTCCTTAATACTCCGAGGGTCCCCTTTTTAGGTCTCCCCAATCGTCACGTGTTTTCTCTGTTTTTAGATTGTCAGGTTACGCCATTTGTCTTCTTGCTGTCTAGACATTGATTATTTCTAAGCATACTCCCTGGCCTGTTGTATCCTCCCTCTAGTCTCCTTTGTCTCACAGATCCCATAACCCACATCATTAGACGGTACAATTCTAATTTATTACCATACGTTGCATTACTCCTCTTCCGCCTGCTGCTGTGCTACAGATTTCATGGTTAACCTGATCTGTGGATAACCAGGTTTCCTTCACATGGGTTACAAGGAAGAGGGACTGTTAAGGAGAGAGGTCACATGTTTATCCTAAACTCAAACATAATACCTCTATGCCCCCTAGTGGGTGCATCTGGGATGTCCATTTCTGGTACCGTGTGGGTAGCATTGGGGTTCTTCTTTCCTCATCCCCTCAGTATGTCTTCCTGCCGGCACTATTGGTCAGAGACAACTATGTCCCGGACTGCTCTCAGTTCCCCCCCCCCCCCCCGCCATCCGGCTCACAGAAGGGATTAAAATAGCCAGTATTCCGGTCCAATGGGTAAACCACGGGGAAGGGGCGAAGCCGATGGGGGGGGGGGGGGAATGCGGTGTGGCGGGTTGCAATGTATACTGCGTCTTCTCAGGCAGCCCGACCGCCCCCCCTCGCACCCCTGCACCCCTTGTTAAGTCCTGACGTGGGCAACTCGCTTCTCTTTATTTCCTAGGTGGCCTGCCGGTGTTCTAGGTACATACTCTCCTTCACAGTACAGGGGGGGGGGGCTACAAGTGGGGAGAGCTTCTGGTGTGTGTCTGCTCTAGTGGAGTTTAGCTCCAGGGTGGGCTCCAGGGGCCTATGTCAGTGAGGGAAGGGGACATAGATGCCGGTCTCCGGGTCTCAAACAACTGTAACTTGGAACAATCAACTAAGGAATCATGGTGAAGTGCCGTGGTTCAGTACAGTACCTTAAGCTTCTCTTGCAGGGTCAGGTGATGCTTCTCTCTGCCTGCGGCGGCTGACTTGTCGTCTCGATGGGAACTCTTCTCTCTGCCTGGAGGATGTCGGTCTTCCTTGTGTTGCCGGGAGGAAGGCTAGCCAGTTCGGGATGTCGATCGGCTCTGCCCCCATGAAGGTAAACAGCTCCGGTAAGGCTTCCGGCTTGCGTAGGGTGAAGAATCGTTGCTCTCTGCGGAAGGTAACCGAGAGTGGATATCCCCACCTGTATGTGCATTGTCTTCTGCGGGCCAGCTCCAGCAAGGGCTTCAGTATGGCTCTCCTCTGCAGTGTGGATCTCGACAGGTCTGGCAGAATCCTGATCTCTGCTCCATCAAATTCCAGGGTGCCCACTTCCCACGCTTTCCTTAGCACCTGTTCTTTGATCCTGTACTGGTGCAGCCTGCATATCACATCGCGGGGTCTCAGTGGATCTGTTGGTTTGGGCCCTAGAGCCCTGTGGATCCTGTCAAATTCCACCCTGGCTGGGAGGTCCATTCCCTCCATAGTCCGGAAGACAGCCACCACCGTGTCCGCCAAATCCTCTGGTCCTGTGGCCTCCGGAAGGCCCCGGATCCGCAGGTTGTTCCTGCGGCTCCGGTCCTCCATTTCTTCCATGCGGAGCTGTTGTTCCGTCAGGGCCTCCGCTTGTTCTGTGTGGGATCGTTCTACCGCCGTGACCCGCCGTTCCATCGCAGCTAGGGAGGTCTCTCCTGTCTCGAGTCTGGCCGTCAGGGAGGTAATGTCCTCTCTCACCGCTTTCATCTCTTGTCGGTGTGCTGCTTCCACCGTCCCTATGAGCGCCGCTATGTCCGCTTTGGTGGGCAGCGCTCGTAGGAGGGCCCGGAGTTCCGGGTCTACACCGCTCATCTGGTGGGGTGGCTGCGAGTATCCTCCGTCCTCTGTATGTAGGTCCGGTATAGAGAGTTCATATGGTCCGGTGGATTGCGATGCCGAGGCAGGGGACATGGAAGCATATGAGGCTCCGTCCTCCATCTCCTCTGCACGTGGCGCCGCCATCTTTAGTTCAGGGGAGCCGAGCTGGGATTTCAGAAAAAGTCTCCTGAGCTCACCCGATGATGGGGTTGGTGCTGTTGGTTTTGCGCCCTTGATGTTCTTTTTCGTATTGCGCTTCTTGGCTGAGTGCATATTGCTGGGAAAGTCAATATATTGGCCGGGATTCGTGGGAGACGGTCCGGAGCTCAGTGAGACACGTCTCTATCCAGCCATGTCCAGGCCACGCCCCGCTTTTTTTGTTTTTTAGCAGGTAACCAGCGGCGAGGAAGAAGACAGTGGTGGCGAGGAAGAAGACAGCGGAGGCAAGGAAGTTCTCTTTTAAGGCCATAACTATATATTTAATTTACTCTAAACTGATTCCAAAAGATCAAGTAACTAACAAAAAAGCCTATCAGGGCCAGGAGATATTCTATCTTCATGCCTCATAAATTATGTTACATATTTCCATTTTTGACACTGGAACATTTACATGTTAAATGTAATTACAATGTAATTGCGGAAGATGATGTTTGCTCGGTAGGGAGTCAAAGTGTAATTGTTTTACACTGAGCATAATAAAAAATAATATTCCTCCAATTATCTTTACAGATCTGAGTTTAAATATTCTCACTGTATGTACAATGTAATTGTGCAAAAATAAATAAATAAATATGGGTTACTTATTTAAAGCGGTGTTCCAGCTGCAATTTTTTTTAAAAGTCAGCAGCTACAAACACTGTAGCTGCTGATTTTAATAAGGACACTTACCTGTCCAGCGACCCTGTGATGTCGTCCCCCAAAGGCCGTGCCGCCATCTTAACAAAGGGAAACAGGCAGTGGAGTCTTGCGACTTCACTGCCTGTTTCCTACTGCGCAAGCCGCGAGTCGCACGGCGCTTTGTGAATGGCCCTGTTGTTTTCTGGGACACACACGTGTCCCAGAAGACAACAGGGCAGCTCGCCAAAGAGGAGGAAGTGCCCAGAATAGGAAGAGGCAGATTATGAAGACTGCCTAGCAACAGGGGTTTCTGGTAAGTAAAAAACATTTTTTTTTTTGAGAATGTTAATGCAATTTTATTTTTTTAGGGTGGCCCTTCACTTTAATTTGGCTAATCTTTAGCAAACATACTTGAGCATTACATTTTCAATACCATATTTTGTGTGTGTCATCTCCAGGCCAATGCTTTTCCATTACATTTAACTGAGAAGGTGACAAACCTGTTTGTATTTGTTCAGTTCTATTTCTGACTTGAGAGAAAAAGGTTTGCTGATCTATTTGATGAAGTGTTGACAGCAGATTATTACAATCACCTATTTTCTATCTTGGAGAACAAATTTGCTTGATATCTGATATTGGTGGTTGACATGCAATCCAGAGCATTACAGGATAAACATCAGGTATTAAATTAAGAAGAAAAAAATTCTTGAATTTCACAGACAGCATGAGTTTGAAATTAAACAATATCTTATTTGGCTAAAATTTGTTAAAATAAAGTGCTGTGACTATGTGACAAGCTAAATGAGAAACTGCAATAAAACCTCTTATAATACATTGAGCGTGACATAAAATGATATAAATTTGAATCATTCTTAATTAAAAGTAAAATTGACAGATTCATAAACAGAGTTATCAAAACTAGAGGATGCTGATGGTATAAACATAAGGAATGCCATTCCAGGTCAGTCCACTCTTGCCTGCAAACACTGCTAGTTGCTGAAAACATTTTAACAGTGCAATGGACAAAAGCACTCCATCATTAAAGTAGAACTACAGGCAAACATTTTGGGTAAGGGGTCTTTACTGTTAGAATGGTAAGGATGTGAAACACCCTTCCATAGTTTGTGTGTCAATGGAGAGTTTGTATACATTATAAAAACTTTTAGATGTGTTTCTCAGTGAACACAATGTACAGGAATATGGAAAATGGTGTTGGACATAAACACACATGCAGGTTGAACTGGATCGACCAATGTCTTTTTTCAACCTTACCAACTATAAAACTATAAACTCACCAGTCTGAAGCTGTCCACCAATAGCTCTAAGATTGAGACCTGAGCGATCAGATGACAGCTGATCTCTCAGTTCTCGGTCCTCATTGAGCACCCCAGATTGCAAGGATAACTTGCCACAAATTTGTGGCAGTGTTGAATTGTAAGTCTGTTAGCTTGCTGCACATTTTCAATGGCAAGTTGTACACTTGCAGAGAACGTGAAGCACAAATTCTAGTTGACACTTTTCCAATTTGTAGAAAACTTTCGTGGCAAGTCTCTTGTAAGAGCAAAGTTGCAGTGGTGAGTCTACAGCAAGAGCTCTGCAGGTCTACAGCATGACAATTCAGCCACAGTGACCCCTGTGGTGGGATGACTATTGCACAAGATAACTGAACAAGAACTTACAGCAGACATGCAGAATGTTTGCAAAGAAAATTGATCTGGAGTCATGCAATGCAGACTTGCTGCAATTGTGCAACAAACTTGTGAAGCCTGGCAAGTCTAGCAATATCTTAGCAAGTCATTTTAAAACTTGCAGCACAACTGCTTGCTATCTGGGAAGCAGTGACTGCCAATCACTGCTCTCTTCTCTGCCACTCCAGCTCTCACTAGAGCACCAGGCTGTTGAGGGGTGGGCTGGCTGGCTCAGGCCCACAGCAGCATGCTGAGAGGGTGAGCCAGCTTCCGGTCAGGCATCTGCATGTATCCCGATAAGGTTGGGATCCTACCAGAGCCTGGACTGGCTCTGTGTGTCAGCTGACAGCAGGATTTACTGTATAGTCTTTTAAGACTATACAGTATATGGTTTGTGATTCCATTTGGGAGAGCTCTTGTTTATCAGTATATAATTTGAACCATAAAATGATTCAAATTCAAGTCTTCTAAATTTCAGGCTAGAATAGCATAGGCTTTGTTTCTAAAATGTCTGGATTTCTGCAGATGTGCATTGTTAATAACATAGGGTTAAATTAGTGTGGTGATTGAGTCTCAATGTCACAGACGTGGGTACATTTTCACTGAGAAAACAATAGTATGGGTGATTGCAGGAGCATACCTGAGCGATGAGAGGGAACATAGTAGGCTAGACAAATTAACTACTTTGGGAAACAAATCTCACAGAGACTCACAGGGCACCCTGGGAATCACTAGATACCAAATTACAGTAGAACCTGATTATTTTTACAATGTGAGGAGCCAACACATCAGTTATGTGGTTCCAGGATATTTCTTCAGGATCAAAGTTTTCCAGAAGAAATCTTTGAGTTGTGGATATGATGAATCTTGTATTCTTGAGATATACTGGCTGAGGGAGTAGCCAGAGATTAAAGACGAAAGAATATATTCCAGACCAGAGCAAGGAAACAAGCAAAGATTTAAAGTGGATGTAAACCCTCACATATACCCAGTGAAATGAACAGCCTCAGATTATACACAGAGATGAAACAAATCTCCCTACATAAGTTTTACTTGTATAACCGCTGTCTTTAGCTTTATATATCCTTTAGAAAGTGCACATTGTGTTACAGATTTTCTCTTCCTGTTCTAAACTGAGTGTGAAATCTGGGCACACAGCCAAGACAGCTGATTGGAGGAAAGGCACACACCCCCACTCCACATTGGCAAAGGAAGGAAGGAATGTGCTGAGCTGTGCTGTGAGAAGGCAAGCTTTCTGCTAATCTATTTATAGCAACCTCCCACAACACAAATTTCAGGCTGCTTTTATCTCCTGTGTGGAAGAATTCATCAAGCTGATAACAGAGATACAAGCAGGACAAAACCATGGGACTCAGTACTTTGGAGAGAGATAAGAAAACACTACAGATGTGCCCAGCTCAAATTTCATGAATCAGGTTTACATCCACTTTAACCACTTAAGGACCGGAAAGATTTGCCCCCTTAATGCATTTTTTGCAAGACGACCCAGCGTCATTTTAACTGACAATTGCGCAGCCGTGCGACGTTGTACCCAAACTAAATTTATTTCCTTTGTTCCCACAAATAGAGCTTTCTTTTGATTTGATCCCCTCTGCAATTTTTTTTTGTGCGATATAAACAAAAATTAGCAACAATTTTGAAAAAAAAAATATATTTTTACTTTTTGCTATAATAAATATCCCCCCCAAAAAAAACAAAACTAATTTCGTCATCAGTTTAGGCCAATATGTATTCTACATATTTTTGGTAAAAAAAAATGCAATAAGCATATATTGATTGGTTTGCGCAAAAGTTATAGCTTCTACAAAATAGGGGATATATTTATGTCATTTTTATTTTTTACTAGTAATAGTGGCGATCTGTGATTTTTCGCGGGACTGCGACATTGCAGCAGACAGATCGGACACTTTTGACACTTTTTTGGGACCAGTGACATTTATACAATGATCAGAGCTAAAAATAGCCACTAATTACTGGATAAATGTCAGTGGCAGGGACACGTACAATGATGGCAATTCGTGCAGCCGTGCCAACCTGCCGCAGTACAACTGCGGTGGCTGTCGGCAAGTAGGTAAGGTAAAAAACCTTGAGACTTTACAACCACTTTAAGATTCATCTTAAGTGAAACATTCATCTAAATTGGGAGGAACAATGCCTATTCAAGGAATTGAGATTCTTGTGGATGGTTCTTATTAGAAGAGTAGTGACTTTGCTTTTTCCATTGTAAGTTTTATTCCCTTAATCCCTAATGACTTTCTTTGCCAATAAAAAATAAATGGTGAGTTAAGCAGATTGAATATCATTTTGGGTAAATTTACACTGAGAGTTTCTGAATTATGAGACTATTAGCAAAACCAAGAATGCTTTCCGATTACAGTATTATTTAAGATTCTGGTAATGCAATGCAAGATTCAAGAAGATCTATTATAATGTTTTTGTTACCATTATGTTCCCTATGTGTCCAGCTATGAAGGATGATTTAAAAGTGCAGCTTGTCTTGGCTGTGAACACTTTCCACAGACAACCAGCAGCAAGAGGAATGCAGAGCTGGATACATCCCCCTTCTTCTGCATTGCTCTTGCTACTTCTTGTCTGTGGAAAGTGTTCACAGCTGAGACAAACTGCACTTCTGAATCAGTTGTCTGGGGGGGCAGGGGAGCAGGTTGGACCTCCATAACTATGTTTGAAAAACACTTAGCACCATGGGACAAAGTCTAACATGTTCCATAGTGGACAGAACTGTAAAGGTTGACTTGGATGGATCTGTGTCTTTGTTTAACCTTATAAAATATATAACTGTAACAAAACAATTATAATGAGATATATTTTTTAATGGTTCATGTAATAAAGTCTGAACTCATGAAGTCAACTTTTGTTATCTTGTAGGATGTATCTAGATTTATTAATTGTGCCTAAGCAGTACCCTGAAAGATTATCCTATTGTCCTAAAAATAAATTCCAGGTATAGATATTTTATAATTAGTTACATTGGCCCAGCTTGGACCAGTGCATGTATATACCATATTTGGGAGAAAATTTTGTTTAAGAGCTAGAGTACAGAAATCATAATTATAGCGCCACATCCCTTTAGAATAGAATAAATATTTAGAACAGAGGAGTGGGACTTTGCAAGCGCATGAACACCAATTTATACAAAAATATAAATTTATTAGAAAAATTTAACATAAACAATTAATACATTTGAAAAAAATATTTGTTAAAAAGAGTACATCTCTGAATACAGATTGGAATTTGCAGATATTGATATGTCTCAACATGTTTCGCCTTCAATAAGGCTTCCTCAGGAGAACTGACTAGTATCATACATGCTATATTCACTGTAATGAGAGAACAGAGATCAGACACAGAACAGAACACAAAAATCAAACAAAATGAATCAATATCAGAACAATGTGCAGCGGCCATAAATAATGACAAGTAGGCGGAGATTAAACTCCAAAGCTGACCTGTGTATTCAGGAGAGATAACCCGCAGTCCACCAAAAGTTGGATATATATGGGGTTCAATAATGATGCAACCACAGAGAGGGAGATATCAGACCAAGACGCTCACGTCTAGGTGTCCATCTATTGAATCAATACAGGAAAGGTTATTTAGATAACAATCTGGGTGGAGGTAAGAAAATACCCTCTCTGTGGTTGCATCATTTCCGGGTATTAACGCTGACTACTCACCCATATAAAGGAGTGTCAGCCAGCAGACATCACTGCCACCATCCAAATAGGATCTTCGTTTCACCAAGACTTAGATGCGGTAAGTCCCGATAACAACCCGTACGCTATATAGCTATCCCTCGCTCATGGCATTATTACTCTGTCCGTATTGGACAGGTAGCGCCCCCCCCCCAGTTAATCACTGTGTGTTCACACTAATGAACATTACTATTTGTACCTCTAGATTGGGCGCCCTGTATCCATTCGGGCCCCCACTCCACATAAACACCACGCCAGGGATCGGGACTCAGAGGCTGTTTTCAGCACATTACCGACTTCTATAGTACAACCTTGGCACTAGCAAATTGTGGCAATATCGTGGTGTTTCATGTCCACAGGTATGACCATAGCTCTCTTAATTAATTTTTTCATATACACACATACATCACCTTACCTTTAGTGTTTCACTCAACCAATCACACCCCACATTACCTTCACTTCTACTCCCCCAGCCCCACGTCACTTCCCTGCCCTTGGTTTCCCCTTCACTTCCCCTTTCCCCCCCCCCTTTTTTCCCCCACCACTCTTTCTTCCCCCCCCCTTTTTTCTTCTTTCTCCCCCTCCATGCTTTCCCCTTCCCCTGCCCCACCTTCCCCTCTGTTTTTCACTTTCTCCCCTCTTCCCCCCTCTTTCCCTCCCTCTTTCCCTCCCTCCCCCTTGTCCCCCTTCCTCCCTGACGTCTTCCCTCTTCCTTTTTCCCCTTCCCCTCCCCCTCCCCTCCCCCTCCCCCTTCTTTCCGTTTTCCCTTTTCCCCTTTCCCCTCCTCCTCCCCCCCCTTCCTCCTTCTTTTCATTCCCAAAATCCCCCCCCCTCCCTCCCCCCTCCTCTCACCCCTTCCCTCACCCCTCCCCTCCCCACTGTACAAAAACCCTTTTTCTTCCACTTCACCACTCACATAGTCTCACGCACTCACAGTTTCTCTTTCATGCACAGTGCTTCTAGTTCCTCTTCCTTTTTCTTTTTGCCGTGTTTGTTGCCGTTTATTTTGAAGTCCTCTTTTTCAGTATCCCCACACATTGCATATTTCAGATGCTCTGGTCATCCAACATGGCACACGCAACCACAAACTATAATTATAAATCGAGGCTCAAACCAACAAAGGTTTTTCTGGGCCGCTACATATACCCCTTATACTAACTCCTAGTATAACCTTTTAGGTGGTACCTACGTATCCTGTGCTCCCCTCCAGGTTGTGTCCTCTCCCTTCCAGACACCACTGCCTCGGCAGTGGGAGAAGAAGGAGAGGAACCCCTTAACGTGTGACTTCTCGCAAGGCTCGTTGACGCCCGGGGGCCCTGGCGACTTTTCAGCGGATTCTATTCTGGCCTCCTGAATGTGGTTGCATTATTATTGAACCCCATATATATCCAACTTTTGGTGGACTGCGGGTTATCTCTCCTGAATGGAGAGCCAATGGCTGCACTGCTTTCAATCCATCCACTCTAGCCAATCAACGGCCAGGGTGAGCGGCGAAGAGGATGTCGGGGGCAAGTGCGAGACTTTCGAGGGGTCAGGTAAGTAAAAAGTGGGGCTGGGGGGGCGGTATTGTCAGATGTTTTTTCACCTTAAAGCGGGATTCCACCCTAAAGTGGAACTCCCGCTTTTCGGAACCCTCCCCCCCTCCGGTGTCACATTTGGCACCTTTCAGGGGGGAGGGGGGTGCAGATACCTGTCTAAGACATGTATCTGCACCCACTTCCGGCATAAACTTCAACGGGAGTTTACGCAAGTTCCTGTCCCAGCGCGCTGTCTGCCGGGACACACACGTGTCCCGGCAGACAGCGCTGAAGATTCTCATTGCGCCGCGCGACTCGCGCATGCGCAGTAGGGAATCGGGAAGTGAAGCCACTTCCTGATTCCCTTACCGAGAATGGCGCCGGCTACAGCAGAGAGCCGAGCGATCGATCGGCCTCTGCTGCCGACACCGCTGGACCCTGGAACAGGTAAGTGTCCGTTTTTTAAAAGTCAGCAGCTGCAGTATTTGTAGCTGCTGGCTTTTAAAAATAAAATTTTCAGTACAGTCCCGCTTTAATGCATAGAATGCATTAAGGTGAAAAAACTTTTAACTTTACAACCCCTTTAAGAAGCACGGAATCATCCATCTATTATTCAAGTCACAGCACTGGATACTGTTCCACTAGCACCTTTTTTCACTGGGGACTGCTTTATTAATTGTATTAAGTGTTACCAGTGTATCACCTATATCTATTACCTTTTTTTATTTTTTTTTGCATTTTTAGCGTGGTATATTTTTTATTATAGCACTCTCGCCTAGCAGTAAAAAGGGTTGCTGGTTCGAATACCAACCACGACACTACCTGCCTGGAGTTTGCATATTCTCCCTGTGTGGGTTTCCTCCCGCATTCCAAAGACACGCAGGTAGATTAATTGGCTTCTGTCCAAAATTGGTCCTTGTATATGAATGTGAGTTGGGGACCTTGGTTTGTGGGCACCTTGAGGGTAAGGACCGATGTGAGTGTGTGATGTATGTGTGGAGCGCTGGGTAAATTGACGGCACTATATGGGTACCTTTTATATAAATAATAATATACTGAGCATCTTAATGAGACACAATGTACAGGGATAGGGAGAATTGTAGATACTCACTCAGGATGGACTGATGTCTTTATTCAACCTTACTAACTATGAAACTATGTAACTTCAATGGATCATATTCACCAACATTTTGTAGGTTTGCATAGTATTTGTGAATTGCAATGTGATATGTTTAGGAACAAGGTAGGTGGGTGACATTACTGCTGGAATGCCTACTTCCACACGCTTTCTGCTAAACATGCTAACAAAAAGTAAGTCATATAATTTTTCTTTTAATCAATTCTTAATTGCTTTCTGCAACTATAGATGTTCAAACTCTTGAAATTTGGTCACATCATGTCTCAGTTTGTCTTAGGCCCATAGATTGCGAATGGACCTTATGTTTATGGGGGTTAAACGTGTAGGCAACCAACAGGGGCGGACTGACAACTGATGGGGCCCCCGGGCAATAGAAGATCATGGGGCCCTCTGCGTCCCAAGCCACACCTGCACAGGGGGACATTGGGGGGAGCACACAGGGAGACACTGTGGAGGGGGGAGAGGGCACACAGGGGGACACTGGGGGAGGGAGAGGGCACACAGGGGGACACTGAGGGGGGCACCCAGGGAGACCCTGGGAGGGGGAGAGGGCACAGGGGGGACACTGTGGAGGGGGGAATACAGGGGGACAATGCGGGGGGGGAGCATACAGGGGGACACTGGGGGGAGCGCACAGGGAAACCCTGGGAAGGAGAGAGGGCACAGGGGGACACCGGGGAGGGGAGACGCACACAGGGAGACCCTGGGAGGGGGAGAGGGCACAGGGGGGCACCGGGGAGGGGGGGGGAGCACACGAGGGACACTGTGGTGGTGGAGAGCACACAGGGGGACACTGGAGGGGGCGCACACAGGGGGACACTGGAGGGGGCACTGGGGGGGAAACACACAGGGGAACACTGGGGGGAAGCACACAGGGGAACACTAGGGGGAGAGCACACAGGGGAACACTGGGGGGGGGGGGAAACACACAGGGGAACACTGGGGGGAGCACACAGGGGGACATTGTGGGGGGAGAGCATACAGGGGGGACAGAGTGGGGGGGACACTGTGGGGGGAGAGCATACAGGGGGGACAGTGTGGGGGGAGAGCATACAGGGGGGACAGTGTGGGGGGAGAGCATACAGGGGGGACAGTGTGGGGGGAGAGCATACAGGGGGGACACTGTGGGGGGAGAGCATACAGGGGGGACAGTGTGGGGGGAGAGCATACAGGGGGGACAGTTTGGGGAGGGGGGAGAGCATACTGAAGTGTGGCCCGGGCCCCATACCTCTGTACTGCCCCCTCCCTCCGATGGCGACCCTCCAGTAAAAACAAAATTTCACTCACCCGATGCCTGTAATAGTACCGCTAACGGCGCCCTGCTCCGCGCCGGCCCCTCCTCTCTTCTCGTTCGTCCTAGACTCCTAGGTGATACAGTGCAAGGCTTGCACTGTATCACCTAGGAGTCTAGGATGGACGAGAAGAGAGGAGGGGCCGGCGGGAAGCAGCGCGCCGTTAGCGGTAATATTGCAATGCAGGCATCGGGTGAGCGAAACACCTCCGGCGGGGAACAGTGCGCCGTTAGCGGTATTATTACAGCCGCTTCAAGGGGCCTCTCGTTGGGCCGTGCACGGGCCCCTAATGGAATCACTGATCGGTCAGTCCGCCCCTGGCAACCAATGTATATGTATGAGAATGCAGTAGCTGCATGGTCACAGCCACTTGACTTGTTCTAATTTGACAAGTGTGTGGGTGCAGGTGAGCAGCCCCTAAACACAAATACTGTGAACCCACACACCTGTCAAAATAGGATGGGCGGCTGTGTCCACACAGCCAATGCATCCCCATACATATACATAGGCTGCCTTTACACAGCAACTGACGGTTCACGTTGCATAAACAAATGGCCCATTCATGGTCTATGGGCCATGTGAATAGGGCCTTCAACTTTACTGGCAAAAAAATCCTAAAATGGCATGTTTAAAATTAGGGGTTGACCAATATCGTTTTTTCAGGGCCGATACGATACCGATTTTTTTTGCCACATTTCAAGCTGATATCCGATATCAGGTGCCGATATTTTGTGCATTTAAAGTTTTTATTTTTATACTGTCCTTTTAATTTGTTTTTAATATCATTTTTATTGCTGTCACAAGTAATGTAAGATCTTTGTGACAGTAATAGGCAGTGACAGGTACTCTTTATGGAGGGATCTGGGGTCTATAAGACCCCAAATCCCTCCTCTGCACTTAAAAGTAGTCAAAACAACAACTTCAAGTAATATCGGTACGTTTCTGGCTGATACCGATACTGTAAAACCTTGGATTGCGAGCATAATTCGATCCAGAAACATGCTTGTAATTCAAAGCACTTGTATATCAAAGCAAATTTCCCCATAAGAAATAATGGAAACTCAGATGGTTCGTTCCACAACCATTTATTCATAGGTCAGTTTATAGTCCAGGGCTTGACCAATTCGCTTAGAATCTAGGAGCCAGCTAAAAAAGTTAGGAGCCAGTTTTTTTTTTTTTAACGACCGACAAAGCTTTATTTTCAATATAAAAATTAACCAATCTTAAATTTACACAAAGATGACTAGAACAAATGTGACTGCTTTTATTTCCTGCCATGCAGGGACACAAGACCGCCATATCCCCGCTAAAAACTGACAGGCGAACCTGATCAGACAGCCCATGTGAAAGGGGCCAAGCAAGGAGATGACAAACAATATATTCATTTTAATTAACTGCTTCCTTCCCACAGGACGACTATATACGTCCTGTATTTGAAGAGAAATACTGTTGTTATGGTAGCAGCTAGCTACCATAACCCCGGTATCTTCTTCAAGAGCCGGCGGATCTCTTTCAGATAAAAGTGGTCTCTGTGGCGGATTCACCGCGTGATCACTTTTATCAGCGGTGGGAGAGGCCCCTCACCGCTTACCATGGCCGTCGGTAACGGCGGAGGCGATCCGGACATGTCCCATTTTTTAAATGTCACCTATGGAGATTTTAAAGGGTAAAAGTTTATCGCCATTCCACGAGTGGCGCAATTTTAAAGCGTGACATGTGGGGTATCAATTTACTCTGCATAACATTATCTTTCACAATATAAAAAAAAATTGGGCTAACTTTACTGTTGACTTATTTTTTAATTAAAAAAAGTTTTTTTTACCAAAAAAGTGCGCTTGTTAGTCCGCTGCGTAAATACGGTGTGACAGAAAGCATTGCAACGACTGCCATTTTATTCTCTAGGGTGTTAGAATAAAAAATATATATATAATGTTTGGGGGTTCTAAGTAAAGGGAAGAAGATGGGCAGGCAGTGAAAACAGGCAGGAAAAGCTCTATTAGCATTGGTGGTTGTCTTGTCATACCAACGGCCACCACAAGAGGGCGCCATATTCCAGAAGGAACCATAGGACTACAGAAGGCCGCAAAGCCGTGGCCTCAATTACCGGCCGGCCCAACGCGATAGCAATGGGGGGGTGTCGCACGTAGACAGGATACCCCAGCTGTGCTGCCCCAGGCACCAGGTCGCTAATTCTAGTTGCAAATGCGACCTGGCGTCCGGGGTTTATCGAGCCCTGTTATAGTCCATATAAAAAGATTATAGCAATGTGGCCAGATTGTGTAACCATAAAATGTCCATCCACAAATGGAAGCCTCCACCAGGGGATTAGAAGCAAAATCCAGCAGGAGCTACAGAGTATAAAAAAAAAGAGAGGCGCTTCTAAGTGTACCAATATGTTGCTAAATGTTGTACCTTCATTAAATGTAACCATATTGCTACACTAATGCCCCGTACACACGGTCGGATTTTCCGACGGAAAATTTCCTATTGGACCATGTTGTCGGAAATTCCGACCGTGTGTGGGCTCCATTGGACTCGAAAAAGTTTGATATCCTGCTCTCAAATTTTCCGACAACAATGTCCTGTCGGACTTTTTCCGATCGTGTGTAGCGAATTCCGACGGACAAAGTGCCACGCATGCTCAGATCACATTACAAGACCAAAGCTATTGGCTACTAGCCTCTACGTAGTCCCGTCGTACGCAACGAACGTCACCACGTTCAGGATGATCGGATTTTCCGACAACTTTGTCCGACCGTGTGTATGCAACACCAGTGTCGGACAAAATCCGTCGGAAAAAATCCGACGGATTTTGTGGTCGGAATTTCCGACCGTGTGTACGGGGCATTAGAGGCACCTCTCTTCTCTTTTATACTAAGTTGTAACATGAAGCTACTTGTATATCAAGACATTGCTTGTATATCAAGTCAAAATGTATTTAAAAATGTTGCTTGTCTTGCAAAACGCTCTCAAACCAGGGTTTTACTGTACTTTGAAATTCAAATCGGTCGACCCCTAAGTCTAAATAAGTTGTTAGATATTGTTAAATACCCCTGTGAGATCACCTGATTTCTGAGTAGGTGTTTCTTAGTAAATACCATCTAGGAACACAACAACTCTTGGACATGACAATGTTTATTCAGGAGGCAGGGGCGATGCTGGGTGGGTGCTTGGGGTTTCTTCCAGCACCCCCACAAAAGCATAGTCAGAATTGAGCATCCACGGCATGGTCTTCAAATATTTGTAATTGCCTGGATGCAAACAACCCTAGTGACTTAGTAACTTGTTTCTGTTTGAGGAGGGTTACAGAAGCTCCTGGCCACTGTTTCTGATGCTTTGCTTGTATTTTCGGCCACTAGTGGCCTTCCAGGGCTGATCACACTGGTAGACTGATTTAATAGAGATGAGCTGCAAGAGTATCTGGGTGGGCTGCAAGTGAGGGAACAGCAGGACAGAGAGGGGTGGAGGGAAGTTGGCTGCTCATTACCAGAATAATTATGTATGTATTTATCTGATAGTATGTTGTGTGAATGTATTTGTGAATGTATATGTGTATTTGAGTGTCATTATATATCTCAGTTTGTGTATATAGTATATATATAGTATATATATATATAGTATATCGTATAGTATATAGAGTGTGTAATTATGTATGTGTGCATGTGTAAACTGACCATATGTATATACTGTATATCTAAGTGTGTGTGTGTGTGTGTGTGTGTGTGTCTGTACATGCATGTATCTGAGTGTGTATGTATATAACTGAGTATACGTACAGTTGTGCTCATAAGTTTACATACCCTGGCAGAATTTATGATTTCTTGGCCATTTCTCAGAGTCAGATTTCATCATATTAATAACACAAAAACTTTTCTTTCACTAATGGTTAGTGTTTTGCTGAAGCCATTTATTATCAATCAACTGTGTTTACTCTTTTTAAATCATAATAACAGAAACTACCCAAATGACCCTGTTGAAAAGTTTACATTCCCCAGTTCTTAATACCGTGTATTGCCCCCTTTAAAAACAATGACAGCTTGTAAGCGGGATACTTTATGGCATTTGCGTAGTAATGGCTTTCTTCTGGCGACTCGACCATGCAGCCCATCTTTCTTCAAGTGCCTCCTTATTGTGCATCTTGAAACACCACACCACATGTTTTCAGAGTCCTTTATTTCACCTGAAGTTATATGTGGATTTTTCTTTGCATCCCAAACAATTTTCCTGGCAGTTGTGGCTGAAATTTTAGTTGGTCTACCTGACCATGGTTTGATTTTAACAGAACCCCTCATTTTCCATTTTTTCTTGATTAGAGTTTGAACATGCTGATTGGCATTCTCATTTCCTTGAATATCTTTTTATATCTCTTTCCTGTTTTATACAGTTCAACTACATTTTCCCACAGATCCTTTGACAAATCTTTTGCTTTCCCCATGACTCAGAATCCAGAAACCTCAGTGCAGCACTGGATGAAAAATGCAAGGGTCTGTCAGGAGTCCAGAAACTGATTGACCTCTTATACACACACACTAATTACAAGCAAACAGATGAGCACTGCAGGAACAGTTAAAGGGCAAACATTTATATACCTATTACAGGACAAATGTATTGAGCAATGATGCTCTGTTGGACCCGGTAATCTCAAACCATGCAGAGATTATTACTAATGTTAATATAAAAGAACATCTGGGTAGCAGTGACCATGACCGGTTTTCATTTAATATTAACCGTAAGCAACAAATATATACGGGAAAGATAAAAACACTTAACTTTAAGATAGAAAATTTTCCAAGGATGAGGGTCGCTCTCCAAGACTTGGACTGGGAGGGAATATTTGCATTGATAAGCACAGAACAGAAATGGGAATTCTTTAAAAAGACTGTTTGTGAACTCACTGCAAAGTATATTCCCATGGGCAATAAGTTTAAAAGGCTAAAAATAAAACTTTTGTGGCTCACGGCCAAAATTGAAAAGATATAAACAATAGGAAAAGAGCTTTTAAAAAACATGAAAACAAAGGAACACTATTATCGTTTAAATGTTACAAAGAATATAACAGAATATGTAAAAAGGAAATCAAGGACGCAAAAATTCAAAACAAACGACATATTGCAAAAGAAAGTAGGGTAAAACCCCAAAAATTCTTCTAGTATATTAATAGTAAAAAGGTCAGGTCTGAGAATGTAGGCCTTTTACAATATAATCTAGAGTGGGTGACTGGGGACAAAGAGAAGGCAAATTTATTAAATACTTTATCCAGTTCTGTGTATACAAAGGAGCATGGGAGAGCTCATGTCCATAATGGGGATGATATTGACACCCCCAAATGATCCACAATAGCTCAAAAGTGATATGGTCCAGAAATATTTAGACAGAATAAAGGTGGATAAAGCACCTGGACCAGATGGCATCCACCCACGGATCCTAAAAGAATTGGGCGCTGCCATTTCAAAGCCATTGTATCAAATTTTTAGGGAATCATTAATGACTGGAATAGTACCACTGGACTAGTGTAGGGCCAATGTGGTGCCTATATTTAAAAAGGGAACAAAGTCTTTACCAAGTAACTATAGATATGTATGTTTATCTTCTATAGTTGGGAAGATACTGGAGAGTTTAATAATAGATCACATAGATGAGTTCCTGCTGGAAAAAAATATTTTAAGCAACAGACAGCATGGCAATAGGGTAAAATAATCCTGCGCCAGCACACCGAAACTAACTAGAGGGATGCTGCGCACACTAAAAGGAAATGTCTGAACCCAAGTGGAATAAAAAGGAAGGGGTAGTGGCGCGCAAAATTACACTAAGTATTTAAAAGACAAAAGACGGCAGATCATAGACATAAATAGCCAGTTAAAATTCCGGGTACATAATATGGCATATAATAAAACAAGCAAAAGTGCATAAAGTGATGTGATAAAAACAAATCATGTGATAAAAGCAATCCTGGTTAAAAATGCATCATAAAGGTCGCATGATGTGACTGAATAAATAACAGTGCATCCAAATGTGTGTATAAAAAGACAGTGATGTGATATATAAAAGGACGTTATGGAAATCCTTAAACGCATGTAGTGTGCATCCAAGAATGTGAAAGAGGGAGTGATCCAAACGGATAAAAACAATATATCATATAAGTGATATAGGGAATAATATAAAGTGCAAAAGAGCAGAGGAGACCATGAGATCTCATGTGAATTAGTATCCAGATTAGTAGCAAATCCGTGCCAACTAAATCATAATAACAAACTGGAGTGAAAGAAATAGTGAATAGCGATTAATAAATCGCAGAGTATAAAAGTCCAAGTAGAGAGTCCATATATGGCATAAATGCAGGGTGACTTTGATATCTTCTATCCAGCAGGGGGCGAGCTATCAGTGCTGAGGTATCCAGTGGTGATCAGGGATAATCTATAAGTCCTGTGTAGTGATCCGTGTGTTTCTCTTGTGAAATCCTAATAGGGATATGGGTGGCCCCTTACCTTACAGCTGTAAGGTTACAGCAATGTAATCTGGGTCTTTGTGGTCATAAGAGACCGTCCTCCCTGGGGTGTCTTTCTGTTTTTTTCAATGTCTTTCCCAGGTGGTTCCCTTCAGCTTTCCTCCTTATCCAGGCAGGGGCAGGTAGGGGGGGGGGGGGGGGTTGTTGGGGGGTTTTCACCTCAATGTGCACATGTAATAAGATAGCCTCATAGTGTAGTATGTAAATGGTAAACGGGTATTTATTGCAATCAAAACAGTAAAACAGATAAAAATGGGTACTCACATTCAAGCAGTGACTGCAAATACAGGGTAAAAACGAGCCTCGAGCTCGGTGGCGTCACTTCCGGTAGGTCACGTGTCCCGACGCGTGTTCGTCACTTGTCACGTGACTTCATCAGGGGTGATGAAGTCACCCTGTATTTGCACTCACTGCTTGAATGTGAGTACCCATTTTTATCTGTTTTACTGTTTTGATTGCAATAAATACCCGTTTACCATTTACATACTACACTATGAGGCTATCTTATTACATGTGCACATTGAGGTGAAAACCCCGCAACAACCCCCCCCCCCCCTACCTGCCCCTGCCTGGATAAGGAGGAAAGCTGAAGGGAACCACCTGGGAAAGACATTGAAAAAAACAGAAAGACACCCCAGGGAGGACGGTCTCTTATGACCACAAAGACCCAGATTACATTGCTGTAACCTTACAGCTGTAAGGTAAGGGGCCATCCATATCCCTATTAGGATTTCACAAGAGAAACACACGGATCACTGCACAGGACTTATAGATTATCCCTGATCACCACTGGATACCTCAGCACTGATAGCTCGCCCCCTGCTGGATAGAAGATATCAAAGTCACCCTGCATTTATGCCATATATGGACTCTCTACTTGGACTTTTATACTCTGCGATTTATTAATCGCTATTCACTATTTCTTTCACTCCAGTTTGTTATTATGATTTAGTTGGCACGGATTTGCTACTAATCTGGATACTAATTCACATGAGATCTCATGGTCTCCTCTGCTCTTTTGCACTTTATATTATTCCCTATATCACTTATATGATATATTGTTTTTATCCGTTTGGATCACTCCCTCTTTCACATTCTTGGATGCACACTACATGCGTTTAAGGATTTCCATCACGTCCTTTTATATATCACATCACTGTCTTTTTATACACACATTTGGATGCACTGTTATTTATTCAGTCACATCATGCGACCTTTATGATGCATTTTTAACCAGGATTTCTTTTATCACATGATTTGTTTTTATCACATCACTTTATGCACTTTTGCTTGTTTTATTATATGCCATATTATGTACCCGGAATTTTAACTGGCTATTTATGTCTATGATCTGCCATCTTTTGTCTTTTAAATACTTAGTGTAATTTTGCGCGCCACTACCCCTTCCTTTTTATAACAGACAGCATGGGTTCATGAAAGACAGAAGTTGTCAAACAAATCTGATTTCTTTTTATGAGCAGGCAAGCAAAACCTTGGACAGAGGGGTTGCTGTGGATGTGGTATACTTGGATTTTGCAAAAGCGTTCGATACAGTTCCCCACACACGTCTCATGTGTAAGGTAAAGTCTATAGGCTTGGAAATATCAGTTTGTAAATGGATAGAAAACTGGCTAAAAAAAGATTTCAGAGAGTAGCGGTTAATGAGTCATACTCTGAATGGTCTAATGTTATCAGTGGTGTACCCCAAGGTTCAGTGTTGGGACCCTTACTTTTTAATATCTTTATAAATGATATTGGGTCTGGGATTAAAAGTACCATTTCAGTTTTTGCAGATGACACCAAACTATGCAGTTAAATAACGTCCTTATGGGATGTCTCCAACTTACAAGCCAACCTCAATGCACTGTTTAATTGGGCGACTATGTGGCAGATAAGGTTTAGTGTAGATAAATGTAAAGTTATGCACTTGGGGGCTAAGAAAAATGCATGCATCATACATACTAGGGGGAGTACAACTGGGGGAATCCCTAATGGAGAAGGATCTGGGGGTTTTGGTAGATCATAAGCTCAATAATAGCATGCAATTCCAAGCTGTGGTTTCCAAAGGGGGCAAAAACCTTTCTTGTATTAAGAGAGGTATGGACTCCAGAGAGCGAGATATAATTTTGCCCCTGTACAAATCATTAGTAAGACCTCATTTGGAATATTCAGTTCGGTTTTGGGCACCAGTTCACAAAAAGGATATCAGGGAACTGGAGAAAGTGCAGAGAAGGGCAACCAAACTGATAAGGGGCATAGAGGAACTCAGCTATGAGGGTAGATTAGAGGAACTGAATTTATTCTCTCTTGAGAATGCTAAGTCTGCCTTTGAAATTAAAGACACCCACGATCCAGTAGCATTATTTGCAAGTACGGGTTTACTTGAGAATAATAATGATACATACGGATAACAAATACAGCGTACGCCGGACCAACAGCTTAATAGGGTGTGGTCCCGATACAAATATAACTTCAGCTTTTATACAGAAATTGCAGAATGTTTGTCTATGTATGTTATGATACCAAAGCACAAGTCATTCTTAACAAATTCATTTTACATTACATGTGGTCATCTTGACCTCTAGATTATATTGTCAAACTTCATCAATCTTATAGTTACACAAGAGGGGTCGTCCAAATGGGACTTTTTGTTATGATAGCTCTTTCCCAGAAAAGGGCAAAATACAGCCAAACTAGTCCAGACATCACTTGGCAGCACATTTCAATTCAACATTGCTTAATACCTAAGAGGTTTACAACATATTACTAAACTATATTTTTTAGAAGCAAACAGTGCAATATAAGGCGGAACTCTGCAGGAGTCTTCCAGAAGCTTTATAATTCTAGACTCCAGATATTCTGTATCTTAACAAGAAGAGGAGATTAAGGGGGGATATGATCAACATGTACAAATATATATAAGGGGTCCATAATTTGAACTTGGTGTTGAGTTACTCACTTTACGGTCAAAACAGAGGACAAGGCAGCACTCTTTACGCCTAGAGGAAAAGAAATTTCATCTCAAAATATGGAAAGGTTTCTTGACAGTAAGAGCTGTGAAAATGTGGAATATACTCCCTTCAGAGGTGTTTCTGGTCAGCTCAGTAGATTGCTTTCAAAAAGGCCTGGATTATTTCCTAAATGTACATAATATAATTGGGTACTGACATTTATAGGTAAAGTTGATAAAGGTAAAATCTGATTGCCTCTCAGGAGATCAGGAAGGATTTTTTTCCCCTGCTGTAGCAAATTGGATCATGCTTTGCTGTTTTTTTTTTTTTGCCTTCCTCTGGATCAACTGTGGGTATAGGATTGTGTATATGGGATTAAATGATATATTTTTTTTTGGTTGAACTAGATGAAATCGTGTCTCTTTTCAACATGACTAACTATGTAATTCACAAGGCTGCGATATACTGCTGATGAGGAAAGGTATTTATATGTTTATATTTACTAAAATAATGTCATTTCCATGTTCTGTGTACTGTGGAAGACCAGACATAGTGAATGCAGGTTCTGGGTTTAGTAACACTTTAATTCATAATCATTTCCATACACCTAGAAATAATGAACACAATATTCCATATATACATGTAAACACCTACAATAAGTTATAAAACATTATAACAATGTACATTAAATTAATTCATATAAATATCCACTGTGCAATACCTTAAAGTGGTTGTAAAATCACCAGGAAAATCCTGTAATCAGCTTTGTAATAATATAATATAATGTGCAGGGTGCTTTTTTAAAATGATTGCGCAAAATACCTTATTTACAGCACCACTGGGCGCTCACGTGACCTGCCAGAGCTCTCCTTCCACACTCTGTGCATTACAGCGGGAGGGGCCAAGATTCCCCTCTGACGTCAGCCAGGAGGGAAGGAGAGTGGCAGGAGGTCATTTGAGCATCCAGCGGCACTGTAAATAAGGTATTTTGCGCAATAATTTAAACAAACACACACACTGCACATTATATTATCCTGTAACAGAGCAGATTACAGAATTTATCACTAGTAATGTTACAGACTCCCGAGCTGAAAGGCAGGTAGGAAGGAAGAGAGAGGAGAGCAGAGAGCTGATGGAGGCACGTAAACCCGACCACAGAAATTATAGATCAGCAGCTATGAGTACTGTGGTCAGCACAGACAGGGGGGGACACTGGAACTGGCAGGATCAACCATTTTTTTTAGAACATAGAGTTTTACAAATGACACCACACAAGCACTATGCTGTGTATCATGCTTTAAAGAAACACTATCTTTTTTGTTTCCTTTTTTTAGGGTTACAACCACTTTAAGTATATTAGTGTGAAAAAATATAAAACATGATAAATTCTACTTCCACCATCAGACAAAATGTGATCAAAATTCTTATAATATCATCTCATGTCTCACACCTAAGGGCAGCAGCTAGCTCACCCTTCATTTTGACTCCCAGATCAGAAGGTAAAACAACACTTTAGTAGCTGTCCAAGGGCCAAAATGACTGTCCTATCCTTCCTATCTCTTATAGCCTGCCAGTGTACGTGGTGATGTCACAAAGACCCACCAAAAACGCACTGTACTGTTTTGTACTGAGTTATTGCATATTGGATATTTTTTTATAAATTCATTGAATGTACACATACGATTTTTTGAACTTATTGTAGCTATTTATATAGATAAAGGATGTGTGCTAGGAGGGTACATTTGGAGGGGAGAGAATTGGTGCTGAGAGAGGGGTTCGTGGGTTGTGAAAAGATTTGTGTTGGGGGGTATGCTGGGGAGTAGAAGATGATTAGTGCTAGGAGGTGGAATGCTGGTGGGGGTTGTCCTGAGGAGGTGGAATTCGGTGGGGGAAGGATTTGTGCTAGGAGGAGGGATTGAAGGGAGAGGATTTGTGCTGGGGAGGTGTAATTTGTGAGAAGGGTTTGTACTGGGAAGTGGGGGTAGAGGATTAGTGCTCAGAAAGGTGATTTGTGTGGGGGGGTTGTCCTAGGAGGTGGATTTTGGGGGGTTGGGAGAATATTTGTGCTAGGAGGGGGAATTTGGGAATGTGCTAAGAGGTAGAATGTGGGGAAGCTGCAGCCGCCGAATAATGTATTCTGACAGTGTCTAGTTCTGCTGTTAATAACCAATGTCTCAACAGGGAGATTCCTTCATTTGCTTTGTTTGCTTTGATTGAGGAATCGGCCCATTTTTTTCCCTCAGCCTACTGGCTGAGCAAAAAAAAGTGTATGGCCAGCTTAACAGATTCTGTTTCACTGTGTTCACTGTCTCCACAGTTGCCAGTTTCTAATCAATCTCTATTTTAATTAACCGCTTTCCGCCCGCCTCCTGCACATTTACGTCGGCAGAATGGCACGGCTAGGCAAAAGCACGTACCTGTACGTCCCCTTTAATTGCCTAGCCGTGGGGTTGCGCGCTCTTTTGGCAATTTTCATGTCTTGCCGCAGATTCTCATTTGGATTTAGGTCTGTACTTTGTCTGGGCCATTCTAACACATGAATATGCTTTGATCTAAACCAGGGGTCTTCAAACTATGGCCCTCAAGTTGTTCAAGAACTACAATTCCCATCATGCCTAGTCATGTCTGTGAGTGTCAGAGTTTTACAATGCCTCATGGGATGTGTAGTTCTGCAACAGCTGGAGGGCCGTAGTTTGAAGATCCCTGATCTAAACCATTCAATTGTAACTCTGGCTGTATATTTAGGGTCGTTGTCCTGCTGGAAGCTGAACCTCCACCCCAGTCTCAAGTCTTTTGTAGACTAACAGATTTTCTTCTAATATTGCCCGGTAATTGGCTCCATCCATCTTCCCATCAACTCTGACCAGTTTCCCTGTCGCTTCTGAAGAAAAGCATCCCCACCACATGATGCTGTCACCATCATGTTTCACGGTGCGTTCAGGGTGATGTGAAGTGTTAGTTTTCCGCCACACATAGCGTTTTGCTTTTAGGTCAAAAAGTTAAATTTTGGTCTCATCTGACCAGAGCACCTTCTTGCTGTGTCCCCCACATGGCTTCTCGCAAACTGCAAACTGAACTTCTTATGGCTTTCTTTCAACAATGGCTTTCTTCTTGCCACACTTCCATAAAGGCCAGATTTGTGGAGTGGATGACCATTAGTTGTCCTGTGAACAGATTCTCCCACCTGAGCTGTGGATCTCTGCAGCTTTTTCAGAGTTACCATGGGCCTCCTGGCCGCTTCTCTGATTAATGCTCTCTATGCCCGGCCTGTCAGTTTAGATGGACGGCCATGTCTTGGTAGGTTTGCAGTTGTGCAATACTTTTTCTTTTTTCAGATGATGGATTGAACATGGATTGAGATGTTCAAAGCTTGGGATATTTTTTTATAACCTAACCCTGCTTTAAACTTCTCCACAATTTTATCCCTGACCTGTCTGGTGGGTTCCTTGGCCTTCATGATGCTGTTTGTTCACTAAGGTTCTCTAACAAACCTCTGAGGGCTTCACAGAACAGCTGTATTTATACTGAAATTAAATTACACACATGTGGACTCTATTTACTAATTGGGTGACTTCTGAAGGCAATTGTTTCCACCAGATCTTAGTTAGGGGTATCAGAGTAAAGGAGGCTGAATACAAATGCTTTCCACACTTTGCAGATATTTATTTGTAAAAAAAATTGAAAACCATTTATCATTTTCCTTCCACTTCACTATTATGTGCCACTTTGTGTTGGTCTATCACATAAAATCCCAATAAAATACATTTACATTTTTGGTTGTAACGTGACAAAATGTGGAAAATTTCAAGGGGTATGAATATTTTTTCATGGCACTGTATATATAATAGACATTTCCTCAACATACTTAGAGGCGCTCAGCAAATATTGTGATGAATTATTAATAATTTTACATAGCAACAAGCTCCTTATAATCCTGAGATGAACATTTAGGGATGCTAAGGATAGTGTGTGTTTTTTATTTATTTATTATTTATTAATTTTTTTTAAAGCAGAACACCACATACATTTTTATTACTCATCTATTCTAGCAGAGTAGGTCCTGACTGAGATCTTTTATTTTTTAAACAATTCTGCTCCTCTGCATGTATGTAGCGATCCTTGGACAGATTTTCTCCTTATGCTGGCTAATGTACAGGGGGTCCCCTACTTACAAACATCCGACTTACAAACGACTCCTACTTACAAAC
This sequence comes from Lithobates sylvaticus, assembly GCA_028564925.1. Classification (NCBI taxonomy): domain Eukaryota; kingdom Metazoa; phylum Chordata; class Amphibia; order Anura; family Ranidae; genus Lithobates; species Lithobates sylvaticus. The sequence continues at coordinate 435,462,046 of CM053026.1, forward strand.
GGAGGGAGACAACAGGAAGTGAGAGGAAATCCACCCCTAGGATGGGAAATTCACTCCTGTAAGAGTTAATATGGGAAAAAGGTGTCTCCACTGATGCTTTATCACCAGTCCATGTTTCCCCAACAACCCAAAATTTTCTAAATCCAATTGTCTTTGGGACAGAAGGTGAGGTGAAATCGTCTGAACAGGGGCACAGACAGCAAAACAAATGTTACTATGTTATCTAAAAAACTTAAAAATAGATTTTTTGGCTGGAGCTACACTTAAAAAATTACCTGTTCCGACTTACAAACAGATTCAACTTAAAGCGGTCCTGCACACACTTCATTTAGTAAATCTCTTTGCCTTCCAAATCAGGCAAAGAGTACTAAATTAAGTGTTTTTTTTTTTTTTTTTTTTTCACTTACCTTGTAATTGCTGACGTTCTTTCCTATGTCTCTTCGGCGGTGGGCAGGGTCTCTGCGTTGCTCCTTGTCATGCCGCACTGTCTCCTGGGATCTGGTGTCATTGATCCCAGGAGTCAGTGCGGACATCCGCCGAAATCTAGCGAGATTTACGGGGCTCGTGCCGAAATCTCGCGAGATTTAGGCAGATGTGGCCAAAATCTCGCGAGATTTTGTCGAACGTGAGCTACACTTTGCCATTACTGCGCACGCGCGAGATCGGCGCAGTAACGGCGGTGCATGCTGGGCCATAGAAGGTGCCTGTGTGGCTTCACATGCCCACAGGCAAGATGGCACCCAGCAGCAACACTTTTTGTAAGTGTTTCTTTCTGACGAAAACCGGCAGCAGTTCCCTCTTAAAACGGAACACGTGAGTGTACAATAACCATCTCCTATTCCTTCTCATTGCAGAATAAAAAAAAATACATTACAGACAATGTCATTCCGCTTTAAGAACAAACCTACAGTCCCTATCTTGTTTGTAACCCGGGGACCCCCTGTACTGGCTTCTGTTTGTGTGACACTGGATGCTTGGACTGTCGTAAATTTGTGGGACCCCTGTAATTCCTCACACCACAGGAGTGATGTAATTACATGTCCAATGCAGCTCATGTTCCTTACTGATGGTGGCATCATCTCTTTAGATTTCCTCCAAGCATTGCTGTTTTCTACCACTACCAGAGAAGATAGGGGAGAGAAGAGTGGTCACATGAGTGAAACTTATAAGAAATATTTTGATTTATTTGTACAGATATAATATCAGGGCTCAAGTCCTGCAGGAACGCATGGGAACGGAGTTCCTGTACTTTTTCCACAACAGGAACTTAGTTCCCGTTAGCAGCCGTGTCCCGCAAGACTTTGAAGTATGTGAGCTGTGTGGCAGGGCTACACCAGCAGCTGCCGACACAGCTCGCAATAGTAAGTGCCGCACACCTGACCATTCAGGAATTGCCAGTAGGGGGCCCCATGACAGCTTCCGCTTCGATCTACCTGTCAATCACAGCTAGCTGACAGGTAGATCAGGTCCCTGCTGCTAAGAGATTGTATTTAGTCAGACCTCTCGTGATGCGCTCCTCCCCGCCGCCCCTCCTGATTTTCTGTCTCCTCATTCCCCCCCAGTCTCCTGCATACTTTCTCTGTGTGTCCCGCTGAATCCCCCCCTCCTCTATCTTCAGTGCCATATGATGAGAGAACCCAGAGGAGGAGCACAGCTATTCTGCTCACAGGACATGCAGGGAGAGAGGTGAGCTGAGGGAGGGACATCAGTTTGGGGTGGTAAGCTGAGCACAATACCTGGCAAAGTTTAATGCCAGGAGGGAAGTTTATGTGGAAATATGTGAAGGGTTGGAATAGCAGCGAGTGTGTGTTGGAGCCCTGCAGAGTTTGCAGCCCCCCCGAGCTAACATATATCTCCTAAGCAGGAACACATCACTATCTCCCCAAGCATTCTGTCTAGATAATGCGCAGTTCATTTATGACCTTTCCATTTAACCCTGTGTTATCCAAAGTCTGTTCAATGAAAAGTGTAAACTCACCACATAAACACTCTATATACAAAATAACATTCCCCAATAAAGATCAGAACATGATGTTCACATTTGCATGGAAGCACAATTGAATGAATGCTGATTATTCAGAAAATTACCATATTTATTGAGGATTGTTTTTTTTTTATGTACTAACAGTTAAGCTTCATAAACACAATACGAAATTTGGATGAAAAATACCACTTTTGAAGCGTTCGTGCATATGAGTGTATCATTTTTTTTATTTGGTGGGCGAGTGGATCTTGGGTGGCAGTTCCCTCACTTTTTTCCCCAGGACTTGACCCCTGTATAATATCTTTACAATATATACGTGATATATAAAAGTGAAGAGAGGCTGGAGTTTGTTTGATAATTGGTAAGAACTGCAGCTGTAAATAACTTGTAAAAAGAGCTCCATCCTACCAGAATCCTTTAGATTTACATTTTAATACTATCCTTAAAGAAAAAAAAAATGGTTTTACTTAATGCTGCACCAGGGCTAAATTTTAAAATGTTTACTAAACTTGCTAATGAATTATTTATACAAAATGTGGCCAGTGTTAATTATTTAGACCAGGATGGGTTTGACCAGAGTGATACACAAGAGATGAAGCACACCAGACAAATGGCATGTTTACCTGGCTTTTAATTTTAGTTGAATATTAATCTTAAAAAAAATACCACCAAGGATTCTAAGTAGGGCTGCAAATAACGATTAATTTCATAATCGATTAGTTGGCCAATTATTGTTTCGATGAATCAATTAATTGGATAAAATCATTTAAAAAATAAATTAATATGCCATTTTTTTGGTTTCAAATAATGAAAAAACGGAGTGTTACACTTAAACTGCATCGCAACATAACTACTAAAGTAAATTCATTCATTACTGACAATGCAGTGAAGGGGCTGGCCCTGAATGGGATAGGGGATTGTACTGGAGGGTGGGAGGGAGTTAGTTTGGAGACCAGGCGTTAGAGGGAATAGGTTGGGAGGGAGGGAGTTTGGAAGAGAGGAATGTGGGAGAGGAACCGGAGCAGAGGGGGTTGCGATAGAAAGGGAGTTTGGTTGGACAAGGGACCAGACCCAAAAGGGGGGAGTGGGCTGGGGCAAGGAAGGAGAGGTGGCGGCCGGAGTTTGGGTGGGAGAGGTCTGTGTATTCCTCAAACTGACACCAATGATAAGGCACTATTCTCCACCAGAAATACATATGATGGAGTACTATTCCTCCCCTAAGGAACACCATTTATGGGGCACTACCCCCCCCAGAAACACCAATTATGGGGCACTACCCCCCCCCAAGAACACCAATGATGGGGCAATATTCAACCCCCCCCGGGGAACACCAATGATGGGGCACTATTCCCCCCACTCCCCCAGGAACACCAATGATGAGGCACTATCCCCCTACCCCCCCCCCCAGGAACACCAATGATGGGGCACTATCCCCCCCCAGAAATACCAATGATAGGGGCACTATTCTCCCCCCCCCCCAGGAACACCAATGATGGGGCACTATCCCCCCCCCAGAAATACCAATGATGGGCTACTATTCCCCCCCAGAACACCTATGATGGTGCAACATTTCCCCCGGAGCACCAATGATGGGGCACTATGCCCCCCAGAAATACTTATGATGGGGCACTTTTCCTCCCAGAATTAACAAAATGAATGCTTTGCCAAGTTCACTCACTCACTGTATGTAAAAAAGCAAGCCGCTACCTTATATCGCAGCTCGGCGCTCACGTGACCGGCTGCTCCTCTCCTCCTCTTCCCTTGAGGCAGCAAAGCTGGCGGGGCTGAGAATACCGTGCTGACGTCAACAGAGAGGAGAGGAGGAGAGAAGCGGACGTGCCTGGTCACATGAGCGCCGCTATGAGAAAGGTATACAGCGGTGCCGGCTTGTACACAGGGGATTGCATTGGGGATTGTTACACTCGGACCAAGGTGGGACTGAAAGCCAGGGAGGAAGGTGCATGCCGTTAGCACACCAACTAATCGATAATGAAAATCGTTGTCAACAATTTTCATTATCGATTATATTGCTTAATCGTTTCAGCCCTAATTTTAAGCCTTGATGCAGACTTTTAAAATTTTAGACAGAAAAGCTACAGCACATGGATGTGTTTTTTGTAAATGTGGTTTAATTAATTCCACATTTATTATTCCTTAGAATTTCCTAGTCACACTGCTATCTTTTCATTATTTGGTGAAATTGTCACACATACCTTTCATACTTCTCCTGGAATACCATGCTGGGTCTCCTCACCTGGGCATAACTGCCAGCACTTTCAGGTTTTATCTGGGCCCCACTATGGCGCCATGGCAAAGACAGTTCTCCTGAGTGGTGCACATGGCTTTGCTTTCAAGCAACACATTGCTTACTTAGCCAAACGATGCCAAGCCCCCTGTTGCAGTACTTACCATGTGCCCCCACAAGGAATCAGAGCCACCAGAGGCCCTCTGCATTCTGTGCCTCCAGTGCACCCCAGAGCTTTATGTGTCATCTAGTGACCTCTTTGTGACCAGTTTCAAGCCAACTGTAGTGATGAAACACTCCTTTGACACCCAAGATGTTGAAGCTTCTGCTGAGCAAGAAATTCATTATTTTGACCGCTTGCATTTTGGCCTTACTATGCAGGAATACGCTTTTTCCCCAGGCAAGATTCTTTTAGTGCCTTGGAAGTTAAGAACTAAACTCCTATGTTGGGCTTAGAACTTCAAGCTCTCTGGACATTCCAGTGTCCACAGAGCAATTTTGTTTCTTTCCTGCCTATATTGGTTGCCAAATCTCTGAAAGGATATATAGGACTTCTTAAATGAATGTGCAATTTATGGCCATGCCAAGTCTCCTACTCATGTACTTGCAGGTCCTCTTCTACCACTACCCATTCCCAGAGAACCATGGCACTATGGACTTTTTTACTGACCTCCCTTTTTCCTAAGGCTGTATGATTATTTGGGTATTGGTATACCACTTTTCAAAAAAGGCTCATTTCATACCCATCAGCACCTTTGGTACCCTTTTTTCATGCAGGAAATTTTCAGGCTTTATGGCATGCCAACCCACATTGTCCCTGCCTGTAATGTCCAATTTACCTCCCCTTTCCTAAAGGGCCTCTGTAAGTCTCTGGATATATCTTTGCATTTTTCCTTATCCTATTATCAAAAGACTAATAGACAAACTGAGAGGATCAGTTTGGATCATTACCTTTGTGCCCTAGTGCCTGCCTATCCTGAGGATTGGGTGGCATTAGGCAGATTTTGCTCACAATAGGCATCTTGATGCTAGCACCAAGGAGTCCTCATTCTGTTGTTTACAGCAAGAATCCACATCTTCTTTCACCCTTACTCCTGTTCCATGCAAAGCCTTTAACCTAATTTGGTCCCAGACTCTAAACTGACTCCAGTGCTGTGTCCACAGATGCAAACGGCACCATCTAAGAGCTTTGTTGCTTCAATCCAGTAAAGTTTGACTTGCTATCAAAACATTTGTCTCTCAGTTCTCTCCATGAAGTTTACCCCATGTTGTGTCAGGCCTTCTGTAATCTCTGCAAAAATCAATCCAGTCTGCTACAAACGTAATTCCACTGCATCTAAAGTTACTTAAAGGGGTTGTAAACCCTTGTTTTTTTTTTAAATAAACAAAACAAACATGTCTATACGTACGTACTATACGTGCCCTGATCCTATTTTTCTGGGGTGCCCCGCCAGCAGTCCTGGTCCCTCCTCTTCACCGAATGTCCCCACAGAAAGCCGCGCGTCATGCAGACTCACTCCCAAGACTCGCTGCTGCGTCTATTGACACAGACAGTGGGACTCGGCCCTGCCTCCCACTCCCGTGTCACTGGATTTGATTGACAATGGCTCCTGCTGCTATCAATCTGTCCAATGAGGAGAGAGACAGTGGCTGGTTTAGCTCGGGCTCAGGTAAGAAAAAGGGGTCTGGCAGGAGCTGCAGCACAGAAGGTTTTTCACCTTAATGCATAGAATGCATTAAACTGCAGCATATATTACTAAACTATTATATTTCTAGTGAAGTTCTGTAGAATTACAAAAAGAAAGATAAAGGCTTCATCTACAGACAAGGAAGGTCAAAAGAAAAATTTCAGTGCTTTCTGACATTACAACTGTTTGTAAATTAAATTGTCTTATTATCATCTCATAGATTATCATTGATATCAAATTCCCTGCCTTATAATTTATTCCATACAAGCTTGGGATCAAGCAACCATACTTAATTTAAAGCAAAATATCTCTAATCCATATATTTAAAAATCAGGACAGCCCAATGTAGCTGGGGTGCCTACCTAAATGGTAAACAAGAGGAACATTTTACCTGAACAACTTATTTATTCTTGGCAACTGCTTGTTTTCTCTAGGGGTGTGAGGAAAGCTTATACTCACCTGATCCTTCATTCCACCGGAAAACAACACTCCCACCAGCAGTGGGCTTTTCCTGGTCAATGGAGCTTAATCTGAGCTTGATGTCATCAGGAACAGTCAACAATTCAAGACTGCTGGAGCGCAGGGGTGCCGGATCGGTTTTGTGCTGGGAGGATCGGAGGATTAGATAAGTAAAATTTCCTTTCTCCTCCCCTAGACAAAAATTAGCAGTTAACCCTAGCAGTACGGGTACAGCTCAACTGCATGAGAAAACTTCTTGTTTTTTTTTTGCCTGGGGATAGACTATATGGACTAAAGAGTTGCCGGCTTAATCATTTTACTTGTTTCTGCTGTAGTGTGTAAGGACACACTGAGCACCTCAAAGAGGATCTTTCATATTGGACTGGGAGTTCCCCACTGTGTGCGCTGTCTCTCTTCAAACTTAACTGATGGATTTTCCTGTTACAGCTGCCCCGAGGACCCCCTGATACATGGTTACCACAAGGTACAGAGATACTTTTTTCCTTCAACACTTTTATAACATGGCTACTGGAGTGACACCTGCATCTGAAGGTATGGACTGTTTGACAAAAAAAAACTGACATGAATGCAAGATCAGACAGATCATTGAAATTTTCATAAGTCTATACAAAGGACCCGATAGCCCCACCATCGGATATTGCATGTACTAACATCTTTGAGAAACTCTATCATGCACCGACATGTGAGTTTTAGCTCTCCCTCGCAGGCAGAACCTTCAGATGGTGAAAGCGTTGACTCCCTAGTCTCTTCACATGGCTCTGTCACATCTGTGTTTTCAAAAGATACTTTGTCAAAAAACCTAGTTGTGACTCAAAACCCCGGAAACATGAAAGAAAAATGAGGGAGACACGCGGAATCAAGGACAGGTTGCACAAACTATTTGTGCAAAACACGGTACAAGTAGAGTACAGACAGGTAGACAAAGATGATAATGTCGATATGAACTCTATGAATGTTGTTTATCTGTCTGATGTCCTGCTTTAACCCCCTGAAGTGTCTCGTATGTCCAAAGGTCTCTCCTTTGCTCCAACAGCACATTTTGATGTTTTTTCCACTTTTAGATGTAAACACATTTGTTCGTAACATCTTTCTAAAAAAAACATTTCTTAACACTCACTAATGCAGACATCCCCCCCCCCCCCCCAGAACAAGGCAACATGGACTCTTTTGATACATTTCTTTTTCAAGATCTTACTGCCATGTCCACTTTAGAGAGTCAGTCTGAATCCACTGGGGGATGTATGGAGTGGAGAGAGATTTAACATATACTAGTAGCAGATTATTTAACCCTGTCCAATCCAGAAGCAGCATAGTGCACACCTTCCAAAATCTGATAGAGAAAGAGCTCTTATCTTTAAAAGAAAATATTTGTACCACTCCAGCTTCCGCTTACAGCAACCTTAGTGAAGCAAAGAATAAAGCTCTGATTAAACTTAAAGCCCAGAAATATATTATAATACGGGGCAGATAAATGTGGAACGGTAATGGTACTCAATGAAAAAGATTTCCATTTTTAGCTGCGTTTTACCGTCGGATTTGCAGCGCATTTTGGCTGCTAGCGGGGCACTTTTACCCCCCGCTAGCCGCCGAGAAAAAGTTATAACACCCGGCAATACGCTGCAATAGCGGCGCTTTGCCGATGGTATTACAGCGCTGCCCCATTGATTTCAATGGGGAGCAGTGGTGGAGGAGCGGAAAACACACCGCTCCAAAGAAGCTGCTGGCAGGACTTTTTCTGACATCCTGCCAGCGCACCGCTCCAGTGTGAAAGTCCTCCGGCTTTCACACTGGAGACAATGGTGCAGCTGTTTTAGGGTGGGTTGCAGGCACTATTTCTAACGCTATAGTGCCTGCAAAACGCCCTTGGTGAGAAAGGGGTCTAAGAGAGTTCATTTCTTTATCAGTGGCATTTTTGCTGGAACACAATTATTTTGTTTTCGATGGGATATACTATCTTCAGTGCTGTGGGGCTTCGATGGGGGCTACATTTTCCCCATCGTTGGCCAACCTCTATATGGGTTGGTGGGAGGATTGCTTTCTTTTTTCATGTCGCAATCTATATGCCTTCCATATCTTTTGGTATGGGAAGTATATAGTTTACCTGATCGTGATTTGGAATCACACAGATGCTGCTCTTTTTATTTGTGACATATTTGAACGACAATACTCTCAACCTTGAATTTACATATGAGCACAGTAAGGACACTATAAACGTTTTAGACATCACACTTATAGGCAGCCAGGAAACAGGGATTATTGATACCAGAACTTTCCGCAAAGCAAGTGCAGGAAATTCCCTGCTTCTGGCTACCAGCTGTTACCTCTCCCACAATATTCGCTCAATCCCAGTTGGAAAATTTATTAGGGCCAGGAGAAACTGCTCCACCTTGGATAATGAGTGTCAAAATATTTCTAAACATCTTAGAAATCGTGGCTACCAACAGTGACATCTAGATTACCATTGCCTCCAATAAAAAAAGAGACAATTTGATCTCCAATAGAAGAAAATCCAATAATTAATAAATATCTCCCTGTTTTAAATTGAGATAGTGATCTGGCGACCCTTGGCAATTCCCTGTCCCACAGCTTATACAGGTCAGCCTTACCTCCCAAAACCTTGTTTAGTACCACAGGTTCATACAGTTGTCCATTACTTCATAACAAAATGACTGTCAGGAAGGGCATACCAGCACCTAAGATGGCTGCCGAAGAAGACGACCTGTTACCTCTGCCCTGTTAGAATGCCATTGGTGTGCACGCACCCTTTGACAGCTTTTGACGCCCAAACAGCGTTCCTGTGTGTTCCCGTTGCCTTCTATCTGATACCTGTTCCTGTTAACCGACCCGGATTGCCTCTGACGTTCCTGGTCCTGCCTGTACCTGGCCCGGCTTGTTTGACTCCGCATCTGCCTGCTCCCTCTGCTACCTTGCTGCCAGCCCATTACCGATCTGGCCTGTATCCTGACTACGCTTCTGCCTTCGCATCTGCTCCTGACGTGCCCTCCAGTGTATGAACCGGCCTGCCTTCTCTTCTGTTTGAAGAATCCTACTGAATTACCATCCCTCCTGCAGCTGTCCCGGCTTCACTGTCTGCGATCCACCTGGCACTCGTGTGACTCTGCACTCCTGCGCCTCCTGTCTGCTCTACCAGGGGGCCTCGAGTCAGAGGTGTAAGAGAGGCTGTCCTCTGCATATCAGGCTCTACCGCCAGGTACGTGACAATGACAAAAATTTTCTTTTCAGGATTTTATTAATTGCAGTACAAAATATGTGATATATGTAATTGATTGCAGCCTCTGCAGGTTGCAGTATGTAGGATGCACTAGAAGGTCTCTGCGCACTAGAATACGTGAGCATTATAATGACACTGCCTCAAGCAATATAAAAAAGATGTTTAATGTATCAAAACATGTTAAAACAATGCATGATGGCAATATGACCTAATTTTCCTTCTGTGCAATGCAGAAAATTAAACAAGCGGCACATGGAGAGGATACACATAGAAGACTTCTAGAAGAAGAAGTGAGATGGATCCTTTCCCAGGGGACACAGATCTCCACTGGAATGAATTACAGTGAGATGTGGATTTATTCCTTAAATAATGCAATCCACTTCCTTCATTCCTTTCTGACATTATGCTTCTCTGTCTCAGTTCCTACATTTCTAGTCTTCACTAACTACCTAGTATTTTAGACTTTTGTTGAAACATGTTGTATGAGGTCCTTTGTCTCTCCTGTGTCTTACATACAGTAGTTTAATATGATGCCATATGGACCCTTACACATGGGCTACATGCGCCAGCATGCTGATTCTTTTTTCTTCTATGATTTATCACTATTAATTAGTTTTTGTTTTTTTTGCTTGTATGGTATTCCACTGTGCTTTTATATCTTTTGAAACATGTCACGTGATGTATATCTTTTGTCCCAATCCTCGTCCTGCATTTTGGCACTTTGATATTAACCTATTAATTGCTCAGCTAATTGCTTCAATTTACCATGCAAATAGATTTTGGGGTGGAGCATATATGAGTATAAATGTATTGCAATTTTTATAATCAACATGCTACAACTAAGGCGGTTGCCGAAACGTGTTAGCTGTCTTGCTTTTCACTATTTGTAACCAACCATTAAAATCGCTCTATGGAATACAGAGTTGCCGGCTCAATCTGTTTATAAGCTTTAACCCCCTTAAATTAAATATCAGCAAACTATTTATTTATTTTTTTAAATGGAAGAAAAAAAAATATTGTATTATGAGTGATCACCTTCTTACTTGTCCTTTTTTTTAATAAGCAAATGAGCTGTTAATTTGCAAAGTAAACCAGCATCTCTAACATATATTTTTTACTTGCCATTATACACACTATTTCCTGGATCTCTGAAAACCATAATTTCTTGTGTTCATGATATGAGAAGTATTTTATTGTGCATTTAGCAGTGCACATGACCACAACCATGGCTGTCTTTATTGAGGGGCAAAAGTCATTGTTGTGAGCCCAAAGCAGCTTCCCCCTTGAGCCCACGCTGCCCGCAAATTGGGGCCCAATGATGGCACTGCGGAGCACACTGGGCCAGTCAGCAGGAAGGGGGCAGAACAAGGAGCTCCACTGAAGCTCTGACCCCACCCTGTGCAGCTGTATGCTTAGGAGGAAGCAGCTGCAGTTGGATCTGAGATTGGAGTAAAAGTGCTGAGAGACCTAGACCTCTGAGAGCAGATGGTGAACCCAGTTGGCCAGGTAGGTCCTTCTCCCCATAGACCTCCAGGAGCACACACACCTGACACTGGCAACATTTTACTGATCATTGACAAAGTACTGCAAAAATCACTGACATCTCCTGTCCTGTGTCTGCTCACTTCTCTAGAGGATAGTATTTGATCTCAATCAAAGGGAGTTCAATTAATTTACATGTATAATGTACTTCTATAAAATAGGATAGAATATAAACTATATATTCATTGATAGTAAGAACATGGATGTCATGTAAGAACATGTGTACATTCTATTCAACGCAATGACACAGCTGGAGGCGATGGGAAGAAAGGCAGCAGGACCAAGGATTAAGGTAGGTAAGGCTGGGTTTACACTGTTCCAACTGCCCAGGTGGAAAGTGGTTGTAAAGCCAGCCTTACCCCTCCCCCGAACCCAAGTTCATTCCAGCGATGTGCACAGAAGCCGAGGCTCACCTGGCTCTCTCCCTCCCCCACAGACACAACAGCAGTAGCCATTAGCTCCAGCTGCTCTCAATCAAGGCCAATGAGGAGGGGTCGGGCTGAGCCACATGCATGACTGCCACCATAGCGAGCAGCTTGCTATGGTGGGCACTTGTTGGGGGGAGGGGACAGGAACACCGACCAGAGACCCTAGAAGAGGAGGGTCGGGGCTGCTCTGTGTAAAACCATTGCACAGAGCTGGTAAGTCATGTTTGTTTTTGGAGAAAAAAAAAAAAGAGCTGAACCTTTATAATCACAATAAAGCCCCCTCCCCAGCAGCACTGTCTTTCTTGCATAGGGAAAGCACAGGTTCACTCTACACTTGATTAGTTGCAGCACAAGCCATTCAGGGGGTACCGGCCAATGATGGACCGCCGGCACCCGCTGATCGTCAAGGAGGAAGACAGGACAGAGCTCTGTCAATGTAAACAATACAGAGCTCTGTCCTGTTAGCTGTTTTCCTGCAGGGAATAAAAACAGGAAAGCCTCTTAGTGAAAACACCTCACAGTACACACAGGTTTGGCACACATTTAAACCTTTGATGGCCCTGGTTGTTTAACCCCTTCCCAGCCAGTAACATTAGTACAGTAAAAGTGTATATTTTTAGCACTGATCACTGTATTAGTGTCACTGGTTCCCATGTGTCAAAAGTGTCAGTTGGTGTCAGATTTCCTGCCAAACTACCGCAGTCCCACTATAAGTTGCCACCAGTACTAGTATGAAAAATATATATATTCCAGTATATATACACCATAGTTTGTAGACGCTATTTTTGCACAAACCAATTTACACTTATATATATATATATATATTTTTTTTTTTTTTACCAAAAATATGTAGCAGAATACATATTGGCCTAAATTTAGAAAAAATGTGATCTTTTACATTTTTTATTGGATATGTTTTATAGCAGAAGTAAAAAATATTTTTTTTTTTCAAAATTTTCGTTTATAGTGCAAAAAAAAAAAAACAGTGGTGATCAAACAATACGAAAAGAAAGCTCTATTTATGTGAAAAAAGAAAATGTGTACAGCATTGCGTTGCATGACCACGCAATTGCCAGTTATAACACAGTGCCAAAAAGCAAAATATGGCCTGGTCATGAAGGGGGGTACATCTTCCGGAGGTTAAGTAGTGGAGTAGTAGAAAGAGAGGAGGGAGCAAAGTTAGGTACAGAGGGACCATAGCAAGATCATCAAGTGTTCCCCATGAGTCTATTCAAGTCATTTATATCTTATTGAATTTCTTAGGACAGTTACGTCTTGCATAAGTGAGTTTATACAAAGGCAACATAGCATTAATAGTTTCTCGCCAGGATGGCAGGAGTCAGAGGCGACTTCCACTTGAGAAGGATCTCCCTTCAAGCATAAAAAAAAGCAAAAAGAACAAATAATTTAACATAACGGCTGAGCTCTGTATCATCCAGCGCCCCAAAGGGGAATATCCTAGGATCCAAAGTTAGGTGCAAGTCATAGGTGTCATTAAAGTGGTTGTAAACTCTGTTACACCACTTGTTACACCACTAGTACCTACAGGTAAGCCATCATCGGCGCATGCGCTTCAAAGGTGCAGCTTACAGTGCTGGACCTGTAGAGCCTGTGCCGGGAAAGGCGGCTCCCGCGCATGTCTGTGGGAGTGATGCTGTTGCGGCTCCGGCCACTCACAGTGCCAGAGACCGCAAATTGGAAAGAAACACCAGGGGAAGATGTCAGCCATCTCAGCGGTGAGTGGGCACCACTGGAAGGGCTTCATTCTAAGGTAAGTATTTTATAATGTGCTAGTATGCGATGCATACTAGCACATTATGCCGCTGTCTTACAGGCTTGAAAGGATATTGTTTAGTGTCACTTGAACACTGTGTCTTGCATTGTTTTGTAGTCATTTAAATGTACGTGCTACCCATAAATACAGTGTGAAAGGCATTACATATAGTGTTTTCAAGCCTTGCTGTTACACAGGTACAGCTGCTGCTGTAGTAAAAATGAACAGAGCTGAATTTTTGAAATTTGTTTTTGGTAAAAGCAAAGGATTCTCTGTACTATAAGGGAAAGCAAGGGGCCTATATTCACTAAAGTGGAAAGCTTGGAGGGATTAAAGTGGATGTAAACCTGATTCATGAAATTTGAGCTGGGCACATATATCTGCAGTGCTTTCTTATCTCTCTTCAAAGCTCTATGTCCCGTAGCTGTCTCCTGCTCGTTCTTCTGTTATCAGCATGATAACTCCTGACAAGTTCTCAGTCACATATGATAAAAGCAGCCTGAGTTTTGTGTTGGGGAGGATGCTATAAATAGATTATCAGAACCCTGAATGATTTAATGATCAGCTCTGAAAGTCTCTACCTATGAGGGGAGGGGGAGGGGGAGTGTGCCTTTCCTACAATCAGCTGTGTTGGCTGTATGCCCAGACTTCACTGCAAGAGAAAATCTCCTAACACAATGTGAGCTTTCTAAACAGTATATAAAGCTGAAGACAGCAGAATATACATGTAAAAATTGTATGTAGGTAGATTTGTTTCATCTCTGTGTATCATCTGAGGCTGTTCACTTCACTGGGTATATGTCAGGGTTTACATCTACTTTAAGTGTACTAATATTTAAATAATCAGATGCAGATTTTTCTCGAGGGACCAGATACAAGTGATTTCTTAAAGACCTTCCTTACGATTTTACTTTCTTTAAATGTGATTTAATAGAAACATACAATGATTGTATTTACACTTCTTAATATATAAGCTTGAGGAAATGAAATGAGGTGGGAAATTACCTCTCAAGATTGGGTAGCAATAACAATAATTAGATCTTGCTGATTCACTAAAGAAAACTTTGAATGTGAACAAAAGAAACTCACTTGACTTTGTGCGAACCTTCACACCTGATTCACAAAAGTTTGCTTGTGCACAGATAAGACGCAAAGGGAGTCAATTCACTAAGCGTTAAATAACGGCCAAAAAATAGCATTAAAATAACAATTGCGGTAAATCAGTTTTAAAAGTGCAATTCACTAAGAATTCTGGGCCTGACAAGGGCCTCATCCCCACAACCCTGGCTGGGTTGTGGGGGTCTGCAGGCAGGGGGCTTATCGAAATCTGGAAGTCCCCCCCTTTTTTTCCCCCTTTCCCCTTTTACATAGTACCCCTACTGATTCACCAAAAAATTGTCAAAAAGTAATAAAAACACAAAGACAGTTTTTGCCAATTCCTTTCTTAAAAAATAAAAAAACAGTGCTTCCCGATGTAAATCCATTGTCAATCACGACGCCCGCACACCACCGAACCTGAAAAACAGAAAAAAGGAGCTACGCTCGCGGGGACAGTTGGCTGCCAAATGCCTCCTCCGCCATTTTTGTGTGAAAAAGTATTTGCCCCCTTCCCGATTTTTTATTTTTTGGATATTTCTTACACTAAGACCACTTTCACACCACACCGCCCATAGCGTCGGCAGTAAAACGCTGCTATATTTACCGTCGGATTTGCGGCACATTTCGGCCGCTAGCGGGGAGCTTTTACCCCCGCTAGCGGGCGAGAAAGGATTAAAACCCCTGCCAAAATGGTGCAATAGCGGCGCTTGGCCGGCGGTATTACAGCGCTGCCCCATTGAGTTCAATGGGGAGCAGCGGTGGAGGAGCGGTGGAGGAGCGGTGAGTTCACCGCTCCTTCACCGCTCCAAAGAAGCTGCTGGCAGGACTTTTTGTGACGCCCTGCCAATGCACCGATGCAGTGTGAAAGCCCTCGGGCTTTCACACTGCAGACAATGGAGCAGCAGTTTGCGGGCGGATCGCAGGCGCTATTTCTAACGCTATAGCGCTTGCAAAACGCCCTCGGTGTGAAAGGGGTCTTAAATGATTCAGATCATCAAACAAATTTATATATTACACAAAGATAACCCGCGTAAATCCAAGATGCAGTTTTTAAATTATTATTTCATTTATTAAGGGAAAAAAGCTGTTCAAACCTAGGTAGGCCCTATGTGAAAAAGTAATTGCCCCCTCCCATGCGGAATCAAGAATGAATTGTGACTAACCACAATTTTTTGGAAAGCGTCATTAAATTTCACTTGCCACACCCAGGCCTGATTACTGCCAGACCTGTTGAATCAAGAAATCATATAAATAGAAGCTGTCTGACAAAGTGAAGCACGCTAACAGATCACAAAAAGTCACACATCATGCCACAATCTAAAAAAAACAAGAACAGATTAGAAACAAAGTGATGTACGTGTATCGGTCTAGGAAGGGTTTCGAAGCCGTTACTAAGGCTTTGGAACTCCAGTGAACCACAGGCAGAGCCATTAGCCACAAATGGAGATAACCTGGAACAGTGGTGAACCTTACCAGGAGTGGCCGGCCTACAAAAATGATTTCAAGAGCACGATTGCCTCAGGTAAGGTTCATGATTAAACAATAAGAAAGAGACTGGGCAAAAATGGCATCCATGGGAGAGTTCCAAGGCCAAAGCCACTGCTGATCAAAAAGAACACAAAGGCTCATCTCACATTTACCAAAAAACATCTTGATTATCCCCAAGACTTTTAGGCAAATATTCTGTGGACTGATGAGACAAAAATTTAACTTTTTGGAAGGTGTGCGTCCTGTTACATCTGGCATAAAACTAATACAGCATTTCATAACAAGAACATCATACCAACAATCCGACATGGTGGTGGTAGCGTAATGGTAGGGAAATGGTCTGGGGCTGCTTTGCAGCCTCAGGACCTTGGCGACTTACCATAATTGATGGAACCATGGATTCTGAGCTCTACCAGAAAATCCTAAAGGGTAATGTAGAGCCATCAGTTTGTGACCTCAAGCTCAAGTGCACTTGGGTTAGGCAGCAGGACAATGATCCGAAACACAACAGTAAGTCCACCTCCAAATGGTTCAAACAAAGCAAAATTTAGGTTTTGGAGTGGCCTAGTCAAAGCCCGGACTTAAATCCAATTGAGATGCTGTATCGTGACCTTACACAGGCCATTTATGCTGGAAAACCCTCCAATGTGCCTGAATTAAAACAATTCTGCAAAGAAGAGTGGGCCAAAATTGCTCCACAGCAAAGACTCATTGCCAGTTATCGAAAATGCTTCATTGCAGTTGTTGCCTCCAAGGGTGGCAGAACCAGTTATTAGGTTTAGGGGATAATTACTTTTTCACATAAAGCCAGGCAGGTTTGGACAGTTTTTTTGCCTCAAAAAAATGAAGCCATCATTTAAAAACTGCATTTTGGATTTACTTGGGTTATCTCTGTGTATTAACAAAATTTGTTTGATTATCTGAGTCGTGTGTGACAAATATGCAAAAAAAAATCTGAAAAAGGGCAAAGATTTTTTCACACAACTGTATGGGGGGAGGGGGGTTCAGCAGTGCGCGGGCCTTGTGATTGACAATGGATTTACATTGGGTGACACTCCTTTTATTTTTTAATAAAGGAATTGTCAAAAACAGTTTTTATTACTTTTTGACACTTGTTTGGTGAATAAGTAGGGGTATTATGTACCCCATACTTATTCACATGGGGGTGGGATTTGGGGGGCCCCCTTGTTAAAGGGGGCTTTCAGGTTTCCATAAGCCCCCTGCCCGCAGACCCCCACAACTACCGGTCAGGTTTGTGGAGATGAGGCCCTTGTCCCCATCAATATCAGTTTGGGCCCCAAAGCACCCACCCCCCCATGTTGAGGGCACGTGGCCTGGTATGGTTCAGAAGGGGGGGCCTTTCGCTCGGCCCCCTTTTTCCTGACCTACCCAGGCTAAATGCTCGGGGAAGGGTCTGGTATGGATGTAGGGGGGAACCTCGCGCTGTTTTTATTTTTTTTTTATTTTGGCGTAGGTTTCTCCTTAACCACATAAGACCAGACTACTTTTTGGGATTTGGCACTGCGCCGCTTTAACTGACAATTGCGCGGTCGTGCGACGTGGCTCCCAAACAAAATTGACGTCCTTTTTTTTCCCACAAATAGAGCTTTCTTTTGGTGGTATTTGATCCCCCCTGCAGTTTTTATTTTTTGCGCAATAAACCAAAAAAGAGCGACAATTTTGAAAAAAACACATTATTTACTTTTTGCTATAAGAAATATCCCCCAAAAATGTATACATTTTTTTTTTCCTCAGTTTAGGCCAATAGGTATTCTTCTACATATTTTTGGTAAAAAAAAACGCAATAAGCGAATATTGGTTGGTTTGCGCAAAATTTGTAGCGTTTACAAAATAGGGGATAGTTTTATGTCATTTTTATTAATCAGTGATTTTTATTGTGACTGCGACATTATGGTGGACATCAGACATTTTTGACACATTTTTGGGACCATTGTCATTTATACAGCAATCAGTGCTATACACATGCATTGATTCCTGTGTAAATGACACTGGCAGTGAAGGGGTAACCACTAGGTGGCAGTGTAGTGGTTAAGTGTATCCTAGGGGCGTGTTTCTAACTGTGGGGGGCGTGGCTGTGTTACACGTCACTGATCTCTGCTCCAATAACAGGGAACAGAGAACAGTGACACTGTTACTAGGCAGAACGGGGAAATGCTTGTTTACTTTAGCATCTCCCTGTTCTCCTCCCCGTGAGATGATCGCGGGCATCCCCGCAGCGGTCGAGTCTGCGGGACCCGCGATCTGACTCACGGAGGTCCCGTCCGGCACGTGCCACCAGCGGCGCGCACACGATGGTACGGCAGCAAATTTAAAGGGACGTACCTGTACGCCCATTTGCCTGTCCGTGCCATTCTGCCAACATACATCTTTTTTCGCCGGTGGGGAAGTGGTTCAAATCCATACCATACCCGAAGGGAAAATCGGGGAAAAAAACGCATGGGGCCTACATTTTTTTTGGGGCCCCCAAAATCCATACCAGATCCTTATTCAAGCATGCAGCCCTATAGGTCAGTAAAGGGAGGGGACAAGTGAGCCATACCAGGCCACATGCCCTCAACATAAGGGGGGTGCTTTGGGGCAGGGGGGTGGCTAGGCATGCACTGGTCAATGAAGCCCATACTCATTCACATATGGGGGGGCAGGATCTGGGGGCCCCTTTGTTCCGATAAGCCTCACGCCCGCAGACCCCCACAACCACAGCCCAGGGTTGTGGGGAAGAGGCCCTTGACCCCTCTCTAATCTGACCTGCCAGGCAGCATGCTTGGATAAGGGTCTGGTGTGGATTTTGGGAGGGGGACCCCATGCAGTTTTTTTCCCGCTGTTTTTCTTTTGCCGGGAATTTTTTTTTTTACATTCAGCTGTCAGCTGACAGCTCATGACTCATTGGTTGCTAAGGATGTGGCGGCCCGCTCCTTGGCAACCAGCTATACACAGTGTGTTAAAGTGAAAAAAGTGCAAAACGCATTTAAAAAATACATCAAAAATGCAAAACTTGCATTTCTGGTGCAGCTCCATTAAAGTCTATTACATGCAAAATGCATTCAGCTGCGGGGAAAAAAGTCCCCGACCCTTTTCAAAAATGCATAGATGTGAACGTGTACCATAGGAAACCAAGCTAAATGGACTGTAGTCCGTTTCTGCAAACTGCAAAACGCACAAAAAAATGCATAGGTGTGAACGTAGGGTTAATTTACAGATACATTTTTAATTACAAATTTATATAATAGCAATAGTGTTGTAAAACAGGGAAACTGTACCAACAATCCAGATTAGTGGGCACTAAGGGGTTGATTTACTAAAGCTGGAGAGTGCAAAATCTGGTGCAGCTGTGCATGGTAGCCAATCAGCTTCCAGGTTTTATTGTCAAAGCCTAATTGAACAACATGAAGTTAGAAGCTGATTGGCTACCATGCACAGCTGCACCAGATTTTACATTACAGTAGGTGAGGTTGAAAAAAGACACAAGTCCAACCTATGTGTGTGATTAAATGTCAGTATTACATTGTATATCCCTGTATGTTACTGTCGTTCAGGTGCTTATCTAATAGTTTTTTTAAACTATTGATGCTTCCCGCTGAGACCACTGCCTGTGGAAGGGAATTCCACATCCTTTCCGCTCTTGCCGTAAAGAACTCTCTACATAGTTTAAGGTTAAACCTCTTTTCTTCTAATTTTAATGAGTGTTAAACTCCCTTCCGTGAAAAAGTTTTATTCCTATTGTGGGGTTACCAGTTTGGTATTTATAAATTGAAATCATATCCCCTCTCAAGTGTCTCTTCTCCAGAGAAAATAATTTCAGTGCTCGCAAACCTTTCCCCATAACTAATATCCTCCAGACCCTTTATTAGCTTTGTTGCCCTTCTTTGTACTTGTTCCATTTCCAGTACATCCTTCCTAAGGACTGGTGCCCAGAACTGGACAGTATACTCCAGGTGCGGCCGGTCCAGAGTCTTGTAGAGCGGCAGAATTACCATTTTATCTCTGGAGTTGATCCCCTTTTTAATGCATGCCAATATTCTGTTTGCTTTGTTAGCAGCAGCTTGGCATTGCATGCCATTGCGGAGCATATCATCTACTAGGACCCCAGGTCCTTTTCCATCTTAGATTTCCCCAGAGGTTCTCCCCTAGTGTATAGATTGCATTCATATTTTTGCCACCCAAATGCATTATTTTACATTTTTCTACATTAAACCTTAAATTTGCCATGTAGTTGCCCACCCCATTAATTTGATCAGATCTTTTTGAAAGGTTTCCAAATCCTGCGGGGGAAGTTATTGCCCTGCTTAGCTTAGTATTGTCTGCAAATACAGAGATTGAACTATTTACCTCATCCTCCAGATCATTTATGAAAAAAATAAATAGGATTGGTCCCAGCACAGAACCCTTGGGGATCCCACTACCCACCCCTGACCATTCCAAGTACTCCCAATTTATCACCACCCTCTGAACTCACCATAGTTTTCAATCCATGTACTCACCCTATGGTCCATGCCAATGGACCTTATTTTGTACAATAAACGTTTATGGGGAACTGTGTCAAATTCTTTTGCAAAATCCAGATACACTACGTCTACGGGCCTTCCTTTATCTAGATGGCAACTCACATCCTAATAGAAGGTTAATAGATTGGTTTGGCAAGAACGATTCTTCATGAATCCATGCTGATTACTGCTAATGAAACCGTCCTTGTTACTAAAATCTTGTATATAGTCACTTATCATCCCCTCCAAGAGCTTGCATACTATCGATGTTAGGCTAACTGGTCTGTAATTCCCAGGGATGTATTTTGGGCCCTTTTTAAATATTGGTGCTACATTGGCTTTTCTCCAATCACCTGGTACCATTCCAGTCAGTAAAAATTAGGAACAATGGTCTCTAAATTACTTGGCTGAGTTCCCTATGTACCCTTGGATGCAAGCCATCTGGTCCCGGTGATTTATTAATGTTAAGTTTCCCAAGTCTAATTTTAATTCTATCCTCTGTTAACCATGGTGTTGCTTCCTGTGATGTCATAAGGATAATCACTGCAGTTTTGGTTACTGAAGCCCCCCGATTCCCTCGTGAAGAGAAGAATAAATTCAATGCCTTCGCCATCTCCCCATCCTTTGTAACCAGATGTCCTTCCTCATTCTTTATGGGGCCAATATGGTCTGTCCTCCCTTTTTTTACTTTTTACATACTTAAAGAATTTCTTGAGACTTTTTTTTGCTGTCTTTCGTGTTCTTTCTTAGCCGCCCTAATTGCACCCTTACATTTCTTGTTGCATTCTTTATAAAGTCTGAATGCTGATGATGATCCCTCAACCTTGTATTTTTTGAAGACCTTCTCCTTCGCTTTTATATGCATTTTTACATTGGAGTTAGCCATCCAGGACTTTTGTTTGCTCTTTTAAATTTATTACCCAATGGGATGCATTGGCTAATGCCCTTATTTAATATGCTCTTAAAGCAAACCCATCTCTCCTCCGTGTTCATTGTTTCTAAGACTTTATCCCAATTCATGTCTTCTAACAAGGTTCGTAGTTTAGGGAAGTTGGCTCTTTTGAAATTCAGTGTCTTTGTATTCCCCTTATGTTTCGTATTTGTGTGATTTATACTGAAGCCAATTGACCCGTGATCGCTGTTTCCTAAATTTCCCCGTATTTCCACATCCGTGATCAGGTCTGTATTGTTGGTAATCAGTAGATCCAGTAAGGCTTTATTTCTAGTTGGTGCGTCTACCATCTGAACCATGAAATTGTCCTGCAAGACATTTAGGAACTGGCGAGCCTTAGATGAATGCGTGTTTCCCTCCACCCAGTCTATGTCTGGATAATTAAAATCCTCCATTATGACAACACTATTTAGCGCTCTCCATTTTAGTAAATCAACCCCTAAGTCTTCCTAAAATGTCATAAAGTCTCCAGTTCAATTGTCAGTAGCTAAATATCACTTGCTTTCAGCAGGTGAAACTAGACTTTCCACCTAAACATCCACGTTAACACCTGAAACTCATCCATTAATCAATGGCAATATGTGTATGGCATGTGTTTGCTTAGCATGCAAAAATGTGCATAATCTCATCCTTTAAGTCTGCATAGCTGTTGATGCCTCAATTTACATAGTTAAAGGTGTGGAGTCTTGCCAAGTAGCCGAGGTAGGGATGTTAAAATGGCATTACACATGGAAAACAGATGCTGTTGAATGCCCTTACCCTGTTCAGGTTTGGTTGTTCTTTTGATATAGATAGGCTCTTTCAGGCCTCATGAACCAGTTGTCCAATCTGTCCAAAATGCACACTTTACTGTCCTCTAAAGAATGTCCCTACTGAAAAATGCTGGTATTGTATGATATATATATATATATATATATATTTTTTTTTTTTTTATTTGTGGTTGAACTGGATGGACGTGTGTCTTTTTTCAACCTAACTAACTATGTAACTATGTAACTATGCTGAGTTTTGAACTATGGAATTCTCCCTATGTTGGGTCATTCATTTGTTGAGATGTTGTTCTGTCTCCCCGATTTACAGGTTTTGTGTTGTTCACTACACTGCGCTGCAAATACCAAGTTACTTTGCTTGGGCTTGGGAACTGGGTATTTTGAATGTACAAGATCTTTGTCTCAGTGTAGTGCTGGGCTTAAAGGACACAGGCATGCAATGTTTGTTGAAGATCCTTTTTAGTTTTTCTTAGACTCCAGCTACATATGGTATAAATATATAAATATATTACTCCAGTGTCCTGCTACTCACCTCTGTTTAAAGGTCCCCTGTTTTTGCTTGATCTTGTGGATGTTTTACCGACTCCAAGGATGGGGTTATGTAACTAGAACAACGTGGTTTCATTGTTTTCCCACCTCCCATCCTGTTCTTGTACAATCACATTCTGTTTTGATTATATGTAACCTCTAAGGAGCAGGGCCCTCTGATTCCTCCTGTATTGAATTGTTTTGTAACTGTACAGTCTGCCCTCATGTATATAAATCCTGCATAATAATAATAATTATGGTGTCTGTGGATTTAAACACTGTGGTAGCTTCCTGACAAAGGTGACTTGAAGAAGCTATGAAACATCTTCAAGATTTCAGAACAAGTCCAGTTGAATGTGACTGACTAACTACTACTAGCTATACCATGACCTGGATGAATACGAATCTTAAAAAAATAGCTTTGAGAGAAGCACTTCAACAGCTGCTTAAATCTGATTACAGTGGCCACCAACAGATATCCTACTACAACTAATGGACTGGAACCATCTAAATCTGCCATTTGGTTTTGGTTGTTTGTTAAAAAACTTGTTTTAAATCAGCTATAGGGACAGTACTTACATTCAATGTTAACTGTTCCTTGTGATGGTGCTGAGTGCCTTAAAACACCCTCCCCACCACCACCACCACACACACACTTGCAGCATTAATTGTGAATACTGTCCTTTGTGCTGATTTTTATTTCCAACTAAACTAACTATAGGCTTTAAGGTCAAGCTTCTTGGAATTCTGACAGTTTCCATATCTGTGTCTTCTGTTCTGTCTGTCACCCTGTATCCTGCCTTTTCTGTCCCCATTCCAATCCTGCCCAAGCCTTGTTATTTGTCCTGTAACTTTTGTAAAAACCACATATACGCAATTTGAGTTGCAATTACTGTTTTTTGCATATGAGTACTGTTTTATTTGGTATTTACTGTGTACCTGTATACCTGTTTGTGGTGTATTTTTATTTTTTTTGTTGTTTATTTAATTGATACATGGTTGTTTGTGGACAGGTTTGTGCTAGGATAGGGGGAGGAAAATTTGTGCTGGAAGGGGGGATTTGGAGTGGAGGAGAGAGGATTTGTGCTTAGAGGGTAGATTTGAGGGGTAGAGGATTAGTGCTGGGAGGGGGGATATTTTTTTGGGGGGGGGATTTGTGCTGGGGGCATATGGCGGATAAAGAGGATTTGAGCTGTGGGGCAAATTTGTACTGGAAGGAGGGGGAATATATGCGTAGGGGTGAGCGTGTGCAGATTGGTGCTTGATTTTATTTTTTTGGGTGGGGAGGGGATTTTCACTAATACATAATGGTCATGCATATGTGAGGGGGGGGGGGGCAATTTGGCATGTGAGCCCTGGGCTGTGGATTAACTTACCGCTACATTTTTTTTTTTTTATCCAACAAAAGTATTTATTAAAGTTGCACAGGTACATTACACACATTGTCGTTGTAATCAATGTTCCAGCTTATTTCACATACATTGCAAAGGTACTTCCAATTTTAATAGTTAGCAGATCTTTATTCCATTTGCATGTCACCTCACTCAATCCTCACCCAAGGTTTATTCCCAACAGTCTATCTGTTATCAAATCTTCCAGAGCTAGTCCCGGTACATCTAGCCACATTGCCCATAGTTTCTCGAATTTGTGTGGGCTACCTCTGTGTTGATAAATTAATTTTTCCATTCGCAATGTCCTTCCAACATTTTCAATCCATTCTTTTCGTGGTTGGGGGAGCCTCAGCCCGCCAATGTATCATAATTAACTTCCTGGCCTGAAACAGGACTCTATGTACAGCTTCTCCACAGTGTTCCTCCCATTCCTATTCCTCCAAAGCACCCAAGAGACATGCTCTCGGATCCTGTGGGAGGGATATTTGAAATACTGTGTTGACCGTGTTCTCTACTGTAGTCCAATAGGTATGCAGCGCCATAGCATGTGAATAAGACTACCATGTTCTCTTTTGCACCTAGTGCATATGGGATCAAGCTGCGGGTTAATCAAATGAAGCCTGTGAGGGGTATAGTACGTTCTGAGCTAGATATATAGCTGTGTTAGCTTTTGGGATACATTTAAGGAACTTTTACCCACCGCCTGGCATATCTCCTCCCATTTTTCTCCGTCTAGTTGTCCAGCATCAGCTTCCCACTTCTCCCTAACCTTCAGAGGGTGCCGCCTCATCACGGATTGCAACAGGATGGCATAACATTGAGATATAAATCCTTTGGATAAAGTGGCACCCTCCAAGAGGCTGAAAACAGGGGCCGGGGACAATTTCCACTCCGAGGAGTGACTTTGTGCTGCTACAGCATGGCTTAGGTGGATGTACTGAAAGTGCATTGATGACTGGAGACCATATGTTTCCCTTAACTCTGCAAATGGGCGAAGTACCCCATTGTGGAATATGTGTTTAAGGTGTGTGATCCCGTACCTCCTCCATCTAATGCCCGACTGTAACTTAGCCAGTTCCGTGTATGTGGCATTCCACCAAATTGGACTGTATTAGGTATAGCCATCTGCATTTTGAATATATTTGGCCTTGTTCCATACCTTTTGGATTAAATTGAGGGTATGGTATTTCTTGTGTGGTCTGGCAAAAGCCAGAGCCTCCAGTGCCATAGGGATGGGGCCCCTGCGTACGTTATGTAGTAACAGTTTTTGTGAGGAGCTTTGTGGTCCAGGTCCCTCCCCCCCTGTCGCTGGGAGCGTACCAATAAGGTGTTGCAGCTGAGCCGCCAGGTAATAAATCCAGGGGTTTGGTAATGCTAAGCCCCCACTGTCTTTGGGCCTTTGTAGATGCTCTAGCTTAATCCTGGGGTTTTTATCTTTCCATATAAAGCTACGGAATATGGTGTTAATGGTATGAAATGTCTTCAGTGGGATGACCATGGGGGTGTTGTAGAGAAAGTACAATAGTTGCGGCATAAGGATCATTTTAATTAAATTCACCCTACCCGCAACTGAGAGAAAGAGTGATTTCCAGGTTTTAGCTTTGTCTCGGAACCTCAGCAGTAGGGGGGAAACATTCAGATGTAATGGTACTGCTACATTTAGCAGTACATTTAGTGGATTATGATATATCAGGGCACCTAGGGAAATGTCTATCATACAGTTTAGTGTCTATTGTTCTGTACCAATAGCACATAAGATATTTGGTGAATATTGTAAAGATGTACCAACTATTTTTTTTAATCCGAATCCTATCCAAACCCCACTTTTTTGTTAGGGTGGGTTAGAAGTGGATGCTTTGTATTAATTCTATTAAATATTCAGTAAATGTTGTATTTCAATTCATTAACCACTTCCCGCCCCTAGGATGTCATATGTCTTATTATTCCTATGTGTTATAATTCTTATTACAAGGTATATTTACATTTCTTGTAATAGGAATAAAAGTGATCAAAAAATAAATAAAAATTAAAGATAGTGGAAAAATAAAAATAATTAATTCTCTGGGGGGGGGGGGGGGGGGGACAGGAGAGAATAGCAATGATGTGCACAATTTTTTGGCCTGAATTCCCTAGGAAAAAGACATATGGTACTAAGGGAACTGGGAAGATACCGAGATAATATTCCTGCAAGAGGCACATATAGCACATGACACAAATACTAAATTATACTCTAGTGCCATACCAACATTGTTCTATGGAGAAACTCCAAATAAAAGGGCAAAAGGAGTAGCCATTGGAATAGAAAAAAAGGTTAGTTTTACACTGGAGGAGAGAAGACCCAGAAGGCCATTTTCTTTTTTTAAAAGAGATCCTATAGGGGAAGAAGTATACGTTGGCATATATTGCCCCAACAAACATCTAAAAAAATATCTAAAGGGGATCCTAAATGCCTTAATGGATTTTAAACAAGGCTACCTAATCCTGGCCAGGAATTTTAATTTCTCAATGGACTACAAACTGGATAGTACATCTGGTGCACTGACCAGGGAAAAAAATCAATTAAAATTGGTCAAGAAAAAAATATATAATCATCAGTTGGTTGATGGCGAATACAACACCCAAGCACAAAAGATTATACATATCATTCATGAGTGCACGACACATACTCATAAGGCATTAATTATAAAAATAAACCAATTAAAGGACTTAATGAAACAGGAAACAAGAAAAGTATTTAATAATGTAATGTAAGGAAAGATAAAAATGGGGAAATACGCCTGGGAAAAATCTCTAGAAACAAAAAAACTTGAAATTATATAGAAAAGATAAAAAACCTGAACATAATAGGGGAAAATTACATAAGAAGGAAATCCCTCCTGGCTCAAATTACAATAATACCAAAGGAGGGAAAGGATAGAACAATCTGCACCAACTACAGGCCCACAGCTCTGCTAAATGCAAACACTAAGCTATATGCAAAAATGCTGGCGAAGAGACTAAAAAAAATGATGTCAGAACTGAACATACTATGTATGAACACCGATCCCTCTCTCCTCTTAGACAGTCCCATCCCCCCACAGTTAGAAACACACATAGGGAACACAGTTAACCCCTTGATCGCCCCTAGTTTTAACCCCTTCCCTGCCAGTGACATTTACACAATAGTCAGAGCATTTTTATAGCACTGATCGTTGTATAATTGTCAATGGTTTCAAAAATGTGTCAAAAGTGTCCGATGTGTCCGCCATAACGTCGCAGTCCCAATAAAAAATTAACAATAATATGTAGAAGAATACACATCGGCCTAAACGGAGGAAAAAAATTTTTTTAATAAAAATTGTTGGATATTTATTATAGCAAAAAGTGCCAAATATTGTGTTTTTTTCAAAATTGGTACTCTTTTTTTGTTGATAGTGCAAAAAATAAAAACCGCAGAGGCGATCAAACACCACCAGAGAAAGCTCTATTTGTGGGGAAAAAGGACGTAAATTTTGTTTGGGCACAGCATCACATGACCGTGCAATTGTCAGTTAAAGCAACGCAGTGCCGAATCTCAAAAAATGGCCTGGTCATCGAGCAGCTAAATCTTCCGGGGCTGAAGAGGTTAAATCGAGCTGAAAGCCTTTTTACTAGTGATTTAAATCAAATCCACCCTGATTCTCATTGTGTGATCTTTTCTTTTTTTTTTTTCTTACATTCCTATTAGTCATTACACTTAGCCATGTGTTGTATTAGAGAGAGCAGAGGTTAACTGGGTGACAATTAACCACTTCCCGACCGCCCCATGTACATATACGTCAACAGAATGGCACGTACAGGCAAAACCACGTACCTGTACGTGCCATTCTTCAGGCGGTTGGGGGGTCCGATCGGACCCCCCTCTGCCCGCGGGGACGGTCGGGATCGCTACAGGAGCGATCCGGGAAGAGGGGACGGCCAGTGGTTTCTGGCCACCCCCTCGCGATCGCTCCTGGCGAATCACATTCTCCGTTGCCTGTGTAATTGTAAACACAGGCAACGGGAAGTGACGTCACGCTCCTCGTGTCGGTCTTTCTGACCGGGACGCCGAGCAGTGAAGACACAGAAGTAAGTGCACAACACTACACTGACACCAGGCACACATAGGCACACAATCCACCCCCCTGTCACCCCCAGATCACCCCCTGCCCCCCCAGTCACAGTGTCACTGATTGCAGTGATCATTTATTTACTGATCACTGCATTTAGTGTCAGTGTGACTGTAATAACTGTCAGGGCAGTTAGTTTTAGGCCCCTTTAGGTCTAAGGTAGCCCCCTACCCCCGCCCAATAAAGGTTTAACCCCTTGATTGCCCTCTAGGTAACCCTTTCACCCTCTTTTGCCAGTGTCACTAAGCGATCGTTTTTCTGATCGCTGCATTAGTGTCACTGGTGTCGCTAGGTAGCCAGTTTTTTTTTTTAGGTAACCGCCAGGTTTATATAGGTTCATAAATAGGTTTATAGGTCAGGTACCCCCATATTACAACCTAAATAAAGGTTTTAACCCCTTTATTGCCCCTAGAGTTAACTCTTTCACCAGTGATCACCGTATAAGTGTCACTGGTGACGCTGGTTAGCCAGTTAGTTATTTAGTTATTTAGGTTCTCCGTCAGGTTTTTATATAGCGTCAGGTACCCCCATATATTACCTAATAAAGGTATTAACCCCCTGATTGCCCCTAGTTAACCCTTTCACCAGTGATCACCGTATTACTGTTACGGGTGACGCTGGTTAGTTAGTTTGTTTTTTATACTGTCAGGGCACCCGCCATTTATTACCCAATAATGGTTTAACCCCCTGATCGCCCGGCGGGTGATATCAATTAGGTTTTAGGGTCAAATAAGGTCTGCGTCGCCCCAGGTTAGTGCCAGCACCGCAAACACCCACGCGCAAAGCATACACCTCCCTTAGTGGTATAGTATCTGAACAGATCAATATCTGATCTGATCAGATCTATACTAGCGTCCCAGCAGTTTAGGGTTCCAAAAAACGCATTGTTAGCGGGATCAGCCCAGATACCTGCTAGCACCTGCGTTTTCCCCCTCCGCCCAGCCCAGCCCTGCCCACCCAAGTGCAGTATCGATCGATCACTGTCACTTACAAAACACTAAGCACACATAACTGCAGCGTTCGCAGAGTCTGGCCTGATCCCTGCGATCGCTAACAGTTTTTTTGGTAGCGTTTTGATTCAGTCGCCAGCAGCCTAGGAGCTTTTTTTCCTGTGAATCTCACTAGTGTACTACTAAATTTAGAGCCCAAAATGGCAAATCGCAAGTACACTAGTGAACAGGCCTACTTGTTTCTGAGTATGTCAGATAGTGAAGAGGAGGTCACTCATCTGTCACAATCAGGCTTAGAATACGATCCAGTAGACGACAGCGGCTCCATGACAGATAGCTCTGGCGACGGAGGTGAGGTCCCTGCTAAGGTCAGGCGTACCCGATCCCGATCTTCTGCTGTTGTTGAGGTGCAGGAACCGCAGGTCTCTCGTATGGAGCAGAGAAGTACTAGCGCCGCTATTCCTTCTAGTGAACTGGCAAGCACCAGCGGCCTAGTACACCCTGGACGTAGTCAAACCAGCACTGCAGTAACACTTGGTGACGTGGCGAGTCCCATAAGTGCAGTTCAAGCTGGCGAGGTGGCAAGCACAAGTAGTGTCCCGCTGCCACCAAGAAGAAGACAAAGGCAGGCCCGTCGATCACATAGTGTCCTTCCTGCAGAATTCGCCAATCCTGATTGGGTGCCCACCACTTCTGCAGGACCCGTACTTCCCCCATTCACTGGCCAACCCGGTATTCAGGTGGAAACAGCTGATTTTAAGCCATCCGATTTTTTATCGCTGTTTTTCACGGAAGAACTCTATAGATCTATTGTGGACCAAAGTAATATATACGCTGGTCAATACATCGCTGCTAATCCCCAGTTGCCTTCCCTTGCCAGAGATTGGAAACCAATTACAGTTTCCGAATTTAAGTCCTTTCTGGGCCTTTCCCTCAACATGGGCATGTATAAATTTCTGACTCTGAGGACTTATTGGTCCACCCTCGCAGTCCACCATATGCCCGTGTTCTCTCGCTCCATGTCCAGGGCACGATACGAACAGATCTTGCGGTTCATGCACTTCAGTGACAATGAACTCTGTCGTCCTCGTGGAGACCCTGAATTTGATCGGCTTTACAAAATTCGGCCCCTCATAAACCACTTCAACCAACGTTTTGCAGCCTTGTTTACTCCCAATCAAGTTGTCTGCGTTGACGAGTCCCTGATTAAGTTTTCTGGCCGCTTGTCTTTCAAACAGTTCCTTCCCAGCAAGCGTGCCAGATACGGGGTCAAGCTCTACAAGCTCTGTGACAGGGCAACAGGCTATACGTGGAGCTTTTCGGTTTATGAGGGAAAAGATAGTCACGTACAGCCGGAGAACTGTCCAGATTACACAGGGAGCGCTGGCAAGATAGTGTGGAACTTGGTGTCACCCTTATTCGGAAAGGGGTACCACTTGTACGTGGACAATTATTACACGAGCGTGCCACTGTTTAGTCACTTGTTTGATCATCAGATTGGAGCATGTGGCACCGTGCGACCTAATCGCCGGGGCTTTCCCCAGCGGCTTGTAGATTCCCCTCTTAGGCTGGGGGAGAGAGCCTGCTTGAAGTGTAATAATTTGCTCGCTGTGAAGTGGAGGGATAATAGGAATGTTTTCGTTCTTACCTCCCTTCATGCAGACACGACAGTCCAAATTCGTACGGCGGCTGGTGTTGTGACGAAACCCCTCTGTGTCCACGAGTATAACCTTAATATGGGAGGGGTGGACCTCAACGACCAGTTGTTGGCGCCGTACCTAGTTGCCCGTAAGGCTAGACGCTGGTACAAAAAAGTGTCTATTTATTTGTTCCAATTGGCTTTCCTGAATGCTCATGTGCTATACGGAGCTTCAGGCGGGAGGTTACCCTTCCTTGAATTCCAGGAAGAGGTTCTCACAGACCTTCTGTTTCCAGACGGTTCTGCACCTCACCATTCCCTACCAAATGCAGTTAGCCGGCTGTATGAGAAGCATTATCCTTATGTCCTCCCGAGTACCCCTATCCAACGAGCCCCCCAAAAAAGATGTCGTGTCTGTACCAAGCGCGGATGTAGGCGTGACACCCGTTATTATTGTCCACGCTGTCCTGACAATCCTGGTCTCTGCATTGGTGAATGTTTTGAACGCTACCACTCACTAGTGAGGTATTAGCGTAGGGTACAGCATTTCACAGGCTAGGATACACTTTCACAGGGTCTCAAGAATGCCATCGCATTTTGAGACCCGACCGTTAGTTAAAATTATAGTTACTGTTATACTGTAATGTTACTTTGTTTTAATGTTAAACCATTATTTGCTTAGCAGGTACGCCATTCAGTTGCAGCGTGGATTTATTTATCTTGACAGCAACAGCGTTTGCTCCCACGATACATAAAGCCGCGACTCCAACGCTGTAGGAGGTGATTTCACCACCACAGTTAAAAAAAAAAGAGCATATATGCCGAAGCATGGGGGCAGCAGAGGGCGGAGGAGCGATTTTGCTCCTAATGCCACGTACATACGGTCGAAATTCCGACGGAGGCTTGCCCGTGGAAAAGTCCGACCATGTGTACGTGGCATAACTTTTTTGCGGGAGGATGCCCCCATGCTCCGGCATATATAAATGGTGCATGTATGCCATCATTAGAAGTGGGTGGATGAAGGGAGGTATTCTAATGGTGGGCATACCCACTGCGCCATTGGGAAATTGGGAAAGCATTTTATCACACCGATCTTGGTGTGGTCAGATGCTTTGAGGGCAGTGGAAAGATCTAGGGTCTAATAGACCCCAATTTTTTCAAAAAAAGAGTACCTGTCACTGCCTATTGCTATCATAGGGGATATTTACATTCCCTGTGATAACAATAAAAATGATAACTAAGAAAAGAAAATGGAAGGAACAGTTTAAAAATAAAATAAAAAAGCTAAATAAAAAGAAAAACTAAAAAAAAAAAAAAAAGCACCCCTGCCCCCCCTTCTCTTGCGCAAAGGCGAACACAATCGTTGGTCTGGCGTCATATGTAAACAGCAATTGCACCATGCATGTGAGGTATCACCGCGAAGGTCAGATCGAG
Organism: Lithobates sylvaticus; assembly: GCA_028564925.1. Taxonomy (NCBI): domain Eukaryota; kingdom Metazoa; phylum Chordata; class Amphibia; order Anura; family Ranidae; genus Lithobates; species Lithobates sylvaticus. Next base: position 435,494,298 of record CM053026.1, read on the forward strand.
GGCAGTAATTTTAGCAGTAGACCTCCTCCGCGAATCTAATGTGGTAACCTGTAAAGGCTTTTAAAGGCTTTTAAAAATGTATGTAGTTTGTCGCCACTGCGTGTTTGTGCGCAATTTTAAAGCATGTCGTGTTTGGTATCCATGTACTCGGCCTAAGATCATATTTTTTATTTCATCAAAAATTTGAGCAATATAGTGTGTTTAAGTGCATTAAAATAAAAAAAGTGTATTTTTTTCCACAAAAAAATGCGTTTGAAAAATCGCTGCGCAAATACTGTGTGGAAAAAAAATGCAACACCCACCATTTTAATCTGTAGGGCCTTTGCTTTAACAATATATATAGTGTTTGGGGGTTCAACGTAATTTTCTTGCAAAAAAAAAAAATGTTTTCATGTAAACAAAGAGTGTCAGAAAGGGCTTTATCTTCAAGTGGTTAGAAGAGTGGGTGACGTGTGACATAGGCTTCTAAATGTTGTGCATAAAATGCCAGGACAGTTCAAACCCCCCCCCCCCCCCCCAAATGACCCCATTTTGGAAAGTAGACACCCCAAGCTATTTGCTGAGAGCAATGTTGAGCCCGTTAAATATTTTTTTTTTTTGGTCCCTTGAGATTGAATAATGACAAAAAAAAAAAATAATATTTTTTTTTACAAAAAGTTGTCACTAAATGATATATTGCTCAAACATGCCATGGGCATATGTGGAAATACACCCCAAAATAAATTCTGTTGCTTCTCCTGAGTACGGGGATACCACATGTGTGGGACTTTTTGGGAGCCTAGCCGCAGACGGGACCCCAAAATCCAAGCACCGCCTTCAGGCTTTCTAAGGGTGTCATTTTTTTATTTCACTCCTCACTGCCAATCACAGTTTCGGAGGCCATGGAATGCCCAGATGGCACAAACCACCCCCAAATGACCCCATTTTGGAAAGTAGACACCCCAAGCTATTTGCTGAGAGGTATGGTGAGTATTTTGCAGATCTCGCTTTTTGTCACAAAGTTTTGAAAATTGAAAAAAGAAAAAAAAAATTTTTTTTTCTTTACTTTCTTCATTTTCAAAAACACATGAGAGCTGTAAAATACTCACCATGCCTCTCAACAAATAGCTTGGGGTGTCTACTTTCCAAAATGGGGTCATTTGGGGGGGGTTTTGTGCTATTTTGGCATTTTATGGCCTTCGAAACTGTGATAGGTAGTGAGGAGTGAAATCAAAAATTTGTACCCTTAGAAATCCTGAAGGCGGTGATTGGTTTTCGGGGTCCCGTATGCGGATAGGCTCCCAAAAAGTCCCACACATGCGGTATCCCTGTACTCAGGAGAAGCAGCAAAATGTATTTTGGGGTGCAATTCCACATATAACCATGGCATGTGTGAGCAATATATCATTTAGTGACAACTTTTTGAATACATTTTTTTTATTTATTTTTTTTGTCTTTATTCAATCACTTGGGACTAAAAAAAAAAATATTCAACGGGCTCAAATGCCTCTCAGCAAATAGCTTGGGGTGTCTACTTTCCAAAATGGGGTCATTTGGGGGGGGGTTTGTACTTCCCTGCCATTTTAGCACCTCAAGAAATGAGATAGGCAGTCATAAATTAAAAGCGGTGTAAATTCCAGAAAATGTACTCTAGTTTGTAGACGCTATAACTTTTGCGCAAACCAATAAATATACGCTTATTGGCATTTTTTTTTACTAAAGACATGTGGCTGAATACATTTTGGCCCAAATGTTTGACTAAAATTGAGTTTATTGGATTTTTCTTATAACAAAAAGTAGAAAATATCTTTTTTTTTCAAAATTTGCGGTCTTTTTCCGTTTATAGCGCAAAAAAAAAAAAAATCACAGAGGCAATCAAATACCATCAAAAGAAAGCTCTATTTGTGGGAAGAAAAGGACGCAAATTTCGTTTGGTTACAACATTGCATGACCGCGCAATTACCAGTTAAAGCAGTGCAGTGCGAAATTGAAAAAAGACCTCTGGTCCTTTGGCTGCCAAATGGTCCGGGGCTAAAGTGGTTAAAAAAAAATAAATTATTTTTTTGGTTTACTTTTGCTGGGGCAGCACTTAGGTATAGTGAGCAGGGAAATTGCTGATTGCAATGAGTTTCATTTGGTGTATTTTTTAGCGGTACAAGCGGAACACTTTTTTGTGACAACTCCTTGTCACGCTGGGGGTGACAACTTCCTTCAACTCCCTTGAATGCTAAATACCATTTCAGAAAAGGTACTGGAGGATGGGAGTATAGCACAGGGGTTGACCAACTAACCTTGTTCAGGGCACTAGTTTGCCAGCCATGAGGTCATCATTTAGCCTACCTGGAACTACGGGGCTGTCCAGAAAAGCTGTGACCACTGAGGCTGGAAAAAGTGGCCATTATGATCAGTAAGCTTCAGTGGTTGCCTAGTCTGCAGCCCTGGTTGGTAAGCAACAGTATAGTGAGAATAGGATACAGGCCAGTGAGTGATTATTTCCTTGCTACAAGGAGACCATTAGACCCAAGTCCACAGGAAGCCCAAACAGACGAGCCATCTATTGCATTCTGTAGAGGCTTTTTTTCTTCTCTTATGGCCAGAATATATGCCAGAATATTTGTCTTTTTTTGGATCTGAACCTGGGAACTCTGTAGTGTCTGGCTGTAGACCTTCTTGCTGTGCCACCTGAGATGCTGAACAGTTCCCTGACTGATCTCTTGGACAACCTTGCCTTGTATCTTGCTTCTGGTGAACCTTGAACTCTTTTATACTCCTATGAACTTCCTGATTTTATGCCATGTCTTTGCACTTTCTGTTTGCCAGATTATTGGAATCACTCCAGCAGATATCTTGTTCCTTACATACCTGCTGTCCTTAACTTCGCTACCGCTTGATATGAACCCTTGGTGTGTTCATCAACTACACTTCCGTCTGATCCCATCCATCTACTACTCATTACTGATCGTTTTGGGTTGTTCTTCGACTACGCTTCTGCTTGTACCTTATCAGCTTCATCTGTTACCTGAGCTCAGCCTGCACTGATCATTGAGCAATACAGAGGGTCAGGACCCTGTTAGCAGCATGTAGTACAACCGTTCTCCACCATCAGGAGCTCTGGTGAGGACCAGCTAGTGCTTAGACTCTGCACCTTGATTGAGCCCACATCATCCACTACGGGGATCTGCTTGTATGTTTCCAGCTGATCACTCGTGAACTTTTCTACTGCTACAGTCACAGACACCAGAGCCTGATACTAGACTGTGACACTATCCTAAGAAGCTTCCAGCAGAGTAATCACTCATCTGCAAATTTTGAAGTAGAAACTAGCTGCTGGACTGCTGCAATCCTCTGGAACGATGCAGCTCTGAAACATAAGTACCAATTGAGCTTGACTGAGTCCTTGAAAGATAAGGTCATCCATACTGAAGTTCTCGGGAACCTAAAATATCTCATCCAACTTCTACCTAATGAACAGCACCTGGGAGAGTCACCAAGGGGTCAGTACTTGTTCGTCTACCTGGAGAACCTCCAAACATTGTTCTACCTTGCTAGTTTCAATCCATATACTCAAATGAACCAATGCAGCTAGTTGATTCAACCTTTGTTCATGCCTAAAGTGCGAATTATTGTGTAGATGACTAAAATTGTGCCTGTACTGTAATAATTCTTCCTATACAGCTACCCAGTGTGGAAAAACAATCTTCAATTACTCTTTTACTCTTCAGTGTGTTACCATCCCTCTCCTTTCTGAGCTTTCCATCAAGACAATTAAGAGTGATGCAATTTTGTATTTTTTATAGAGGCTGATACTACACATCAAGGAGGCTGATGGTTCATCTATCCAATGCAGATTAGTAACTGTTCCTCTCTACACACACAGCAAGGTCATTCTGAATACCTCCAATGCAGCACAATTGTTAAACCCATGTTTCTTGTAATCCATGGCATACCATAGCTCAAGGCAATGTAGCAGGACAGTACCCTGCCAGGGTCTAAGTGTACATGATAACCCAGATTTCTCAACCAGGCAGGTTGAGGTGCTCCAGGGGGTTAGCTTAATGCAGAGGAAACTGGCTTTTCAGTTTCCTCATTGTTTTCAAAGGTCCGTTTTGGGACCTGGAGCCCTTGAGATTTCTAAGTGATCCGGGTAGGATGAAATCTCCAGTTCTGGGTCCAGTTTTTGTGAGCAGCCAGCACACTGATTTCACAGGTGTGTGCTGGGCTATTAGTTGTGACCTAACCATGGTTCTGGGCATCACCCGGCAGTCAGGAGGCTGTTGCCCAGGACTCAGGAGGGCTCCACCTAGGAGAAAGGTGGGAGCAAGAGCAGCAAAAGGGGCTGCTGGCTGTGTGCACCAAGTTGGTGAGCGAACAGTCTGAAGGAGACAGACAACGGCCTGGAGTGTAAGGCCAGAGTGGCAGTGCTGCAAGTGAAAGCCAGAAGGGCTGAGTGCAATTTATGTTGATGGAAAAGGAATTTTGAATACCCCTGCGAGGGATGTTTGTGTTTGCTGGACTTCCTGTTTCATAGAAATGGGCAAGAAAGGCCGTTAAGAAGAATAAAAGTAAGTGGCGGTGCCCTTAAAAGCTCTACATTTGATGCTAGTTCTCACAACAAACAATCACACAGTCAACAGGTAGACTGTCCAAACTTGTTACTGTCATTAGATTTGTCTCCAACCTACTGCAAGCACTTGGGTCTTACCTATTACACATCAAGTTTCCCTCATCCCATCAGTATCACCCATCGTTCTTATGTTTGCATGCTATAAATAAACTGATTGAGGCCGCAATACTCTTCAAGTGCAAATGTCCTTTTTTAGAACCAAAATCATAACCAGGATTATCCCTAGAAAAATCTTGAGAAATCATTTATCTGGCACTCCTCTTGCAGATGTTGGTACAGTATACGCTTTGTTAAAAGAAAGCTGGCTACTTGGTGTGGACTATTGTAATTAAGGTAATTGTTTAGCATAGAAACTAACATACACTAATTCCTGAATTTTGCATTAAACTTTTATCAGGCTTTACATTAAGGCTACTTTCACACTGAGGCGCTTTTCAGGCGTTTTAGCGCTAAAAATAGCGCCTGCAAAGCGCCTCTTAAGCCTCCCCAGTGTGAAAGCCCGAGTGCTTTCACACTGGGTCGGTGAGCTTGCAGGACGGGGAAAAAAAAAAAGTCCTGCAAGCAGCATCTTTGGGGCAGTTTGGGAGCGGTGTATACACTGCTTCCAAAATGCCCTGCTCATTGAAATGAATTGGCAGCGCTGCCGAAGCACCTGCAAAGCGATTCAGCAGCGCCACAACACAGACGCTTTTAACCCTTTCATCGGCCGCTAGCGGGGGTTAAAAGTGCCCTGTCAGGGGCCGAAAAGTGCCGCTAAAACTAGCAGTGCTTTACCCCCAAACCCATGTACCCTAATGCCCCATACACACGCTCGGATTATCCGAGGACCAGTTCCGTCGGATCCTGTCCGTCGTACTTTGTCCGATGTTGGTGTTGCATACACACGGTCGGACAAAGTTGTCGGAAAATCCGATCATTATGAACGTGGTGACGTTTGTTGCCTACGACGGGACTACGTAGAGGCTAGTAGCCAATAGCTTTGGTCTTGTAATGTGATCTGAGCATGCGTAGCACTTTGTCCGTCGGACTACGCTACACACGATTGGATTTGGTGTGATCGGACTTTGTTGTCAAAAAATCTATCCAGCAGGAGATAGGACTTTGTCCGTCGGACAATCCGATGGAAACTGTCCGATGGTGCCTACACGCGGTCGGAATTTCCGACAACATTGTCCGATAGGACAGAATCCATCGGAAAATCCGACCGTGTGTATGGGGCTTTAGTCTTTACCAGGCTAGACCTTTGTGGAGCCTACAACCTTTTTATAAAAAAATAAAAAAAAAGTATAAGTGATAAAACATTTTTGCACTTGCCACAGTCATTTTGAACAGTTATGGCTTTTGACACTTGAAATATTCCAATCATCTTCTAGCATTTCATCAGTGAATGTTTTCTTGATTTCTTCAATGATTTTATGATAATTTATTTGGACAGCATTGATTTTTTGTCTTTAGTACTGTATTGGCAACACATGATGGAAGTTCATACTATCTCCGGACTATTATAAAACACAAAAAGTGAAAGTGTGAAAGTGGTTCCACGCATATTTTGGGCTTGAATATCTCTACACAAAGAGTTTCCAAGGCTACAACTGGCCAACTTCCAATAAAAAAAAAAAGATGTGCAACAATTTAATTATCCAAGATTTTTCAATTGTCATTCTTGACATTGCTCAGTTGTCTAAAATTTACTGTAATTTCACAAGGGGCTTCAAACAGCATGTGAGAGTCTAATGATGTGTTTTACCTCTGCATCCATTGTAGATTCTTTGGATTCTAATCAGCTGTTCATCCTAACAAGTAATTATTTTGAAGCTACGAAGGATACTGCTTTTTGCATTGCTCCATTTTTAATACCATAATGCAACCTGTTGGCTGCTTCCCTCTTAAACCCAGTCAAGCTGAAGGAGACCAATAACATTTGTCTATCAACTCAACTTTGAAAATATACTTGCACTGCGTACAATTCTCATCTATACCACAAATAGTTTCTCAGAATAACAGATTGCAATGTATATACACTATATTACCAAAAGTATTGGGATGCCTGCCTTTACACGCACATGAACTTTAATGGCGTCCCAGTCTTAGTCTCTAGATTTCAATATTGAGTTGGCCCACCCTTTGCAGCTATAAAAGCTTCAACTCTTCTGGGAAGGCTGTCCACAAGGTATAGAAGTGTGTCTATGGGAATGTTTTACCATTCTTCCAGAAGCGCATTTATGAGGTCAGGCATTGATGTTGGACGAGAAGGCCTAGCTCACAGTCCCCGCTCTAATTCATCCCAAAGGTGTTCTATCGGGTTGAGGTCAGGACTCTGTGCAGGCCAGTAAAGTTTCTCCACCCCAAACTCACTCATCCATGTGTTTATGGACCCTGCTTTGTGCACTGGTCCAAATCATTTGGTAGAGAGGGGATTATGGTGTGTTTTTTTTTTTTTTTAAGGGGTTGGGCTTGGCCCGTTCCAGTTCCAGTGAAGGGAACGCTTAAGGCGTCGGCATACCAAGACATTTTGGACAACTTAAAGCTCCCAACCTTGAGGGAACAGTTTGGGGATTGCCCCTTCCTGCGCTTCTGGACACCAGCACACAAAGCAAAGTGTATATTGAGCTAAATCTGTTCTGCTCACTCCAATGTTGAGAATCCTGAAACATTTCTGCAAAAGAATAGCTCACTGACCCTTACAATGCAGCTACTCAGGAAATGTCCTGAATAAAGAAAATCTTGACCCAGATTTTCATTGACCAGGCCAGGTAATTTATCTTACAACATGGCTTCTATCTTCCTCATGGCAGGATCTTTGTTTCTGTATTTCTCTGAACCCAAAATCTGGATCTCATTCAAAAATCGTCCATTTTGGCTGACAATGCTTACAAAAGAAGCTTGCAATTCACATTACATTTCTAAACCAGCCTTTTCAAAAAAACACCTCTAACTTCAGATTAGGATCAACAGTCTGAAGACAACACAGAACATGCACATCAAACTATGCAACAATACTTGTTACTGTTATACTTCATGCTTTCAGTAGGCTTTTAATGTTAACTACAGGTTTTATCCTAGTCTATTCCCTAATCAACCAAGACCTTTGGTTTTACCTGCTACTCAAAAGTTTTCTAAAAACTACAATGCTGAATTTGAGCTCAGACTATCCAAAACATAGAAAATACATCCAGAGATCCATATTTTGCTTATTAAAACCAGTTCAGAGGAATCTCTTTATAGGTTGACAAGAGCCATTGCCTTTGCCTTTATTTTGAACAGTGGTGAAGAGAAATATGTGGCTCAAGCCATTCTCGATTCTCAAATAGGAGTTTCATCATCGCTATGCACAAAAGCCTGCGTGTATTGATGCATGTGCATAGCTTGGCTACATGTAATTGCCTTTGCGCCTGCACACACACGGGAGTGGACATGTGCCACATTCTGGGCATTAATATATATTGATCCTTAGTGTTGCTAGTGTTGCTAGATAGCCTGACATCCTATATTCTTATATTCTATATACTATTCTATTCTATATTCCTATATGCTTTTAGTTTGGACTGGCTGCTTTACTGGTATTGAACTTGGCTTGATCTTGGACTCTGGTTTGTCTGTTGCTCTGGTTTATGGTTTCCTCTTGACGTTAACTACCACCTTCCAGGGAAAATAAAAATTTTGTTTGCAAATATTAAAGATTCTAACTACCAGCACGAATGAGTCTTTACTAGGGATGGACCGAACGACCCCCTGTTCCATTCGCACCAGAACTTTGGAACATCGGGAGAGTTCAGAACCGAATAGCGAACCTCACTGAAGTCTATGGGACCCGAACGTGAAAAATCAAAGGTGCCCGTTTTGAAGGCTTATATGCAAGTAATTGGGCATACAATGGTTATGTGGGTACGTGTACTGCCCTGGGATACATGTATCAATATAAAAAAGTTTGTAAAAATTATATTTTTTTAAAATAAGCAGTGATTTATTGATACTTAAAGTGAAAGTAAAAAAATTTAAAATACCTTTCAGTATAGTGCCTGGGGGGTCCCCTTAGTCCACCTGTCGAGTGGCACTTCTGTACTGTGTATAAAAGCTGCCACAGCAATAATTGCATTTATAAAGCCCAAAAAATGACATTTTCCCCACAAGCTTTCTTTATTTTGTAAGCAACGACTTGGGGAGCCAGTCTGTATGATGAGGCCACAATGTAGTGCACGGGGAACAAGATTAGAGATTTTTTGGATAAATTCTGGTGTCTCTACCACAGACTTTTTTTCATATTAATTATATGCACCTGTCAAACAGGTGTGGAAAGATTGTTCTTTGGATGTCGGTGGTGCCTTCACACCATAACCCTATAGACGAACTCTTGATGAAAGCAAGAATTGGCCTTGCTGTCAAAAATTGTAATGATATGCCCCTATGAAGCAGGTGCGGAAAATTGGTCTTTGGGTGTCGGTGGCGCCTTCACACCAAAACCCTATAGAGGTACTCTTGATGAAAGCAAGAATTAGCCTTCCTGTCAAAAATGTAATGATATGCACGTGCGGAAAAATTGGTCTTTGGGTGTTAATTGTGCCCACGAAACCTACACCAAAAACATTCTTCCAGATGAAATCAACACCCACAACACTAGGCAGCCTAGAAGTCCTGTAGAGATTACAAATCCCAAAAAGACTTAATCGGCAACATCGGCATCAGGGGCTTCATAGCTGCTGATAATCCAGGACTAGGGATGAGCCGAACACCCCCCCCCCCCCCCCCCGGTTCAGTTCGCACCAGAACCTTCGGACCGAAAATTCCTACGAACTTTAGAACCCCATTAAAGTCTATGGGACTCGAACGTTCGAAATCAAAAGTGCTAATTTTAAAGGATAATATGAAAGATATTGTCCTAAAAAGTTTTTTTGGGGACCCGGCTCCTGCCCCAGGGGACATGGATCAATGCAAATTTCTTTTTTTAAAACTGACGTTTTTTCAGGAGCACTGATTTTAATGACGATGAAAAAAAAAGGTGAAATACTCCTTTAAATATCGTGCCTGGGGGGTGTCTATAGTATGCCTGTAAAGTGGCACGTGTTTCCCGTGTTTAGAACAGTCCCTGCACAAAATTACATTTACCAGGAAAAAAGTCATTTAAAACTGCTTGCGGTTTTAATGTAATGTCTGGTTCCGGCAATATGGATGAAAATCATTGAGAAAAATGGCATGGGTAGCCCCCCCTTGCCCATTACCAGCCCCTTTGGGTCTTGTACGGATATTAAGGGGAACCCCGTACCCTAATTAAAAAAGGAAAGGCGTGGGGCCCCCAGGCCCTATATACTCAGAACAGCAGTATACAGGCCGTGCAAACAAGACAGGGACTGTGTAGGTTTGTTGTGTTAAGTAGAATCTGTTTGTAATTTTAAACTGGTACATTTTTAAAGTGTAGCTCCAGTCAAAAAATCTATTTTTAAGCTTTTTGGAAAACATAGGGAAGGGTTATCACCCCTGTATAATTTTTTTGGCCGTCCGTCTTTTTTCATATCACTTCCTGTTGTCTCCTTCCGTTTGCAAGTAGGAGACGTTTGTAAGTTGGATGTTTGAAAGTAGGGGCCTGCCCTATTTGCTCTGCAGAAATTTGACCCTAAGGTGTTGGTGTTGCCACAACTTAACACTGTAAGCCCTCGAAGTGACTCTTGGTGGGCGCTGGAGCACCCTGCTGTAAACTATTATATCAAGAATTGTAATTACATGCCATTGTTGAACAGTGGTAGAACAAGTGGGCCTTTGGTGGTGGTGCTGGTGCCACAACACTGTAAGTCCTCACAGTTACTCTGGGTGGGTGCTGGAACGGGCCCTGCTGTGAAATATTATATCAAGAATTGTAATTACACGCACCTGTTAAACAGGGGCTGAAAAATTGGGCCTTAGGCACTGGTGCTGGCGCCACGACACTGCAACCTCTCCCAGATAATCTAGTTGGAGTGCAGGAATGAGCCCTGCTGCAAAGCATTGCATCAAAAATTGTAATTATATGCCGTTAAACAGGGGCAGAAAAATTGGGCCTTAGGCACTGGTGCTGGTACCATGAGACTGCAACCTCTCCCAGATAATCTAGTTGGAGTGCAGGAATGAGCCCTTCTACAAAGCATTGCATCAAAAATTTTAATTACACAACCCTGTTAAACAGGGGCTGAAAAATTGGGCCTTAGCCACTGGTGGCGGCACCCAGAACCAAAAATGTTCTTCCAAGCTATCAGCAGGATCATTGAGGAGGAAGAGGATAGTCAGTCAACATAACAGGACAGTCACTCAGCATCAGCATAGGCAGTCTTGAAGGGATGTGACATTTCAAAAATAATTATTTGGTTACATCAGCTTCAGGTGCTTGGTAGCTGGTGGTGATCCAAGACTGATTCATCTTTATGAAGGTCAGTCGATCAACCAAGTTGGTGGACAGATGCACCCTGTGATCGGTTACAAAGCCTCCAGCAGCACTGAATGTGCGTTGCGAAAGAACGTTGGATGCAGGACAGGCCAGTAGCTCAATTGCATACTGTGCAAGCTCTGGCCAGTGATCCATCCTCAAGACCCAGTAACCCAGAGGATTTTCGGTGGGAAAGGTGTCCAAGTCTGACCTTGCCCATAGGTATTCCTGGGCCATGTAAATCAAACGCTGGCGATGGTTGCTGGAACTGATCATACCTTGGGGCTGCGGACTAAAAAATTGTCTGAACGCATCGGTCAGACGGCCACCTTCTCCACCGCTCCTTCTGTGACTGACCGAAGCCTCAGCAACTCGTTGTCCAGGACCAGGAGTTTGTAACCTCCCAGTCTCTGGGAACAGACCTCTCTGCAAGGCCTCCCGGAGATGTCTCATCCTCTGCTCCCTCTGCGACGGCAAGATAAGGCATCACCAGCCGTCCCTTTAAAGTGATTGGGACTGTCGGTGAGTCAACAGCAGATCAGAGGAGGAGCGGGACAGAGATAATAGTTGCTCTTTAAAAATTATGATTTAAATCAAATCCACCCTGTAACCTTCTAACCTTTTTTCACTAGTCATTTGAAGAAATACCTAATTATAATGGATCCCCTACACAGCTTCTGAGAGCACCAATGGGGCAACCCAGTGGTTTACATCTGGGATGGCACCTTGAAATAAATCTCATTGACATTACTTTCTGGCACTTCTGTTTAACACTACCTTTTTCCTCAAGCTGATTTTCATAGTCTGAAGGTTGAAGAAAGACACAGGTGTATCCAGTTCAACCTAGGTGTGTATATGTGTGTGACTTTTTTATTCTCTATCACATCCTCAGTGTGACAACAGTGGACCATGGCTGCGTAATGTGTGTCTATACAGTCACATGGAGTCTCCATCAGAAGCCCATGTGACAGCTTGACAATGAACTGTAACAGCGGGGAGACAGGGACAGAGCACTGTCACCTATTACAGGAAGTGTGTGAACATGGACCTTAATGGCAGAATCACTAGTTATTATTATTTTCAAACTAACAATAGCATTTGAAAGACTATATGAGATTTGTTTGGTTGCTATAACTACCAAAATGTATAAGCTATCAAGCCCACAATGTTAGATACAGTGGGGTTTGTTAAATAAACAGTAGAGTATGTTTACTTTGAAAAGCAAATTTTCACTTTTCTTACTGAATGAGGTGAAACAAAGTTAAAATTCACTCTGCAAAGAATACCCAATCAAGTGCAAGACATTTTTTTTACCTCATTCATTAAGCTAAGTGTTCTCTTTGTAATAGAAATTTTCACTTAGCTTAAAGAGGAACTGCTGTCTGCTCACATAAATTGTAATAAAAACATCTTTGTCATTCTGAAGCTTCCCTCCAACCACTTTCCATATTATTTTATATATACTGTGATTCTGTACTTGCCAAATATGCTGCAGAAATCTCCCTCCACTGAGTCTGGCTGCATCCATTTTAACTGTGGGCAACTGAAACGGCTGCCTGTTAATTTCCTGGATTTACACACACACAGAGGCACACCTTCTGCTCTGCAGCTCTAATTGGCCCTATTATGACTCATCCCCCTTCCCTTCCTGGCAAACTCTCATGAGTGAGAGAGAGAGCTATGCATGATGTCATAAGCCTAGGCTTTTTACCAGACAAGAAACAGGAAATGGGCTGCATAAAAATGTTTTACTATCCAAAATTAAAACAACAAGGCAGAATATTTAATAGATGGAAAGTTGAAAAAATTACTGAAGTTCCACTTTAACATCAGATAGCATGCAGTAATATTTTACATACGTATAGCTTTCTTCTAGTGTACCTATATCAAAAATTGTCACACTTGGGACAATATCTGTAGACCCAATGTAACTGCACAGGAGAATTAGATTAGATAGATACAAACGTAAGTAATATGTCAAAACGTATCAAGGTGAAAAATAACTTAATATACATTTTTTGACATACTTGTCTGCAAATATCAAATGATAATACAGCTACTAAAGCAATAACTATAACTTTCAATGCTGAGAAATTAAAAATATTCAACGTACAGTACTGGAACATTTTCTTTTTTTTTTTTTTTTTAATAAAGATGCATAAAATATCTTTTCAAAATAATATTCTGGCACATTTATTAAGCACTGTAGTGTGATTTACAAATGTGTTCTTCTCCTAGCTTGCTTTGGGATTCCACCACAAGCAAAGCCCTTTCTAAATGAAATAAACAAATTGTCAGGAGAACAAGAGCCCATGTACATGACCTGACAACTCGTATGACCAAGCGTTAAGCAGAGGACTGACTATTTGAGCGTCAACTATTATGTTACCTTATCCCCTGGTAAAACTTTAATTACAAAACACTTCATTAATTTTAAGAAAAAAAAGTATTAAAGCCACTATGGGCCTTCAATGTCAGCACAATTAAACAAAGCTTTTTATTTGGTGATCTGATCTCTATATCATACCAAGACTGGCAATCTGCCATCCTCCATTCTGCCTTATTAAAGGTATAAAGTACAATTGGCCACATGGGTCAGTGCACCACCTCCCTAAATATAAGTACACAGAAATCTTCATTACAGATTGGGACTTTAAAGATGTTGGTCAGGTTTATCATACAAAAACTTTAACAAAAAACACTAAAATACCTTTCCCTAGAGAGCCTTCTAAGTCCTCAGTATGGCCAAGCGTCTTAGTATCAATATTTCATATACCGTATATACTCGAGTATAAGCCGAGTTTTTCAGCACATTTTTTTGTTCTGAAAGAGCCCCCCTCGGCTTATACTCGAGTCAAGCAGTTTTCTGCAGCAGAGAATTACATTTTCCAAACCGAATTTGGGGCCCCGTATCTCGGGCCACTTGGTGCTAGGAACCCCAAATTTGGTGTGCAAACCCAGTGGAACTAGCACTACAACATATCCAATGGGGTTTCTAGCACCAAGTGGCCCCGAGATACGGGGCCCCAAATTCGGTTCGGAAAATGTCATTCTCTGCTGCCGAAAAGTGCTTGACATTGGGCCCCGTATCTCGGGGCCACTTGGCGCTAGGAACCCCATATTTGGTTATAGTGCTAGTTCCCCTGGGTTTGCACACCAAATTTGGGGCTCCTAGCACTAAATGGCCCCCGAGACACGGGGCCCTAAAGTCGATCAACTGTGTCCATCTGCAGCAATGTCATTTTGGGACCCTTTGGGTTCAGAGACCCCAAAAAAACGGCTGCAGCTAGGGGGCATCTAGGAACCCCTAACTACTGAGTTTGAAGTTTGGGGGATCTATGGCTGCAAATGGGCACAGTGAGGCTGCAAATAGGCACAGTGAGACTGCAAATGGGCATTGTTGACCCTCTTTTCCACTTACAGCAGCTGCAAATTTCTCACCCTAGGCTTATACTCGAGTCAATAAGTTTTCCCCATTTTTTTGTGGTAAAATTAGGTGTCTCAGCTTATATTCGGGTCGGCGCATACTCGAGTATATACGGTACTACACCCTTTCATATAATATCCTGATTACCCTGTCTAGGTCCTGACGCAGAGATGGGGTCAAAGAAAGGAGGATCATAATATCTTTTTGCAGTATTGTTGACTTATTGAAACAAGAATGTGTAATGATAGATGGAAATACGAAGTCACAGAATCTAAACATAATTGTTAAACAAACCGGAGGGAGGTATACATGATACATTGGGGTGCAATTTTTCTTGTAATGACCCAGAGGGGGGAAGTGTGCAAAGGTGGAGGTTTATAGTACTTGATTGATGGTTCTGTTCATCTCTTTTATGGTTCCTGATGAAATAGATTGATTGAGTTGAGAAACGCATTGAATTCTACCCAGACCCCACCATTATGATCAATGTGCAAGATTAAACCGATATATACAGTTAGGTCCATATATATTTGGACACAGGCACAATTGTCATACTTTTGGCTCTGTATGCCACCAGAATAAAATAAAACAAAACAATCTAAATGAATGTGAAGAGCAGACTTTCAGCTTTAATTCAAGGGGTTGAACATAAATATCAAGCACAAATTTTAGGAACTGCAACCATTTTTATACACATTCCCCCATTTTCAGGGGCTCAACTGTAATTGGACAAATGAATATAATCATAATTAAAATGTTCATTTTTTATATTTTGTTAATAATCCTTTACTGGCAATGACTGCCTGAAGTCTGGAACCCGTGGACATTACCAATGACTGGGTTTCCTTCTTTCTGATGCTTTGCCAGGCTCTAACTGCAGTTCTCTTCAGTTATTCTTTATTTGTGGGTCTCCCTGTCTTTAGTTTTGCCATCAGCAAGTGAAATGCATGCTCAATTGGGTTGAGATCAGGTGATTGACTCGGCCATTGCAGAATATTCCACTTCTTTTCCTTCAACAGCTCCTGGGTTGCTTTTGCAGTGTGTTTTGAAACATTGTCCATCTGTACTGTGAAGTGCCGTCCAATCAACTTGGCTGCATTTGGCTGAATCTGGGCTGACAGGAAATCTCTAAACACTGCAGAATTCATCCGGCTGCTGCTGTCTTCTGTCACATCATCAATAAACACCATGCCATCACATTTCATAGTTTCATAGTTAGTAAGGTTTAATAAAGACACCAGTCCATCCAGTTCAACCTGAGTGAGTGTCTACAATTGTCCCTATCCCTGTACATTGCACACTCACATCACATGTCCCTACCCTCAAGGAGCCCACAATCCAAGGTCCCTATTCATATACTAGGGCCAATTTTGGACAGAAGCCAATTAACCTACCTGCATGTCTTTGGAGTGTGGGAGGAAACCGGAGTACCCAGAGGAAACCCACGCAGGCACAGGGAGAACATGCAAACTCCAGGCAGGTAGTGTCATGGTTGGGATTTGAACCAGTGACACTTGTCTCTGCTAGGTGAGAGTGCTAACCACTACACCACTGTACCTCCACCATTTTTTTTAGATGATGTTGTGTGCTTTGGATCATGAGCTGTTACAAGCCAACTCAATACTTTTTTCTTCCAGTCATTCTGGTACAGATTAATCTTAGTTTCATCCGTCCAATAAATGCTTTTCCAGAACTGGTCTGGCTTTTTTAGATGTTTTATGGCAAAGTCTAATCTGTCTTTTCTATTCTTCAGGCTTATGAATGGTTTGCACCTTGTGGTGAACCCTTTTTATTTGCTCTCATGAACTCATAGACATTGACAATGATACACCCACCTCCCAGAGTGTCCTTCATTTGCCTGGATGTTGTGAATGTTTTTTTATTTACCATAGAGAGGATCCTGCAATCATCCACCACTATTGTCTTCCATTGACACACCAGGCCTTTTTATGTTGCTGATGTTGCTGAGCTCACCAGTGTATTCTTCTTTAATCAGAATGTACCAAACTGTTGATGTGGCCACTCCTAATGTTGCTGCTATTTATGTGATGGACTTGTTTACTTTCTGAAGCCTTACAATGGCCTGTTTCACTTGCATGGACATCTTCTTTTAAAGCATGATGTAGGTTCACAGCAATAGATTCCAAATGCAAATACCACACTTAGAATCAACTGCAGACCTTTTACCTGCTTAATTGATGAAGAAATAACGAAGGAGTAGCCCACACCTGGCCAGGAAACGGCCTTTGATTCAAATGTCCAATTACTTTTGGTTTCTTGAAAAGGGGGGGATGGCTATTCTTAAGAGCTGTAATTCCTAAACTTTTCCTCCGATTTGGATGTACATACCCTCAAATTAAACCTGAGAGTGTGTACTTTCAGACCATATGTATATATAACTATAGTTAGAATAGGTTTTGTGGCTATAAGGTCCCGAAAAGCATAGAGCTTACAACTACTGTTATGTGTACACAATTATCAACCATGTATGGACGTTCCATTCTGACCCACTTTTCTTTATTTTTGTTATTTCTTCTTAGTGACACTTCAATGTGTCACATATCTATATATCATCGGGAGGAGTGGGATTAGGGTTAGGGTTGGGAGTTTGGGACTAGGAGGAGTGGGATTAGGGTTAGGGTTGGGAGTTTGGGAGCGGGAGGAGTGGGATTAGGGTTAGGGTTGGGAGTTTGGGACTAGGAGGAGTGGGATTAGGGTTAGGGTTGGGAGTTTGGGACTAGGAGGAGTGGGATTAGGGTTAGGGTTAGGGGTTTGGGAGTAGGTGGAGTGGGATTAGGGTTAGGGTTAGGAGTTTGGGAGCGGGAGGAGTGGGATTAGGGTTAGGGTTGGGAGTTTGGGACTAGGAGGAGTGGGATTAGGGTTAGGGTTAGGGGTTTGGGAGTAGGTGGAGTGGGATTAGGGTTAGGGTTAGGAGTTTGGGACTAGGAGGAGTGGGATTAGGGTTAGGGTGGGTGATTTGGGATGGGGAGGTGTGGGAGTTTGGGACTAGGAGGAGTGGGATTAGGGTTATGGTGGGTGATTTGGGATGGGGAGGTGTGGGAGTTTGGGACTATGAGGAGTCGGATAAGGGTTATGGTGGGTAATTTGGGATGGGGAGGAGTGGGAGTTTGGGACTATCTGTACTGGGTATGTGGTATGGTGTACAGGGTTTGGGCATTGGAATTAGATTGGGTAAACTGGACTTGGGAAATACTTACTTTTCTCAGCTTTCCTCTTGTTTGACAAGGATCTCCAGTTTACAATGTGGTGATCAGCCACAGCATCCCATCCTGCCCTTTTCTTTAGACGGTTTGAATAATATTCATTCTTCTTGTCCCAGAGTTCAGGGTGTCTTCGCATTGTATCAATAAATTCCTCTGGGTCACCACTCCCAGGGGATCTTTCTTTTTCTGCAGATGGTCCTGCAGCAGTTGTCTGCATCTCAAAGCCTTGCTCTGCCATACTTTCTTTACTACTGTCTTCTCCTGTCTGTACTCCTCTTCTCAACAGGATTTCCTGGTTTCCCATCATCCTTCACTCTGCTGCGATCATGTGACCCTCCCATATGACCTTCCCACAGCTTTTTCAATGTTTTTAGCGGTATTACCGCGGTTTTACCGCGGTTTTACAGCAGTACACATACATTCCTATGGGGATAGGCGTTTTTACTGCGCTATTTTATGCGCCCAAAAGATGCTCTAAAAATGCTGTTAACAGGACTTTTTCTAACGCACAGCCAGCGCAACGCCTCAATGTGAAAGCACTAATGACTTTCACATTGAGAATGCTAGGGCAGGATTATTTCAGGCATATTTTGTGCGCTATTTTTAGCGCTAAAACGCGGTAAAAACGCCTCAGTGTGAAAGGGGCCTTATTGAAATTTCCACATGAGCAGAACTTGCGGGTGATAGTATATGCATATATACATATATATATATATATATATATAAGGGCATCACAGTTGGTAGTACCTCAATAACTGCAGCCAAAATAAGAAACATCCTACCAATGCATTGGAGTTAAAATAGGAGCCAACCAAGAGCATTTTACAGACAAATTAAGTATATTCCAAGAGAGGTGAGGAATGAAGGGACGCCACTCCATGATGGACACCCAATACACAGCCCATCACACTTATTATACAGGGTCACCGGCCAAGAGAAGGACATATAGTAAATGCACCCAAATTTCAGAGGGAGGTGACAACAGGTCATTAAAGAAGAGGTCCACCCGATTTTTTTTTTTTAAAGTCAGCAGCTACAAATACTGCAGCTGCTGACTTTTAATAAATGGACACTTACCTGTTCAAGGTTCCAGCGATGTCAGCAGAAGATGACGAGCGATCGCTCGTCTCTCGGCTGCCCCGCCGCCATCCTCTGTCAGGGAATCAGGAAGTGAAGCTTGCGGCTTCACTGGCCGGTTGCCTACTGCGCATGCGCGAGTCTTGCTTCGCGGCTTTATTGGTCCCCGTTGTGTCCTGGGAACTGTGTGTTTCCCAAGACACAACGGGAACTTTCAGATATGGGCGGGCATTCTCGGATAGGGGCGGGGCAGCTAGTCCCGGAAGTGGGTGCAGATACCTGTATTATACAGGTATCTGCACCCCCTCCCCCCTGAAAGGTGCCAATTGTGGCACCGGAGGGGGGAGGAATCCGATAAGCAGAAGTTCCACTTTAGAGTGGAGCTCCGCTTTAAAATAGCAGTCTATGTTGAATCAGGGACATTTTGATCAGTTTCAGCCTGTCAAATGTTGACCTTTATTTACTAGTGGAATTTCTCCTAAACACAAGCAAGATAAAGGGGTTGATTTACTAAAGGGCAATTGACTGTGCACTTTGCAAAGTGCAGTTGCACTCCGCAAGTGCAGTTGCTGTAGAGTTTAGTAAATGAGGCAAAGCTTCACTTTGCAAAGAATACCCAATCACGAGAAAGGAAAATAAATAAAAACAGCATTTTTGCTTGCACATGATTGGATGATGGAAGTCAGCAAAGCTTCTGCTCATTTGCTAAGCTGTGGATCAACTGCACTTTGCAAAGTGCACAATCTATTTGCCTTTTAGTAAATCAACCCCAGAGCCTTTTCTTATCTCCCTGGAGGGCTAAGACACGTATGAGATTATCAAAATAGTGAAACTGCACAAAGTAACAAAAATCCATAAAGCTACATTGATGCTATTCACAAATGTAAAACATAGAGTTTTATTTCATAATAGAGATTCACAGTTTGATTACTGATATAGTGGAGTTATAATTTCACTCTCATGTGGAATGGCATGGTAATTAGCACAAGTGTAAGAGAGAGCATAAAAAAAGATGATCGTGTGGATGAAGTTCATAATGATGCAGAGGGATTATAAATTAAACAGATATGTATTTATCAACTGATAATATTAATTTAGGCCTTCTAATATTAATGCAGCGTTAGAGACACACAAATGTACTGCTAATAATATTGCTGAGCTAAAGACTCAGCTTACACAAACGAAAAATAAGGTTGTGAGAGAGTTAAAAATAAGGGTGTTTAACAACACAAAAATTGTGTAATGGCACTGCTGGTACAATAAAACCCCAAAATATATAAACATAATGTTCTGTTGGCTCTGGTATTTTCAAACAATGTACAACTGAATGTACAGCTGTAATCCTAGCCAATATTAAAAAAACAAATGTAAAATATTGTCACGCTCTCTAAAATATCCTTGAACTATGCGCATAATAGCACCAACAGCTGTGAACACATTTGGTTTCATGATGTATCAAAACATCATAGAACTGCAAAACAAGCATTATTTTCTAAGCTACTGTTCCTAATTATTGGACACTCTTTAACCACCTGAGATCCGCGCTATAGCCGAATGACGGCTATAGCGCGGATCTAATATGCCGGGACGACGTCTATTGACGTCGTCCCGGCCACGAGCTGCCTGTGCGCCCCCCGAAGGGCACGCGCGGCGCGCTCTGTGATCAGCGAGTCTGTGAGACTCGCTGGATCACAGATCCGAGTAAGGTGTGGATCCCGACCCCTTATCACGTGATTAGCTGTCAGCCAATGACAGCTGATCATGTGATAATAACAGAGCCGGTAATCGGCTTTTTTTCCTCCTCGCGCTGACAGCGCGAGGAGAAAAAAAAAAAAAAGCCGATCACCGGCGACAGTGAGAGGGACATCAGTCCCTCTCACTGCAATGTGCCCAGCAATGTGCCCAATCCATGGTGCCCACCTTTGCCCAATTAAAGTGCCGCCTACCAGTGCCCACAATGCCATCTGTCAGTACCCACAGTGCCATCTGTCAGTGCCCACAGCGCCATCTGTCAGTGCCCACAGTGCCATCTGTCAGTGCCCACAGTGCCAGTGCTGCACATCAGTGTCACCTGCCAGTGCTCATCTGTGTCACCTACCAGTGCTCATCAGTGTCCCCTACCAGTGCCCATCAGTGCCACCTATCAGTGCCACCTATCAGTGCCACCCATCAGTGTCAACCATCAGTGCCCATCGGTGCCACCCATCCGTGCCGCCCATCCATGCCACCCATCCGTGCCGCCCATCCGTGCCACCCATCCGTGCCACCCATCCGTGCCCATCAGTGCCATCTTTGCTGTCCCCATCAGTACCGACTTATCTGTCCCCACCAGTGCAGCCTATCAGTGCCCACCAGTGCAGTCTATCAGTGCCCACCAGTGCAGCCTATCAGTGCCAACCAGTGCAGCCTATCAGTGCCCACCTGTGCCGCCTCATCAGCGCATATCAATGAAGCAGAAAAATTACCTGTTTGCAAAATTTTATAACAAACTATTAAACATGTTTTTTTTTTTTTTTTAATTTTCCATCTTTTTTTGTTTGTTTAGCAAAAAATAAAAACCCCAGCTGTGGTTAAATACCACCAAAAGAAAGCTCTATTTGTGGGAAAAAAATTATAAAAATTTAATTTGGGTACAGTGTTGTATGACCGCGCAATTGTCATTCAAAGTGCGTCAGCGCCAAAAGCTCAAAATTGGTCTGGTCACGAGGGGGGTTTTAAGTGCACAGTAATCAGGTGGTTAAAGGAGTTGCAAAGGCAGAAGATTTTTTATCTTAATGCATTCTATGCATTAAGATAAAAAATCCTGTGTGTAGAAGTCCCCTAATTACTTACCTGAGACCCATCTCTGTCCAGCAATGTCCAGGGTGTCTTAACCATCCAGGACTCTCCTCCTGATTGGCCGAGACACAGCAGCGCTGCCATTGGTTCCCACAGCTATCAAAGTCAGTTAGCCAATCAGAAGAGAGAGGGTCAGGCTCTGTGTCTGAATGGACACACGGAGCTGTGACTCGGCTCATGTGCCCCCATAGCAAGCTGCTTGCTGTGGGGGAACTTAACAGGAGGGAGGAGCCAGGAGCAGTGAAGGGGGACCCAACAAGAGAAGGATCCAGGCTGCTCTGTGCAAAACCAACTGCACAGAGGAGGTAGGTATAACATGTTTGTTATTTATTTTTATTTTTTTTAAGTAGACTTTATAATCACTTTAAAGCTGAACTACAGGTATGCATTTTACAGCCTAGTTGCATTGGTCCAGCTTGGACCAATGTAAGTATGCATGTGACATACCTATGTGATCCCTGTGGAAGCAGATAATAACTGTAATAGTATCTCCTTTTTCTCTTTCTCCTTTCTCCCTTACAGAACTGCCTACTGTTTATGAGGTCCTGTCTACCTTTAGAAAGGTGTGCGGGGAACAGGCAGCACAGAACTGTTTATTGTAACGACCCGACACAGTCAATTACCCATAGGAATGGTGGGGTATATTTGGGATATGCTATTCCAGGGTTTCAGTATCTGTACAAAAGGGATAATGAAAAATATAATTGTAACTGTGACTGCTTTATGTTATGGATGTATTTAAGTGTTGCCTTATGTGTGCACTAAACCAATACAAAATAAATTATATTTGCAAAAAATAAAAAATAACTGTAATAGGTGCCACTACTATAACTATCGCCACTGTCTTCTAGGTCCTGTGTCAGCTGCCCTTCTGCATCAAGAACACAGGGGGGTCGCTTGCTTGGTACAGGTGCCATTCACAGAACACTTTTTTCTTAAGCTTGGACCAATGTAACTATGTTGTACAATGCAATCTAGCTTTAATGACTGCCATGGAAACAAAGGACTAGCATAAATCATATGTGGCACCTACAGTGGATATAACAAGTCTACACACCCCTGTTAAAATGTCAGGTTTCTGTGATGTAAAAAAAATGAGACAAGGGGGGCACATGCGCAGAGCCTAGCAGCACGGTCAAGCACTGCTAGAGCTCCGCACCGCTGAGGAGAAAAGCAGCAGTTAAAGTGGAGACCACAAGACAATAAGGTACCCATCTTCCCCCGCTAATCTCCGGGAACCTGCTGTCTCATTTTCGGCCACAAAAATGGTGCTGGGAAGTGGCCGTGCCAAGGCAAAGAATCCCCTCACAAAAG
Source organism: Lithobates sylvaticus (assembly GCA_028564925.1). Classification (NCBI taxonomy): domain Eukaryota; kingdom Metazoa; phylum Chordata; class Amphibia; order Anura; family Ranidae; genus Lithobates; species Lithobates sylvaticus. The sequence continues at coordinate 435,517,172 of CM053026.1, forward strand.
ACTCACAGGCGCGTGCCGCAACTAAGATGGCACCGGCCCCTACCTCATACACAGCCTCAGTGCGCTCACACAGGCAAAGATTACCACAGCCAATTTCCCCAGGGAAGTCAGACTGAATCTCTCACAGAATTCCACTCAGGTTTCCACTGCTTCCCCAGTTCTATTACAACAATTTGAGCGTATGCTTCATAAAACATGAAAGCAGACCTCAGAGCAAATCACTAACAGCCTCACTAAAGAGATAAGAGAGCTGGGCAACCGTACAGCTGCATTAGAGCTTAGAGGATGATATTGAAATCTCTGCACAAGACTATATGAGTGAAATGGAGAATTTAAAAGAGGAAAACTTAACACTTCTAACTAGACTGGAAGATTATGAAAACCGAGCCAGACATTCCAATCTGTGCATCAGGGGTATCCCTGAAATGGTCACTGATCTGCAATCTGCTATCACTGCATTATTTCAAGAACTTCAACCGGCTATTCCAATTGAAAGCTTGGAATTAGACAGAGTACACCGGGCCCTCACAGCCAAAAAAGCAGCTGGTCCCCCACACGATATAATTGAAAAATGCCATTACTAACGGACAAAAGAATAATTCATGGTGGCCGCCAGAGATAAAAAAGCTTTAAACTTCCAGGGAAACAACTATCAGCTGTTCGCCGACTTATCCCAACTTACCATAGCCAAAAGGCGTGCACTGAAACCTTAGCTAATGGAGCTACAACGTCATAACATTACATACCAGTGGGTTTTCCCTTTCTCCATTCGTTTTGTCTATTCAGGCTCTAAATACATATGCAGATCTGCAGAAGAGCTTCAACAAACCCTCCTAAAATTGCACCTGGTGGAAGGCATGTAACATCTCTCCATCACGCAGAAGAACAGCCTCCTCCTCATCTCCAAACAGCACCTTTCAGATCTCCGGGAAAAATGCAAACCAGCACTCCCACAAGAGAGGTCGTTATATCTCTCCCCCTCTGGACCAGGAGTACTCCATGGACTGACAAAATAGGATTCTATTCGCTTTGGTTCCAAAGAACTCTATCCAACGTACTTGCTTTGTGATTGGTCTCTAAAAATAGCCATGTGGCCGAAAGGGGCCCATCTCTGAAATGTCATGCTCCTTTCTAAAAAAAAAACAACCTGCGCCTACCTATAATTAGCTTTCCCTATGTTTTAGGTCCTCTGTAACCTCATAGGTATTGAATACCAATAATTTTCTGTGTCTGGTTATAGTGCTTGCTGGTAGGATGGCCCACACATATAAAATGAGCCTAGCATATTTGAGGGTTATCAGAGGACCAAATACCTAGAAACCAAATTTTCCTAGTTTTCTATCCCACAGGGTAGCACTGTTCAACCTAGTCTCAAATTTTCTTAAAAAATTTCTGAAGTATAGCAGACCTCTTTCAAAGGTCATGGGTCAAAGTTAATGGTCAAACGTTTATAACCATATGTTAGCAAGGTAGTAAGTATTCTGACTCTGCAGTTAATTTGTTCCTATGGTACTTTAAGGTATAGCAATGGTTTTACTACTCTGACTACATCTGTTCGGTTAGTTTTAATACTTCCATGCAGTCATGGACCCTGATCCTCTTCCACACCCTCATAGCCTTATACAATACAAACCATCCCCCCCCCCCCCCCCCTACCTCCAGATCCCTTCCCTTCCCTAGATCTATTAGATTGCGCAGTGACTGATCTTATATGCACCTTTTAGTAATAATACCCCTTTGTAGCAGAACAGCATCCATTTAATGCCCTGCGGTCCAAACACAAATGCTTCTTTACAATGCTCTCTTTTTAGGGCTTTCCTCCTACATGTGGAAGATCCGTGTGCCCTACTTTGCCTCCCTCGTTCGCCCACACTTAATATGTGGGAGTCCAATGGAGGAATTTTTTTCCCTGATAGGGATTTTTATCCCTTTATCACAGACAATTTTTGTAAATCTTTTTTTTGTAATTTAAAAATTGCATTATCTAACCTTATATGTTATACTTTTTTTCTCCACAAGACTCCACTGAATTTTTCTACCCTAAGTCCACACAGGTTGAGTCAACCAGCCAGGCTTGTATAGAACTTGGTGAGTCTTATCTCCCTAATCAGCTACCACGGCACCGTTAAACATTCTCACCCTGAATGTTCAGGGTATTAATGTACCACAGAAACGGACCAAAGCGTTCCGAACTTTTTATGCACGGAAAGCGCATATTGTATGTTTACAAGAAACACATTTCACCGAAAGTTCCATTCCCAAATTTTTGTCCCCCTTTTTAGTGTTAAATTTAGTCTTAGGACTAAAATGGCATTTTAGTTTTAGTCCCATTTTAGTCTTCTGCAATTGTTTTAGTCGTATTTAGTCGACTAAATCTCCAGTACATTTTAGTCGACTAAAATCTCCAGTACATTTCAGTAATTGCAATTTAGTTTTAGTCTAATGCCCCGTACACACGGTCGGAAATTCCGACCACAAAATCCGTCAGATTTTTTCAGACGGATTTTGTCCGACACTGGTGTTGCATACACACAGTCTGACAACGTTTTCGGAAAATCCGATCATTCTGAACGTGGTGACGTTCGTTGCGTACGACGAGACTACGTAGAAGTTGGTAGCCAATAGCTTTGGTCTTGTAATGTGATCTGAGCATGCGTGGCACTTTGTCCGTCGGAATTCGCTACACGCGATCGGAAAAAGTCCTATAGGACTTTGTTGTCGGAAAATTTGAGAGCATGATCGCAAACTTTTTCCGTCGGAAACTCCAACGGAAAAAGTCCGATGGAGCCCACACACGGTAGGAATTTCCGACAACATGGTCCGATAGGAAATTTTCCGTTGGAAAATCCGACCGTGTGTACGAGGCAATAGTCTTTTGACTAAAATGGCATTTTAGTTTTAGTCTCATTTTAGTCTTAGGACTAAAATGGCATTTTAGTTTTAGTCTCATTTAATGCCCCGTACACACGGTTGGATTTTCCTACGGAAAATGTTGGATCGGATCATGTTGTCGGAAAATCCGACTGTGTGTGGGTTCCATCGGAATTTTTCCATCGGAATTTCCGACGCACAAAGTTTGAGAGCTGGATCTCAAATTTTCCGACAACATGGTCCGATCACGTCAATTACAATCACGTCAATTACGATCGTGTGTAGCCTAGTCCGACGGACAAAGTGCCACGCATGCTCAGAAGAAATTTGGAGACAAAAGCTATTGGCTACTATGGCTGATGTTGTACGTCACCTCGTTTGGAATGATCGTATTTTCCGACAACTTTGTCCGACTGTGTGTGGGTAACACCAGATTCGGACAAAATCCGTCGGAAAATATCCGACAGATTTTGTGGTCGGAATGTCCGACCGTGTGTACGGGCCATTAGTCTTTTGACTAAAATTGCTTTTAGTTTTAGTCATATTTTAGTCATCTCAATTGTTTTCGTTTTAGTCGTATTTTAGTAGACTAAAATGTTTAGTCATTTTAATCGACTAAAATGTTTTAGTCATTTTAGTCGACTAAATTAACACTGCCCGGAAGGAAGATACTTAATCCTCATGGGACATATAATGGATACACCGATTACAGTGATCTCATATTATGCTCCCAACAAATAGCCCACGCCTTTCCTCTCGCACCTTTTACAGGTGGTGACCACACATAAAATGGGTACAGTTATATAAAGTGTGGGGATTCTAACCAGGTCCTCCTCCCATTTCTTTATAAACCTCCCTATATCCCACCCCGAAACCCAATTAAGCTATCACTCTCTCAGCTCCTCTCTAAATATAATTTGGTTGACTCTTGGAGAGAAAGCAAACCGACAAAAAGATTTACCTATTATTCACATTGCCATCAGTCATTCACTCGTATTGACCATATATTCCTAACCATTGGCATGTTACCAGAAATACTCACATCCAATATAAATCCTATTCCATGGTCTGACCACAATGCGGTTTACACAACTATCGCCTCCACTATACCTAAGGCACATGACTCCGCCTGGTACCTCCCAGATATAACGCTTAAACACCTGTCCATCGCTTAAAAATATAAACAAGCATTAAAGGAATATTTATCACATAACACCAGCCCAGACATCTCTCCATTAACACTTTGGGAAGCTCACAAGCCTGTATTGCGTGGAGTATTCCTGAAACAAATGACTATGTTCAAACGTGAACGCAGAATTCTTGCTCGGAAACCTAAATCCCAATTGAATTCAGCCTTTCTATCCTTTCAAGAAAGCCCCTCTCTGAATACTAAAAATTGCTTGGAATATGACCTGTTCCTCACAGAATCTGTTGACAAATCTTTCAACCGTTCCAGACATAGCTTTTATATAAAATCCATCAAACCAGGCACATATTTGGCACATGCACTGCAATCAGTAAACAAATCATTCAAACCAATCCGTTTAAAGTTATCAAAAAATATCTATACTAGTAACCCTGTCAAAATTTTCCATAAATGTCACTCCCATCTAGCCTTCTTGTACGCGGCAACAAATGAATTTAATCCTACTGAAGCCGACACCTTCTTCTCCCATATAACCCTGCCAGAATTATCTCATGCCCAAAAGAGTCTACTAGAAGAATCTATGACTACGGAAGAGGTAGAGAATGCCATTAAAGAATTAAAAATGCATAAAAGACCAGGTCCAGATGGATATTCGGCTTTATATTATCGATCATTCACAGTAACTCTTTCACCCATCTTAGCTGAGGTCTTTAATGTATTACTTGACGGACATTCCTTTAGACAGGAATCTTTCATGGCGATTGTGTGTATGATACCTAAGCCCCAGTCAGATCTTTTAAACCCCAAAAATTAACTCCTGGCAAAAAATTTAGCAAAACGCCTTAACAGAATCCTAGGCAATCTAATTTATAGGGACCAGGTGGGCTTCATACCTACTCGACATGCTGGTGACAATGTGCGAAGGGCAGTGCTTCTGGCACATATCGCTAAAACGTGCCGAATTCCTTAATGCTTTCTTTCCCTTGATATCAAGAAGGCCTTTGATTCTGTAGCCTGGCCATATTTGCATTACTCCCTACAGAAATGGGGTTTTGGCCCACATTTTATAAAATGGATTGCAGCACTTTATAATAAACCTAAGGCATACATAAAATACAAGTCAGTCTCCTTCAATATAGAAAGGGGCACACGTCAGGGTTGCCCACTATCCCCCCTTCTATTTGCTCTTCTAATAGAACCCCTAGCCCAAAAAACCCGAACCAACCCTTAATCAGGTTCAGCAGTGCGTTCTTACCACGTTTGCCCTGTCTGTTTGTGGACACTGATCTATGGTCATCAGTGTGGCACTGTGTTTAGGGTTCCTTGCCTCCCGGACTGCTCCTAACTACAACCGCTGCCTTCTGGGGTGCTCACGCCTTCCATTTTGTTTGGAGGGGTATCTTTTTGTGGTCATGTGGATGCCCAGGGCACCGAGTGACTTTGTCCCGTTCGCTGCCCGTTCTGTGCCATCGATCTTTGCCCTTACTCCAGCCTTCAAGATCAGCTTGTGCTTATCTCTCCCTTTCAGCTTCTCTTTTTCATCTCTATCTGTTTCTTTATTTCTCAGTATTGTCATTCTTTGCCGCGGCCTACGAGGTCATGCCCATTGGGGCGGGCCTTTTCCATGCTTTATACACCTAGTCGAACAACCCCCGGGCATCTAAGCTTGTGGACACACCCACCCCCTTGTGCCTCGACGCACGGCATCCTGGGTTCTGTAGTCTATGGGTATAGGCTGTCAGTTTGGCACATGCTCTTTGGCGCCCTCACGTCTGCATCAAGTCGGCTACGTCAGACACTGACTCAATGGAGGTAACATATAAGCCGGCATGTCAGACTGTGTCAACATCTGTAACGAAGGGTGACCTTTCCATGGTATTACTATGCTTAGGGTAAGAATCTAATCCATCATCCTTTTGCTCTGTTCCCATTATTGGGCATTTTTTATTTTCAATACTAAGTTTTTCCTTATTTTTTTTGTATTAATTTCTTAATGCCATTTTATTGTCCATTCATTTTTCTTCAATTAACCTTTTTCATTTAATCTATTCTAGTCTTGATACTAGAATACTCTAGTCTTGATGGGTGTTGTGTATGGGTGGGGTCTGAATGCAGTTTAAAAAGTGCTGATTGAATAGAAAATCCCTCTTTTGCCTCGTGGCTCTCATGCCAGCGAGCCCAGCTGCCAATACTGGTCATAGAGGACGACCTTACGTAACGTATTTTTTATACTCTTGTGTTTCATATGCTCTGTAACATTTTCTTTTAGTATTTTATGTTAGCATTCCTATTTTCTTGGGAAATAAATATGCCCCTTCTTTATATAAGCAGTGTGTTTATTTTTAATAGCTAACCTTAGTATTGTACTATCACCAGTAACATTATCAGAGCTTTGCCAGACTAGATAACTATAGGAATAGACAACTTAATACATATATATGGAATAAATATAAGGAATACATAAACACCCAATATTTATTTCACCTAGTATACCTTTAGTCCCTAAATGGTAAAAGTGTATGTAAACCCTAACAATGAACATCTCTAATTTGTACCCTTTTGATCTGTTAACTATACCTTTTTGAAAGCATTTTGATATATATGTTTGATTGCTAAAAAAAAATAAAAAAAATAACCATTGATCTTGCCATAAATCTTTATTTTTTATTTTTGCCAGAAATCTAGATGCCAGAAAGATGTTGAAAGATAATACTCCTTGTGCCCTTTGCTTCTGCTGACTTATCAGTTATGAGAGTTATCAGCTCTATGTGTGAACTACAGACATTTGTAGTCCTAAAACACTTCCTATTCTATTTATACAATGCTGCTCCTTCAAAGATTCAGTATGGTGAGAGAGCATTAAATGCAGCCACCACAGTAAAGGACTGGCAAACTTTAATGCTTTGGGTTTTGATACACTAAGGTTTTTTGGCTCACAAAATTCTAGATGTAAATAAAAGCACATCCAGAGAGTTCAGTGATTAAGACCTGGTTAAGACCTATGCAGGTTGCAGTTTGCATACTCCAGGTGTATTTTGCATTTTTCAATACACATTTTTAATCCTTTGAAGTCTATGGAACAAAAAAACAGAAAAGAAGTCCCTGGCCCTTTCCATAAAATGCACAGATGTGAACATGACGCATAGGAAACCATGTTAAATGGACTGTAGTGTGTTTCTCCAAAACTGAAAACGCACTACAAAATGCATAGGTATAAACCAGGCCTTATACCAGACTATCTCAACCTTTTTGTGTCAGAGGAATTATATAATATTCAGGTCTAGGGAACCCCTGCTAAAGCCAATTAATTAGAGGATAGTGGAACAAATGGCACTTGCCCTTATGTCCTGTAGAAAGAATACTCCTTTACAGTGGTGGTCTGAATGGCACCCTTACAGTTAGCTAAAAGATCATTGATGTCTTGGAGTTGACTATTCAAAGTGGTGTTGGCAGAAAAACTATGCAGGTATCATCAAATGATAGGTCAATCAGCCACAGCTCAAGGAACCCCTAGCAACCTCTGGAAGAGCTCTAGGGTTCCATGGAACCCTGGTTGAGAATGGCTGTTTTTTTTTATTTTAAATGCTCTAAGGTCTAATTACTTTTCATTCTGCTTAGAATTTATATTGAGAATGAAAAGTACTGTTCTTCATTTGATAATAATATGAAGCTTAGTAGTGTAATTTTGATTCTTCAACTTGCAAAATGAAACATAACAAATGAGTAGAGAAATGTAAAGTTATACATTCAGGGCCGAAAATATACATCCAACATACAGTTTAATGGGAAGAGGTTATAAAGAAAGATCTAGTTTCCCTTGTATTTTATAAGCCAGGGCTCGCCAGGGCCAGGTGCCAGATTGCCATGGCGACTAGACATTACGTTCTGGCACCTGGGCTTTTGTCAGCCGGGATTACTTTCAGATGAATGCATTTGGGTGGCTGCGCTACTGCCCGAATGCTCCACTTGACCATCTGTGGACCTAGGACTGGCATAGCGGGTCCCGCCGGGTAGAGAGGAGGGAGGGGAGCTGACTCATATCCACTCTCCTTCCCTTTTTGTTGCTGATGTGGAAGTGACGGGTATGATGTCACTTCCAGGTCCCCATTGACAGTTTCCTTGGCCATCAAGGCTGGGAAAAAATGTAATGCAATGCAAGCACAGGGGAGACATCCAGGGTCTTTTAGACACTTGATGTCTCATTAAAGAGAACCTGTCACTGAAAAAATATCATCACATAGGGGACTTTTTGTCCCCTATGTGATGAAAAAAAACCCCATATTTTTCAATTGTAGAAAATTAACCGCTTGCCAACCAGCTGCCGCAGTTGCAACATGGCTCGGCTGCGCGAATCGCCGTCATGTTATGTTGCTTCCTTTTTTGGCCTGCTCGCCCACAGAGCCTAGGTGAGTGCCCGGCGGTCACATTCACCGCCAGGCTCCCACGATCGCTCGGGGCACAACGAGAACCCGGGATCTGTGTGTGTAAACACACAGTTTCCGGTTCTCTGAGGGGAGAAGAGACAGATTTTCCGAACAGCAATCTGTCATCTCCCCTACAGTCCCCTCCCCCCTTCAGTTAGAACACACACTGGGGAACACAATTAACCCCTTGATTGCCCCCTAGTGTTAACCCCTTCCATGCCAGTGACATTTTTACAGTATTCAATGCATTTTTATAGCACTGATCGTTGTATAAATGCCAATGGTCCCAAAAATGTGTCAAAATTGTCCAAAGGGTCCACCATAATGTCGCAGTCCGGATAAAAATTGCAGATCGACACACCCCGGACTGAGCAAAACACACTGGAACCCTGCCCCATGCACATTTGCACCTCCATGTTCTCAGGCCAAAACCCCACGCAGTGATCCCTCACGTGGTGCCTTCCCAGCCCCACTCACTCCCCCTGAGGGTACCGTCTGTCAGTGCTCCCCTTGAGAAACCACCCGGAACGGACAACCGGACCTGCGATTGGTTTACCCTCAACAGAACTGACGTGTATACTGACAGACACCCAAGCACTTGGAAAGACTGCCCTATCTTGATCTACCCCCAGAGACACAGGATGTCCCCGGACAAGCCCAAATACACCACCCACCAACGCCAAATTGCCGAAGTACAGACATTCAGAGGAGTGCAGCACACCACCGCTCCAAGGAGTCACGGAGTAATACTGTGAGCAAACCAAAGTTATCCCAACATGAGGGGTGAGGGGAGGCACTCGCTGTGCACCTGTATTTTGGGAGGGGGAGGCTTCAGGGGGAGGGGGGGCAATGGTCAGACATCCCGGCAAACTTAACCAGGACAGTGTAATTCCTCCACCCCTTTTATTTTTGGTAATATCCTCTAATTTTTTGTTTTTGTTTGAGGAGAGATAGGAATCCAGGGGAAGTAAGGGGGCAGCAAGCATACGTGCGCCACTACAACACCACCTGGAGGACCGCCACGGTGTTGACCCCCCCCCCCCCCCCCCCGCCTGGGAAGATTGTTCGCCACACACTCACGTGGGGTAACACCAGATTTGCTCAGAACCTCAAGGGGCTTCACATGGCTGCAAACCACTGTCCCGCAGTATCCAATGGGGGACGATAGGGGCTAAGACCCTTAGAAACAGGGATGGGGACTTTACCCAGTTGCCTATAACATGCTGCTCCTTGATGCATATATGCCAATGACAATTGCACTGTTTTTGCTGTTTTTGTTCTGTTTCCTGTTAAAATTAGACTGCTAAATATGAGCTATTAACCCTGTTTTTGTTTTCAGAATGCTCGCTCATAGTTAGTTGCTGCAGTATGCCTATCACAACATACCGATACCTGCTTGACAATCTCACACAAACCGCCGGGGGGGGTGGGGAGAGCCAGGGGTTCGCCTCACGGCTCTGTCTACCTACTCCCCCACCTAGGCCCGCGCTCCAAATCCAGGGGAACCCCTGGGGAGCGCCTCAGCCATTAGGGCTAAATTAGCTATCCTCCTAGCGCTGTACTTCCTTGCGACAGCTTCCTAAATCTCACTCTCTTTCCGGAGCTAACTCCATCTAACCTATTCTACCCAATATTACTCTTTACCTCAACCCTTCCCCCCCTTCTCCACCACACAACATTCCCAACCCCCCCAAAGTTCCCCCTCGAACATGGATCAACTCAACATAATATCCCTCAATACAAAGGGATTAAACACACCCGAAAAACGTCGGATGCTGCTTCACGATATGCGCCGCGCCAGGGCAGACATAGTCCTATTGCAGGAGACACATTTTAGAGAAAATAACCTCCCGCTACTTAAAAATAGATACTACCCTCTGGCCTACCACTCCAACTACACTGAGGCCAAGACTAGAGGGGTAACTATCCTTATTTCTACTAGAGTGCCCTGGACACTCATAGACTCCCAGACAGACAAGGAAGGTCGCTTCTTGTATCTAAAGGGGCTGATTGGGGACAGGAAGGTGACCTTGGCAAACCTATACGCCCCGAATGAGCGCCAAGATGTATTCCTAAAGAAAAGGATAAACCACCTCATGCGTTTCACAGAGGGACAGCTAATCATAGGGGGGGACCTAAACATACCCCTGATCCCAACAGAGGACACCTCCTCCGGTTTTTCCTCCACCACACGAGACACACGCAAACGTATTAGCCTGACATTTCACTCCGCACAACTGGTAGACATCTGGCACCTCTTCCACCCGGGAGAGCGCGACTATACATTTTTCTCGAAACCACACCAGACCTACTCACGCATTGACTATTTTCTAGTGCCCCACAGACAACTTCACGCGATCAAAGAAACCACAATTGGCCCAATCACATGGTCGGATCATGCCCCGATCAGTATGCGCTACACCCTATCAGACACGCAAACAAGACAGCGGCCACAATGGAGACTGAATGAAAGCCTAATACAGAACCCTGAAGTCCTAGCGGACGTAGTAAGGGAACTGGGACACTATTTTGACGCCAATGTTACCCAGGACAGTGACGCAGGAGTGGTCTGGGAGGCCCACAAAGCTGTAATCAGAGGAGTCCTCATTAAACACGGCTCCAGATTAAAGCGGGCAAGGACTGCACAACTAGACACACTCCTCACCAAACTTCAGACCTTAGAGTTAACCCATAAAACGACCCCGACAAGGCAACTTGGGATCGAGCTTAACACGGTTCGCTCACAGGTTACCGACCTCCTTCAATTTAAGGCCAAAGCTGCACTGCAAATCTGCCGTAGGAAAAATTATGAATCGGGTAACAAATGCGGGAGACTTCTGGCCCAAACACTGCGAACACAACAGGTGGCATCCTACATCCCATACATCAGGACTACCACGGGACTGAAAAAGTCATTACCCCAACAAATCACACAGGAGTTCAAAACCTACTACAGCTCCCTGTACAATCTAACCACAACGTCACCCCCAGCAGCGGCTACGACAGAATATCTAGCCCAATCCCGAATGCCCTCGCTATCAAAAGAGACACAGGACTCCCTAGAGGAACCCATCACACTACCTGAACTTCAACTAGCACTAAAAAACACTAAGCCAGGTAAAGCCCCAGGCCCAGACGGTCTCACCGTTTCTTACTACAAGACCCTACTTCCAACCCTAGGCCAACACCTAGTGTCCCTATTTAATGGATTAAGTACAGGGAAAGCCTTCCACCACACTACATTACAGGCACAAATCTCAGTCATTCCCAAGGAGGGAAAAGACCCAGCCCAGTGCGGGAGCTACCGCCCGATCTCCCTCCTAAATACCGACCTGAAACTCTACACCAAAATCCTGGCCTCCAGACTACAACAGCACCTGCCCCAACTCATCCACCTGGACCAAGTGGGCTTTGTCCCAACCAGGGAGGCTAGGGACAACACCACCAAAGTCCTCAACCTACTACACATAGCGGTCAATAGTAAAATGCCAAGTATATTCCTGGGAACAGATGCAGAAAAGGCGTTTGACCGGGTAAATTGGTCATTCATGTTCGAGACGCTGAAATACATAGGTCTGGGAGACAGGATGCTAAACTGGGTGGCCGCGGCTTACAAGGCACCATCGGCCGTAGTAAGGGCGAACGGTACATTCTCGGAGACGTTCCTGATCACGAATGGGACTAGGCAAGGCTGCCCCCTCTCGCCCTTGCTGTTCGCCCTGACCCTAGAACCCTTCCTCTGCCACGTCCGATTAAACCCCGACATCACCGGAATAGGAGTAAATGAAACACGACACAAAGTGTCGGCATATGCCGATGACCTCATGTTCTCCCTCTCAAACCCCTCAACCTCCCTACCACACCTCCTACGAGAGTTCGACACCTACGGCCACCTCTCCAATTTAAAGATAAATTTTAACAAATCAGAAGCCATGGGCATAGGGATACCAAAACCCCAGCTTAAGAGACTTAAAGACAGCTTTAACCTGAAATGGACTGACTTAGCCCTGAAGTACCTAGGCACTTACATACCCACCTCAATACCCCAATTGTTTAGGCTTAACTTCCCCCCCTGCTGAAAGCAGTTCAAAAACGACTCGACGAATGGGGAGATGGCCTCCACTCATGGCTCGGCCGATGCAACATCCTCAAGATGTCAATACTCCCTAAATTCCTCTATCTCCTTCAAGCCCTGCCAATTCATATACCCAGAGAATATTTTAAACAAGTCCACTCCACATTTACCCGATTTCTCTGGGCAGGGAAACACCCACGTCTAAGTAGGAAATTACTTTCCCTACCAAAAGTGCACGGAGGCCTGGCAATGCCAGAAGTCTGCACATACTACCACGCGGCACACCTTAGCAGACTGTTGGATTGGTGCCGACATAAAGACACCAAACTGTGGACGCAACTGGAACAGGACCAAAGTGACATACCCCTCCACAGAGCCCCCTGGTGCCATAACAATCTACCACCCAAGATCAAACGTCACCCCCTGATAGGCAACACAGCTAACATATGCTCACAACTAATGACAAAATCATGCCTCGCAACCCGCAACTCCCCCTTAAGGCCCATCATAGGCCACCCACAGTTTGAACCGGGCTTACACGACAAGAAGTTCCTTGACCTTCAAATAGCAGGACTATATCAAGCATCCCACTTCAGCACCTTGGGGAGGTGGAGGACGTGCACGGAATTGTCAGACCCCAACGGCCCATACAAACTAGACTTCATGAGAGCCTTACAACTCAGCCACTTCCTCAGCGGCCTCCCGCCCCCCCCAACATATCACAACAACCCCCCACAACCCTGGAGGAGCTATGCACAGAGACTGGGGCGCTCCCACATACGCTCTCCCTGACGTACACCATCCTAAACGAACCACCGAGGGACTACCAACCCCAATCCCTCATCAAATGGGAAAGGGACCTAAACTGCCATTTCGATGACCATAAAAAACAACACATAATCAAGTTTACCCACCAATCCTCCCTATGCGCCAAAACCCAAGAAACAAACTACAAGATCCTTACACGCTGGTACAGGACCCCTGCCCTGCTACACAAACTTTTCCCAACAACCTCAGACCGATGCTGGCGGTGTCAGACAGAGGAGGGCACCCTCCTACACATGTTCTGGTCATGCCCCCGACTACAGACTTTCTGGGGAGAAGTCCGACGTATCCCTGACGAACCGGCCTACTTTCTTCTGCACGCGACAGAAGTACCGGCACGGGTGTACAAAAAATCGGTGATCCGACATCTCTTAGACGCAGCCAAAGCCTGCATCCCGCTAAACTGGAAGTCCCCACACCCACCGACTGTGGCCCAATGGCTACGGAAAGTAGACGAGATTAGCCGGATGGAGGACCTGATCCTCACTAATCAACACAGACAGGAAACATATTCCAAGACGTGGCAGCTATGGAATATATTTAGATACTCAGATGAGGGACAAAACCTCAGAGGGTCTGACTAATAGCCTGCCCAATCGACTCATCCAATCCCGATGCTACCCAGGCTACAGACTCCATATGCCCCGAAGAGGAGCGACACACCCGGTTATAAGTTCGAACACACCTCAGCTACCAACCCCCCCCCCCCCCGTTAACCCCTATGTCCCCACCCCTTACTCTTCTCTTTCTGTCCTCCCGGGCGTTGCCCGGACTCTGCACTCACTACGGTGCTTTTCCGCACTCTCTTTTCTTACTTTATAAAAAAAGGGAAACTAAAAGGGAGGCTGAACCCACAAGACCAGTGGAATTCAACACTCCCATCTCCTGGACACACCAAATCACATCTAACACAGGTCTCAAAAAGAATGTAAACCCACGAAGTACCCCACACACCAAAACTTTTTATTTATTTTTTTTATGTATTGTGTGGGCGGGAATCACACCTGTATAGTTTGTCTTTGAATGTAACACTGTTTAAGCATTATTTCTGTTGTTGAGGTCCTTGTGGACCAGTCTTCCTGTCTTAAATAAAAAATTTAAAAAAAAAAAAAAAAAAATTGCAGATCGCCGCCATTACTAGTAAAAAAGAAAATGAATAATAAAAATGCCATAAAACTATCCCCTATTTTGTAGACGCTATAACTTTTGCGCAAACCAATCAATATACGCTTATTGCGATTTACCAAATTTACCAAAAATATGTAGAAGAATGTAGAAATAACTATACAACATACAATTAGAGTGCGGGAAGGGATAAAGGGGTAAAACCATGTGAAGCAATAATGTACAGAAACTTGGGTGTAATTTTTAATTAATAACCACATAAAATGGTAGCCTGCATCTTTTGAACTCAGTAAAATAGTTTTACTAAGTTGGCTTAGATTCAATACTCGGAAAATAGAAAGTATCCAGAGAACAGCAACTAAATTATTAAGGGGCTTGCAGGGCCTCATTTAAAGGAAATACTAACAAAATTATATTTAGTCATCCTTTAACTCAGGGTTAAATGTCAGTACAATTAGGGGTAACCCCGAGCCACACTCAGGATTGCAATGCAGAATCCTGGTCCAGGTTACTTACATTGTCTCCAGGATCCTGCGATGTCCGCCCGATGTGTCTGCGGGCTGTATCCTCCGCCCGATGCTCTGTGTGCCAGGCTCCCTGCGAGTGTCGCGACGCATGAGGGCGCAGCCTGGCGCAAATTCAAAAAGTAAACAAAACATAACACATACAGTACACTGTAATCTTACAGATTACATTACTGTATCAAATCATTTCACATCCCTTTGTCCCTAATGCTTTGTCCAGTGCCCTGCATGCAGTTTTATATTATATATACTGTTTTTTCTGCCTGGAAACTTGAGATTGTCCATGGCAACCAAAAAGTGTCCCTTTACATCAAAAGTGGTTTTAGACCAGCTAGAAGACAACGATAGTAAATTAGAACAGTTGCAGTTTTGAGCGATAGTGAATCGTGGGGAAATTAAATTTATTATTGATATATTATTATTTTTTATAATTAGTTATAGTTGTTTATTACATTAAAATTCATGATTTTACATTTCAAAACTTTATCATACCCGGGATGTCTACTAGACTCTTGTTTGGACAGATTTAAGTGTTATTATTACAGGCCTACAATATAAAACGCCAAATTCATATGCAAAACAATGTACCGCTTTGAGATGCAAAAATCTGACATAATCATACCGCCAGGGTGGTTAAATAAGGCAATAAAGGGGGAATATAAAGTATAACTGTATATAAATATAAAATTGTCAATACAGAAAATTGTATATAAAATTATTGTGGTCACCACAATACACATAATGGCATGCAAACAAAAAAGTTTTAATTCCATTTGTGGAAAGGGTTATTTAATATAACAGCTGTAAAAAGTAATGGTCTTAATTTAATAATAAAACAAATAAATAGGCCCTTAGCTGAAATGTAAAGTTGTTCTGGTTTATAATGGGTATACAGGCATGAGAGCTAAAACGGTTAACTAGCAACTTTGCTGTTGTTTATTGGATATGCATCTTATTCGAAGAGTGCTCTCATTATTGCAAGAAAGTTCCAAATTTGCTACAGGCTTTGTGCCCTACAGGATAGGGTCAAACTAAGCCATAGTGGCTTCATAAGACACTTATGCGTACATGCTGGAATAGAAATAAGTACATGGTTTATAAGGTTGAAAAATATATGGGTCTGTTCAGTTCAACCTATGTGTTTGTATGTGTGTGTGAATTTTATTCTCTAACAATTCCCATAGTCCTGTATATTCTGCTTCCTGAGGAAGACATCTAAAGCTTTTTGAAGTTGTCGACACTTTCAAGAAGAGTTTCCAAGCTCTAACAGTAAATAACACAATCTAAGGTTAAGTTTCTTTCTTCTAACCTCAAATCATGGCCAAGTATCCTCTTCATGAACCTTGGAATACACAGTTTATTCCAGTTACTGGAGTAAACTTTTATATATTTGTACATTGTAATCCTATTCCCTTTTAAGCGCCTCTTCTCCAGAGTGAATAACTGTAATCCATCCCCTTTATTAATTTTTTTGCTCTCTGCTGAACTCTTTCCAATTCAACATCTTTCCTGAGGACTGGTGACCAAAACTGAACATGTCCATGAAGGTTAGCTAACAGACAAAGATAAATTAAAAACCTGCATCCACAGCACCCTAATCTCACAGTTTATCCAGAGTAAGGCAAATTAAACCTTATATAAAGAGGTCCAATCATCCACAGGACCCTAAACCCACAGCTGACCCAAAACAAAGTAAACAACCCTTATTAAAGGGTGGTCTAATTTGCCAAATGTGGGAAAAGATTCTTTCTGATCCACTAAAGCATCAATCTGCAGTGTTATTTCTTACAATGGCTAATAGGGTAACTATCATATAGGCACATATGTATCGATCATGGTCCCCTTTTTTCATTTATGTCATTCTTACATTTGCCTATTTATTCTGATGCCATATAAACTTTGTGCATTTCTGTCATACCTGCTATATTCAGTGCATGTTTTGCTCTAGCATTCAAAAGGAAATGCTGTACAGTATTATGAATTAAATAATTAAATGATTACCCACTAACAGCTTAGTGGAAGTGAAACCTGGCAATCTCCCATAATCCTGCACTACAGTTACGTTAATGAATCTCTTTGAGATTAATTTATTATGGAGCGGAAAGGATCAGAGTGAAAACGTAAAGAGACCCATGGCTGGAGTGAGAATATAAAGGACCTTTTGGGTTTATACTTGAACTACATACATGTAATCTACTTTACATTTTCGGCTGCAACTTACGTATGCGTTCGCTTCTGCACGCGATCACAGAGGGATGGGGCGCTTTTGTTTTTTTTTTTTTTACATCGTCCCTTTAAAAACATCTTATGTGACAGTAATAGTCACATGTCAGGTATTTTTTGGGAGGGATCTGGGGTCTATAGGACCCCAAATCCCTCCTTTGCAAGTTAGGTTGTTTTAAATACTGATTTTTTTTTTAAATCTGGTGCCTTTAAGACTCCAGTAAACTGGAAGTGATGTTGTGATGTTACTTCCGGGTTTCTACATCCGAGACCAGATCAAAGCCGATTTAGGCATTGTTTAGGTCTCTGGCCAGCCGGCGGACGTGCCAGCTGGTCGCTCAGGCCTCCCGTTGATTTTGCAGCAAGTAGTTAAAGTATAACTAAAGGCAAAACTTTAGTTTTAGTTTTGGGCAGAGTAGAGTTGGTTTGTCACACCTATTAGGTTTGCTGTCTGTACCCCCGTTAGGGAGATTCACCCTATTTGTCCTGTGTACCATATTCATTGAAAGTGAAAAGAAAAGAAAATCCCAAATTTTAAGTTGTCGCATAAAAGTAATAGAGGGGAAATCTTCCAATAGGGACAATAGTTCTGGTGACTTGGGGGGGGGGGGGGGCCAAAGCATCCCCTTAGTTTTCAGGGATTTCCTCTCACTTTTTATTTTGGCTATCGGACAGTAAGTGAAGGTAAATCTCCCCAAAGAGACGCAGATGGCAAAAAGGCCTGACAGTGGTTATAAACCTTCATTACACTATCCAAAATTAAAAAGAAATAAGTTTTGTATATCGTACTTTAAGTTTCATTGCAATAATTATAATTATACATTTATGCCTGCTTTACTTGTTTTTTTTATCTTTAGAAGAATAGTTTCCCAAAATAGAGTACTGCTACCCTAGTCATGTTATGTAATCCCAGTCATACCTCATTTAACTTACTGTAAATATAAAACTGAGCTGGAAAACATACTGTTTCTACTACCCTGGGGGCCATTTTAACATGGTTCCTGAGAATATTTTCTGCTTTTGACTTGGGTCTTATTTTATTTTGGTGACCCGGCTGTAGCTACGCCCTGATCACTATAGATCAAGCTGAACTTAATCAATTGGACGAAAGCTTACATTTTTGAAAGTGCAGACTATAGGGACATCATTCTGAGACGTGGTTTACTTCGTAAGGTATTGAATTGAAACAAGAATACAACCAGTGAGGTGTAGGGACATCTGATGCATACCTCCCAACTTTTTGAGATGGGAACGAGGGACACCTATTAGAAAAAGTATGTAGGCTTAGGACACGTCCCCTGCCACTCCCCCTTAAAGGAGAATTATACAAACAAATGATTAGTTAAACTCACAAGTGCTTTTATCACTACTATTCTTTTATGCTGGCTTTTGACATTTACAAATGCAGCAATTTAGAAATTGGATGAAAGGTTTAGCACTTGGAAACACTGTGTATTTTATATATATATCAGACCAAAATGAGGGACAAATGAGGGAGTGAGACAGACTTTTTTCCAAATCAGGGACAGTTGGAAGCTATGCTGACATACATACACTTGTGCCGGGTAAGTGTTTTACTAAATAGTGGATAAAAATAGGAGAAACAGTCAGAAATCATAAATCAGACTGAAACAGAAGTACAGTTAAATCACACTGGTTTAATAATAATAAAAAAAGGTAAACAGAGTAAAGGTAGTCAAAACATAGCCAGAGTTCAGTAACCGGAACGGATAGTCAGACAAGCCAAAATGTCAGGGAGCCAGAGAACAGCATAGTAGAACAGCAAGCAGGATCTGGAGCCAGAAGGAATGTCAGCAAGTCTTTAACAGGAACACAGTTCAGAGAGAGCATCTCTAGAGATGTGACCAAGGCAAAGGCAGTGATCATCTGGACTGGACAGTGTCAGGAAAGGATCCGTCCGCTGGTAAGATCCATAATTTGGCGTGCAGTACTGTGGTCCACCAGCAGGTGTCTCCTGGCAGTTTGTAGCTGTCAGGAGAGACTTTCCCTGCTGGTGTTATGTCATCTTTGGGCCGCAGTACTGGCATCCACCAGCGCTTGCAAACAGCTGTCACTTGAGACCAATTACAGGCATATAAATACCCGGCAAACACTAACATGTTTGCCTTGGTATCTTCCTTGTGCCCTGACCTGTACCTGCGTCCTGAGCCTTGTAACCTGAGCCTGTACCCGATCCCATCCTGATCCTGTCCTCCTGTCCTCCTGATCCTGTCCCTCCTGTCCCTCCTGTGTTCCTGTACCCTTACCTTTAACCTTCATCCTGATCCATCCCCTCCTTGTCCTGTTTGTTCCCAGTCCCTCTTCTACTGATCTCCCGCTGTATGACCTTGGCCTGGCTAACGTTTATGTTTCTGGAACATCCCTTGTCCTTCTGCTGATCTGCTGTGTATGACCCTGGCCTGGCTGACATCTGTGTTTCTGGTACTGCCCCTTGCTGTATATACTGTTGTTGTTGGTGGGTTTGTTGGGTTGGTTGTGCACTGTTTGTATTTCCTTATTTATCACCTATCTTAATAAATATCATTATTTACTTTACATGCATTTTTGGTTATCTCTGTGCAGTCCACACAGTCTGGTCTACTAATTCTCCTGACAGACGCCTTAAGTAGGCAGGACTGACGAGCATATTATCATCAACAGGTGAGTCACCGTGGAATGATAAGAGCTGGCAATCAGCCGACAGCTGAGCGGCCAGCTCAGAGAAGGAAGGGCTGAGCCCCCCTCCTCAAAGACCACCAGGCTTTAGGGGAAAACATCTATGGAAATCACAGAGGAGGAAAGGGGCATGTACGTCCGAGGATAAGACCCAAGAGCGTTCCTCCAGACCGTACCCTTTCCAATGCACCAGGTATTGTATGCGCCCATGGAACCTACGAGAGTCAACAATAGACAGTACTTCATACTTCTCATGGTTCTCAACCTGTACAGGGTGAGGATGAGGCACCAAGGTGGTAAAGCGGTTGCAGACCAAAGGTTTTAATAAGGAGACATGAAATACATTTGAGATACGCATATTAGAAGGAAGGTCTAATGCGTAAGCCACTGAGTTAATCCTGCAAAGAATACGGAAAGGCCCAATAAATCGAGGTGCGAACTTCAGAGAGGGAACACGAAGTCGGAGGTTGCGAGATGACAGCCAGACCCTGTTTCCAACCTGGTAGGAAGGTGACTGTGGTCAGCATGGAGTCTGTACCTATTAGCATATTGGAAAGCCTCCTGGACTTGTGCCCAAGTGGAACGCAGACCACGAAAATGCTCCTCTCACGCAGGATTACTCTGCGGAACAAATGAGTCAGGAAACATGGAAGGTTAAAAACCATAGTTTGCCATAAACTGACAAAATCGTGAAGCAGAATTCAAGGCACTATTTTGAGCGAACTCCGTCCACGATAAGAGGTCTGACCAGTTGTTATGATGGTCAGAAATATAGCAACGTAGGAATTGCTCCAAGGACTTATTGGCTCGTTCTGCTGCCCCATTAGACTGCGGGTAATACACAGAGGAGAAAGCAAGCTGAATTCCCAACTATGCACAAAAGGCTCGCCAGAACTGGGACACAAACTGACTACCCTTGTCCGAGACAATCACTTTGGGAAGCCCATGTAACCGAAAGATCTCCCGAGCAAAAATGGAAGCCAGTTCCTTGGCAACTTTTTAAGTGGAATACGAGATATTTTCGAGAACCAGTCAACCACCATAAGGATAACTGTGTTGCCCTGGGAGTTGGGTAACTCCACAATGAAATCCATAGACAGGTGGGTCCAGGGCCTCTCTCCATTGGGTATGAGGTGTAGGAGGCCCACTGGAAAGTGTTGTGGACTAAGGCAGTTACATCAGCACGTAGACTAGGCCACCAGAATTTTTGGGAAATGGCCCAAAAGAGTTGATTCTTCCCAGGGTGCAGCCTTGGGAGAACGGTAAGTCTGGAGCACGGCAGTACGGACACTCTCTGGGACAAAGCAGCGGTCACAAGGTTTCTCAGGAGGAGCATGGACCTGAGCAGCAAGAATTTTGTCACCCAAAGGAGAAGTGAGACTGGTGCGAACCGTAGCCAGAATACGATCAGGAGGAATCACAGGAACCGGAACCGACTCCATCTTGGAAGTAGAGGAAAATTGTTATAACAAAGCGTCAGCCCTTACATTCTTAGTACCGGGTAAGAATGAGATAATGTAATTGAAACTAGACAAGAAAAGACGTTGTGCCCTTCTGGGAGAGAGGCGTTTAGCCTCAGACAAGAATGTGAGATTCTTATGGTCAGTAAGAATGAGAACCGGCACAGTGGTACCTTGTCTCCATTCCTTCAGGGCTAAAATGATTGCTAACAGCTCTCTGTCATCAATCTCGTAATTGCACTCCACAGGTGGCAATTTCTTAGAAAAGTAGCCACAAGGATGCATAGCGATCTCAGGGGTAGGAAGTTGAGACAGAAGGGCTCCAACTCCAGTCTCAGAAGCATCAACCTCAAGGATAAAAGGTAACGTAGGATCAGGATGTGCCAACACAGGACCAGAAACGAAAGGCAGCCTTGAGACTCTCAAAGGCCTTAATGGACTCGGGAGACCAACTCTGTGGGTTACCGTCCTTTTTGGTCATATCAGTCAGGGGCTTGACCAGAGACGAGAAGTTACGAATAAACTTCTGATAATGGTTGGCAAAGCCAAGAGAACGGGTCGGGCCACTGTAGGACTGCTGAAAGTTTCTCTGGGTCCATCAAAATAACAGCAGTGGAAATTACATAACCCAGGAATTTAACCCAGGAATTTAACCCGTTCACGATGGAATTCGCACTTTTCCAATTTACAATATAAATTGTTCTCTCCTAGTTTCTGAAGCACACGACATCTGTGTAGTGGCTCTGCAGGGACTTGGAAAATATGAGGATATCATCGAGATAAACCACCACACATAACTGCAACAAATCTCGGAGGACATCGTTAATAAATTCCTGGAAAACTGCCGGGGCGCTACAAAGGCCAAAAGGCATTACAAGGTACTCATAATGGCCTGTTCTGGTATTAAACGCAGTTTTCCACCCTCCTTAATCCTCACAAGATTATATGCCCCTCTCAAATCAAGCTTCGTGAAAACCGTTGCTCCCTTGAGGCGGTCAAATAACTTCGTAATCAACGGAATCGGATAGGCATTCTTAATCGTGAAACAATTGAGACCCCTGTAATCAATACAAGGACTCAGTTCACCTCTCCTTCACAAACAAGAAACCAGCACCAGCAGGAGACGAAGATTTGCAGATGAAACCTCGAGAAAGTGCATCTGCAACATACTCCTCCATGGCCTTATTCTCCAAGACGGACAAATGGTTAACCCCAGCCACGAGGTGATATGGCACCAGGTTGAAGATCAATTGCGCAATCATACGACCAGTGTGGAGGCAAACTACCTGCTTGACCTTTGTCAAAGACATTGCTAAAATTGCAGGAACTCCTCCGGCAGGGAGGAGACTGAAGAGTTGCACAGGACCTTGGCTACCTTCTGGAAGCATGTCTTACTGCATTGTGGCGACCAGGAGAGAACCTCAGCACAAAGCCAATCAAAAGAGGGGGTGTGCCTCTGTAACCAAAGATAACCAATAACCAGCGGAAACTTAGGTGAGGAAATAACTTGGACTTGGATTATCTCATGGTGAAGAGCCCCTACTGCCATGGACAACGGAAAAGTCTCATGAGTCACATGGGCAGGCTGTTGCGGTCTCCCGTCAAGAGCCTTAATGGCAAGTAGAGTGTCACGCAGCTGCAGCAGAATCGAGTGCTTCAATACAAAGGCAACATCAATGAACAGGCCTGCAGCCCCAGAATCGTATGGAGCCTGTATCTCAATGGATGACTTAGCCCAAGAAAGGGTAACTGGGCTTATCCTTCAGGATAACTGAGGACCAAACAACTCCATCTAAGGTCTGTCCATGACAGGACCTCAAGGTTCCCTGGACGGGTAGGACAAGACTTCAAATAGTGACCTGCCTGGCCACAATAAAGGCACAATCTCTCCCTCCTCCTAAGGGTTCTCTCATCCGAAGAGAGACACGTGAAGCCCAAGTGCATGGGTTCATCTTCACCGACCGACTTGGTACCAGGAGGCACGGGGGGTGAGGGAGACAAGGGTGGCACTGCATAGCTAGGAATAAAAAAAACAGGAGGCTTCCACAAGCGCTCCTTAAAAGAGAGTCATTCTTTGAGTCTGGAGTCAACGAGTATGTCAAATGTGATAAACTTCTACAGCTCAGTGGGTATATCTGGGGCGGCTATATCATCCTTGATGGTATCCGAGAGACCATGAGAAAAAGCAGCCACGAGGGCCTCATTGTTCCACGCAACCTCTGCTGCCAGAGTATGGAATTCAATGGCGTTATCGACAACAGTTCTCGTACTCTGTTTGATGGATATGAGGCGATTGGCAGCAGAAGTGGAGCCTGCGGGAATGTCAAATACCCTTTTAAAAGAAGCCACAAACTCAGTGTAACTCAAGACAACAGGTTTTTGCATCTACCATAGAGGGTTTGCCCAGGCCAAGATATCACAAAACCTACTTTGCTTCTATCCGTGAGAAACACCTGGGGCAGCATCTCAAAATATATCTCGTTTGGTGGAGAAACCCTCTGCATTTGACTGGATCGGCCCAAAATTGCTGGGGAAGCGGAGCAGAACTAGACATACCTCTTATAGAGGTAATACTCAAGGCGGGTGCCTGCACAGAGACTGGAGCAGCAGCAGGGACGGCCTGCAACACAGGTTGTACCGGAGCAGCCACAGTGGGAGATTTCAGGTGAGCCGTGCGACTCAGGAGCGATTATAACGCCACGGCAAACTGATACATGCGGTGATCCTGCTCATCCATTCTGGAAAAAATATTACCAAGCGTATTGACTGCATCTTCTGAGTTCATGGCCTTCGCCTACTGTTAGAAACCATGAATCAGACTGAGACAGAAGTACAGTTAAATCAGGTAAACAGAGTAAAACGTAGTCAAAACATAGCCAGAGTTCAGGAACCGTAACAGATAGTCAGACAAGCCAAAACGTCAGGGAGCCAGAGATGAGCATAGAACAGCAAGCACCCAGAAGGAATGTCAGCCAAGCAAGTCTTTAACAGGAACACAGGCGAGCGTCTCTAGAGATGTGACCAAGGCGAAGGCAGAGATCATCTGGACTGGACGGCTTAAGTAGGCAGGACTGACGAGCAGGATATCATGAACAGGTGAGTCACTGTGGAGAGATAGGAGCTGGCAATTAGCCAACAGCTGAGCGGCCAGCTCAGAGAAGGAAGGGCTGAGCCCAGCGATGACAGAAACAGACCAGCAATAACAGCTCATGTATTTCTTTTCTGCCAAGTTCAGATAAACTGTTAGTACTCCTCTGGTGCTTAAAAAATTTAAATAAAACAAGAACTGTTGCTACTGGCATGAAATCTGTTGAAAGCCTAAGTAGCTGAGACACACAAACATTCTCACATAATAACTACTGCAAACAACATGCATCTCACTTAATTTTTTACACACCAGGAGATAAAACAATTTGTTAAGACTTAATTAAAGATCTCTGGAAATAAAAAAACAGTGCTGCACACATCAAATAACGAGAGCGTTTTCAGAAAAACAACAGCTAGTACACAGTAGGCCAAAAGCCTTACTAATATGTTTATTATTATGTTTTTGGATCGTGGCAGGTATCTGTAGCACAGTAAATCTAATAAAACATGGTTCAAACATATTGCATAAAATGGGCCTATGCCCTTTCACAGCTTGCTTCAGGGGATGTGGGAACTCAGGCCAACTTTTTCCACTGCTGGGACTGTTGTTATGTTTATAATTGTTGACCACAGGTCAATGATCTAATTTCCTCACCTCTGGGGCTTCCTAATATTTCCTATCCCCAAAAACTTTTTTTGGGGTATTTTTGGATATTTAACAATCTCTAAATATGCCAAAGTGTTATTATCTACGAAATGTCTTTGATAAAATATGGGGCAGATGGGTTTCCACCACGCATACACATGTATCTCTGGATCCAGGACCCTAACTAGCCTTACAGTATACATGATGCTGATTTCAAATGCTTGCTATTGTGACTGTGTTTTTTTTATCTTGTTTAGGTTTTGGTATACTAGTAGCTTTTTGATGTGCAAAGCCATGAGAAATGAGTACAACTGTTGTTACTTTGTATGCTATTGTAAAAAATTATAAATAAGTAAGAAAAAGCATGGGTCAAACAAACAAACTCAATCCAGAGAATGTCCTTGGTGGCAAATGGTAAAACTGTTGTGTTTAGAGTTTTAAATTGTTAGTGTTAAAGATCACAAGAGCTCTGTAACAATACTGAAAAAAAATATTAAAAGGGTTGTAAACCCTTCCATATACCCAATGAAGTGTCTGGCCTCAGGTTATATACAGAGATTAAACAAATCTTTCTACATAGGCTGTACCTCTTTATCTGCAGTCTCCTATTCTCTACATATGTTCAAAGTCCAGAATTGCTAAAGCTTGTCTGAGCTGTCAGAAAACAGGAGGTGGTGAGGTGAAATTACACACTGCAGAGCTCAGTTAGGAAAACTCTGAGAGCTGACTGGAGGGAAGGGACACACCCCCCTTCACACCGCACACAGGGACAGAGCTGATATTGTCAATCACAGGCTGTGTGCTGGAGATCCCTCCCTGTCACTTTTTTCTCTTGGTGTCAAAAAAATTTGTCAGAAGTGACTCTTGCAGATAGCAAAGGAATGAGGAGCAGCAGACAGAAATTACACTTAGTGATCTGGATTTGAGACAAGGTTTACAACCACTTTAAAGATAAGCAAAACAGTAAAAATGTATAAAATGCAGTATATGGACAAAGAATCATTGTTACTGAAAAACCCTAAAGGGGATACAGAAATAAACAAGAGTGATGGCATAAAAAAAAAAGACCAAGTAGTCCAAGTCTGAGCATTTTTTTCAAACTTTTTTGTCTGAGTATAGATCTATGTTTGTCCCAGGCATGTTTGAATCCACTTACTGTTGACTGGCTCTCTGCCCCTCCTGGAAGTCTATTCCAAGCATCAACTACTCATTTGGTAAAAGAATACTTTCTAGTTTTGAACTTTCCTCCTGCTAGTTTAATGTCATGTCCCTGTGTATTTGATCTCAGCTTCGTATTGAAAATACTGCCCTCCTGAATTTTATTCACACCCTAATATATTCAGTTATGTCTCTAATGTTATGGATATATATATATATATATATATATATATATACACACACACACAATATATATACAGTATATATATATATATATATATATATATATATATAGGCGATTTGTTACTTGTGTGGAGTGGAAGTGTGGAACAGTTACATTTGTTCTATAAATATATCAATGATAATCCATTCAATTTACAGTTTATGTTTGAATGTCATAAAACTAGTGGATGTTCCCCCTGAAGGGATTAATAATACTGGCCAGATACAATCTAGAACATATCGCAAATCATGTTTGTGTAATTGTACTTTTCTGGCAACTGGTCTTCCTTTACATACTATACTAGGGATGGGCCGAACACCCCCCGGTTCAGTTCGCACCAGAACATACCGAGCAGGAAAAAAAATTGGCAGAACACATGAACACCGTTAAAGTCTATGGGACACGAACATGAATAATCAAAAGTGCTAATTTTAAAGGCTTATATGCAAGTTGTTGTCATAAAAAGTGTTTGGGGACCCGAGTCCTGCCCCAGGGGACATGTATCAATGCAAAAACTACCGTGATTTTTTAATGCTTAAAGTGAAACAATAAAATGTAAATATTCCTTTAAATATCGTGCCTGGGGGGTCCCATTAGTCTGCCTGTAAAGTGGCGCATTTTTCCCATGTTTAGAACAGTACCACAGCAAAATGACATTTCTAAAGGAAAAATTGTCATTTAAAACTGATCACGGGTGTAATGAATTGTTGGGTCTTGGCAATATAGATAAGAATCATTGAAAAAAAAAGAGCATGGGATCCCCTCTAGTCCATTACCAGGCCCTTTGGGTCTGGTATTAATATTAAGGGGAACCCCGAACATCCATATCAGGCCATTCAGGTCTGATATGGAAATTAAGGGGAACCCTGCAACAATTTACTCTATTGCAACCACGTGATTCATGTAAAGTCCCACTCTCTTGCTTTCCTCTTTATTTCAGCCTTAAAGGGGTTGTAAAGTCAGAAGTTTTTTTTATCTTAATGCATTCTATGCATTAAGATAAAAAGCCTTCTGTGTGCAGCAGCTGCCCCAGCACCCCCTAATATTTACCTGAGCCCCATCTCTCTCCAGCAATGTCCACGAGTTCCTCAACTGTCCGGGACTCCCTTCCTGATTGGTTGACACATAGTAGTGGTGCCATTGGCTCCCACTGCTGTCAATCATAGGCAGTTAGCCAATCAGGAGAGAGAGGAGTGGGGAAGAACTGGGGCTCTGTGTCTGAACGGGCACAGGTAGCTGTAACTCGGCTCGGGTGCCCCCATAGTAAGTTGCTTGCTTTGGGGGGAACTCAACAGGAGGGAGGGGCCAGGAGAGCCGAAGAGGTACCTGAGAAGTGGAGGATTGGGGCTGCACAGAGCAGGTAAGTATAACATGTTCCTTATTTATAGAGAAAAAAAACGAGACTTTACAATCAATTCAAAGTGTTTGTTACCCCAACACTTCATATTCCTAATATGTGCCTGTTGTACCATGTACTTGTACTTGTTTTTTTTAATATCTATACAAAAATGTTTTGCTTTCCATTTCTATTTTAAGCTGAACTGGTTGTTTTACAAGGTGATCATTTACATTTACTTTAACGCATAAGAACGTAAGGAAGAAAACCACATAGGCTTAAATCCTCGGGTTAGGTTTATTGATAAAAAACAATAAATGTTGTGTTTTTCCAGCTTGTTTCCCTATACCTGACTATGCTTAACATGCAGACTCATTTTCTTCCTAATTGTTCTTGTCCACACTCAGTCACCCCATGGCCTGATGCCCTACACCAGGGGTGCCCAACCTTTTTAAGAGCGAGGGCCACGTAAGCAACTTGGTAACCAATCGCGGGCCACAATGAGCGGAGTGGGCGGGTGGATGACAGGTCACGGCCCTCCGATCCGATCCACCCAGATGGAAGGGGACGAATTCCCTTCTATTTTTTTTTAGAGGACCGGATTGGAGGCAGGCGGGAGTAAACGGACAAAAGTCTGTTTACATCTGCCGCTCTGTAGAGGTGAATTGAGGGTCCGTTTGGGAAGGGCCAATCGTGTGAAAAGGGCCTAAGACTGCTTTCACACTGATGTGCTGCGGTTTACCCACACCGCGGGTGCATCATAGTGCACCTGTGTCTTTCCTGCGGGTTAACTGAACTTTGCCATAGATTCTGCCTGTGGCAAAAGCCGGCGCTGTACAGGAAGCATGGGCTTATGGGGCTCTGCTCTGCAGCCGCTTTCTTCCTCTACCACCAGCTTCATTCACAACACTGATGCTGTGGTATGATGGGTAGGCAACCTGCGATCTGGGCTTGCTAACCTGCCATTCCAAAGCAGGAGGTCACAGGCCACATCAGAGGGCCACCCCTGTCCTACACGAAAAAAACACATGAGCTATTTTTTTAGCATTGTCCGGTGTTTTAGGCCCAAAGGGAGTATTATAAAAACGTAATACAGGGGGTCCCCGACTTACGAACGCCCGACCTACGAACAACCCCTACTTACGAACGGGGCGCTGCGGGGACCCTCCGCCATTTTTCGCCGATTTTCGCCGTCTTCCGGCCGTTCTGCGCATGCGCGGCCATACGGAGCCTCGGAAAAATGCCGGAAATGTCCGTAATTTGCCGCGCATGCGCAGAACGGCATTAGACGGAACATCGGAAATGTCCGTATTTGTCGGTCTGCGCATGCGCGGCCGACTTACGAACATTTCCGACTTCCGTACAGGCGGGCAGTCCCTAACGAGTGCGTAACTCGGGGACCCCCTGTACATGTTTTTGCACTTTTTTTCTGCCTGAAGAACTCCTCTACTCCTTAACTGCTCTCCTCCCCTTGCCTAGCTTAGGAGACAAACTCCTGAAGTTTAATATGTGCACAAGAACACTTGCACAAAGCTTGTAAAACGCCTGAAAAAAAAATGCTTCAAGGTCACCAAGAATATGCTCTTCTTATGTTCTGTTTAGGTGTGAATTCTAGTTAATACAATTCACATTGGGAGGTGATAAATAAGCATAAATAAGCATAACTTGAAGCGCTAATGTACACTGCTGAACCTCCAGGAGTGATTATTCAGTTCTCTGGCTAGAGTGATGATGTCGCAAGCTTCACTTCATATCTCATCACTAGACGACGTCCTCAGGAGCAGCACATGTGACGTCCGCATAGCAACCCACATATACAGTAGTCCTACTCTATTCTCAACCTATCTCACTTTATTTATAACATAAGCATTATACAGTATTTAACATAAGTGAGTACACCCCTCACGTTTTTGTAAATATTTTATTGTATCTTTTCATGTGACAACACTGAAGAAATTAAACTTTGCTACAATGTAAAGTAGTGGGTGTACAGCTTTTATAACAGTGTAAATTTGCTGTCCCCTCAAATAACTCAACACACAGCCATTAATGTCTAAACCGTTGGCAACAAAAGTGAGTACACCCCTAAG
Organism: Lithobates sylvaticus; assembly: GCA_028564925.1. Lineage (NCBI taxonomy): Eukaryota > Metazoa > Chordata > Amphibia > Anura > Ranidae > Lithobates > Lithobates sylvaticus. The sequence continues at coordinate 435,547,062 of CM053026.1, forward strand.
TGAAAATGTCCAAATTGGGCCCAATTAGCAATTTTCCCTCCCTGGTGTCATGTGACTTGTTAGAGTTACAAGGTTTCAGGTGTGAATGTCAAAAAACTCTCTGAGGATCTGAAAAAGAGAATTGTTGCTCTACATAAAGATGGCTTAGGCTATAAGAAGATTGCCAAGACCCTGAAACTGAGCTGCAGCACAGTGGCCAAGACCATATAGCGGTTTAACAGGACAGGTTCCACTCAGAACAGGCCTCACTATGGTTGACCAAAGAAATTGAGTGCATGTGTTCAGCATCATATCCAAAGGTTGTCTTTGGGAAATAGACATATGAGTGCTGCCTGCATTGCTGCAGAGGTTGAAGGGTCAGCCTGTCAGTGCTCAGACCATACGCCGCACACTGCATCAAATTGGTCTGCATGGCTGTCGTCCCAGAAGGAAGCCTCTTCTAAAGATGATACGCAAGAAAGCCCGCAACAGTTTGCTGAAGACAAGCAGACTAAGGACATGGATTACTGGAACCATGTCCTGGTGTCTGATGAGACCAAGATAAACTTATTCGGTTCAGATGGTGTCAAGCGTGTGTGGCGGCAACCAGGTGAGGAGTACAAAGACAAGTGTGTCTTGCCTACAGTCAAGCATGGTGGTGGGAGTGTCATGGTCTGGGGCTGCATGAGTGCTGCCGGCACTGGGGAACTACAGTTCATTGAGGGAACCATGAATGCCAACATGTACTGTGACATACTGAAGCAGAGCATGATCTCCTCCCTCCGAAGACTGGGCCACAGGGCTATTCCAACACGATAATGACCCCAAACACACCTTCAAGGTGACAACTCCTTTGCTAAAGAAGCTGAGGGTAAAGGTAATGGACTGGCCAAGCATGTGTCCAGACCTAAACCCTATTGAGCATCTGTGGGGCATCCTCAAACAGAAGATGGGGAAGCTCCAGTCTGTGTTCCAGAAAGTCTCCGCTCATACCCGAGGGCCTGGAACACAGTGCGGTCTACTGTATGACTATGTATGTAACCCACAGCTACATACATACGCTTTTATTGCACATGCAGCCGCTGACACCTTAGGGAGAGAGAACTAAATTACTAGTTCTGATTTAAGTTGAAAAGTAATAAAATAAAATACATTTGTTATGGTGCAATGTGCACTGACTGCAGTCTGCACTGCAGGATATGCTGTAGACAGTTACTTACTTTAATTTATTATAATTTTATTTTATTTGATTTTATCTTCTGTCTCCACTGTCCAATTTGTGTGGGTTGCTTTTTATTAAAGTACTTAATTACATTACTGGATCATTGTACTATTCTTTTATTCATAAAATTAATGATTAAGTTGAATATGAATTATATAACGAATATAACGCAATTTTATACATCAAATTTTTTTTGCATTCCGCTATGCTGGAAATCTGCTCTCCCACCGACCATTGACTTATGGCTCCAAAAGGTGGAGGACATAAGGAATATGGAAGACCTCATCCTCACAGCACAGAAGCGACAGGAAACCTTCTCTAAAACATGGCAACTATGGACCATGTTCATATACTCAGACGAAGGTCGAGCCCTGAGAGGCTCATAATAGGATACGTAAGGCACTAAGCATGAGAATCCCTGACAGACGCGCATGTGTTTCCTGATGTGACCCGCTTGCACTCCAACAATGCTCCATGGTCGTGGGCCACACCCCTACCTGTATCTCCCTCTCCCCCATTCCCCCCCTATCTCCCCTCCACCACTACTTCTCCTCCTGATATCCTATTCTCTAACCTCTTCTTCCTTCATTCCGCTCCGTCTCGGTCCACAGTGGGGGGATCGAGTACAGAGGGGAACAGCTGTAAACACCGGTTTTAAAAAGAAAAAAGAGTAGGGGATGGGCCCCATGGGATAATAATTCTCCATCAATAGACAATACTATAGGCTGCACACGGTATATATTGAATAACAACATAATATTTCTTTGTGACTTAACACCTACTGCAGTCATGCAACAGTCAAGTGTGTATTTGTTGAAACAACTGGTGATATAATCTATATGCTCAAGAATTGTATTGTATGTTACTTTGTACTGTATTGGTCCCTGTGGACCTTGTTCCTGACATAAATAAAAAAATTAAAAAAAAAAGAACACCCATGCGATCCAATTTCAGTGCAGGGGAAAAAAGCCCCTGCACCTTTTCCCTGGGAATCGAATACATGCATCTTTGACTCGATTCACATCTATGCATGCTGCATTTGAGCGTTTCTGCAGTGCTTTTTGCGGAGCTTTCTGCGCTTTGGACACGCGTGTTTACCACGATTTTACCGTGATTTTGAAACAATTTGCGTTTTTTTTTACACTGTATATAGCTGGTTGCTAAGGAGGGGGCTGGGAAGCCAGCCGCTGCGCCCTTTTAGAAACCGGTAAGTCATCAGCTGTTAGCGGGCTTCCCCGCTGAATGTAAAAAAAAAAGAATTGCGTGGAGTCCCCCCCCAGGTCCATGCCAGACCCTTGGGTCTAGTATGGATTTGGAGGGGACCCCCCACGCCAAAAAATTTTTTTAAATGGTGTGGGGTTCCCCCCTAAATCCATACAAGACCCTTATCTGAGCATGCAGCCCGGCACGTCAGAAGGGAATGAGTGAGGGCCCCCCCTTCCTGAACCATACCAGGCCACATGCCCTCAACATGGGGGGTGGGTGCTCTGGGGCAGAGGGGGCTCTGCCCCCCCCCCCCGCAGACACGACAACCACCGGGCAAGGTATGTAGGGAAGAGGCCCTTGTCCAAATCAACATGGGGACATGGTGCTTTGGGTTGACTGTGTGGGTATTAATAATGCCTGAGGGATTTGTGGACTTTTTTTTTATTTGTAACTTTGTCAATTTTATTTATTTATCTATCATGTTTCGAGGTCTATGGTATACAGTGCCTTGAAAAAGTATTCACACTAGGGCTGGGGAAAAAAATCGATTTGAATCTTGAATCGAGTTGAGAGGTTCAATCGATTCAAATTTTCAGCAAATCGTTTTTCTGTTTTTTTTTCACCAGGACCGATGCTGACACCACGCCGGTCCTGAGGAGCTGCAGGCAAGAGTTTTTAGGCAAGGGCGCGGCTTCAGCCTAGTCCGTGAGGCCGGACGCCGCGGACTAGGCCGAAGCCGCAGCCTCGCCTAAAAACTCCTGCACACAGCTTCTCAGGACCGGTGCGGTGTCCATCAAAAAATCTTGAATCGAGTTTTTTTTTTTTTTTAAATCGCAGAATTTTTGGGGGGAGAAAATCGCCCAGCTCTAATTCACACCCCTTGAAATTTTCCACATTTTGTCATGTTACAACCAAAAACTTAAATGTATTTTTTGGGGGATTTTATGTGATAGACCAACACAAAGTGGCACATAATTGTGAAGTGGGAGGAAAATGATAAATGGTTTTCAAAATGTTTTACAAATAAATATGTGAAACGTGTGACATGCTTTTGTATTCAGCCCCCCTGAGTCAATACTTTGTAGAACCACCTTTAGCTGCAATTACAGCTGCAAATCTTTTTGGGGATGTCTCTACCAACTTTGCACATCTAGAGAGTGACATTTTTGCCCATTCTTCTTTGCACAATAGCTCAAGCTCTGTCTGATTGGATGGTGAGCTTCTGTGAACAGCAATTTCCAAGTCTTGCCACAGATTTTCAATTGCATTTAGGTCTGGACTTTGACTGGGCTATTCTAACACATGAATATGCTTTGATCTAAACCAGTGGTCTCCAAACTGCGGCCCTGGGGCCGAATGTGGCCCTTTGCATGCCTCTACCCGGCCCTTGGGGCTCTTTTCCATCCACAACTGACACCAATGATGCAACACTATTCCACCCACTGATACCAACAATGGGGCACTATTGCTCCCACTAAAACAATGGGGCATCTGAGGCTAGGGCATTTTCTACTCCCACTGGCCCTCCTAAACTCTGAATGACAGTAAACTGGCCCTTTGTTTATAAAGTTTGGAGATCTCTGATCTAAACCATTCCACTGTAGCTCTGGCTGTATGTTTAGGGTCGTTATCCTGCTGAAAGGTGAACCTCCGCTCCAGTCTCAAGTCTTTTGCAGACTCTAATGCTGCGTACACACGATCGGAAATTCTGCCAGCAAAAGACCGATGAGAGCTTTTGATCGGAAAATGTGACCGTGTGTATGCTCCATTGGACTTTTGCTGGCCGAATTCCTGCCAGCAAAAGATTGAGAGCAGGTTCTCAATTTTTCTGTCAGAAAAAGTTCCGATCGGAAATTCAGATCGTCTGTACCAATTCCGACGCGCAAAATTCCTACGCATGCTCCGAAACAATTTGACACATGCTCGGAAGCATTGAACTTCATTTTCTCGGCTTGTCGTGTTGTACATCACTGCGTTCTTGGTGGTCGAAAGTTCAGCGAACTTTTGTGTGACTGTGTGTATGCAAGCCAAGCTTGAGCGGAATTCTGTCAGAAAAACCATCCAAGTTATCTCGTGTTTACGCGGCATAACAGGTTTTCTTCTAAGAATGCCCTGTGACAATTTGGCTGATAGCACTGCCAATGTGACAGTTACATTCCTGGCACATGGTGGAAATGTAACTGTGTTTTGAAACTGTTAAATAGATGGGTTAGTTTAAATAAAATACAAAATAGACACAAGGGACTTTAGCTCAGTAGAAATCCTCATGTCACAGGCTCTTATCGAGACTGCCCAACTATGCCTACCCTTTTGGCCCAGCTCCTTCATTCATAGAAGCCATACTACAGCTTCTATGAATTAAACCTGATCTATGAATGGAGAGATGAACCTTTCAATGATCTGCCTGTCCTCCATTCATAGATCCTATTTCATTCATAGAAGCTAGAGTAACAGCTTCTATGAATGGAGGAGCTGGGTGGAATGGGCTGGCATAGTTGGGCACTCTTGAGGAGAGCCTGTGACAGCTCCTCTAATAACCCCTATCATACCAGAAGATTGTGATGGTAGGGGTAGGAGGAAGTATCGGAGGGGAAGATTCCTACTGAGATAGAAGTCCATGTGCTTATTTTGTATTTATTTTATTTTTAAATCAGAACTAATGATCGATTTAACAGTTTCAAAAAACAGTTAAGGCTCATTCATACCATACCATGAAAACTAATGGGAAATGAAGGGAAAACCACACAGATTTCACTTGAAGAGACATCAGTTTTACATCAGTTTTCATGCGCGTCAGTTATGTACCCCATTCACATCAATGTTGATGTCATGTCAGTTTTTTTTCCTATGCAGAAAACTGCATACACGTTGCAGATTCCTGCGCAGAACAAATCTGCAAGTTGTGGTGTGAACAGGGCACACAGAGGACCATTGTTTTGCCCATGCAGAATGCGTGCAGAAAAACTGACGTCTCTGCACCATGGTATGAAGAGGTCTAACTGAACTGTCACATTGGCAGTGCTATCAGCCAAACTGTCAAACCATCAATAGCCTGGTGTCATACTTGATGACATGTGCAGCATCATGGCAGTTGAAGATCCAACAGAGGCCAAGATGGCAGCTTCCTTGGCTGAAAACAATAGGAGGGTTTAGTTCAACTTTAAAGTGGTTGTAAAGCAAAAACATTTTTGACCTTATTGCATTCCTTGGATTAAGGTAAAAATGTTTAGGTGTCAGTATCGCCCCCTCAGCCCCCCTTTTACTTACCTGAGCCCTCATTCGATCCAGCGCCATGCACGTCTGCAGGTCTTCTCTTACTTGCTGGGGCACTGAGAGCCATTGGCTCCCAGTGCTGTCAAAAAAAGCCAGTGACGAGGGGGGGGCGGAGCCGAGTCTCATTGTTTGTGTCAATGGACGCAGCAGTGGGGCTTTGGCGCCAGCAAGCACGAGTGCCCCCATGGGAAACGGCTTCCCATGGGGGCACTGGACAGAGGGGAGGGGCCAGGAGTGCCAGTGGGGGACCTGAAAAGAGGAGGTTCGCAGCCATTCTGTGCAATTCCATTGCATGGAGCAGGTAAGTATAGACATGTTTGTTATTTAAAAAAAAAAAATGTAACCTTTACAATCACTTTTAGGCCCCTTTCACACGAGGCGGATCCGTTTCCACGGAGTCCGCCTCTGTCCGCCGGCTCAGCGGGAGATCTCTCCGTTGATCTCTGCTGAGCCGGCAGATGACAGGTCCCTCCCTGCTCACTGAGCGGGCAGGGGCTTGTCGAGCGCCGCTGGATTCTATGGAGAGATCGGATGCAAACAGACAGCATGTCTGTTTTCATCAGATCTCACCCGATCCGATCCGCCAGCAACGGATCCGGACGTAGGGCCATACGTCTGCTTTTGGCAGATCAGACCGGGTTGGATGTCAGCGGACATCCGTCACTCCATAGACCAGCATGGAGTGCCCGTTCAGGTCCACTGTCAAAACTGACAGGCGGACCTCAACGGTCCTTCAGTGTGAAAGGGGCTTAAGGCAAATATAGGCTTAAAACACTCAGTGCTTTATTCTGTTTGTACCTCACCCAAATGTAGACAAAAGCACAAGGGACACATCACACACTTGTGCTTTTTTGTATTTTGTTAGGTAAATTTAAGCGCTAAGTTTAGCAAGTTTAAGAAAATGTCCATTTCTAGTTGCATTGTGGTCCATTAAAATACACATTCACGTGCGGCATAATGTCCATAAACACATGTGTGGAAACCCACAACACTGCCATGAGCTGCCAATGTTCTTTTCACCAACTTCCATCCAGAGCCAGATTTAGACCATGGGGGGCCCGGGGGAACTATAGCTTCAGGAGGCCCATCATACACAGAGTTTGTTTACATTCTCAGTGACAGTCTCAAATTTTTAAAACACATGACACAACGTCATTCTAAAGCTATGCGTGCACGCGCTCAGTCTCAGCACGCTATGTGTGGTTCGCTTGAGCTGGCAAAACTTGTTTTTAAGAATGATACGATATACCAGTCCAGAGTAAAAACTATTACAGATGATGGCCAGCAAAATATTACTAACCAAGATACATTTAATAAAAGAAAGTATTTTTTTATTATTATATATTTTAGAATATTATTGTTTATTTTTTATTATTTTATATCATTTTTTTTATATTGTTTTATATTAGTTTTGTATAGAGGGGGGCCCAGGGCAGTTGCCCCTTTTGCCCCCTTATAAATCCAGCACTGCTTCCATATTCCTATTAGTGGATCACTGTTTTCAGGTCTGTGACGTGGCCAAAATCTGAATGAAGCAAAGGCACTGATTTGCTGCCTCTGCCTGAGTGGCCAATCATCTCCTCTGCTTACACATACATTCCATTACCTCTTGTTTGGCAATCGCCTCCTATACCAAACCAAGGTGCTGCAAATAAGGTAACAGCCAACAAGTGGTTAATCAAATTGTCCTGTGTCTGCACCACTGTGGAGGCACATTAGATTGTAAGCTCCTTCAGAACCAGACGCTAACTGAACCTTCTCAGCAATGCATAACAATCATGTGAATGAATGGACTGAATGAACACGGTTAGTGTAGCAGGTAAAGATAAAAATAAACGACTCATTGCTAACGACATAAATACATAATCACATGAAAGTGCAGGTAAGACGCACAATTTAGCAAGCATACAGCAATGAAAAAAAAATAGTAACATGTCACACAATCACAACAGCCCTTTAAAACAAAAGCACTGTATTTTTATTCTATCCCTGCAAACACAATGTATACAGGAGTATTTTTTTGTGTGTCTATACGTCGGTTTTGTATTTATTTTTTTTTCTATTGGTTGAACTAGATGGACTTGTCTCTTTATTTTTTTCCAATTGGCGACAATCTACTCTTTAAAAAATAAAAATAAAAATGCTTATTAAAAAAACAAGCATCTTTCCTTTAAAAGCCACCATGACGTCACCACCCCTATGTATTCTGCTGACACATTTTTTTTTTTTTTTTTATTGTGAAAATCCTTTTCCTCCCTCCCACCTTGTTCATCGCTATAGTGCAGATAAAAAAAAAAAAAAAATTGTGAGGTGCGATAGCAACGAGGAGCTCGATAGTAACACGAGAGAGTGGAGCAGGAATAACAAAAAAAAAATAAAAAAATTAAGGCGATCGCATCCCTCTATAGAATCGGGAAGGCTGAAACGTCGACGCATTCGGGAAAAAAAAAAAAAAAAAAGGTAAAGCCGCGGAGAGAAGCCTTTGCATCCTAATTGGCAGACGTGTTCCATCACAATTGTCGTGGGCAATAAAAATAAATAAAAAAAAAACAACAAAAAAAAAAAAGGACAAATAGCATTGTCATCAATTGTAATAATAATAAAATAATCCTAACAGGCTAGTAAATAAAAATAATCCTAACAGGCTAGTAAATAAAAATAATCCTAACAGGCTAGTAAATAAAATAACCCTAAAGAAATAATACAAGGCTAGTAAATAAAATAATCTTAAATAAATAATACAAGGCTAGTAAATAAAATAATCCTAAAGAAATAATACAAGGCTAGTAAATAAAATAATCCTAAAGAAATAATAGAAGGCTAGTAAATAAAATAATCCTAAAGAAATAATAGAAGGCTAGTAAATAAAATAATCCTAATAATACATCTATTAATATGAAATCATGTTACCTTTTGGATGGTCTCCTCAGTCCCATGAGCTCAACAATGGGCTCCGGGGTGGTGTGGCAGCAGCCCAGCCATCCAGGGCGGATGAGGATGAGGATGAGGATGGAGCCTACAGATGCAGGACCCAAGCGATCCCAATGATAAACAAGGCGATGTGAAGGATGAAGGCCCCAAGAAGAGTCCAAGGATGGCCGCGATATACAGATCCCCCACAAATGCTGCACCTGTTCTGAGGATGCAAAAAAACGAAAACGAAAAAACGAAAAATGAAAAGGAAAAGGTAGAATGTGTTCTCTATTCCTCCAGTCCTTTAATAAAGGCGCCCGTCCATTATGAGCCTGCTGTGCCCAGATGTCTGCCCTGACTAGAAGGAGAAGACATCATCATCATCATCATCATCATCCAGCTGTCAGAGCTGGAAGACGACACTGGCCATCGCTGAAGATGCAGGCAGGAGATAGGAGAAGAAGGAGGGCGAACACAATGCGGCTGTGTCGGCTTCGGGTGCGGGAGGAGAGATGGAGGAAAAAAAAAGAAGAAGAAGCAGAGAGAGAAGATGCTTTGGGTCTCGGTTATTTCATAGCCGTCCAGGGAGCCGAGCAGACGCCATAGCAAAATAAAAAAAAAATCCCCACACAAGGCTGCAGCTTCGGCTGTCAGTGCTAGGGAACGGGGAAGAAAGGCAGAAGGCACAGGGAGGAAAAAAAAATCAAGGCGGGGGAGGGGAGTTCATAGAGCCCCTAGGAAGGCTCCACAGATATGGACTCGTGCGCCCCCTAGCACATGTCTGTGAAATATGGGGCCACTGCTGTTACTTCTCTCACCAATAACTCGTCCCCTGCCTCTTCAGTCAGGCTTTTTGCAGCTAGAATTGCGAATCCCAAACACAGGGCTATATATTTTCAAGTGGGACTAACACTACAATTTAACGCTGTTATAACCACTTGACCCCCCCCCCCCCTTCATGACCAGGCCATTTTTCAGCGCTGTCACACTTTGAATGACAATTGCGCGGTCATGCTACACTGTAACCATGTGAAATTGTTATCATTTTCCTCACACAAATAGAGCTTTCTTTTGGTGGTATTTAATCACTCCTGGGTTTTAAATTTTTTCCTAAAAAAAAAAAAGACCATAAATTTTGAAAAAATTAAATAAAGTTTTTCTTAGTTTCTGGCAGTAAATTTTGTAAATAAGTAATTTTTCTCCTTCACTGATGGGTGCTGATGAGGCGGCACTGATAGGCTGCACTTATGGGCACTGATGAGGAGGCACGAATATGCCTCACTTATGGGCACTGATAGGTGGCACTGATATGTGGCACTGATGAGCACTAGTAGGCGGCACTGGTGACCACAGATAGGCAGCACTGATGGGCAGCATTGATTGGTGCCATTGATGGGCAGCAGTGATGAGCATTGAAGGGCAGACGTGATGGACATTGAGGGGCCGTACTGATAGCCAGCACTGACTGGCATCACTAATGGCCACTGATTGCTGGCACTTGTGGGCACTGATTGCTGGAACTTGTGGGCACAGATTTGTGGCAATTGTGGGCACTGGTTGGCACTGATTGCTGGCAGTGGTGGGCAATCATTGATGGCACTGGTGGGCACTTAATTGTAATTAGGGCACTGATGATCAGTGCCCTGATTACATACCTAGCTGTCCCCTGTGAGGAGATGCCGCTGAACGGCTCTCCTCTCACATTCTGTCAGTGTGAGGCGAGGAGCGCTGATTACCGGCATCTCCATGTTTACATGTGACCGGATGTGATTGGACACAGATCGGGGTCGCGTGGTGTCCTAGCAACACGGCGCAGCCGCTATCACTGCGATGCACGCCCCCGGGCCGCACGAGATCGGTCGTTGTGGGAGGCCATCATATGACGTCCACCCAGAACGAGAGCCGCCATGACGGCGGGGCGGGTGGCAAGTGGTTAAAGAGGAACTGCAGTCTGCTCCCATCATTTGTAATAAAAAAATATTTGCCATTCTGAAGCTTCCCTCCAACCACTTTGCATATATTTTACATATACTGTGATTCTGTACTTGCCAAATATGTTGCAGAAATCTCCCTCCACTGAGTTTGGCTGCAACCATTTTAACTGTTGGCAGCTGAAGCTGCTGCCTGTTCACTTCCTGGATATACACAGAGGCACACCTCCAGCTCTGCAGCTCTCATTGGCCCTTTTATGAATCATTCCCCCTTCCTTCCTGGCAAACTCTCGTGAGAGAGAGAGCTATGCATGATGTCATAAGCCTAGGCTTTTGACCAGACAAGAAACAGGAAGTGGGCCGTATAATGTATTTATTGGCAGAGAAGAAAAAATTACTATCCAAAGTTAAAACAACAAGGGCAGAAGATTTAATAGATGGAAAGTTGAAAAAAAGGAATGAACGTCAGCTTTAACTGACAATTGCGAGGTCCTGCGATGCTGTGCATAAATCAAATGTATGCCCCCCCCCCCCCCCCCACACACACAAATAGAGCTTTCTTTTGGTGGTATTTAAAGCGGAGCTCCACCCTAAAGTGGAACCTCCGCTCATTGGAACCAGGTATCTGCACCCACTTCCGGGCATAGATAGCCTCAGAATCTGCTGGTATTTACGCCACTTCCTGTCATCCCCCGCTGTCTGCTGGGAAACACACGGATCCCAGAGACAGCAGGGAGCGTCCTTATTGCGCAGCGCGACTAGCGCATGCGCAGTAGGGAACCGGGAAGTGAAGCTGCAAGGCTTCACTTCCTGATTCCCATACCGAAGATGGTGGAGGCAGCACCCAAGAGACGATCGACAGATCGGCTTTCGGGTGCCGACATCGCGGGCGCGCTGGACGGGTAAGTGTCCATATTTTAAAAGCCAGCAGCTGCAGTATTTATAGCCGCTGACTTAAAAAAAAAAAAATTTCGCCGGACTCCCTCTTTAATCACCACTCTGTCTTTTCTTTTTGCGCTATAAACAAAAAAAAGACCAACCATTTTCAAAATAAATAAATACATTTTTTAATTTCTGCTAAAAAGCACATCAGGGGCAGCCCATCCATTAAGAGTGCACGAGCGCCCCCGTCCATTGCCGACCTCCCCTATCCATGCATCTGGCCCCTTTCAGGACACTGGCACATGGATTCCAATGCGGAGGGACTGTTTTTTTGAAGCACCGATTAGAGCCAGAGCTTCTAATAGGCTTCAATATCGGGTAGGCTCGGATCACAGAGAGTGCGCTCTGAGCCCACCCAGGTGTGTTACAACAACAAATCAATATTCGTGTTTTAACACTGATCCTCCTCCTGGCCAATCAGGAAGCGGGTTTTGACACCGGTCACCCGATTGGCTAAAAGGACAGGCGATCCTATTGGACGCCAAGGAGGAGGAGGGAGGAGCTGCACAGCGGAAGCCACTGTGATGCAGAGAGGACACAGGAGCCGCTGCTCGCCGCCCATAAGAGCCTGTAACCCGGCTGCTGCCTGACTCCCATAGGAGCCCATCCGCCTGCAACCGAAAGTGCTGGGATAGGACACATCCAATAAAAAAAAATCCCAATAAGCACATATTGATTGGTTTACGTGAAAGTTATAGCCTCTACAAACTATGGGTCATACACTGGAATTTTTTCTTAATTAATTTTTTATACTGGTAATGGCACCAAATCAGCAACTTATAGCGGGACTGCGATATTGGCGATGACGGCCAATGAGACACTAAGGCCTCCCACTGGGGCCTCGTTAGCGCTAAAGCGCTGCTCATTTTAGGCTTTTCGTCCGCTAGTGGGGTGCTTCTAACCCCAAAGAAGGGGTTACAAACTCCTGGGTTGCAGCGCTTCCGAGGCACTTTTTAGGCCCTTTTTGAAGAGCTGTCCATTCCTTGCAATGGGCAGGGGAAGTTTTGGGAGCGCTGTATACAGCACTCCCAAACCGCCCCAAAGATGCTGCTTGCAGGACTTTTCTGAACCGCACCACCCGGGTGTTAAAGCACCCATTTTAATAAATGGGGGGCAGTTTTCAGGCGCTTTACAGGTGCTATTTCTAGAGCTAAACCGCCTTAAAACTGCCTCAGTGTGAAAGGGGTCTAACTGACACTTTTGACACTTTATGGGAACCAGCCCAGATAGCAAGGATAACATGCCACAAATTTGTGGCAGTGTTGAATTGTAAGTCTGTTTACTTGCTGCACATTTTCACTGGCAAGTTGTACACTTGCAGAGCACTTGAAACACAAGTTCTAGTTGACACTTTTCCAATTTGTAGCAAATATGCGTGACAAGTCTATAGCAAGAGCAAAGTTGCAGTGATGAGTCTACAGCAAGAGCTCTGCAAGTCTACAGGATGAAAATTCAACCACAGTGACCCCCTGTGGTGGGATGACTATTGCACAACATAACTGAACCAGAACTTGCAGCAGACTTGCAGAAAGTGGGCAAAGAAGTTGATCTGGAGTCATGCAATGCAGACTTGATGCAACAGTACAACAAACTTATAAAGCCTGGCAAGTCTAGCAATAGCTTAGCAAGTAATTTTCAAACTTGCAGCACAATTGCTTGCTATCTGGGAGTGACACCAATACAGTGATCAGAGCTAAAAATATGCACTGTCACTGTACTAATGACTGGGAAGGGGTTATGGGCTGGGAAGGTGTTAAACAGCTAGGGCAATCAAAGGGTTAAATGTGTACCTAGCCAGTGTTTGTGTACACTAGGCGTGATGCTTTTACTAAGGGAAGTGATGGATTTTCAGGGAACGGAAATCCATCACTTTCCCCCTGTCAGAATGGAGCTCTACCATGTTTCTATAGACAGGACTCTGTCCAGCGATGTCCAAGAGTCCCTTGGCTGTCTCTGATTCTCCATCCCGATTGGCTGAGACATAGCTGCGGCGCCATTGGCTCCCGCGGCTGTCATTTAAAGTCAGTTAGCCAATCAGAGGAGAGAGTGGGGCAGGGCCAAGTGGCAGCTTCGTGTCTGAATGGACACACAGAGCTGCAGCTCGACTCGGGTTCCCCCATAGCAAGCTGCTTGCTGTGGGGGCACTCGATAGGAGGGAGGGGTCAGGAGCAGCAAAAAGGGACCCAAGAAGAGGAGGATCCGGGCTGTTCTGTGCAAATCCAACTGCACAGAGGAGGTAACATGTTTGTTATTTAAGAAAAAAAAAGGGAGACTTTACAATCACTTTAAAATGGTCAGCTTCTATTTATGCAAAATATTTATTTCAAAAGGAAAAAAAAAAGACTGTTTGCTGCAGCTGCTTATAAAGTGTTAGCTGGAGTTTGGCTTCATTTTGTTAGTGTATCTACATTTTCTAATACATTTAACATTACCCTTCCCCTAGACCAGGGGTCAGCAACCCGCGGCCCGTGGGCCGCACCTGGCCCGCCACCGCTAATTGTCAGGCCCGTCAGTGCCCATGATCAATTCATCACAGACGTTATTAGCATTATTAATAGCACAGCGGCGAACATGTCTGCAGGCCAGGTGGCTGTGGCGATTGGCTGATATCACAGGGCCGGATAGGGGCCGGAACTGCTGGAGTGAACTTTTTATACTAAACAGTAGGTGATTGGTTGCCGGGCGATCATAACAACCAATCACCAGCCAGTTAATGTAAAAAGTTAACTTCAGCAGTTCCCGCCCCCATTCAGCCTGTGATACCAGCCACTCACTGCTCTGCTCTACACCTGTGTAAGGTAGGAGAGTTCTACCTGCACAGTGTGTGATTGTGTGGCTGTGGGGTGGGGTGGGGTGCAGAGGACACAATGGGGGCCACTATGGGGGCAGAGGGCACTATGGGGGCAGAGGACATTGGACACTATGGGGGCAGAGGACACTATAGGGGCAGAGGGCACTATGGAGGCTGGAGGCAGAGGCCACTATGGGAGTAGAGGGCACTATGGGGGCAGAGGACACTATGGGGGGGCACTATGGGGGCTGGAGGCAGAGGTCACTATGAGGGCAGAGGACACTATGAGGCAGAGAACACTGGACACTATGGGGGCAGAGAATACGATGGGGGCAGAGGACACTATAAGGGCTGGAGGCAGAGGCAACTTTAGGGGCAGATGGCACTATGGGGGCAGAGGGCATTATGGGGGCAGAGGGCACTATGGGGGCCACTATGGGGGCAAAGGGCACTCTGTGGGCAGAGGACACTTGACACTGTGGGGGCAGAGGGTATAGGACACTATGGGGGAAACTATGGGGGCAAAGGGCACTATGGGGGCCACTATGGGGGCAGAGGGCACTGTGGGGGCAGAGGGCACTATGGGGGCAGAGGACAGAGGACACTATGGGGGCAGAGGGCACTATGGGGGCAGAGGGGACTATGGGGGCAGAGGACAGAGGACACTTTGGGGGCAGAGAGCACTATGGGGCAGAGGGCACAATTATGGGCAGAGGGCACTATGAGAGCAGAGGGCACTATGGGGCAGAGGGCACTATGGGGCAGAGGACACTATGTGTGCTGGGGGCAGAGGACAGACAACAGAGGACACCTTGGGGGCAGAGGACACTACAGTAGGGTGGGGTGGGGTGCAGGGGACAGGGCACACTATGGGGGCAGAGGACACTATAGTGGGGAGCGCAGGGGACAGAGGACACTGCTTTGGGTGGCACAGGAAACTTTTTATGGGGGGAAGGGGAAAAGAGGACACTATGGAGTTATGTGAAGGGGGACAAAGGACACTGCAATAGGGGGGACCCTATTAGGGACCCCTTCTCACTTGGGGACAGAGACCCCTTCTCACTTGGGGACAGGGACCCCTTCTCACTTGGGGACAGGGACCCCTTCTCACTTGGGGACAGGGACCTTTTCTCCACTGGGGACAGGGACCCCATCACCCCTGGGGGCGGGACCCCCATTTCCCCTAGGGAGGGGGATCCTATTTTCCCTAGGGACAGGATCCCCATCTCCAGACCATGCTGGCTGGCATCAGACACCCTTGGGTGCCAGGATGGAGAGGGGCACTAAAATCCGAATCCCTAGCCATATGCACCCTCAGGGTGAACTGGCTTTGTATTAGTGAAGCACCTTAAAGTGAGGTAACCCTGTGCCGTTATTATTACTATGTTACGATTATTATTATCGTCATTTTTTAGCAGGTGAATGCAGCCCTCCATGCATTCACATACATTGAATCCGGCTCTTAAGTGGAAAAGGGTTGCTGACCCCTGCCCTAGATTGACAATGTTGCTGTCCAAGGGTGTCTCTGATGCTCCTGCATATAAAATGCAGACACCCTAAGGCCCCATTCACACATCACATAGCGGGAATACCTGTACCTGCTTGTTTTTTTTTTTGATTAATGTGCATTTTTCACACTTTTCCACATGTCCCATGTAGGGCAGCACATTCATGTGACAAATGCTCCAACAAAGCTCATATCCCAAATTACAGCACTGAGCCAGGCGTGTTTGGTGGCGCGTCTTTTGTTGGCACCATAAGCCTGTCACGTGCTTTGTCACATTTCTGTAAGGCCCCTTTCACACTGGGGCGGTTTTCAGGCGGTACAGCGCTAAAAATAGCGCCTGTATACCGCCTGAAAAAACCGGCCCCATTCACTCCAGTGTGAAAGCCGGAGGGCTTTCACACTGGAGCGGTGCGCTAGCAGGACCGCAACAAAAGTCCTGCTAGCAGCATCTTTGGAGCGGTGAAGGAGCGGTGTATTTACCGCTCCTATACCGCTCCTTCCCATTGAAATCAATGGGAAACCGCGGGGATACCGCCCGCAAACCGCCGCTGCAGCGGCGCTTTGCGGAGGTTTTTAACCCTTTTGCGGCCGCTAGCGGGGGTTAAAACCACCCCGCTAGCGGCCGCATACCGCGGGTAAAACGATGGTAAAGCAGCGCTAAATATAGCGCTGCTTTACCGTCGCCGCCCCGCACCGCCCCAGTGTGAAAGGGGCCTAAATGTAGGCAGATGCATGTTTTCAGAGTGACCACATGTGAATGCAGCCTAATGCAGGAGGTGTGTTACTTGCGGGATCACCAGGTGAAAACAGAGACCAAAAAAGAAAACAAATCGAATGTTTGGTAAGTTGAAATATATTCAAATTTTGGTTTGGCTTTAATACCATGTTTTTTCCAAACCCTACTGAAGTTTATAGGGCGGAAATCTGGAAAATCAGTTCTGACCATTTTATTTATTACAGGTATAATATAAAGTGCCAGCAATTTACACAATACCTTACATATTCTACATTCGCATCAGTACTTGCCCTCAAGAAACTACAGTTCCTACTTCACATGTGGTTTTGCAGTAAAATCAGTCAGTGATATTGCTTTCTAGCATCACGTATTTAACATTTTTAGATTACATTATTGCTTGACTTTAATATAGCAGCAGCAGAACCAGAACCCCGAACTGGATTATTATAACTGGAAACAAAGTACCTTTTATGGGTAGTTTTTGATGCAACACCTTTTGGAACCAGCAGACCAGAGGGGGTTGCAACCACAATGGATCTAAAAGCTATAGGAAATTGCACTTGTACTATGAAATTAAGGTTATGCCCTCAACTTCATACAAACTGGCCAGTGGCACGACAGTTTTATAGTATAGATTGTGTGCTTCTATTTTCACAGTACCACACTACATCGTCTTTTGGGTTTAATAAAATGTCAGAGTGCACAAAAACACTTCAAAGCCACGACCCTTCATTCCCCGAAACACTCCCATCCCTGTATCTCTGATTATTCCCCATATTTTCAAAGTATAGACTTTGACTAGTGTCAGGACAGTACCCAAGCACTTTGATCTGCAGCAAACTGAGGCTGTTGCCAACAGGGCTGCAGACTTTGCAGTGTATCAGCCGTATTAAATGTACTAGTCATTTGGGTATCACATACACATGAGGAAATATGTGACTATGCAAAAAAGAGCTCAGTGGGAGCAGCACATCAATGTTAGTGGTTAGGAGCAAAAGGCCCACACTCAGCAGTGGGACAAGGTCCTTGAGCAGCCCCCCCACCCCATGACTTGTGGACTTGCTCAGCAGCAAACTTAGCAGATCCTGCCCTTTTTTTCATCCACCTCTTGCTGGATAGCC
Source organism: Lithobates sylvaticus (assembly GCA_028564925.1). Classification (NCBI taxonomy): domain Eukaryota; kingdom Metazoa; phylum Chordata; class Amphibia; order Anura; family Ranidae; genus Lithobates; species Lithobates sylvaticus. The sequence goes on from CM053026.1 coordinate 435,564,683, forward strand.
CTCGTATGCCTGCTCCAGCCCTAGGGTAAAGTATGACAAGGGGTTTTAGAGAATTACTTTATGGCACAAAAAAAATGGTGACGGGGTCAGTATGGAGCAAGCATAGGTTTTAATCTTGTGGTGAGTCCCTGCCTGACCCCTCCCTGCCTTCTCCAGCAGCCTCCTTGGCTAGGCAGGTGTTTCTTCCACAACTACTGGAGTGTAAAAAAAAAATTCCCACTCATGCCCAGTGTCTCAATGCCAATTTGCCAAAGCAGTTTGGCAAAAGGAAATGGCTATCACTAAAAAGGCCAGATTAGCCTTGTTAATACTTCCAGTACCCCTGGGGAATGAGAATACAAAAGTATGATGATCACATAAATGCACTGTGGCCGGATTCTCAATCTGCATGTGTTTCGCTTAAATGCTTCTTCAGGTGACAGGTGTTCTAAAATGAAAGGTTAGAAAACAAAATAAAACATCTCATAATGCCAATTAGACTTAACATTGTATAACAAGCGTATTGTGTGCTAGCCACATAGGACATCCAAAAAATTATAACAATATAGACGGTAGCTGTGATCAAAGTGGTAATAGCAATAAATCAAATTGGTGCTCAAATTAAAATAAATATTCATTTACTATGAATATACTGTATCCATGTGTACTTCAGCACATACGAACCTGGAAACTGCGTAGATCCCCCTCAAGTATATCCACTCTAGGTGCTCCAATAGGGGTAAAGTGAGAGTTGGAGGGTTATATACAGTGCAACCCTGTTGCAAGAAGTTTGCATAGTACACCTATGGGTCAGAACATATATATATATATATATATATATATATATATATATATATATATATATATATATATATATATATATGTATATATATATATATATATATATATATATATATATATATATATATATATATATATATATAGAGAGAGAGAGAGAGAGAGAGAGAGAGAGAGAGAGAGAGAGAGAGAGAGAGAGAGAGAGAGAGAGATGTATATGGATGATAAAAAAATATTTTTTAACCACTTTAGCCCTGTAAGGATTTACCCCCATAATGACCAGGCCATATTTTGCGATACGCCACTGCATCGCTTTAACTGACAATTGCGTGGTCATGCGACGCTGTACCCAAATACAATTGCTGTCCTTTTTTTCCCCACAAATAGAGCTTTGTTTTGGTGGTATTTGATCACCTCTGCGGTTTTTATTTTTTGTGCTATAAACAAAAAAAGACTGACAATTTTGGAAAAAAAAAACAATATTTTTTACTTTCTGCTATAATACATATCCAAATATCAGTTTAGGCCAATATGTATTCTGCTATATATTTTGGTAAAAGAAATTGCAGTATATTGATTGGTTTACACAAAAGTTATAGCGTCTCCAAAATAGGGGCAAGATTTAGGGACTTTTAATTGTTTTTACTAGTAATGACGACGATCTGTGATTTTTAGCGGGAGTGCAGGACAAATCTGGCCCCAAGTGACACTTTTTGGGGACCAGTGACATCATCAAAGTGATCAGTGCTAAAAAAAAAAGGCACTGATCAATGCAGAGGAGGGGTTAACACTAGGGGGAGATCAAGGGGTTAACTTCAGAGCGGGGATCCGCCTTGTTTACATAGGCAGATCCCCGTTCTGCCTCTCTGTACCATGATCGCTGGTGGCCAGAGGACATAGTGTATATATATATATATATGGAAGGAGGTCAGCAAGTGGTTAAAAATGTATCCAAAAGAGTCTAAAAAGATATAATGATATGTAATAATGGAGATCCCCGAATGTTTTGTATGGGCATAAGTGATCTGAGAGATGTGTGAATACTGCTATGTGGTGGAATGCATACTATCTCTAAAGTATCTAGAAGGAAAAAACCCTTGTATAATTAAACCAACAGTGTAAAAACCATATGTGTTCAACAGAATATACGGTCTATACCCAAATCAAATAAGGCCAATAGAGGTGTCATGCGACTGCAGTCATAATAAAGACAACAGCTCAGGTATTAGCCAATTTCAAATGGTGCCAACTCCCACCAGTGAAAGATCTGACCATCACTTTTACCCCTGTTGGGGAATACACTTCTCTGACCTCCCATAACTATTAGGACCCTTTCACACTGAGGCGTTGCAAAACCGCGGTAAAAAAGATCTTTTTTTTTGCGTGTTATTAGCGCGTTTTCACTGTGTTTTTACCGCGCTTACGGTAAAAATAGCGCTAATGCCAATGCGTTTTTATCGCGTTTTTACTGCGTTAGCGTCAGCTAATAAACACACCCCCTTACATCACATCCTGTGCACTTCCTTGTTTTTTTCGTCAGAGAAGAAAGAACCTTGAGAAGATGGAGTTTCAAGAGCTGCTGCTGTTGTTTGTCCTACATGTGTGGGATCATATTCTCCAACAACAGAGATCGCAGCGTCAGTTCTGGGTTCATCTCATACAATGAATGCACTCAGAGAGGGGACAATTTGTGCTGCTGTTCCATGAACTGAGAGAGCACCCTGATAAATTCCGAAATTACACTCGGATGAGCATTGCAACGTAAGTATATCCTAGTTCTCTAGGAAGCGACAAAAAAACCTTCAGTCCTGGCTCCCACCAACTCCCACCACTACTAGTCCCAAACTCCTAACCCCAATCCCACTCCTGCTAGTCCCTAAACTCCCCTAATCCCACTCCTCATAGTCCCAAACTCCTAACCCTAACCCTAGTCCCACTCCTTATAGTCCCAAACTCCTAACCCTAACCCTAATCCCACTCCTCATAGTCCCAAACTCCTAACCCTAACCCTAGTCCCACTCCTTATAGTCCCAAACTCCTAACCCTAACCCTAGTCCCACTCCTTATAGTCCCAAACTCCTAACCCTAACCCTAATCTCACTCCTCATAGTCCCAAACTCCTAACCCTAACCCTAATCCCACTCCTGCTAGTCCCAAACTCCTAAACCTAACCCTAATCCCACTCCTTATAGTCCCAAACTCCTAACCCTAACCCTAATCACACTCCTTATAGTCCCAAACTCCTAACCCTAACCCTAGTCCCACTCCTTATAGTCCCAAACTCCTATCCCTAACCCTAATCCCACTCCTGCTAGTCCCAAACTCATAACCCTAACCCTAATCCCACTTCTGCTAGTCCCAAACTCCTAACCCTAACCCTAATCCCAATCCTGCTAGTCCCAAACTCCTAACCCTAACCCTAATCCCACTCCTGCAAGTCCCAAACTCCTAACCCTAACCATAATCCCACTCCTGCTAGTCCCAAACTCCTAACCCTAACCCTAATCCCACTCCTCATAGTCCCAAACTCCTAACCCTAACCCTAATCCCACTCCTCATAGTCCCAAACTCCTAACCCTAACCCTAATCCATCTCCTCATAGTCCCAAACTCCTAACCCTAATCCCACTCCTCATAGTCCCAAACTCCTAACCCTAACCCCAATCCCACTCCTGCTAGTCCCAAACTCCTAGTCCCAAACTCCTAATCCCACTCCTGCTAGTCCCAAACTCCTAACCCTAACCCTAATCCAACTCCTCATAGTCCCAAACTCCTAACCCTAACCCTAGTCCCACTCCTTATAGTCCCAAACTCCTAACCCTAACCCTAATCCCACTCCTCATAGTCCCAAACTCCTAACCCTAACCCTAATCCCACTCCTGCTAGTCCCAAACTCCTAACCCTAATCCGACTCCTGCTAGTCCCAAACTCCTAACCCTAACCCTAATCCAACTCCTCATAGTCCCAAACTCCTAACCCTAACCCTAATCCCACTCCTGCTAGTCCCAAACTCCTAACCCTAACCCTAATCCCACTCCTGCTAGTCCCAAACTCCTAACCCTAACCCTAATCCCACTCCTCATAGTCCCAAACTCCTAACCCTAATCCCACTCTTTATAGTCCCAAACTCCTAACCCTAACCCTAATCCAACTCCTGCTAGTCCCAAACTCCTAACCCTAACCCTAATCCTACTCCTGCTAGTCCCAAACTCCTAACCCTAACCCTAATCCCACTCCTCATAGTCCCAAACTCCTAACCCTAATCCCACTCCTTATAGTCCCAAACTCCTAACCCTAACCCTAATCCCACTCCTGCTAGTCCCAAACTCCTAACCCTAACCCTAATCCCTCTCCTCCTAGTCCCAAACTCCTAACCCTAATCCCACTCCTTATAGTCCCAAACTCCTAACCCTAACCCTAATCCCACTCCTCATAGTCCCAAACTCCTAACCCTAACCCTAATCCCACTTCTGCTAGTCCCAAACTCCTAACCCTAACCATAATCCCACTCCTCATAGTCCCAAACTCCTAACCCTAACCCTAATCCACTCCTCATAGTCCCAAACTCCTAACCCTAATCCCACTCCTCATAGTCCCAAACTCCTAACCCTAACCCTAATCCCACTCCTTATAGTCCCAAACTCCTAACCCTAACCCTAATCCCACTCCTGCTAGTCCCAAACTCCTAACCCTAACCCTAATCCCACTCCTGCTAGTCCCAAACTCCTAACCCTAACCCTAATCCCACTCTGCTAGTCCCAAACTCCTAACCCTAACCCTAATCCCACTCCTCATAGTCCCAAACTCCTAACCCTAACCCTAATCCCAAACTCCTACTAGTCCCAAACCCTAACCCTAATCCCACTCCTGCAAATCCCAAACTCCTAACCATAATCCCACTAATAGTCCCAAACTCCTAACCCTAATCCCACTCCTCATAGTCCCAAACTCCTAACCCTAACCCTAATCCCACTCCTCATGGTCCCAAACTCCTAACCCTAACCCATCTCCTCATAGTCCCAAACTCCTAACCCTAAACCTAATCCCACTCCTTATAGTCCCAAACTCCTAACCCCAACCCTACTCCCACTCCTAGTCCCAAACTCCTAACCCTAACCCTAATCCCACTCCTCATAGTCCCAAACTCCTAACCCTAACCCTAATCCCACTTCTCTAGTCCCAAACTCCTAACCCTAATCCCACTCCTTATGGTCCCAAACTCCTAACCTAACCCTAATCCCACTCCTGCTAGTCCCAAACTCCTAACCCTAACCCTAATCCAACTCCTCATAGTCCCAAACTCCTAACCCTAACCCGAATCCCACTCCTGCTAGTCCCAAACTCTTAACCCTAACCCTAATCCCACTCCTCATAGTCCCAAACTCCTAACCCTAACCCTAATCCCACTCCTGCTAGTCCCAAACTCATAACCCTAACCCTAATCCCACTCCTGCTAGTCCCAAACTCCTAACCCTAATCCCACTCCTCATAGTCCCAAACTCCTAACCCTAACCCTAGTCCCACTCCTTATAGTCCCAAACTCCTAACCCTAATCCCACTCCTCATAGTCCCAAACTCCTAACCCTAACCCTAGTCCCACTCCTCATAGTCCCAAACTCCTAACCCTAACCATAGTCCCACTCCTTATAGTCCCAAAATCCTAACCCTAACCCTAATCCCACTCCTCATAGTCCCAAACTCCTAACCCTAATCCCACTCCTGCTAGTCCCAAACTCCTAACCCTTACCCTAATCCCACTCCTTATAGTCCCAAACTCCTAACCCTAATCCAACTTCTGCTGGTCCCAAACTCCTAACCCTAACCCTAATCCCACTCCTCATAGTCCCAAACTCCTAACCCTAACCCTAATCCCACTTCTGCTAGTCCCAAACTCCTAACCCTAACCCTAATCCCACTCCTCATAGTCCCAAACTCCTAACCCTAACCCTAACCTCTAGTCCCAAACTCCCCAACCTAATCCCTAAAAACCCTAACCCTAACCCACTCCTGCTAGTCCCAAACTCCTAACCCTAACCCTAATCCCACTCCTCTAGTCCCAAACTCCTAACCCTAACCCTAATCCCACTCCTCAACTAGTCCCAAACTCCTCCTAACCCTAACCCACTCCACTCCTCATAGTCCCAAACTCCTAACCCTAACCCTAACCCTCCTTATAGTCCCAAACTCCTAACCCTAATCCCACTCCTCATAGTCCCAAACTCCTAACCCTAACCCTAATCCCACTCCTGCTAGTCCCAAACTCCTAACCCTAACCCTAATCCCACTCCTGCTAGTCCCAAACTCCTAACCCTAATCCCACTCCTCATAGTCCCAAACTCCTAACCCTAATCCCACTCCTCATAGTCCCAAACTCCTAACCCTAATCCCACTCCTCATAGTCCCAAACTAATAACCCTAACCCTAATCCCACTCCTTATAGTCCCAAACTCCTAACCCTAACCCTAATCCCACTCCTGCTAGTCCCAAACTCCTAACCCTAACCCTAATCCCACTCCTCATAGTCCCAAACTCCTAACCCTAATCCCACTCCTCATAGTCCCAAACTCCTAACCCTAATCCCACTCCTCATAGTCCCAAACTCCTAACCCTAATCCCACTTCTGCTAGTCCCAAACTCCTAACCCTAACCCTAATCCCTCTCCTCATTGTCCTAAACTCCTAACCCTAACCCTAATCCCACTCCTCATAGTCCCAAACTCCTAACCTTAACCCTAATCCCACTCCTCATAGTCCTAAACTCCTAGTCCATATGGTTTCTAATAACAAATCCCTTTATTTCCATAGATTTGACTTTCTTCTTGACCTGCTTACACCAGCGTTGTTGAGACAGGATACCAATTGTAGGGATGCAATATCACCTTGTGAACGGTTGCTAATAACGCTTAGGTAAGAACTACAATTTTTGTTCGATGAAAAATATAACTTTTATTTTTCAAAATTCAACATCAAATACATAAAAATAACTTTTTTTTTGGAATAATAAAAGACAATCAAATTTTTGCAAATATATTATACTTTTTTAATAGTTCAATACTTATATTTCTATATAAACAATGAAAAAATAACTTGTTTTGCAATACAAAAACATAAGTGCGAGAAACAATTAAAATATAGTGCAATAAACAAACTTTTAATGCCAAAAACTATTCACTATAATCAGAGATTTAATGGTCGTGATAGTATGAGGTGTGAGGGTGTAACTCCTCTCTCGCGTTGTTCGTCTGAGGGGTAGGAGGAGGGGGAGGTGGAGGAGGGGGAGGTGCTTGGGTTTGGGGAAAATAATTTGGGGGCATATCACTTTGGGTAGAATTATACCTTTGGTGGAATTGGGGAGGAGTCATGCTCATCATGTTGGGGTGACATGCACTGGTATACGTTGGGCGAAACGTGCCTTCCTCCCATTGGTTTCCATATTGGTGTCTTTGGTGTTGATTAATGTTATCGTAAGGTTGGCCACGCACAACTGGTTGGTTACTTTTCATTTGAAAAGTTTTAATCACCTTTAAAAGTTCAATCGGTAGATCGCATTGTAATTCTTTTTTTACCTCTGCAATTTGTGGGATCAGGCTCTTGGTGAACGCCGCTATTTCATGATTTTCACCTCTTTGACTTTCAATAAGGTTTTTTACCACATCAATGAACTGTTGCGTTTCCCCTTTCTTCTGTTTGCCTCTTGATGTCAACCTTCTTGGAGACTCAGGTGTATCCCTTTCTTCTTCCTCTTCCAAGGGCAGTGTTTCTGTTTCATTTGTATCCTGAGTTGCTTGATTTTGCTCCTCTCCCTCAGTATCGCTACTGAAATATGTCTCCGTTCTGAATAAAATATAAAAGATTACACATTATCACATGATAAGTGCTGTTATTTATATACTTTCCTTTTCAAAAATATTATTTATACGCTGTATACTATTCTAATACTTACGGTCTCTCCTGCATTACTGTTCGTAGGAAATCAAATTCGTAAAAGTGGCAATAAATCCTCCCCTTCTTAGCTCCAGATCCACTTCTAATTTGCTGTTGTCTTGTTAACTCCCTCTTATAGTTATCACGTAATGTCTTCCACCGTGGTTTAATCAGTTTTACTGAAAGATAAAAAAATTTGTCTTTACAGATATCTTGCTACAGGAAATACCTACTCATCACTTCAATATGAATTCCGGGTAGGCATATCAACCATAAGTCAAATTGTTAAAGAAACATGTGATGCAATATGGAACCTGAAGAGTAGATTCATGCCTGTTCCAAATAAGGATAAATGGGAAGATGTTGCTCAGCGTTTTTTAAACAAGACAAATTTTCCTAACTGTTTGGGAGCTATCGACGGGAAGCATATTCGTCTAATCAAACCATGCCATAGTGGAAGCCAGTACTACAATTACAAAAAGTATTTTTCTGTAGTTCTAATGGCTGTGGTTGATGCAGACTACAAATTCCTCTTTGTAGATATTGGATCCTATGGGAGCAGTGCAGACTCCGCTGTTTTTCTGCAAAGTAAATTTGGAAAACGACTAGCATATAATCAATTAAATTTACCGGATAACCAACCACTGCCCGGAACAGAAGGACCCGATATGCCATTCGTGTTTGTAGCAGACGATGCTTTCGCCATTCATGAACATCTCATGAAACCATATTCACTGCGAAATATGGATACACGAAAAAGGATCTTCAACTACAGGCTGTGTCGGGCACGTAGACTTGTCGAATGTGCTTTTGGAATACTGGCCAACAAGTGGCAAATATTTTTAAAACCAATTAATCTGAATGTTGACAACGCTTGTAAGGTAATCAAGGCCGCATGTCTATTACACAATTTGGTGAGAGAGAGGGATGGAGTGAATTTCGAGGATACACTGTCACACAACATTGAGCCGGCCGACTTTCTTCATTTGCGTGGACCTATAGTAGGATTTACTATTCGAGATGCATTTGCTGACTACTTCATGAGTCCAGATGGTGCACTCAGTTTGCAAGAAAATATGATTTAAAAATTCAATATCAAACATAATTGTTTCATGTATGTTAATTAAAGTCTGTATAAATGCATTAATGTTCCATGTAATAATAAAATAATTTGTTCAATAACATTTGGTGAGTCAATTACGATTATTTAATACATTGTATTAAAAGTAAGTAACAACTTGGAATTAGGGGTTTGGGACTAGCATACGTGGGATTAGGGTTAGGGTTAGGAGTTTGGGACTATGAGGAGTGGGATTAGGGTTAGGGTTAGTAGTTTGGGACTAGCAGAAGTGGGATTAGGGTTAGGGTTAGTAGTTTGGGACTAGCAGAAGTGGGATTAGGGTTAGGGTTAGGAGTTTGGGACTATAAGGAGTGGGATTAGGGTTAGGAGTTTGGGAGTATGAGGAGTGGGATTAGGGTTAGGAGTTTGGGACTATGAGGAGTGGGATTAGGGTTAGGAGTTTGGGACTATGAGGAGTGGGATTAGGGTTAGGGTTAGGAGTTTGGGACTATGAGGAGTGGGATTAGGGTTTAGGGTTAGGAGTTTGGGACTAGTGGGAGTGGGATTAGGGTTAGGGTTAGTAGTTTGGAACTAGCAGAAGTGGGATTAGGGTTAGGAGTTTGGGACTATGAGGAGTGGGATTAGGGTTAGGGTTAGGAGTTTGGGACTATGAGGAGTGGGATTAGGGTTAGGGTTAGGAGTTTGGGACTAGCAGGAGTGGGTTTAGGGTTAGGAGTTTGGGACTTGCAGGAGTGGGGTTAGGGTTAGGAGTTTGGGACTAGTAGGAGTGGGATTAGGGTTAGGGTTAGTAGTTGGGGGCTAGCAGAAGTGGGATTAGGGTTAGGATTAGTAGTTTGGGACTAGCAGAAGTGGGATTAGGGTTAGGGTTAGGAGTTTGGGACTATAAGGAGTGGGATTAGGGTTAGGAATTTGGGACTATGAGGAGTGGGAGTAGGGTTAGGGTTAGGAGTTTGGGACTAGCAGGAGTGAGATTAGGGTTAGGGTTAGTAGTTTGGGACTAGCAGAAGTGGAATTAGGGTTAGGGTTAGTAGTTTGGGACTATCAGAAGTGGGATTAGGGTTAGGAGTTTGGGACTATGAGGAGTGGGATTAGGGTTAGGGTTATGAGTTTGGGACTATGAGGAGTGGGATTAGGGTTAGGGTTAGGAGTTTGGGACTATGAGGAGTGGGATTAGGGCTAGGGTTAGGAGTTTGGGACTAGCAGGAGTGAGATTAGGGTTAGGGTTAGGAGTTTGGGACTAGTAGAAGTGGGATTAGGGTTAGGGTTAGTAGTTTGGGACTATGAGGAGAGGGATTAGGGTTAGGAGTTTGGGACTATGAGGAGTGGGATTAGGGTTAGGGTTAGGAGTTTGGGACTATGAGGAGTGGGATTAGGGTTAGACCACTTTCACACTGAGGGGCTTTTCAGGCGCTTTCATGCTAAAAACAGCGCCTAAAAAGCTCACGAAAACGTATTTCCATTAAAATCAATGAACGCTGGGGCAGTGTGCTGGCAGGGCTGTGAAAAACTCCCCTCCCCATTGAAATGAATGGAAAGCTCTTTAAAAGTGCCTGAAAAGCTCTTCAAAAGCGCTCAGTGTTTTTACTGGCAGTTTTGAAGTGCCTCAGTGTGAAAGTGGCCTTAGGGTTAGGAGTTTGGGACTATGAGGAGAGGAATTAGGTTTAGGGTTAGGAGTTTGGGACTATGAGGAGAGGGATTAGGGTTATGGTGGGTGATTTGGGATGAGGAGGGGTGGGAGTTTGGGACTATCTGTACTGGGTATGTGGTATGGTATACAGGAATTGGGCATTGGAACTAGATTGGATATACTGGACTTGGGAACTACTTACTTTTCTCAGCTTTCCTTTTGTTTGATAACGATCTCCAGTTTTCTATGTGGTGATCAGCCACAGCATCCCACCCAGCCCTTTTCTTCAGGCGGTTTGCATAAAAATCATTTCTCTTGTCCCAGAGTTCTGGGTGCCTTCTCATTGTGTCTATGAACTCCTCTGGGTCTCCACTCCCAGGGGGTCTTTCTTGTTCTGCAGCTGGTCCTGCAGCAGTTGGCTGCATTTCAAAGGCTTGCTCTGCCATAATGTCTCTATCTGTGTCTTCTCTTGTCTCCTCTCCTGTTCTCAACCGGATTTCCTGGTTTCCCAGCATCCTCCACTCTACTGCGGTCATGTGACCTCCCATATGACCTTCCCACAGCTTTCCCAACATTTTTAGCGGTATTACCGCGGTTTTAGCGCGGTTTTACAGCTGTACTCATGCATTCCAATGGGTATAGGCGTTTTTACAGCACTACTTTATGCGCCCAAAAGATGCTCTAAAAATGCTGTTTGCAGGACTTTTTCTAACGCACAGCCAGCGCAACGCCTCAATGTGAAAGCACTCAGGACTTTCACATTGAGAATGCTGGGGCAGGATTATTTCAGGCGTTATTTGGGCGCTATTTTTAGCGCTAAAACGCGGTAAAAATGCCTAAGTGTGAAAGGGGCCTTAATTGAGCACTATTGGATTGATTGTATTTTTATGTTATATGGTTGTATGATTTATTTAACATTTTTATTGTCAATTTTTATATATATTTGTTTTTTGGGTAGTGCTGCACTCTTTTATTATTCATATTATTGCAGGGGTGTTGTGAAATCACCCTTTTAGTGTTAGCTTGCAGCCAAGGGCTTATTGGTTTGTGACTACACAGACTGACTTTTGGTTATATATGTGTTTAAGACAGGCTAGAAAAACTTATTTTTGTCAGACCAACCTTTAGCAAAGGGGCAGGCGAAGCTGTCGGAAAGTATGGTCCGGTCAAGTTCTCTATCAAGGACTCAGGGCAGTGAAAGGTCGTGAGTGTAACCACAGTGGAAGGCTGGATGTGCCAGGAAGTTTGTGAGGGAATTTTGCTTCTACACGGTCATTAGCAAAGTCTTTATCATTTACACAGTGAATGATGGAGAGTCCTGGATCAGAAGAAAGACTGTGGGGTTATGCGTCAAATCGATGTGGCCTGAGGGCACATGATTTTCAAGCTGGGCTGGCTGGGAACAGTAGTCCACCATCCATGAGAAGTGGAGCCGGAGTGACAGTAAAACAGAAAACAGCATGCCACCCCTTATACAGTTTTGAACAAAAAATGTATTATCTTTCACCATGTGGAGGATTATAATTCCTTTACTTGGTGAATTGTTGTACAGATAGTTGTGTAGGTAGACTGTGTGTATTTTGTCTTCTCTTAGGAACGCAGAGGTGTGACGGCTGTCCATCTCCACCATGGGAAAACAGATGAAGACCTGCGGTAGGCAGAGTATTCCTCCCAAGGGAGTAGGGTCCTTACTGCTCAGTAGGGATGAGCTGAACACCCCCGGGTTCGGTTCGCACCAGAACCTTCAAACGGACCGAAAGTTTGCGCAAATTTTCGAACCCTATTCGTTATAATGGACGCGAACGTTCAAAATCAAAATTGCTAATTACAACGGCCAATATGCATGTTAATGTCATAAAACAGGTTTGGGGACCCTGGTTCTGCCCCAGGGGACATATATCAATGCAAAAAGAACTTTAAAAAACTAACGTTTTTTCGGGAGCAGTCATTTTAATGATGCATAAAGTGAAAAAAAAAAATTTCCTTTAAATATGGTACCTGGGGGTGTCTAAAGTATGCCTGTGAAGTGGCATATGTTTCCCGTGTTTAGAACTGTCCTTGCACAAAATTACATTTGTAAAGGAAAAAAAGAAGCCATTTAAAACCACCTGCGGCTTTAATGTCATGTCTTGTCCTGGCCGCCATATGGCTGAAAATCCTTGAGAAAAATGGCATGGCTACCCCATCACCCCCCCCCCCCCAGCCCCTTTGGGTCTTGTATGGATATTAAGGGGGACCCCGCACCCAAAATAAAACCCTATACCTACAACCCTATATACTCTGAACAGCAGGATATAGGTGGTGCAAACCAGACACGGACTGTAGGTTTGTTCTTAAGTAGAATCTGAACAGGTACATTATGAAGTGTAGCTCCATCCCAAAAAAATCTATTTTTAAGCTTTTTGGAGAACATAGGGAGGGGTTATCACCCCTGTAACATTTGCTGTCTTTGCACATCTGTTCAGAACATGTCACCTCACTTTTCGTCCCAATGACAAATGTTTTTGGAAAAGTGGGGTTTTAATTGAAACAAGGATTGGTGATAAAGCATCAGTAGAGAGGAGATACCTTTTTCCCAAATTAAATCTAACATGATAGAATTTCCCTTCCTAGGGGTAGATTTCCTCTCACTTCCTGTTTTCTCTTTCCGTTTGCAAGTAGGAGCCGTTTGTAAGTTGGATGTTTGAAAGTAGGGGCCTGCCGTATATACTCTGCAGAAATTTGCCCTATTAGATGTTGGTGTAGCCACAAGACTTGTGGGCACAGGAATGGGCCCTGCTGTGAGTTAATAGATCAAGATTTGTACTTGCATGCACCTGTTGAACAGGGCAGAAAAATTGGGCCTTTGGTGGTGGTGGTGTTGGACGGTGTTGCCACAAGACTGTAAGCCCTCACAGTTACTCTTGGTGGGTGCAGGAATGGGCCCTGCTGTGAGTTATTAGATCAAGATTTGTAATTGCATGCACCTGTTGAACAGGGCAGAAAAATTGGGCCTTTGGCGGTGGTGGTGGTGGACGGTGTTGCCACAAGACTGTAGGCCCTCACAGTTACTCCTGGTGGGCGCAGGAATGGGCCCTGCTGTGAGTTATTAGATCAAGATTTGTAATTGCATGCACCTGTTGAACAGGGCAGAAAAATTGGGCCTTTGGTGGTGGTGGTGGTGGTGGTGGACGGTGTTGCCACAAGACTGTAAGCCCTCACAGTTACTCTTGGTGGGCGCAGGAATGGGCCCTGCTGTGAGTTATTAGATCAAGATTTTTAATTACACGCCCCTGTTAAACAGGGGCTGAAAAATTGGGCCTTAGGCATTGGTGCTGGTGCCACAACACTGCAACCCCTCACAGATACTGTACTCTTAGCACAGCAATGAGACCTGTTGCAAAGCATTGCCTAAAAATTGTAATTACATGCCCCAATAGGGGCTGAAAAATTGTGCCTTAGGCACTGGTGCCACAACACTGCAACCCCTCACAGATACTGTACTTGGAGCACAGCAGTCACACCTGTTGCGAAGCATCTTTTTAAAAAATTGTAATTACACGCCCCTGTTAAACAGGGGCTGAAAAATTGTGCCTTAGGCATTGGTGCTGGTGCCACAACACTGCAACCCCTCACAGATACTGTACTCTTAGCACAGCAATGAGACCTGTTGCAAAGCATTGCCTAAAAATTGTAATTACACGCCCCAACAGGGGCTGAAAAATTGTGCCTTAGGCACTGGTGCTGGTGCCACAACACTGCAACCCCTCACAGATACTGTACTTGGAGCACAGCAGTCACACGTGTTGCGAAGCATTTTAAAAAAAAATTGTAAGTACACGCCCCTGTTATACAGGGGCTGAAAAATTGTGCCTTAGGCACTGGTGTGGTGGCATGGATCATTGAGGAGGAGGAAGAGGATAGTCAGTGAACATAACAGGACAGTCACTCAGCATCAGCATAGGCAGTCTTGAAGGGATGTGACATTATAAATTATTCCGTTATATCCGCTTCAGGTGCCTGGTAGCTGGTGGTGATCCAAGACTGATTCATTTTTAGTCGGTGGACAGGCGCACCCTATGATCGGTGACAAATCCTCCAGCAGCACTGAATGTACGTTCGGAAAGAACGCTGGAGGCAGGACAGGCCAGTAGCTCAATTGCATACTGTGCAAGCTCTGGCCAGTGATCCATCCTCAGGACCCAGTAAGCCAGAGGATTTTCGGTGGGAAAGGTGTCCAAGTCTGACCTTGCCCCTAGGTATTCCTGCACCATGTATATCAGACGCTGGCGATGGTTGCTGGAACCGATCATACCTTGGGGCTGCGGACTAAAAAATTGTCTGAACGCATCGGTCAGACGTCCACCTTCCCCACCGCTCCTTCTGCTACTGACCGAAGCCTCAGCAACTCGTCGTCCAGGACCAGGAGTTTGTAACCTCCCAGTTTCTGGGAACGCGTTGCACAGACCTTTCTGCAAGGCCTCCCTGAGATGTCTCATCCTCTGCTCCCTCTGTGATGGCAAGATAAGGTCCGCAACCTTACCCTTGTACCGTGGATCAAGGAGAGTGGCCAGCCAGTAATGGTCCCTCTCCTTGATCCGAAGAACACGAGGATCCTTCCGCAGGCTTTGCAGGATCAGGGAGGCCATGCAGCATAGGTTAGCTGAGGCATTCGGTCCGGAGTCTTCTGGGTCACTGAGGATGACATGATCGCCAGCCACCTCCTCCCAGCCACGTACAAGTCCACTGGTTTGTTGGGACTATACATCATCCCTAAAAGACTGCTGCTGCTGATGCTGAGTGCCAGGCTCCACCTCCATGCTCACACAATCCTCCTCCTCCTCCTCCTCCTCATCCTCTTCCTGTGTGATGGGTGGGACAGAAGGAACACTGTCCGGATAAAGGGGGCCTTGAGAGGCAAGGAAGTCCTCCTCTTCCTGCCTCTGTTCTGCCTCAAGTGCCCTGTCCATTATCCCACGCAGCGTATGCTCCAACAGGTGGACAAGAGGTACAGTGTCACTGATGCATGCACTGTCACTGCTCACCATCCTCGTGGCCTCCTCAAATGGTGAGAGGACAGTGCATGCATCCCTGATCATGCTCCACTGGCGTGGGGAAAAAAAGCCAAGCTCCCCTGACCCTGTCCTGGTGCCGTAGTCGCAAAGGTACTCATTGATGGCCCTCTGCTGCGTGTGCAGTCGCTGCAGCATGGCCAACGTTGAGTTCCACCTGGTGGGCATGTCACATATTAGGCGGTTCTTGGGCAGGTTCAGCTCCTTTTGCAGCTCAGTCAGCCGAGCACTGGCATTATAAGATCGGCGGAAATGCACACAGACTTTCCTGGCCTGCCTCAGGACATCCTGTAAGCCTGGGAACCTGCCCAAGAACCGCTGCACCACCAGGTTGAGGACGTGAGCCATACAGGGCACATGGGTGAGCTGCCCCTGTCGCAGGGCGAAGAGGAGATTGGTGCCATTGTCAGAAACGACCATTCCTGGCTTAAGCTGGCGTGGCGTCAACCACCTCTCGGCCTGCCCCTGCAGAGCTGCCAGAACCTCTGGCCCAGTGTGGCTCCTGTCCCCCAAACACACCAGCGCAAGCTTGGCATGGCATCTTTTTGCCTGCGTACTTGCGTAGCCCCTTGTACGCCTACGGAGTACCGCTGGTTCCGAGGACAGAGCACTGGAGGAAGAAGAAGAGGAGGGGGTGGAGGAGAGAGGTGTGTCACAACCAGTAGCAGTAGTAGCATTTTGGAGGCGTGGTGGCGGAACAACCTCCAACACTACTGCACCTTGTCCTGCATCCCTCCCAGCTGCCAATAGAGTGACCCAATGGGCCGTGAAAGAAAGATAACGTCCCTGTCCATGCCTGCTGGACCATGAGTCAGCGGTAATATGCACCTTACCGCTGACCGCCCTGTCCAGCGAGGCATGGACATTGCCTTCCACATGCCGGTAGAGAGACGGAATCGCCTTCCGTGAGAAAAAGTGGCGTTTGGGAACCTGCCACTGAGGAACCGCACATTGAACAAACTCACGGAAGGGGGCCGAGTCTACCAACTGAAAAGGCAGCAGTTGAAGTGCTAGCAATTTAGCCAAGCTAGCATTCAACCGCTGGGCATGTGGATGGCTGGGAGTGTACTTCTTTTGACGGTCCAGCAGCTGGGGCAGGGAAATTTGCCTGCTACAATCGGACGTCGGTGTACTGCAAGTACTTGGTTGTGACACACCTAATTCTACACCTTCAGTCCTCTCAGAGCAGCTTTCAGAGAGGACTGAAGATGTAGTGGGGATGGAGATCCCAGCTGATGAGGAGCAAGGAGAGGTCCGCTTAGTTCTTTGGTGTGGGTCTTTTATGTGTGCTTGCCAACGAGCTGCATGGCAGGTCGACATATGTCTGCTCATGCTTGTGGTGCCCAAGCGGCTGATGTTTTGGCCATGCGAGATACGCTTGAGACAAATATTGCAAATAGCAGTGGTGCGATCTGATGCACTCGTCTCAAAAAAGGCCCACACCAAAGAACTTTTCTGATAACGTGCAGAGGCAGCGCCCTGCACAGGCGGAGCTCTGCGGTGTGGTACAGTTGCTGTGCTGGCCTCTAGCTGGCCTCCAGGGGGCATCCTGCCTCGTTGGACATGTGACGCCGCATCCTCCTCCTCCTCATCCTCTCCCCCTTCAGGCACCCACGTGGAGTCAGTGACCTCATCATCCCCTCCCTCTTCACCACTAGAGCAAACCTGGCAGTAAGCTGCAGCTGGTGGAACAGTACTGCCAGATTGCTGTCCTTCAGCATCCCCTCTCTCTGCGCGCACACTACTGACTTCCTTAAGCTGGGTATCATCATCCGAGCCTTCGAATCGTTGGGCATCCTCCTGGAGCATGTACCCAACACTGTGCTCAAAGAGTTCGGGGGACTCCTCAGGAGGACATGGTGGGTCTAGGGAAGGGGTGGCTGATGATGCCATTGAGTACGCGTTGGCAGCTGCTCTGCCAGTACCCTGAGCCTGGGTGAGAGAGGATGAGGAGGGTGAGGAGGGCTTGGTCATCCATTCTACCAAGCCTTCAGCATGATGCGGCTCCACATGTCCAGCTGTCGAAAACAAAGACGAGCGTGTCCCATGGCCACGTGCTGATGACGATGCACGACCACGGCCACGGCCAGCACTGTTGTCTCTAGAAACAGAGCCTGCCTGCCCTGTGTTCTTGCCTCTGCACGCTCTGCCTCCCCTTGGCGGTCTTCCAGGCATTGTAGTCGGTAGTGTATATAGTATAAAAAATAGAGCTCCTATGTGTGCTCACAACACACTGTAGGTCCTATGGGTGCTGACACTAACACACTATAGGTACTATGTGTGCTGCTGACAAGAAAATATAGGAGCTCTGTTTGCTGCCACTAACACACTAGAAGTCCTATGGGTGCTGCTGAGAAGAAAATATAGGAGCTCTGTGTGATGCCACTAACACACTAGAAGTCCTATGGGTGCTTCTGCAAAGAAAATATAGGTGTGAGAGGTTCCCCATTGAAAACGTCATTTATGACGAAACGTCGTATGGGAAGGCACGCAGCGACGCCACCACTACAGACTGACATTGGATCGAGGGACGGGATCACACTGACCGGCCGGCAGTGTTCTGTTGTTATCTTTTTTGCACATTTCCTCTGCATTTATGTAAGTCATTTTTAATCCTTTTTTAATAAAACCTAGTATCATCAGTATCACGCTATGGGTGGCCCCTTTTGTGTTTTCTCCCCAAACGGAGGATTATATTAGGATTTGGCTGGATATCTGGTTTGCGAACGGATCTCAGGACGGGTCCCTCCCCTCCATCCCTGTTCTCATTTGGAGTGTCCTTTTCCTGGAGCTGCCGTTAACCCTATCAGCGCTGGTCCACTGGATACATTTCAAGCTTATATCCAATGCTGTATTATTCTCACTTTCTGGTAAGCCTCCCATTCATCAGGTGGTCGGGATGAAGCACCGTTTTACATGTCACAGTGGATGAAATATAGCACGAGCACTGGGGTGTCATTTTAAAATTTTAAAATACGTCTGATTGGTGGACTTTGTCTACCCCATGTTTGATGCTCAGATTGATTTTTCTGGACTAACTTACCTTTTATCTGGACTATTCTGTATGAGACCAGTTTTTTTCGATTTAAATAATTTGATGTTTTGCACTTTATATGCTTTATATTTTTATGTATATTTTCTTTCCATATTGGCGCAGCTTTATTCTACTGTAAAGAAAATATAGGAGCTCTGTGTGATGCCACTAACACACTAGAAGTCCTGTGGGTGCTGCTGAGAAGAAAATATAGGAGCTCTGTGTGATGCCACTAACACACTAGAAGTCCTATGGGTGCTTCTGCAAAGAAAATATAGGAGCTCTGTGTGATGCCACTAACACACTAGAAGTCCTGTGGGTGCTGCTGAGAAGAAAATATAGGAGCTCTGTGTGATGCCACTAACACACTAGAAGTCCTATGGGTGCTTCTGCGAAGAAAATATAGGAGCTCTGTGTGATGCCACTAACACACTAGAAGTCCTGTGGGTGCTGCTGAGAAGAAAAATATAGGAGCTCTGTGTGATGCCACTAACACACAATTGAAGTCCTATGGGTGCTTCTGGGAAGAAAATATAGGAGCTCTGTGTGATGCCACTAACACACTAGAAGTCCTGTGGGTGCTGCTGAGAAGAAAATATAGAAGCTCTGTGTGATGCCACTAACACACTAGAAGTCCTATGGGTGCTTCTGCGAAGAAAATATAGGAGCTCTGTGTGATGCCACTAACACACTAGAAGTCCTGTGGGTGCTGCTGAGAAGAAAATATAGGAGCTCTGTGTGATGCCACTAACACACAATTGAAGTCCTATGGGTGCTTCTGGGAAGAAAATATAGGAGCTCTGTGTGATGCCACTAACACACTAGAAGTCCTGTGGGTGCTGCTGAGAAGAAAATATAGAAGCTCTGTGTGATGCCACTAACACACTAGAAGTCCTATGGGTGCTTCTGCGAAGAAAATATAGGAGCTCTGTGTGATGCCACTAACACACTAGAAGTCCTATGGGTGCTTCTGCAAAGAAAATATAGGAGCTCTGTGTGATGCCACTAACACACTAGAAGTCCTGTGGGTGCTGCTGAGAAGAAAATATGGGAGCTCTGTGTGATGCCACTAACACACTAGAAGTCCTATGGGTGCTTCTGCGAAGAAAATATAGGAGCTCTGTGTGATGCCACTAACACACTAGAAGTCCTGTGGGTGCTGCTGAGAAGAAAATATAGGAGCTCTGTGTGATGCCACTAACACACAATTGAAGTCCTATGGGTGCTTCTGGGAAGAAAATATAGGAGCTCTGTGTGATGCCACTAACACACTAGAAGTCCTATGGGTGCTTCTGGGAAGAAAATATAGGAGCTCTGTGTGATGCCACTAACACACTAGAAGTCCTATGGGTGCTTCTGGGAAGAAAATATAGGAGCTCTGTGTGATGCTACTAACACACAATTGAAGTCCTATGGGTGCTTCTGGGAAGAAAATATAGGAGCTCTGTGTGATGCCACTAACACACAATCGAAGTCCTATGGGTGCTTCTGGGAAGAAAATATAGGAGCTCTGTGTGATGCCACTAACACACTAGAAGTCCTGTGGGTGCTGCTGAGAAGAAAATATAGGAGCTCTGTGTGATGCCACTAACACAGTAGAAGTCCTGTGGGTGCTGCTGAGAAGAAAATATAGGAGCTCTGTGTGATGCCACTAACACACTAGAAGTCCTATTGGTGCTTCTGGGAAGAAAATATAGGAGCTCTGTGTGATGCCACTAACACAGTAGAAGTCCTGTGGGTGCTGCTGAGAAGAAAACATAGGAGCTCTGTGTGATGCCACTAACACACTAGAAGTCCTATGGGTGCTTCTGCGAAGAAAATATAGGAGCTCTGTGTGATGCCACTAACACACTAGAAGTCCTGTGGGTGCTTCTGCGAAGAAAATATAGGAGCTCTGTGTGATGCCACTAACACACTAGAAGTCCTGTGGGTGCTGCTGAGAAGAAAATATAGGAGCTCTGTGTGATGCCACTAACACACAATTGAAGTCCTATGGGTGCTTCTGGGAAGAAAATATAGGAGCTCTGTGTGATGCCACTAACACACAATTGAAGTCCTATGGGTGCTTCTGGGAAGAAAATATAGGAGCTCTGTGTGATGCCACTAACACACTAGAAGTCCTATGGGTGCTTCTGGGAAGAAAATATGGGAGCTCTGTGTGATGCCACTAACACACTAGAAGTCCTATGGGTGCTTCTGGGAAGAAAATATGGGAGCTCTGTGTGATGCCACTAACACACAATTGAAGTCCTATGGGTGCTTCTGGGAAGAAAATATGGGAGCTCTGCGTGATGCCACTAACACACAATTGAAGTCCTATGGGTGCTTCTGGGAAGAAAATATGGGAGCTCTGTGTGATGCCACTAACACACAATTGAAGTCCTATGGGTGCTTCTGGGAAGAAAATATGGGAGCTCTGTGTGATGCCACTAACACACTAGAAGTCCTATGGGTGCTTCTGGGAAGAAAATATGGGAGCTCTGTGTGATGCCACTAACACACTAGAAGTCCTATGGGTGCTTCTGGGAAGAAAATATGGGAGCTCTGTGTGATGCCACTAACACACTAGAAGTCCTATGGGTGCTTCTGGGAAGAAAATATGGGAGCTCTGTGTGATGCCACTAACACACAATTGAAGTCCTATGGGTGCTTCTGGGAAGAAAATATGGGAGCTCTGTGTGATGCCACTAACACTCTAGAAGTCCTATGGGTGCTTCTGGGAAGAAAATATGGGAGCTCTGTGTGATGCCACTAACACACAATTGAAGTCATATGGGTGCTTCTGGGAAGAAAATATGGGAGCTCTGTGTGATGCCACTAACACACAATTGAAGTCATATGGGTGCTTCTGGGAAGAAAATATGGGAGCTCTGTGTGATGCCACTAACACACTAGAAGTCCTATGGGTGCTTCTGGGAAGAAAATATGGGAGCTCTGTGTGATGCCACTAACACACTAGAAGTCCTATGGGTGCTTCTGGGAAGAAAATATGGGAGCTCTGTGTGATGCCACTAACACACTAGAAGTCCTATGGGTGCTTCTGGGAAGAAAATATGGGAGCTCTGTGTGATGCCACTAACACACAATTGAAGTCATATGGGTGCTTCTGGGAAGAAAATATAGGAGCTCTGTTTGCTGCCACTAACACACTAGAAGTCCTATGGGTGCTTTTGGGGTGCAATGCTGTGCTAACAGCACTGCGGTTGGTACTACTGAAATACTGTACTAACAGTAAAACACGCACCAGACTAATCCCCAGCAGCAGCTAATAACACACTAACCAGCAGCAATGGACGATCAATGACAGGTAGCAATGGTTTAGCAAATAAATAGCCAATGGTTTAGCAAAGAAGAGCAAATCTTTCTGTATAGCAATGAATCAAGCAAAGACACAGAATCAGCCTGATCTCTCCTAAAGCCGGAACTCATGTGACCGGCGCCGACGGCGTGGCGGCCTTTTAAATGGTGGGGCGTGTACTAAAGCCCCTGAGCTTTAATTGGCTACAGGCGTCCTGCCTGTAGCCAATTATTGCTCTCCGAGTTTCCGGCGCTGTGATTGGCCAAGCATGCGGGGTCACAGTGCATGCTTGGCCAATCATCAGCCAGCAATGCACTGCGCCGGCCGCGCCGGCCGCAATGCATTGCGGGGCCACTCGCATCACACGAATGTGATGCGAACGGCCCAAATAGTTCTGGGCTCGCCGAGCGAGCGAACGCCCGGTGCTCGATGCGAACGTGGGTTCGCATCGAGCACCGGGCCCATCCCTACTGCTCAGTAGAAGAGGATGTGGCACTAATTCACTTAAGGATAAGTTTTGTGCAGGAGGAAAGAAGTTTTGTGGACCATCACTCTTATGCCCCATACACACGGTCAGGCTTTTTCTCTAGCGGGCTTTTTCCGACAATAAAATCCGATCTGACTTTTTCTGATCGTGTGTCGAGAATTCCGATGGACAAAGGGCCACGCATGCTCAGATTACGAAACCAAAGCTATTGGCTACTAGCCTCTACGTAGTTCCGTCGTACGCAACAAACGATTTTCCGACAACCTTGTCCGACCGTGTGTATGCAACACCAGTTTCGGACAAAATCCGCTGGAAAAAATCCAACGGATTTTGTGGTCGGAATTTCCGACCATGTGTTGATATATAGGCATACCCCTCCCCCTTTTTACCCTCTCTATCCTTGCGATAAAGGGTATACCCTTGAATGGTTGCCAGACAATCATGAGAGCTGTTGAACCAGGTCTCTGAAATTCCCACAAAATCCAAATCCTCCTCATACAACAGTATCTCTGATTTACCCATCTTGTCCGCCAGGCTCCTGGCATTGGTGAAGATGCCACGTAGTTTAGACCGGTCGCATATTATCCTCTCATTGTGTGTTCCGAGATTGCAACTAGGACTTGGACTAGGACTACTATACTTTTCTTGGGTTTATGTGCTTTAGTCAAACTACCACTAATGCCCCCAATACTACCCTCAGGAATATGTTCCGCGCTGACTATCTCTACCTTTGGAAATCACCTACCCCCCACCACCTAGTTTAAAAACCCCTCTAACTTTTTGGCCATCTTTATTCCCAGCTGATCTGCACCCTCCTCATTTAGGTGCAGTCCATCCCTTCTATAGTACTGGTTATCGACTGAGAAGTCGGCCCAGTCCTCCAGGAACCCAAACCCCTCCTTACTACACCAGCTCTTCAGCCACTTGTTTACTTCCCTAATCTCCCTCTGCCTTTCTGGTGTGGCTCAATGTACCGGTAGTATTCCTGAGAATACTACCTTGGAGGTCCTTTTCCTCAATTTAGCTCCCAAGTCCCTAAAATTGTTCTTTAGGTCACTGGATTAGTAAGATGACTCCTATCTTTTAAGATATCTGGACTTGTGTTTGCTGCCATTGATTGTAATCATAGGATTATTTCACTTATTCATATATTGACTAGGACATCACTAGTCATTATACAAATAAGTGAAATAATCAGTGGCAGCAAGATAGGAGTACAAGGAGACAAGGATCATGAAAGATGTTTTAGGCTACGTTCACATATGAGCTGCATGCGGCTCACAGCAGGGGTCCGGTGTGTGCTGGTTCACCATTTCAGCGTTTTTTCTGCAAAACGCAATGGGCCAGCTGCGGAGATATGTGAGCCGTTAAAAATCTCCTGCTATTGTGAATTGGATGCGGGGATACCGCATCCAATTCTCAATGGTGTGAACCGAGCCTAAAGAAAGTAAGCTAATTATATTGAAATGATGCCATACCTGGCTGGGGGCTTCCCTCCTCTCTTCCCTGTGCTACTGACACAGAGCCCTGTACAAGAGGAAGTTGCATATCAAAACTTCCTCCAAAGGATGCTGCGGAGAAGGGTAGGCGGAGCAATAGGCTACAGTGCCACACTTAGTATTGGCGGCGGCCGCCAGACCAGTTGTATTAAATGTGGCCGGCGGCTGGTCAGTATTCTCATACCAGCAGGCAGCAATTTGGACACTTTTCCTCCTAGACCCTGCCCCCCCCCCTAGTCCGCCCCATAGGACTGGTGCTACAGCCAGCAGGGATTCTGTTTTTACGGGAGCCTGGGGGAGGGGGGCTGATTTTTTTGTGCGGGGCGGCTTTTTTGCTGCCCCCCCTGCAAAGTGCCACCCTAGGCCTTGGCCTTGTCAGCCAAGATACAGCGCTGAGCCTAAGCCTAAATTTCAAACGAAGCCAAAGCCTGTGAGGTAGCTTAAAGTATTCTGACATCCAGTAAATGGAATACATGCAGAGCAATTTTTTTTTTTTTTTTTCATGAGATGCTAAAGCAACATGAGATTGCATCCCAGCATATGTATAAGCACTACACAAACTGGGCAGAACACCAAAAAGGGTCCCTCGTAGCCTAAGCTTGACCTCTGCAAACTTTCTGGTTGGAAGTGATAACCATTAGAAGGTTGTCTTCATGGATCACTATAGAAATTTTTAAATAATTCTTCTGCCAGCTGAGTTTGCAGTGAAGTCACATCATAAAACATCAGTGACATATGTACTTCTACTGTGTAGCCTTGTATCCTAGGGGACATTAACAGGCCCTGACAGCTACTTAAGTATCATAAAAAAGAATAATTTGGGGAAATTAACATAATTGCATTGCCCACTCTTCTAAAGTGAGAAAATGGAGCAGATTCTGCCCTTGATGAATAAAACAAATGCAAGCTGATTTGTTAATGCCGTGTCTGCACCAGACAGGGCAGTTAAGCACAAGACAGTGGGAGCTGCTTTCTCTTTGTCTGTAAGCTGTGCAGGCTGTCAGACAGCAGAAATTAGCTTAAAGCGGAGCTCCACACGCCATTTCGTTTTTTTTTTTTTTTTTTTGTTACCCATTAACACAATCACACATAAACAATTGCAAACTCACTTGTTTGTAGATGTAGCCTGCCCGATTTCCGCTTTCATTGAAAATAACAACTTATAAAAAATCGGGATGGCCGTTCTCATCTTTACTTCCTTGTTCCCTTGATGTTTAGCTACCAGCATGCCTCGTTCCCGAGCAAGCTCAATAGTAAATTTGTGGAGCGTCATAGATGGCAAAAAAAAAAGAAATCCCATGATAACTCTCGCCGGGCCGCCGCACTGACTCCTGGGAACAATGACATAAGCTCCCAGGAGCCAGTGCGGCGAAAAGGAAATTACGAAATAGCCACACTATACCCGCCCATATCCGCACACTCCACATACAGGAAATAGAGATCAAGATGTGGAAATCAAAGGTACAGTAGGAAAAAATAAATAAAAAATGTTCCGTTTTTATTTTATAACACTGAGGTAATCGGCTTGAGCTAATCTTATAAAATCAGGTGGAGCTCCGCTTTAAATCTGGACATGCATGGATTAAAATACAGCCTGTCCAGTAGGGACTGGCTACATTTTGATCCATGTATGAGCAGGGAGGTTGTACAGAAGTCACTCTACAGATCAATTTCTGTACAACCGCCATCTATAGCTGGCAGCGCTGTTCAGTGTATTCTGACAGCGGGGAAGTCTTTGGATAAGCAGAAGTGAGAATCTTCAAATATCCTTCTGGTGGGGTGTCTTAAATTCCTGTAAATGTTAGGACTATTGATACATTGTTACAGTATTTATACTCTTTTTGGAAAAAATGGATAACTTAATTACCAGATTACTCTATAAATGTTTCTGTTGAAAAAAAAAAATGCAACTCTTAATATAATGTTCTGTGCTAAAAAAATTATTTCTGAATTATCTGTGTAGCTCACTCACTCACTGTGTAGCTCACCCGTAATTTAATAATTTTTCTGGAACTAAAATGATTAAATAGTGGAGTATCTCAACCAACACACCCTTCTGATCTCACTCTGACACACCCTTAAGACAAATAGGACCCTTAAAACAAATAAACAACACAAATTTAATTGTTATTAAATAAAATTAAACAATATTTTAGACAATAAATTGTAAACATATACCATGTTTATTTCTTACTCACACTACACTAAAAGAATACAGAAGCATGGACCCAGATATACAAGAAATGTCATGTAAAATAAAACTTTTTAGAAGAAACTTCTTGAGAGTTATCTCAATAGAGAGCAAAAATATAAATTCCAAACTTATGTAATATGAAGTAAACTGAAGAAGGAATTAATAAAAATTGGATGATGTAATAGTGTCTAGGAAATTTAGTAAATGGACAATTATTCCTCACAGCTTGATGTTACAACTTAAATGTTGATTTATCTTAACCAAATTCCTTAATGCCACAGATTGCAGATCGCTACAATGGCTACTAATCTCACTTAGGGAATTTATCAACTCATCTGATGAAGAGCTGATGCCTCTCTAGAAGTGGATGACTGATATCTTGTCTATTTTAGCCATCTGTGAGGTTGTCTGAAGTATTCAGTTATTAATTCACCTGAATTAACCAGCTGACAACTTGTCTATGGTACAACTTGTCTATGGTTATCCTGAGATAACTGGTTAAAAACTCTGCATGAGATAACTGGCTGATCACTTGCCTATGGTACGTGGTGAAGAGTTTCTCTGACGCAACTGGCCGATGTCCTGTCTGCGGTGGCCAACTGTCAGATTGCCAGTGAAGCTCAAAGTATGCCTGAGGTATTCAGTTAACACTTCTGACTATCTTGCCTCTGAACACTGACTAAAAGTAAGCAGGATTCCAAATATATCCAATGGCTTCTCTCTAGAATACCTCAGTCTCCAGACTCCAGACCAGAAAACTATGTTGAAGATTGCACAGTTACTTTCACAGGCTCAGAGGTCCAGGCCAGTATGTCCTCCCTCCAGGGCCGGTGCCTGACTATTTTGCCCCTAGGCTAAGGCTAACACCAGCCCCCCCCCCCCTTGTTAGTCTTGCCTAGGACCAGGTGGGTGACTGCAACAGGGTCAGAGCGGACTCACTGGGGCAGCAGAATTTCTTCTACATCCAGAGACATGGTGCTCGCCTCCTCCGGCTCCCCAGCTGTCCTCGTGCCCACCTCCTCCCCTTCCCTAGCTGTCCTCATGCCTGACTCTTTCGCCTCCTCTGCTGTCACCCTCCTCACAGGCTGAGCTGCTGCTGACCTCCTCTGCAGCAGCCATGATGGATGTCCTCCACGGCTGCTGCTTTCTCTGGAGAGTCAGTCAGCACCCCAGCCCTGTGTAGGGCCCCTCATGTTCCCTGGCCAGGCTGGTGGGGAAATCAATGGCCGTTGCTGCGCCTCCTAGGCAGCAGTGCGCCCTAGGCAGCTGCCTAGTTCGCTTAGTGGGAGCGCCGGCCCTGCTTACCTCTCTTCTAGTCTCCTCTCACTCACCCAGAACCTTCCAGAGCTGCTTGCACATTCTTTTTTTTCTGGCTCCTCCCCCTGCAGCAAGGAAGCCTCTCAAAAAGCACCATTCCGTCTAGTGGGTGGGGAGATGTGTCCTGGAAGCCTCACCGACACTACTCCCATCTCCCTCTTCATCCATCTTATGCAAACATAGTGGTGCCTAGCAACAAGGTGTTACATAAGTGTCCTTTTGCAGATTTCTGTGGTCTCTCTTATTATAAAGTTCAACTAGTTTTCAGCTATATCTGCAAGAGACTTTGCTTTTTCTAAATAACCTAATATAACCTGGTTACATTTATTTTACCTTTATTACTTATTACCCTTAAGAATGTTCATATTTTATTATGTTTCTTTATATTTTTTTGTAATGTTATATATTGTCGTGCCTATTGGGACCAAATATAATGCTTTGTGATGAGTTCTTGATCACTTTATTATGGCTTTCTGTACAATATGATACATCTAAATCAATGTTTTTTGTGATAATTAAATTACATCAATTATTGCAAAATTATTTAATAGGCCTTAACAAACCAATGCTATAATGGAGAGCAGCTCTGTCTGAAAAATGTATATTCGCTGCATTTAAGAAACACATAAAGACCTCCAAGTGTACACACTAAAAATTCTCCAATATTTACTTTTTATCAACAAAGAAGAAAATGGAAGTAATGACAGCAATTAGAGAATTCCTAGCATTTCAATTATAAAACTTGATGCCAGATACCAATGATAGCTACACATGTTTAAATTGGTGGATTGGTAATACAGTACAGTCAGTGCCGGACTTACCATTGGGCTTGACTGGGCTCAAGCCCATGGGCCCCACCCAATAGGGGGCCCCGCGGGTCCCGCCGAGATACATAGCCGAGTGTACTTGGCTCGGCTCCGCTCACAGTCACGCCCAGTCCCGACCCTATGATGGACATAACACAGGGACTGGGCGTGACTGTGAGCCGAGCTGAGTACACTCCGCTACTCTCGGCTCCGCTCGGGACTGCGAGAGGACCCGAGAGCCACCGAGATACACAGGACTCTGTATCTCGGCGGCGCCATGTTAAAACTTCAAGACTGCAATGACAAGACTGCAAATGACACTGACAAGGCTGCAGATGGATGGACAAGGCTGCATTGATGGGCATTTAAATGTAAGTTTTTTCCTTATGCGGCGTACACACGCTCGGACTTTCCCGCAGGATTGTCCGCCGAACCTAGTCCAGCGGACAAACCGCCGGACTTTCCAGCGGAGGTCCACCGGACTTTCCGAGCGTGTGGACTTGCCCACACATGCCCGGACTTTTCCGGCAGACAATCCGCAGTAAAAAGTCCGCGGGACTTTTGAAATGAACGAACTTGCCGACACACGATCGGAAAGTCCGTTCATTTAGAACGTAACTGCAGGTAGACGGGACTAGCGAAGGCAGTGAATGCCGCCGCGCTAGCCCCGTCTCCTGGCATGGATTTAAAGGGGAATCCCTACGCCGAAAAAACAGCATGGGGGTCCCCCAAATCCATCTCAGACCCTTATCCGAGCACGCAGCCCGGCCGGCCAGGAAAGGGGGTGGGGATGAGCGAGCGCCCCCCCCCTCCTGAGCCGTACCAGGCCGCGTGCCCTCAACATGGGGGGTGCCTCCCCCCACCCCAAAGCACCTTGTCCCCATGTTGAGGAGGACAAGGGCCTCTTCCCGACAACCCTGGCCGTTGGTTGTCGGGGTCTGCGGGCGGGGGGCTTATCGGAATCCAGGAGCCCCCTTTAATAAAGGGGCCCCCAGATCCTGGCCCCCCACCCTATGTGAATGAGTATGGGGTACGATGTACCCCTACCCATTCACCTAAGGTGTAAAAGTGTAAATAAAAAAAACACACAATTTTTTTAAATATTTTATTGCACAGCTCCGGGGGTCTTCTTCCGTCTTGGGGGTCTTCTCGCCGGACTCCTCCGCTCTCTTCTGCTCTTTTACCCAGCTCTTTCACGAGTGGAGGAGCCCGGCTTTCTTCTTCGTCGTCGCCGCCGTCGTCTGGGGGTCTCGTTCCGCCTTCGGGGGTCTTCGGGGTCTTCCGGGGTCTCTTCTGTTCTTGCCGCTGTCGCCGCCTTCTGCGCCGTCTTCTTCTTCCTCTTCTTCTTCTTCTTCTTCTTCCGATGTTGACTCGTCGCTCTCTCTGGCCGGAATGGCAGAGACACGCGGTGTTGTGACTTATATAGGGACAAGGGGCGGGTTCACATGCTCATGTCACATGGTGACCCCGCCCCCATATGATGTCACAGTCCCAGCATCCTCCGGGACTGTGACATCATATGGGGGTGGGGTAAACATGTGACATGAGCATGTGACCCGCCCCTTGTCCCTATATAAGTCACAACACTGCGTGTCTCTGCCATTCCGACCAGAGAGAGCGACGAGTCAATATCGGAAGAAGAAGAAGAAGAAGAAGAAGAAGAGGAAGAAGAGGAAGAAGAGGAAGAAGAGGAAGAAGAAAACAGCGCAGAAGGCGGCAACAGCGGCAAGAACAGAAGAGACCCTGGAAGACCCCCGAGGACCCCCGAAGGCGGAACGAGACCCCCAGATGACGGCGGCGATGGCGAAGAAGAAAGCCAGGCTCCTCCACTCGTGAAAGAGCTAGGTAAAAGAGCAGAAGAGAGCGGAGGAGTCCGGCGAGAAGACCCCCCCAAGACGGAAGAAGACCCCCGAGGCTGTGCAATAAAATATTTTACAAAAATTGTGTTTTTTTATTTACACTTTTACACCTTAGGTGAATGGGTAGGGGTACATCGTACACCATACTCATTCACATAGGGTGGGGGGCCGGTATCTGGGGGCCCTCTTATTAAAGGAAGCTCCCGGATTCCGATAAGCCCCCCGCCTGCAGACACCGACAACCAATGGCCAGGGTTGTCGGGAAGAGGCCCTTGTCCTCATCAACATGGGGACAAGGTGCTTTGGGGTGGGGGGGCTGCACGGCCCCCCTTTCCCCAGGGCACCCCCATGTTGAGGGCACGCGGCCTGGTACGGCTCAGGAGGGGGGCGCTCGCTCGTCCCCACCCTTTCCTGGCCGGCCGGGCTGCGTGCTCGGATAAGGGTCTGAGATGGACTTGGGGGGACCCCACGCTGTTTTTCGGCGTAGGGATTCCCTTTAAATCCATGCCAGGTGACGTGGCTAGCGCGGCAGCATTCACTGCCTTTGCTAGCCCCGTCTACCTGGAGTCACGTTCTAAATGAAAGGACATTCCGATCTTGTGTCGGCAAGTCCGTTCATTTTAAAAGTCCCGCGGACTAGCACACAGACTGCGGGATTGTCAGCCGGACTCGCGAGTCCAGCGGACAATTTTAAGTCTGAACTTAAAACTTAGTCCGCCGGACTTTTGACAGGAAAAAGTCCGCCAGCGCCCACACGCGGGCGGATTGTCTGGCGGACAATCCCACGGGAAAGTCTGCTCGTGTGTACGCGGCCTTAGAATTTCCTCATAAACTTGGGGTGTGTGTTATAGGCCAATAAATACGGTAATGTATAGAAGGTAGGGCCCGAAAGTGACTCAAACCCAGGGGCCCCCACCACCCTAAGTCCTGCCCTGAGTACAGTAGTAAATTAAATCTACAGAATACAAAATTCGATCCATTTTCTCAACCAGATTTTTAAAATAATCGACCAGATGCATCCAAAGGTCTGGGGAGACTTAGATGGCATCAATTATATGATATTCAGGTTCAGCACAAAGGAAAATCACACAAACTACAGAATACTCACCAAGAGATATCATAAAGCAATTTTCACAGCAAAAAAAGAACATGTCTCAAACACCCTCTCAAAAGCCTTAAACCGACCACGGGAACTTTTCAAACTAGTCGCCCAGACTATGAACCCCACCTGCCTTGAACCCCTAGGAAACGAAACTCAAGAATACTGCAACAAATTATCCGGTTTTTTCATCAACAAAATAGACAACATTCAGAAAATAATTCAACAAAAAAAAACAACAACCAACTCTACTCAACTCAACCCAGGTAAGGAATTTTACATCCACAGCGCACAAGCACCACATTTTTCACTTACCCCGATCACAACGGATGAAACCAAAAATGTCATCAAGAGCCTCCGAGACAGCACCTTGCCAAACGACATCATCCCCACAAAACTCTTGAAAGAATGCTCCGACATTCTGGCCCCCGCTATCACACACCTAGTGAATCAGTCGTTCAAAGAAGGATTGGTTCCGAATTCCCTCAAGCAAGGCATCATCAAACCATTACTAAAGAAACCCAACCTCGACCCCAAGGATCCGAACAATCGCAGACCGGTAACAAGCCTTAACACCATTTCCAAGATCATGGAGAAAGCAGTAGTACAACAGCTTCAACTTCATCTGGACACACACAAGCTCCTGGACCCACTACAATCGGGCTTCCGCCCAGGCCATGGCACAGAAACGGCACTTCTGAAAATATGGGATGACGCCCTAGAAGCAGCGGATGATGGAGAATCGTGTCTTCTGGTATTGCTGGATCTCAGTGCGGCGTTAAACACAGTGGACCACAACATGCTTCTCAGCCGCCTCTAAGAAGTGGCAGGAGTTACAGATGGAGATCTGCCATGGTTCGCTTCCTTCTTAGGAAACCGGTCACAAACAGTGAAACTAGGAGCCTTCACTTCGGAAACCCGGGCAATCACTTATGGAGTCCCTCAAGGATCACCATTGTCACCAGTACTGTTCAACATTTACATCCGACCACTCTTCAAAATTATTAGCAAATCAGATCTATGCTTCCACTCGTACGCGGACGACACTCAACTGTACTTCCGGATCACCGGACAAAAAGACCAATACCAGGAACTAGGAAAATGTCTCACATTGATAGATGACTGGATGACCACTAGCTCCCTCAAACTAAATGGATCAAAAACAGAATTACTGCTCCTCGACGCAAACCGAAGGAAAAAGACGAAGACCCCTTGGACACCACCAACCATCTTGGGACAGACCATCCTTCCAAGCAACAAAGCCAAAAGCCTCGGAGTAATCTTTGATTCAGAGATGACAATGGAGGCACAAATAGGATCCGTAATCAGCGGATCCCACCATCTCCTTTGCATGCTACGCAGACTCATCCCCTTCATCCCGGAAAAGGAAAAATCGGTAGTAGTAGGAACGATCATCAATTCGCGTCTCGACTACGCAAACTCCCTGTACATAGGATTACCGGATTACCAGATTGCGCGCCTTCAAATTGTCCAAAACACAGCAGCAAGATTAGTCACCGGAAAGAAACCCTGGGAATCCATCTCCCCATCCCTAAGGATGCTCCATTGGCTCAAGGTAAAAGAGAGGATCACATTCAAGACCCTCTGCCTCACCCACAAATGTACACAAGGAAATGCGCCTCAATACCTTTGTGAGAAAATAGAAAAATACATACCAAATCGCAGCCTTCGATCAACAAACCAAAATCGCCTTCTCATCCCAAAAGCCCGCTACAAATCGAAGGGAGAACGAAGATTCGAAGTACAGGGACCCCGGATATGGAATGCTCTACCAAACAACATCCGCATGGAAGAAAACCATCAGGCCTTCAGGAAAAAACTCAAGACCCACCTCTTCTAAACATGGCATCCCAACATGAGCAGCCAAGCGCCTCGAGGCGATTCAGTTCGCAGTTGCAGCGCTATACAAATCATTCATGTGTGTTTAATGCTACCCTGTGTGTTTGATGTTTGTGGCCCTGGCAAATTTATGTTTGAATTAACCAGACCAAGCTTTTTCGTAACCATAAAGTACTGCCTGACCTTTCAACCTAGGTTAGCTTGCTTGGAAGGGACAATATAAGGGCTTTTGGGTAAAAAAAAAATAATTTTAAAAAGGTGACATCAAATCAATAATGACAATGTCCTTTATTTGTGAAAAGGAGAGCATACTGAGTGCTGATGATAAATTTCATAAGTAAAAATTAATGTAGGGCTTGTAGGTGATAGCTGATCTATTCAAGTAGATGTAAATCCTTAATGAATGTCATCTTAGAGAATTGTAGGGAAGTAATGGAAGGGTTTTTTATTTTCATTTTCTTATACTTTGTTACATAGTTACATAGTTAGGTTAAAAAAAGAGTCCTTCTAGATCAGTGATAGGCAACATTTTGAGAACAGTGTGCCAAAATTTTTTTCAAAGAAATTGAGAGTGCTGGTTTTATTAAAAAATAGTAAGTGGAGACTAACTAAAGAAAGTGGACTTTATAGGCACAAAAATACATATACTACAAAATATAAAAAAAGGGTATTTTATTAAAAATATATGTATATATATCGAATCGCGATAAATCAGCGATTACATATGCTCAAAATATATTTAGTAAAGTAGTAAACAACATCAGACCTTCTTATCAGCAAAACAACACCCAAACAGTGAGATGTATTTTATCTTGATAATATCATAAGTAAACACATATAAGAAGTATACAAAAACAGATATTCTATGCTGATCACTGGCATAAATAGTGTATATAGAAAATAGAACTAGGTCCTGTAGATCTGGGGTGATGCTGATGCGGAGGTCCATTTTTTCTTGTCAAGGGATTTAGCTCGACATGTTCCACGCTTTTAAAGTTAGCGCTTCCTCAGGAGAGATTGATTCTATGGTAATACGGGCATGAGTCCAGACACTCCATATTATAATAAAATAATACTGTTTCTCTCTTTCCTTTTCATATGTAAAAATGTGCTAGTTAGTATATGTTGTTAAATTTGTAAAAACTTATTGTGATATGTATTACCATAGAATCAATCGCTCCTGAGGAAGCACTAACTTTAAAAGTGCGGAACATGTCGAGCTAAATCCTTTGACAAGAAAAAACGGACCTCCGCATCAGGATCACCCCAGATCTACAGGACCTAGTTCTATTTTCTATATACACTATTTATGCCAGTGATCAGCATAGAATATCTGGTTTTGTATACTTCTTATATGTGTTTACTTATGATATTATCAAGATCAAATACATCTCACTGTTTGGGTGTTGTTTTGCTGATAAGAAGGTCTGATGTTGTTTACTACGTTACTAAATATATTTTGAGCATATGTAATCGCTGATTTATCGCGATTCGATATATATACATATATTTTTAATAAAATACCCTTTTTTTTATATTTTGTAGTATATGTATTTTTGTGCCTATAAAGTCCACTTTCTTTAGTTAGTCTCCACTTACAATTACCTGCGGGACGTTGGCACATTTTTATTGGGCATGGTCATAATATCACCATATGACCTTATCTGTTTGAATGCACAGTGAAAAGTAATAATTTATTAAAAAATAGTCAACTTCACACTCCCAATCACGAAAAGGAAATTTTGTAAAGCTAATGCTGCAAGCTACTTGACTAAAAGTGAGAAATGAACATCCTGCACTTTCACGCCTCAGATCAGCCCCAATTCCTGCACCTCCAGTCCTCAGATCAGCCTTAATTCCTGCACCTCTAGTCCTCAGATCAGCCCCAATTCATGCACCTCCAGTCCTCAGATCAGCCCCAATTCATGCACCTCCAGTCCTTAGATCAGCCCCAATTCATGCACCTCCAGTCCTCAAATCAGCCCCAATTCATGCACCTTCATGCAAATCTGTTCCACCCTTGTGCCCCCCCCCCCCCTGCTCAGCTGTCCCCACTGTACACCCCTGCTCATTTGTCTCACCACTGTAACCCCCTGCTCATCTGTCCCACCACTGTATCCCCCTGCACATGTGCCCTACCACTGTGACCCCCTGCTCATCTGCCCCACCACTGTACCCCCTGCTCATCTGTCCCACCTCTGTAACCACTTGCACATCTTCCCCACCTCTGTAACCCCCTGTTCATCTGCCCCACCACTGTACCCTCTGCTCATCTGTCCCACCACAGTACCCCACTGCTCATATGTTCCACCACTGTACCCCCCTGCTCATCTGCCCCACCACTGTACCCCCTGCTCATCTGCCCCACCACTGTACCACTGTACCCCTGCTCATCTGTCCCACCTCTGTAACCCCCTGTTCATCTGCCCCACTACTGTAACCCCCTGCTCACCTGTCCCACCTCTGTAACCCCCTGTTCATCTGTCCCACTACTTTAACCCCCTGCTCATCTGTCCCACCACTGTAACCTCCTGCACATCTGTTCCACCACTGTACCCCCCTGCTCACCTGTCCCACCCCTGTACCCCAAGGAGGTGACGCTTCACGCTGGCACTCAGTAGGGCACACAGCAGGGCACATCATGGGGCACACATCAGGGCATGGGGCATACAGCAGGGCATGAGGCACATAATGGGGCACACAGCAGGGCACACAGCAGGGCACACATCAGGACATGGGGCACACAGCAGGGCACACAGAGGGGCATGGGGCACACAGCAGGGCACTGGGCCCACAACAGGACATGGGGCACACAGCAGGGCATGGGGCACACAGTAGGGCACACATCAGGGCACATCATGGGGCACACAGCAGGGCACAGGGCACAGATCAAGGCATGGGGCACACAGCAGGGTACAGGTCACACAGTGGGGCACAGGTCACACAGCGGGGCACGGGGCACACATCGGGGCATGGGGCACACAGCAGGGCATGGGGCACATAATGGGGCATACAGCATGACATGGGACACACAGCAGGGCAAATAGTGGGGCATGGGGCATATAAAGGGGCACACAGCATGGCATGGGGTACACAGTACGGCACACATCACGGCACTGGGCACATCATGAGACACGCAGCAAGGCACTGGGCACACCATGGGGCACACCATGGGGGAAACACATAAGCAAGATCCAAGCAGCTGCTGTTTACATTACTTGCAGAGTAGCATGGGAAGCAGCTGTCATTAGACCTCTCGTGGCATACTCCTCCCCGCCGGCCCCTCCTCTCTTCTTGTCCGTCCCAGGTGATGACAGATCTGGTCCCTCCAGAGCGGCTTTCATTAGAGCTCTCCTGGCATGGTCTTCTCCGCCGGCCCCTCCTTCCCTCCCATCCACCCCAGAAGCACCTGGGGTAGACGAGAGGGAAGAAGGGGCCGGTGGGGAGGAGCATGCCATGAGAGGTCTAATGACAGCCGCTTTGCAGGGCCCAGATCTACCCGTCAACTAGCTGTGATTGATGGATGGATTACAGTCATGAGGACCCATATTGGCAGCATGCCACCTCATCAGTGTCTACCAGCACAGCCTCAGGGTCCACCAGCAGAGAGCTCCCGGCTCAGTCCCTCCCTCTTCTCTGGCCACAGGTAGAAGACAGAGCAGCCCAAGTGGCCGTACTCCATTCGGCCGCTTGGGCTGCTCTATCTTTGGCTGAGTGACAGGCCCAGCTGGGAGATTGGTGTTCGCGGGTGTCCGGGAGCCCACAGTCAAATGTGGGAGACTCCCGTGACTTGCGGGAGACTTGGGATGTCTACTAAACTCACAGTTGATCCAGAGGAACGAAAAAACAAACATCTTAATGGTACACTCTGTCCCTTTCTATATTTTCTACACTGATAACTAGATAACAGACTGAGTTTTTTATTCAAAGGGAAAAAAATGTCCTAATTGTTGCTGGCTTCATTTTCTTTTTATCCTAGGCCTTTTTGTTTTTTGTTCAAAGTGATTATTAGAACATTATTATTAATTATTAATAATAAACATTAATGAATTAATTAATTAATATTATTAATATTATTATTATTAGATTACAAAATACAATGAGCAATTGGTTTTGTAGCATCAAACAGTATAGTCATAGGCCTTTTAATAATTGTGACAACCGTACAATATGCCTGGCAATGTGCATCAACACTGCATCAATTACAGACGGGATATTGTGGGAGACAGGGGCAGAGTGTTATCACCCCATAACACAAACACATGGCACAGTACATATACTGCAGTGGGGCAGCACATGTAGGCACATTGATGTACATGTACATATTGTGCCGACACCGGGTTTATAGGCATGCAGCATGCCCCCCCCCTCCCCCACGACATCTGCGCCCCCACGACTGGTGTCTCTCAGTACCAGGATTGCGGTAAACTTAATAAAAAATATATAATTTTTTTTTCTTTTAACATACTGTCACCAGTCAGTGTCCCTGATCACTGTAACATCAGTCATATGTAGTGGACTGGTGACAGTATGTACAAAAATAAAAAAATTGTGAAAGAAATAATTTTTTTTCATTTTCTTAATTTTCAAAAAAAAAGTGACAATATATTACAATATTATTTCAAAAAGCTGACCATGCCTCTCACTAAATACGGCGTACCTGAAAACAAAAAAATGGTTAACAATAAAACATTGCAGAATAGAATACAGTAAAAAAGAGAAGAACAATAGAGAGAGAATAGAAAGAAAGAGAACAATAAAACGACAACTATTTTTGTTTTTTTTATTTTATATATTTTTTTTTTCCTTTTTTTTTACACTTTTTTTTGTAACTGTAACAGTTCTAACGAAACTGTTGTAACGGTTCCAGCGGTTTTGGTCTCAAAATGCGATGGCATTCTTGAGAACGTGTGCTTAGTCTGTGCAATGCTGTACCCTACGCTAATACTCAACTAGTGAATGGTGGCGTTCAAAACATTCACCAAAGCAAAGACCAGGATTGTCAGGACAGCGGGGACAATAATAGCGGGTGTCTCGCCTAAATCCGCGCTTTCTGCAGACACAACATTTTCTTTGGGGGGCTCGTTGGGAGGGCATAAATATAATGCCGCTCATGCAGCCGGCTTACTGCATTTGGTTGGATAAGGGGAGGTGGAGCACCGACTGGATGCAGAAGGGCTCCGATGACCTCTTCCTGGAATTTAAGGAAGGATCCAGTACGTCCTGAAGCTCCATATAGCACATGAGCGTTCAGCAAAGCCAATTAAAATAAATAAATAGACACTTTTTTGTACCAGCGTCTAGCCTTACGGGCAACCAGGTACGGCGCCAACAACTGGTCGTTGAGGTCCACCCCTCCCATATTTTGGTTATACTCGTGGACACAGAGGGGTTTCGTCACAACACCAGCCGCCGTAGTAATTTGGACCGTCGTGTGTACATGAAGAGAGGTAAGAACGAAAACATTCTTATTATCCCTCCACTTCATAGCGAGCAAGTTATTACACTGCAAGCAGGCTCTCTCCCCCAGCCTAAGACGGGAATCTACAAGCCGCTGGGGAAAGCCCCGGCGATTAGGTCGCACGGTGCCACAGGCTCCAATCTGCTGATCAAACAAATGACTAAACAGTGGCACGCTCGTGTAATAACTGTCCACGTACAAGTGGTACTCCTTTCCGAATAAGGGTGACACCAAGTCCCACACAATCTTGCCAGCGCTCCTTATGTAGTCAGGGCAGTTTGTCGGCTCTACGTGGCTATCTTTGCCCTCATAAACCATAAAACTACATGTATAGCCTGTGGCCCTGTCACAGAGCTTATACATCTTGACCCTGTATCTGGCACGCTTGCTGGGAAGGTATTGTTTGAATGACAAGCGGCCAGAAAACTTAATCAGGGACTCATCAACGCAGACAACTTGATGGGGAGTAAACAAGTCTGCAAAACGTTGGTTGAAATGGTTTATGAGGGGCCGAATTTTGTAGAGCCGATCGTATGCAGGGTCTCCACGTGGACGACAGAGTTCATTGTCGTTGAAGTGCATGAACCGCAAAATCATCTCGTATCGTGCCCTGGACATTGAAGCAGAGAACACGGGCATATGGTACATTGGCTCAGTGGACCAATATGAATGCAACGTACCCGTTTTAACTACGCCCATGTTGAGGGAAAGGCCCAGAAAGAGCTTAAATTCGGGGACCGTAATTGGTCTCCAATCTCTGGCAAGGGAGGACTGAGGATTAACGGCGATGTATTGACCAGCGTACAAATTTCTTTGGTCCACAACAGTGATGTAAGGAACGCGATTAAAGTAAACGCCGTTACTTTAGAGGGTAACGAGTAATCTAACTGATTACTCTTTCCCTCGCGGTAACGCCGTTCCCATTACTGGGGCGGCGTTACCGCAATTACTCGCCGCGATCCGCGGAGCAGTCCGCGGCCTCGGCCTTAGGAAAGGCCGCGGCTTCGGCCTAGCTCCGGAGCGGCAGCCACCTTGGTGCACCCGTCGGCCGTTTACAATGTGATTGCTCCGTCAAATGACGGAGCGATCACTTGTAAACAAACCGGCGTCAAGATGACGCCGGTTCCTCTCTCCCCTCTGTGTACAGGTCTGTACAGTGGAGGGGAGATGGATGCCAGCACATACCCTGCCAATACTCTGCAATACCAGGTAATACTCTGCCAATACTCTGCCAATACCCTGCCAATACCCTGTAATACCAGGTAATACTCTGCCAATACTCTGCCAATACCCTGCCAATACCCTGCCAATACCCTGCCAATACTCTGCCAATACCCTGCCAATACTCTGCCAATACCCTGCCAATACCCTGCCAATACTCTGCCAATACTCTGCCAATACCCTGCCAATACCCTGCCAATACTCTGCCAATACTCTGTAACACTCTGCCAATACTCTGCAACACTCTGCCAATACTCTGCAACACCCTGCCAATACTCTGCAACACCCTGCCATACCCAGCCATACTCTGCCATACTCTGCAATACCCCATAATACCCATCCATACTCTGCCATACCCAGCCATACTCTGCAATACCCCGTAATACCTAGCCATACTCTGCAATACTCTGCCATACCCAGCCATACTCTGCAATACCCCGTAATACCCAGCCATACCCTGCAATACTCTGTAATACCCAGCCATACTCTGCAATACTCTTTAATACTCGGTAATACCCAGCCATACTCTGCAATACTCGGTAATACCCAGCCATACTCTGCAATATTCTGCAATACTCGGTAATACCCAGCCATACTCTGCAATACTCGGTAATACCCAGCCATACTCTGCAATACTCGGTAATACCCAGCCATACTCTGCAATACTCTGCAATACTCGGTAATACCCAGCCATACTCTGCAATACTCTGCAACACCCTGCCAATACTCTGCAACACCCTGCCAATACTCTGCAACACCCTGCCAATACTCTGCAAAACCCTGCAACAACCTGCCAATACTCTGCAACACCCTGCCAATACTCTGCAACACCCTGCCAATACTCTGCCATACTCTGCAATACACGGTAATACCCAGCCATACTCGGCGATACCCAGCCATGCTCAGCCGTACCCAGCCATACTCAGCCAATATTACAGTTGAGGAGATGACGTGGATATTACAGTGGGTGAGATTGTGGATATTACAGTGGGGGCTTTATGGTGGTGGAATTTTCACAGGTTTTTGCAAAAACAATTATTATTTGCTGATCCGAAAAATTATTCGATCCGTGACTCTGATCCAAGCAACGATCCGATCC
This sequence comes from Lithobates sylvaticus, assembly GCA_028564925.1. NCBI lineage: Eukaryota > Metazoa > Chordata > Amphibia > Anura > Ranidae > Lithobates > Lithobates sylvaticus. The sequence continues at coordinate 435,605,375 of CM053026.1, forward strand.
GTGAGTTTGGGGGGGACAGATGTACAGAGGGGGAACAGATATATGTGTGTGGGGGGGGGGAACAGACGTGTAGTGGGGTACAGAGGGGGAACAGATATACGTGTGTGGGGGGTACAGATGTGTAGTGGGGTACAGAGGGGAAACAGATATATGTGTTGGGGGGAACAGACGTGCAGGGGGGTGCAGAGGGGAAATAGACGTGCAGGGGGGAACGCGCCCCTTGCTTACAGTAATACTAGACCCGCCCCTAAGAATATAAAAAAAAAAAAATCACAGTTACTTTTCTGAGTAACTAATTACTTTTCCAATGTAGTAACTGAGTTACTAACTCAATTACTTTTTTGGGAGAAGTAATTTGTAACTAACTAATTACTTTTTTAAAGTAAGATGACCAACACTGGTCCACAATAGATCTATAGAGATCTTCGGTGAAAAACAGCAAAAAAAAATCAAGTGACGTAAAATCAGCTGTTTTCACCTGAATGCCGGGTTGGCCAGTGAATGGGGGAAGTATGGGTGCTGCAGAAGTGGTGGGCACCCAATCAGGATTGGCAAATGCAGCAGGAAGGGCACTATGGGCACGAACGGCATGTCTTTGTCTTCTTCTTGGTGGCAGCGGGACACTACTTGTGCTTGCCACCTCGCCAGCATGAACTGCACTTATGGGACTCGCCACGTCACCACGTGATACTGCAGTGCTGGATGTACATCCAGGGTGTACTAGGCCGATGGTGCTTGCCAGTTCACCAGAAGGAATAGCGGCTCTAGTACGTCTCTGCTTCCTACGAGCGACCTGCGGTTCCTGCACCTCAACAACAAAAGAAGGAGTTTGGGGTCTGGTACGCCTGACCTTAGCAGGGACCACAACTCCGCCGTCAGAGCTATCTGTCATGGAGCCGCTGTCGTCTACAGGATCGTATTCTGAGCCTGATTCTGACAGATGAGTGACCTCCTCTTCACTATCTGTCATGCTCAGAAACGAGTAGGCCTGTTCACTAGTGTACTTTCGATTTGCCATTTTGGGCTCTAAATTTAGTAGTACACTAGTGAGACTCACAGGGAAAAAAGTTCCTAGGCTCTTAGCGACTGAATCAAAACGCCACCAAAAAAACTGTTAGCGATCGCAGGGATCAGGCCTGACTCTGCGAACGCTGCAGTTATGTGTGCTTAGTGTTTTGTAAGTGACAGTGATCGATTGATACTGCACTTGGGTGGGCTGGGCTGGGCTGGGCGGAGGGGCTAAACGCAGGTGCTAGCAGGTATCTGGGCTGATCCCGCTAACACTGCGTTTTTGGGAACCCAAAAGTGCTGGGGACGCTAGTATAGATCTGATCAGATCAGATATCGATCTGTTCAGATACTATACCACTAAGGGAGGTGTATGCTGCATGCGTGGGTGTTAGCGGTACTGGCACTAACCCGACGTTGCCTGGGGCGACGCAGACCCTATTTGACTCTAAAACCTTACTTACCGTATATACTCCGAGTTTTTCAGCACATTTTTTTGTGCTGAAAGTGCCCCCCTCGGCTTATACTGAGTCAAGCACTTTTCTGCAGCAAAAAAAAAAAAATTCCGACCCGACTTTGGGGCCCCATATCTCGGGGACACTTGGGTCTAGGAGTCCCAAATTTGGTGTGCCAACCCAATTGAACTAGCACTGCAACATATCCAAAGAGGGGTTCCTAGCACTAAGTGGCCCCGAGATCAGGGCCCCAAAGTCGGTTCAGAAAATGTCATTCTCTGCTGCAGAAAAGTGCTTGAGATTTTCTGACCCGAATTTGGGGCCCCATATCTCGGGGACACTTGGTGCTAGGAACCCCAAATTTTGTATTCCAACCCAGTGGAATTAGCACTACAACATAACTAAAGATGGGGTTCCTAGCACTAAGTGACCCTGAGATACAGGGCCCCAAATCGGTCAACTGTGTCCATCTGCATGGGCACAGTGAGGCTGCAAATGGGCATCGTTGACCCTCTTTTCCACTTACAGTAGCTGCGCATTTCTCACCCTAGGCTTATACTCGAGTCAATAAGTTTTCCCAGTTGTTTGTGGTAAAATTAGGTGCCTCGGCTTATATTCGGGTCGGCCTATACTCGAGTATATACGGTATATCACCCGCCGGGCGATCAGGGGGTTAAAACCTTTATTAGGTAATAAACGGCCCTGAAACTATAAAAAATAAACTAACTGACCAGCGTCACCCGTAACAGTTATATGGTGATCACTGGTGAAAGGGTTAACTAGGGGGCAATCAGGGGGTTAAAACCTTTAGTAGGTAGTATATTGGGGGTCCCTGACGCTATAAAACGCTGCGGCGAACCTAAATACCTACCTCCCTAACTAGCGTCAACTGTTACACTAATACAGCGATCAAAAAAACGATCGCTTAGTGACACTGGTGACGGGGGGTTATCATGGGGTTAAACCTTTATTAGGGGGGTCCTAGACCTAAAGGGGACTAAATCTAACTGCCCTAACAGTTATTTCAGTCACAATGCACCAATGCAGTAAACAGTAAAAAAAAAAAACTGCTTTGGTGTCACTGTGACAGGGGGTGCAGGGGGATGATCGGGGGTTGATCAGGGGGGGGGCTGGGGGTGAAAAGTGTGCCTAGAGTGTTCTACTGAAAGTGTAGTGTTGTGTAACTCACGTGGATGTCTTCTCTCCTCGGTGCCGGATCGAAAAGACCGACACGAGGAGAGATTACCTCACTTACTCTAGCTCTGCTTACAATACAGAGCCAGAGGAAGCATTTCATTGGCCGGGATAGATCGCGAGAGGGTGGCCACGAATGACTGCCCCCCCTCATCTCCGATCCCTCCCCCAATGACCCAGACATTTACAGGCACGGGGGGGCCCGATCGGGCCCCCCACCCGCGGCCATTAGGGATAACATCACTTCCTCTAGCACTGTTTACATGACAGGGCTAGAGGAAGTGTTTGATTGGCCGGGAGCGATCGCGAGGGGGTGGCCACGAATTAATGGCCTCCCCCTCATCTCCGATCGCTCCCGCAACGATGTCGACCGCCGCAGGCACCGGGCGGGCCCGTTCGGGCCCCCCACCCGCGGGCAGGTAGGGACGTAAATGTACGCCCATATGCCTGCCCGTGCCATTCTGCCGACGTATATCATCGTTTGGCGGTCGGCAAGTGGTTAAATAAAAATTGTGTCACTTTTATTCCTATTACAAGGAATGTAAACATCCCTTGTAATAGAAAAAAAGCATGACAAGGACCTCTTAAATATGGGATCTGGGGTCAGAAAGACCTCAGATCTCATATTTACACTAAAATGCAATAATAATAATAAAAAAAAAAATGTTTGAAAAAAAAAAAATTCCCTTTAAGAGCTATGGGCGGAAGTGACGTTTTGATGTTGCTTCCGCCCTGCAATGGTATGGAGCCTGGTGGGGGCCATCTTCCCCTCACTCAGCTCCATACCCCAGAGGGGACAGGATCCTATCGCCTCCACCGCTGCCGGCAGAGGGCACCAGAGCGGGCGGGAGGGAGAGGCCCTCTCCTGCCACCGATAAAAGTGATTTTGCGGCGAATCCACCGCTGAGACCACTTTTATCTGAAAGTGGACCGCCTGCTGAAGAGGTGGATACCGGGGTTATAGCTGCTATCTGCTGTCATAACAACGATATTGCACTTCAAAGTGCCGCTGTATAATGACGGTGGGCGGTCCGCAGGTGGTCAAAGAAAAACTGCATCTTTCCACACACTTTACATAGTTTGTTTGGGCCAAGCTGTTAATGTGAGGCCGCTGGATGAGCCATATAAGCTGTATGTAGCTGTGGCTACATACAGCATACCTCACTGTGTTCTGGGTGCGAGACGAGATTTCCTGTCTCATACCCGGAACACAGAAGAGTCTACTGCAGTGGCGCTCAGCTGCTCAGAACAAGCAATGTATTCTATCAATGAATACAAAGCTTCTTCTGATTGGCTGAGTCAGAGAGGCATGTCGGTTATGTAACATCCTCTGGCTTAACCAATCAGAGGAAGCTTTGTATTCATTGATAGAATACATTGCTTGCTCTGAGTGGCTGAGCATCGCTGCGGTAGACTCTGAATGAGGTGAATGAGGGACATAGTTTGTTTGGGCCAGCCTGGCCCAAACAAACTATGTAAAGTGTGTGGCAAAGAGGAGTTTTAATTTCATGACAGGAATTAGAAAATATATTTTTTTCTAAATTTTCTGGCTTTATCGTCTATATCGCAAAACATAAAAAACTTAGTGGTGATCAAATACCACCAAAAGCAAGCTCTACTTGTGTGAAAAAAATTATAAGAAATGAATTTGCGTACAGTATTGCATGACCGTTCAATTGCAAGTTAAAGTAGCACAGTACTGAATAGCAAAAAATGCCCTGGTTATGAAGGGGATTACATAGTTGCATTACATAGTTGGTAAGGTTGAATAAAGACACCAGTCCATCCAGTTCAACATGGGGTGTGTGTGTGAGTTTATGTCAATAGTCATTCTTTTACCCCTGCATGTTGAGGTGCCCATCTAATAGTTTATTTTAACTATTGACGCTTCCTGCTGATACCACTGCTTGTGGAAGGGAATTCCACATCCTTACCGTTCTGACAGTTAAAAACCCTCTACGCAGTTTAAGGTTAAACCTCTTCTCTTCCAGTTTCAATGAATGGCCACGTGTTTTTTTAAACTCCCACTGAAAAGTTTTTTCCCTATGCTAGATTCACCAGTAAGGCATTTGTACATCGCTCTCACGTCTCCTCCGAGGCGTCTCTTCTCCATAGAGAATATGTTTAATGCTTGTAGTCACTCCTCATAGCTGAGGTCCTCTAGTCCCTTTATTAGCTTTGTTGCTCTTCTCTGGACTTTCTCTAGTTCCAGCACATCCTTCTTGAGGACTGGTGCCCAGAACTGGATGGCATACACCAGATGCGGCCAGACCAGAGTCTTGTAGAGTGGCAGAATTATCGTTTATTCTCTGGAGTAAATCCCCTTTTTGATGCATGCTAATATTCTGCTGGCTTTGCTTGCAGTGGCTTGGCATTGCATGCCGTTGCTGAGCCTGTCATCTACTAGGACCCCCAGATCTTTTTCCATCCTGAATTCCCCCAGAGGTTCTCCCCCTGGCGAGTAACTTGCGTTCATGTTTTTAGCAACCAAAAGCATTACTTTACATTTTTCAACATTAAACCTCATTTGCCATGTAGTTGCTCACCCCATTATTTTATTTAGGTCTTCTTGTAGGGTTTCCACATGTAGTTACTGCTCTTCTTAGCTTTGTATCGTCAGCAAACACTGAGATTGAGCTATTCATACCAACCTTCATATCGTTTATGAATTGAACAGAATTGGTCCCAGGACAGATCCTTGGGGGACCCCACTTACCACATCAGTCCAATCATAGTACTCACTATTTATCACCACTCTTTGGACATGCCCCTATAACCCGTTTTCCATCCAGGTACTTACCCTATGGTCCATGCCTACAGACCACAATTTGTAAAATAAACATTTATGGGGGGACTGCATCGAATGCCTAAATCTAGGTATACCACATCCACAAGCCTACATTTATCTAGAGGGTGGCTTACTTCCGCATAGAATGTTAGCAGATTGGTCTGGCAAGAATGATCCTTCATGAATCCATGCTGATTACTACTAATAAAAGCAAAGAAAAAAAATACTGTGCTAAAGTGCAAACGTGAAAGAAATGTTTTTTTTTTTTGAAGCAGCTGCTAAACTATGAAATACACATAGGACAAATGCACCCAAAATATGTGATTGACGCTATGGGGGTACCTCATCCTATGTAACATTGACAAAAAAAAGGAGACCAACAGAACGGACTATATCGGTACCTGAACAAGATATACAACAAAATTTGATTTCTAATAATTTTATTATCACAAGATATATTATATATACAAATTAGTTAAAAATGGAGACACGTTTTCATTTATAACTTGAAAATCAAAATTATACTTCATGTCATAAACACTGGTTGACGCGTTTCGCATAATAGCTTCTTCAGAACCATACATGTATGACCAGAGAACCTTAAAAGTTAGAAAACATGGAAGAAAGAAATATGTAAGTAAAAATGCACACTATATATTGTTTGTTACATTGATACATGTATCATATATCAATATTCTCATATAGAGTATATATCTATAATTAAGGCTGAAACAACATAACTCACATGTGTACAGCCCCATACAGACCAGGCTAGCCTGTTAAATGGAAACGGTGTATTCCCCAATGATGGAAAATAAGGGAGAGATGGATGGTGTCATGCAAATACAGGACTTGGATTTGTATTGGAATCGATCTAATAATAAGAATCACAGGATGTGCCAAGAATATGCGATAAAGGTCTCAATAAAGGTCTCTGTACTGCTTTGTAAACAAAGGGCCAGTTTACCGACCTTCAGACTTTCCGTGGGCTAGTCTGTGGCTAGTGGAAGTAGAAAAGGTACAGACGTCAGTGGGAAAAATAATGCCCCATTGTTTGTTTCACTGAGAGTAATTGCGCCCCATTATTGGTGTAAAAGGGAGGTATTGTGCCCCATCTTTGATGTCATTGGGCCACATTGTTGGAGTCATTGGGAGGAATTTGTGCCCCATCAGTGGTGTTATTGGAAGGGATTTTGCCTCCTTCATTGGTGTCAGTGGGGGGGGAATTATGCCCCATTGTTGGTTTCAGAGGAAGTAATAGTGCCCCAAGGGCCAGATCAAAGCAAGCAAAGGGCTGCATCTGACCCCCAGGCAGCAGTTTGGAGACCACTGCCCTAGAACATGAAGTGCGTTAAAGGAGAAGTAGGATCAAAGCTCTTTTGGTCCCCCTTCCTCTGTGGGCATGGGGGTGCACTTCATTCTGCACTCCTGTGACTCATGTTCAGTCATTCAGTCACACTGTCGGCTGACGTCACTGAGGCGCTCCAGACTCTGGAGGGATCCTGAGTTTAATGTCAGGATTCACCCAGATGCCTGGACCGGCAGCTGGCTCCAGCCTCTCAGTGAGCCACTGAGAGCCTGAGCCAGCCGCTCCCACCCCCTACACAGCCCAGCATTCCAATGAGCAGAGAGCCAGTGACAGACAGTGACTGGCTCGCTACTCACCAAAGACCAAGAACTGAGCGATCAGCAATGTTTGATCACTCAGTTCTCTGTGAAGAGTTGACAGGGGACAGATACAGCATCGGAACAATGCTGCATCCACCTGGGTGAGTATAAATGTTTGTTTTTTGTCCCTTTTATGACGTCTCTTTTAAAGGCAGGATAACTGGGTAAAAATAAAGGAAAAAAATGCATTAGGAAAATAAACTAATGCAGCCACCACATCTAATGCCGCATATACACAAGCGGAATTTTTGTCTGAAAAATCTTGGATGGTTTTTCCGATGGAATTCCGCTCAAGCTTGTCTTGCATACACACGGTCACACAAAAGTTCTCTGAACTTTCGACCGTCAAGAACTAGGTGACATACAACACTACGACGAACCGAGAAAATTAAGTTCAATGCTTCCGAGCATGTGTTGAGTTGTTTCTGAGCATGCATGATTTTTTTGTGCGTCTGAATTGCATACAGACGATCGCATTTTCAGATAGGAACTTTTCCCGACCGAAAAATAGAGAACCTGCTCTCAATCTTTTTCTGGCTGGAATTCCGCCAGCAAAAGACCGATGGAGCATACACACGTTCTCCTTTTCCAAGCTCTCATCGGAGTTTTGCTGGCGGCATTTCCGATCGTGTGTACGCGGCATAAGAATTGGTAAGTTGCAATGCATTTTTTTAATTTATAATTGTAGCACTGACCCCCGAAGGAGCTGCTGGTTTAATTTGGGCCTGCACTCTGCTAAGAAACCCCACTAACTTGACTCAGTCCTCTTAACACAAGCTGTGGTGCAATACAATACAGTACAATATAATATAACACAATATACCTGTATTGTCACTTCAGGATCCACTGGCTCCACATACTGGGAGAAAGCAATACTCCACACAATGGGGTACTTAACCAAAATTTACTTTACTATAGGTATTGGCAAACAGGTGGTTACAATAATTGTGCTGTCATCCCAACATAGAATGACAGAACAATGAATTTTGATATAAAAATTACAAACAATATAATTACCAGGGAGCTCCCCCTACTTTTATAGCTATGTGTGAGATCTCACTTAAAGTACTCAGTCTTTAGTCTTCACTAGCTAGGATAATTCCTTATGATTTGTAATCCAAGGGTTAAAGTAAATAAAGTTGAGTTAAGGATGATCCTGGTATTGCTTCAGTAACTATGACACAAGGCTTTAGATGCAATAGCAGATAGGCCTTATGCCTGCCTAGTGTCAGTTGTTATACTCCTTCTCCGTAGGACTATGGATCCCAGCGAGGCACGTATACAAGTCTGACTAGGTGCAAAACTTAATAAACTGTGGGCCGCAACCCGCTCACCAACTGGATCGGAAGCTCTGGATGGCAGCTCGGGTCCGGTGTTTGCAGCTTGCTTCTATGTCAGCCGGCTCCATCACTCTGTTCCCTTCCGATAAGTAGACCTGGTATTCAGATGCTCAAACGAGTGTCTCTGGATCTTCCCAATCTGGTCACTGTGTCTCTGGCACCGTCAGGTCACTCACACAATCGAGCAGGGCAATGGCTGTAGGCCGATTCCTCCGGGAGGCCTCCTCACAGGTGGGCAATGCATTCCCAAGAGACCTAAAATGGCCGCTTGGGCTCCTTTTATGGCCTACCCAGCATGCACTGTCAGAGAGGGTGTCCATGGGTAGGTCATCCCGGCATCCTGGGTAAAAAGGTCAACTCTCCAAGGTAAATAACTATCACGTACCTTACAGCGGAGTCCGGATGCTGGGGATGGCCTCGTGCACGGTTCCGGTCCAAACACCCCTGGTGGTGGGAACAGGGAGTGCTGGGGCACGAAAGGGTGCAAGTGCCTGCGGCTGGTAGACTGGTACTTGGAAGTACTGATTCCTCTGAAGAGCTGGTGTTCACGTTGGTATCCAAGGCTGTGTGCAGCAACAGCCGAACAGATGGATGTAGGCACCGCAAGGTCAAGACAGGAAACAGGTCGGCAACTGGCTGGCAAACAAGGTACAAGGCAGAGGGCAAGTTCGTGGTCAAAAGCAGGCAAGTAGGTCGGCAACTGGCTGGCAAACAAGGTACAAGGCAGAAGGCAAGTTCGTGGTCAAGGCAGGCAATAGGTTGGCAACAGGCAGGTGATAAGGTACCGAATCAGAGAGCAGAGCCGTAGTCCAGGGATCCAAGCTGAGGTCAAACCAAAGGAAGCAGTCAGTAAGCGGGGTCAATCCAGGAAGGGTAACAGGAAAACCAGGTGAATCAGGACCAAGGTAGGCAGGGACTTCAGGCAGGTATTCAGGAGATAAGACTGAAGACGATCCAGCACTGACACCATGTGAAGGCCCTGTTTATATAGGGCGCCTTGTGCTGGGATTGGTGGAGGTACGGGTCCGTGCGTGATTACGCGCACACGTTCGTGCTGACGTGGAAGTGCGTGCCCTCGTTCGTATTGACAAACGAGGGCGCGCACAGGTCAGCGTTGGTACGCGGGTACGCCCGCACGTTCGGTTTCGTTGAGAAGGCTGCGCATGGGTATTGGCGCTTGCCGAACGGAGATTAACCCCTACTGGACGAGGACGGGCATGGAACGCGTGAGTTCTCTGACATTGCCCCCTCCTTAGGGGCAGCCTCCGGATGCCTCTTTGAAACGAACCCTGGGAGCGGGAACGATGAAAAGCCTGTATAAGTCTCTGGGCATGAAGATTCGTTCTGGGTTCCCAGGAATTTTCTTCTGGGCCAAAACCTTTCCATTTAATTAAATATTGGTCCTCACCTTGCCGTTTTCTGTGATCCAGGATCGCTTCAATTTCAAATTCCTCTTCCCCATTCACTCGGATAGCCTCTGGAGGTCCCACTTCACGATCTGGAAAGGAATTTGGAACATCAGGTTTAAGTAGGGAGACATGAAACACCGGATGTATCCTGAATGAGGCAGGGAGTTCAAGTTCATAGGCCACTGGGTTGACCTTTCTCTTGACAGGGAAAGGGCCCAAGTATCTAGGTCCCAATTTCTTGGAGGGGCATGCTAGTTTTAAATTTGTAGTAGATAGCCACACACGATCTCCTACCTCCAAGTTCAATTCTCCCCTTCTCTTCTTGTCGAAGTATTTTTTGTCATCCTCCTGTGCTTTAGCAATAGTTTCCCTGAGCATCTGGTTGTTGGAGGAAAGGAAATCCAGTCTATCTTGAACAGCCGGTACAGAAGATTCGGGCACAAGTGCGGGTAGAAAGGAGGGATGAAATCCGTAGTTGGAGAAAAACGGTGATTGGTTTGTGGTGGAGTGGATGGAATTGTTAAAAGCAAATTCTGCCAAGGGAAGCAATGAGGCCCAATCCTCTTGGGAAAACGAGGAGAAGCAACGTAGGTATTGTTCCAACGTTTGGTTGGTACGTTCGGTCTGCCCGTTGGTCTGTGGATGGTAAGCTGAAGAGAGACTACATTTAATACCTAGTGCCTTGCATAACGACCTCCAAAACTTGGACGTGAACTGCACTCCACGGTCAGAGACGATGTCACTGGGGATTCCATGAAGTCTGACAATTTCTTTAATGAAGATCCTGGCGGTTTCAATTGCTGAAGGTGTCCCTTTCATGGGAATGAAATGTGCCATCCGAGAAAAGCGGTCTACCACCACAAAAATAGAAGAGAACCCTTTAGAGGGGGGAAGCTCCACAATAAAATCCATGGCGATTTTGTCCCATGGTCTCTCGGGAATAGACAGTGGTTTTAGCAGGCCCCATGATTTATTTTTACTGCTTTTATTTCTGAGACAAATCAGACAAGAGTTAACATAATTCCTGCAGTCCCTGGCCAGATTTGGCCACCAAAAGTGTCTCTGGATTAGATCCATAGTCTTGTGGCCCCCAAAGTGACCCGCCAGAGGATAGTCATGGCAGGCCTGTAATACGGTGGTGCGTAGGTCTTGAGGGATAAAAATTTTATTGTTGAGCCAAAAAAACCCATCCTTCTCCTGAAGGTTGATGCCCGGAGGTAATTGTGTTTCCACGGAAGCTTGGCGGAGCTGTGCCATGAAACTGGATTGGGTCAGGAGAAAATTCCCTGCTTGCAGGATAGTATCTGGTGGAGACGGGGTTTCAAGTTCTGTGAACATTCGGGATAAGGCATCGGGTTTAACGTTTTTAGATCCAGGGCGATAAGTAATATGAAAATTAAAACGGGAAAAGAAAAGAGCCCATCTGGCCTGTCGGGGTCTAAGGCGTCTGGCAGTTCTGAGGTATTCTAAATTTTTGTGATCTGTGAAGATCAGTATCGGATGTGCTGCCCCTTCCAGGAGATACCGCCATTCTTCCAGGGCCAGTTTTATTGCTAGGAGTTCTCGGTCACCTACGTCATAGTTCCTTTCTGATACACCTAGTTTCCTGGAAAAGAAAGCCACCGGGTGCATTAGAGACTTGGGTCCTTGGCGTTGAGACAGGATGGCTCCCACTGCACTCTCTGAAGCATCGACCTCTAGAGTATAGGGTAATGCAGGGTCAGGGTGCTTCAGTACTGGAGCGGAGGTGAATGCCCTTTTTAATTGGTCAAAGGCGGTTTGGGCTGCTGAAGTCCACTGGAAGCGGCTTTGCTTCTTGGTGAGCTGAGTGATAGGTGCGATGATCTTGGAGAAGTTCTTGATGAATTTTCTATAAAAATTTGAGAACCCGACAAAACGTTGCACCCCCTTTTTGTCATTTGGAGGTGGCCAGGACATGATGGCAGAGACTTTCTGGGGATCCATGGCTACACCCCCAGTTGATATAACCAGGCCGAGGAAGTGAATGGTCTGGCGTTCGAATTCACATTTTTCGGCTTTTGCGTAAAGTCCATGTTGCCTTAATCTGCCCAGAACTTGCTTGACATGATCACGATGAATTTCTAGAGAGGTGGAGAATATCAGGATATCGTCCAGGTAGACGATTACAAAGGAATCTAGAAAGTCTCTGAAAATATTATTAACAAAATGCTGAAAAGTGGCCGGGGCGTTGCATAGTCCGAATGGCATGACTAAATATTCGAAGTGGCCAAAACGTGTTCGGAATGCTGTCTTCCATTCGTCACCCTTGCGTATTCTGATCAGGTTATAGGCCCCACGTAGGTCCAACTTCGTAAATATTTTTGCTGAGCGGAGCCTCTGAAATAATTCCGGGACTAGTGGAAGCGGGTACCGATTCTTAATTGTCACTTTATTCAGGTCCCTGTAATCCACACATGGGCGGAGTGAGTGATCTCTTTTTTCCACAAAGAATATTCCGGCTCCCGCTGGGGAGGAGGAATGTCGGATGAATCCCTTTTTGAGGTTCTCATCGATGTACTCCTTGAGGACCAGGAGTTCAGGTTCGGACAGGGGAAAGATCCGCCCGAAAGGGATTTCGGCCCCAGGTAGTAACTCAATCGGGCAGTCGTAGACCCGATGGGGAGGAAGGGTGTCTGCTTTCTGTTTATCGAACACGTCCAGGAAGTTGTGGTACACTGGTGGCACCAACTCTTTGAATTCGGAGTCCGTTTTTAGGCACCCAATAACTGGTGGAATCTGGTGGAAGGTCTTGAGACAGTTCTGTAGACAGTAAGAGGACTGAAAGGTCACCTCACCGGTGACCCAGTTGACCTGGGGATTGTGGGCCTGTAGCCAAGGCATTCCTAGGATGACAGGAAACAAAGGTGAGGAGATGACATCCAGACGGAGTAGCTCCTGGTGACCTGGTGGGATGCTGGTGAACAGGGGTTGTGTCTCCAGGGTAATAGGCCCGGACTTGATATTTGACCCATCTGCTAGCCGTATGGAGAGTTGATGCTGCTTAGGTGTTAATGGGATGTTATGTTGTAGAGCGAAGGCATGATCCACAAAGCAGCTACATGCGCCAGAGTCAATTATAGCCTGGACTTGGAGTATTTCTCCTGGGAGCTGTAAGGAAATAGGAACAGCGATGTGAGCGGCTTTTATTAGAGACAAGGCGAAAGGCACACGGGATGATGAATTGAACTTACGGATCTTATTCGGGCATGTGTTGGCGTAGTGCCCAGCTTCCCCACAGTAGAGGCAGAGGTTGTTCTGGCGACGCCGCTGTTTCTCCTCGGGTGATAATGGTGAGCGGAGTAGGCCGACTTGCATGGGCTCTGGTGCTCCTGGGTTGGCAGCAGGCACGTTGGAAACGGGAGTAGGAGGGTAGTTGGGACCCTTGGGTAACACCCATGTGGGGCGTGTCAAGCTGGACCTCTCGGACCTCCGCTCTCTTAAACGACGGTCTATCTGGATAGACAGCTGAATCAAATCCTCCAAAGAACTAGGGATTCCCACTCGGGCTAGCTCATCCTTCAGAGCTTCGGAGAGGCCTATGCGGAACTGATAGAGGAGTGCGGCGTCGTTCCAAGAGGTGTCGGAACTCCACCGCCTAAAGTCTGTTACGTAGTCCTCTACTGGCCGGCGCCCTTGTTGGAGGGCATGGAGGCTGGCCTCTGCTGTTGTGGTGCGCTGAGGATCATCATACAGCTTGGCCATTTCATCCAAAAATGAGTCAGGGTATCCAGAAGAGGACTGGCTTGTTCCAACATACGGTGGGCCCAGGTCTGAGGCTCCCCTTGGAGTAGGGAGACTATGAACCCCACCTTAGTGCTCTCCAGGGAGAAGGTGCGGGGTTGTAGCAGGAAGTAGAGCCGACAGGCATTCCTGAAGGAGCGGAACTTACTGCGGTCCCCTGAAAACCGTTCCGGTGGGGGCACACGAGGTTCTGGGGGTGGCATCATTACTGTGGGTGCCGATGCAGAGGTTGCTGAGCCGGAAAACCGGGATGTCAGGGAGGCCTGGTGAGTTGCAGAGCCCGGGGCCATGGATTCCACTCTCTGTTCTAGTTGATGATAGCCATCTCGCAGGCCCTGGACTGCCAGGGTAAGGGCCGACATCTGTTGGCACAAAGCTTCCAAAGGCGAGGCACCCCCTTCGGACTCCATTCTGGCTGGATCGTACTATCACGTACCTTACAGCGGAGTCCGGATGCTGGGGATGGCCTCGTGCACGGTTCCGGTCCAAACACCCCTGGTGGTGGGGAACAGGGAGTGCTGGGGCACGAAAGGGTGCAAGTGCCTGCGGCTGGTAGACTGGTACTTGGAAGTACTGGTTCCTCTGAAGAGCTGGTGTTCACGTTGGTATCCAAGGCTGTGTGCAGCAACAGCCGAACAGATGGATGTAGGCACCGCAAGGTCAAGACAGGAAACAGGTCGTCAACTGGCTGGCAAACAAGGTACAAGGCAGAGGGCAAGTTCGTGGTCAAAAGCAGGCAAGTAGGTCGGCAACTGGTTGGCAAACAAGGTACAAGGCAGAAGGCAAGTTCGTGGTCAAGGCAGGCAATAGGTTGGCAACAGGCAGGTGATAAGGTACCGAATCAGAGAGCAGAGCCGTAGTCCAGGGATCCAAGCTGAGGTCAAACCAAAGGAAGCAGTCAGTAAGCGGGGTCAATCCAGGAAGGGTAACAGGAAAACCAGGTGAATCAGGACCAAGGTAGGCAGGGACTTCAGGCAGGTATTCAGGAGATAAGACTGAAGACGATCCAGCACTGACACCATGTGAAGGCCCTGTTTATATAGGGCGCCTTGTGCTGGGATTGGTGGAGGTACGGGTCCGTGCGTGATTACGCGCACACGTTCGTGCTGACGTGGAAGTGCGTGCCCTCGTTCGTATTGACAAACGAGGGCGCGCACAGGTCAGCGTTGGTACGCGGGTACGCCCGCACGTTCGGTTTCGTTGAGAAGGCTGCGCATGGGTATTGGCGCTTGCCGAACGGAGATTAACCCCTACTGGACGAGGACGGGCATGGAACGCGTGAGTTCTCTGACAATAACAGTCACTTCCTGTAAATAGTTCAGTGCTTTGTAAAAGCAAAAATCATTTAAGTCCACTATCAGTGTTTGGCCGCTAGATGACGTCAAACACTAAGCCATAGAAACGTCCATAGACTTTCATTGTAAATGCTAATACACATCAGCAGACAAGGATACCAGCGCTACATAATTGTTTATATATAGGCTTTAAAGTGGTTGAATTTTTTATTTATTTTTTTGCTTTCTTGTCTGTGGTGGATGGCCTTGGTTTATGTCTTTGATATGCTGCAGAGTAAAGCCTGGTACACAGCACTAGTTATTTTCTTGTTCAACCCAATGGGTTGAATGAAAAAAAGCTGACAGCTCCACTCTGAGTCGCAGTAATGATAGAAAAAAATCGACTTTGAGTTTCCGAAACACTTGAAAAGGTTATTATCTTACATTATTTTGATGCTAGAATCACAACTGAACAGGGTCTGAACCAGTCAATGATGTCCTTTGATTATGTTAAATCAACACTTGAAAAGGTTAGTATCTTACATTATTTTGATTGCTAGAATCACAATTGAATGGAGTTGGATCCAGTCAGTGGTGTCCTTTGATTATGTTAAATCAAAATTAAACTTGATAATGATTGCTGATACATCCTTGTGCATGCTCAATAATAATAATACCCAAACTAAATTTGATAAAATGTGAGACCTGTGGATACAATATTGGCAGTGGATTAGCAAGATCTTAGAGACATTTTCTACTTTTTCTTCCCTTTTTCCTACAGATTGTTTGTTTCTTTTTTCCCCCCTCTTATTCTTTCTCTTAGCTCACTTTTACCCTTTCATGTTACAAGTACAGAATGGGTTCCCCGTTATTAATTGTTGGAATACTTATGAACAGACTTTTTATAAGTAACTGAAGATATGCTGTGTAACATCCATGTTGACATAGGATAGATTTAATATCTAGAAACATGTCTTCATTTGAGCAATGTTTTGATCCTCAGGATCTTGTTGAGGTTTATTCTTGTATATGGATTTACTGACCTTGTTGCAATATTCAAATATTTGTCTGTCCCAAACTGTTATTAATCCCCTATGCGAAGGGTATTGTTTTCTATGTTGTTCCTAAGACAAAAACCCAAATAAACAGACTGTAATACAACATCAACAGAAAAGCATTTTTTTCATATTTGAATTTTTCTCCCATTTCCAATAATTAAAGTCTGTGAATTAAAATATAGCATCTAAAGAAAGAAAGCAATATCAAGATTGGCTAATTTGTCTGCAAAATATATTGGTAGATTGCTAGATGAATTATCATATGTCCAAACCTGAAAATATGGTCCAAGGAAGGGAGACCCCCACCATGTCAACATCCAAATATTAGAAAAAAGGATTGAGAGAGTGAACTAAACTCTCAGAAAAAAAAATAGCGGACTTTGTGGGCACAACATGAGGCAGTATGTGTAGAAACAGAATAATTTTTATTCCAATTATTGTTAAAAAACACACATTAATGAAATCACAAACAACACCCTACTCTGTATTTGGCTAGGCTCTATTACTGAGCTCCCAAGTGGGGGACATTTCCTCTGTTTTGGGGTGGATTTCATCTCAATAAGGCATTTCCATTTCTGTCTGGTCACCAGCTAGTTTCATTTGTGACTGTCTAGAATAGACAATCACGTGGGAGAAACATCCTCTTATATTGTGGTTGCAGCATTTAGGATAAACCTCCTTTTTGGGCGTATAGGCTATAAATACTGGAGTACTCTTTATATGCACCCACAGCCTGGGGCTCCCCTATATCTCCAGATATCTGGAAGTATACTTTGATTTACCCTTTTACAATCCTTTTTGGCCCCTCTTGAACCCATGTATACATCTGCGCCTTGGTGAGGTGAATTCCCGCCAGCCCAGCATTGGGATTTGGATGCCTTTTGCCATCTGTCACTTAGGGTTCCCATTTGTCCTTTCCTTGGATCTGTTTCCGCCCAGTGTCTTTTTTTTAGAGGTTAATTAGTAGCACCTATCCAATCTGTCCTGAGGAAGCAAATCTTTTGCAAAATGGGTTGACAAGCACGCATGGAGGAGTTGCGGACCTGATGTTTTGATATTTACCTATATTACTCTATATATTGATGGACTCTTTCACATTGGATCTATATGATTGGATCTATGCCTCCATGTCTGTAATTGGGTACCTGTTTGTACTACTGTTGAGTAGCGGGTGTTTGTGATTTTATTGTGTGGTTTTTAACAATAATTGTAATAAAGATAATTCTGTTTTACACATACTGCCTTATGTTGTACCTACAAAGTCCACTGATTTTTGAGAGAGCTTAGTTCACTCTCTCAATCCTTTTTTCTGAAAACAAGGTCCTCACACTCAGTTGGTCAATATAAGTTTTTACAAAGATTTTCTTTTTTGCAAAGCATGACTTCGAGGTGAACTGAACACATATGTAGTGCTGAAAAACAACTAGCTACCAATAGTTCACTTCAAGGTGTTTTGGAATAGCCAATAATGGGTCTTTGGTATGTGCCAGCCCCCTCACCATAAAAGTTTGGGTTCCCAGCAGCCATTTTCACTGCTCCCAACTGTTGCTGATTTGGAACAAAGTCCCTCTGTTCCTCTTTCCTCCTTATTTGTACCTCATTTTGGTCTGATGCATATACCATACCTGTATAAAAAATGCACTGTTTATCTGTCAAAAGGTGTTTTGCATGGATAAACTTTTCATCCAATTTCTTGTTGTATTTGTAAATGTCAAAAGCCAAAGTGAAAAAAAAAAACACTTGTGGGTGGGTAACCAATGTTTTTTTGTATATTCATTTTTCTTGTAACTAGGGTATGGCAGAGGGTGTGTCTTATGACCACATACTTTTGCTAATCGTGACCCTTTTCTCCATCTCAGAGCTATGTAGTTGTCATTTGTGTTGAAGTAGATAGGGAGAGTTTATGATGTGTTTGCAGATAGAGACAGTTGCTGCTATACAGTGCTGCATACAGTGCTTTACAGTGTTAAAAACATTACAGTATATTGCAGTGTGGTAGGCTACATATTGTGGAGCACCCCTGTGTTCACAGTGCAGAGGCCCCACAGTCATTCTCCGACTACCTATTTTGTTACTAGCCCTATCCCTCCTTGGTAGTATTTAATTGTTTTTTTATTTTCTTAATATTCTTTGTTTATATATGTTAGAGTCTGGGCTAAAATGGGACATTTTTGTCACCTAGAATGCAGTTGTGGGCATCAGTCTGGTAAGGAAAATAGGTCAGTCTTCCTTTAAAAATACTAATTAAAACGTTCCTCTGTTGAACTTGGAGTTCTGGCTGCCCAAGTCCACAAGACAACCTGTCAGGCTACCTGGCTCATTAAAAGGGCTGGGAAACTGAAGAGACAGTTTTTCTGTGTGAAAGCACTTGCAGAATGCACCTACCAGACTGTGAGCATAAGCCTGCTCTATGGGCTTTGATCTTAATGCTGCAAGACTTTGTTTCATTGTCTGTCATTCTGAAGTGACACTATTATTAAAGGCAAAGCTGTACCTTGTTTGCAGCATGCATACATGTGTAGTAAGGTTTTGTACAACATTTCACTACATATTTATTGCACAAAATTCTTACTTTGCACCAGACCCATATATTGCAGTAGCTTACAAATACATTTAGGTAGACTCCTATAGTAAAAATCTCAGGCAACCCTAGAGGGAGAGGCAGAGGTTCTGTATGCATATGTAGTAAGGGGTGAGCAGGTCCTGTGGGATGAAGTGGTGGTCGGGCCACACAATCTAGAGCCAGGGCAAATCTGTTCCTCCTGGAGCACACACTGCATGATGTAATAGTCTGCACACTAGAGGCACAGCAGCACAATGAAGAGGAGGACTTCTGACTGTTTCATACAGAATCTTTTGTCTACTGCCTTCATCCCTGTGAGGCAGAGGCAGCAAGAGACAGAGGAAAAATAAGAGGGAAGGGGAGGAGGGTTGGTGTGCAAATGGTGAGGTGGAGTAAATGGGGCAGGCTTTCAGGGGAATCACTAACCCCTAAAAAAAAAAAAAAAGTAATAGATGGGTGCGATGAGATCATTTAGGACATGGTTGTCCTCAGTGAAACTGAGGACTTTGTGTCCTCTACTGCAGGCAATATGTGGCAAATGGACTTCTGTATGCTGTATTGGAGAGGGACCAATATTGGGTGGTTACCCTTTTGGATCCCTAAGCAAAGGAAATGGCAGATCTAATGCTTGGTGTATGTAGATATGCTGCCTATTCCAGTGCTCTGGCACGCAAAAATAATTGTGCCTCTTGTCTCTTAGATAATACACTTTGATGTTTATTTCAAGAGAAAACTGCTTCTTCTCTCTCTATTTTATTGCAGCCTAACCAAACTGCTTACATACAGTCTAACTACTGTACTATATGTGTGGGTTTTTTCTCTGAAGTAAAACATTGTAATATTCATTTTAGGATAAAAGCTGCCTTGTCTTTCCCTCTTATTTTATAGTCTTTTAAAGCTACTTTCATACTGTCCAGCCACTGTACAATATATCTTGCTTTTGTCTTCCATGTAATGTAATGTAATGCACCTCATCTCTTCCACTCATGTTGTGGCCCAATCAAGCTGCTTACATACTGTTTAGCCTCTGTAAAATATTTGTGGCTATTGTCCCTTAATAATACACTCAAATTTTTATTGCAAGCCTTGTCTCTTTTAATTTGCTGCTTACTTAAATCGGAAATAAACCCGCCTATGGTTTCCAGCCAAGGAAACTGACATCTTGGCCTCTCTTTGATCTTCAGCTGCTATAATTTGGCACATGTGATCAGTTATGTCACCAGCCATTTGATAGTTTGACAGTTTGGTTGAGAGCACATGCTGGGAATGTAACTGTTTTTTGAAACAGTTAGAAAAGTAAACATTTAAAATATGGGACAGTATGTAAACACATACTGTCCCATATTTTGAATATTTTGGGAATAATTTGGTATACATGAATAGTAACAATGGGGGGTGGGGGATGCCAAAACTATCAAAAAATTTGTAATGAATCAGAGTAGAATGCTTCTGCTGTGTAATAAGAATCAATTAAACATCCAAAATATGTGATCCCAGAATATAGAGAGGATCAGAGGAAGTAATAGTGCCCCAAGGGCCAGACCAAAGCAAGCAAAGGGCTGCATCTGGCCCCCAGGCAGCAGTTTGGAGACCACTGCCCTAGAACATGAAGTGTGTTAAAGGAGAAGTAGGGCCAAAGCTCTTTTGGTCCCACTTCTTCTGTGAGCACGGGGGTGCACTTCATTCTGCACTCCTGTGACTCATGTTCAGTCATTCAGTCCCACTGTTGGCTGACGTCACTTAGCTGCTCCAGACTCTGGAGGGATCCCGAGTTTAATATCAGGATTCACCCAGATGCCTGGACAGGCAGCTGGCTCCAGCCACTGAGAGCCTGAGCCAGCCGCTCCCTCCCTCTATACAGCCCAGCATTCCAATGAGCAGAGAGCCAGTGACAGACAGTGACTGTCTCTCTACTCACCAAAGACCAAGAACTGAGCAATCAGCAATGTTTGATCACTCAGTTCTCCTTGAAGAGGCCACAGGGGATCAATGCTGCATCCACCTAGGTGAGTATAAATGTTTGTTTGTTTTTTGTCCCGGGCTTATATTTTTAAAGGCAGGATCACTGGGTAAAAATAAAGGAAAAAATGCTTTAGGAAAAGAAACTAATGCAGCCACCACATCTAAGAATTGGTAAGTTGCAATACATTTTTTTTTATTATTTATAACTTTTTATACTGTATATACGCTTTAAAGTGGTTGAATTTTGCTCTTGTGGCTTGCTTTCTTGTCTGTGGTGGATGATCTTGGTTTATTTCTTTGATATGCTGCAGAGTAAAGCCAATGGGTTGAACAAAAAAAGGTAACAGCTCCGCTGATGTTAGAAAAGCAATCTCCCCTGCTTTTCTTTTGTGTTCTGAACACTCTGGCTGAGAGCACTCATCGGGAGACAGTCGGTTCCTGGTTTTTAAGCATGCTCATCTAACAGAAGCCAGCTGCCTTACCCATGGACCAAATGTCAGCTGTTTTTTTTATTGAACTGGCCCGTGTGTACAGGGCTTAAGGCTGAGATATTGTGAGTTCAAACCCACAAAAATTAACATTGAAGGTTTTAGTTACCTGAAATGTCTGAAAAAGTCAATAAAATGTCCCATTGTTGGCTACATGCATTTAGATCACTGGGAAAAGAAACAAGAGTAAACGTAAAATAACTGTAAAGGATCATTGCAAGAATAGTGATCAAATACACAAAATAGAAAATCACATAGAAGGCTAGTTTACTCCACATGTGTTGGGCTGCATTGGTCAGTTCAGTCCCAACTCAGGAATAAGGTAAAAAGACTCATGTCAAAATGCTTAAGTGTTAGTTAACACCAAATATAGACTTTTAAATAAAATAAAAATTGGTAAGGTTAGACTCCATTTGACTTTAACCTTAGTCTAGGAATTCCTTGAGATTCGCAAACCACAAAGTGATATATTTGGCAAAACATTCGTTATTTCACCCATTGTATCTGTTTAACTCTAAAAACTGTGGTGATCACATATTTCTTTAGTCTCTAGACAGGTCAGCATTGGAGACTGTTGATGGAGTAGAGATGGAGATCATGTGTAGTGAAATCTTGAAGCTGAAGGCATCCATTGAGATGATGTCCTATGGTTCAAGGGAATTGACTTCAAAAAGGAGAGTTTTACCAGATGCAAAGATCTTTTAGTAGACAATTGTCTAGTTTTGTCACAACAAGCTCCTTTACCATCTGAGGGTATAGCATTGAGCGTATGCTGGTGTTATTATAAGCAAAGGGTTGTGAGTTCAAATCCTTAGATAACTACATTTTGCAGACATCTTTATTTTAGATTTAGGCAGCAGAAATGGCCAGTACACACAATTTTTATTTATTTTATTTATTACAGGATTTATATAGCGCCAACAGTTTACGCAGCGCTTTACAATATAAAAAGGGAGACAATACAGTTATAATACAATAAAATACAAGAGGATTAAGGGGGCCCTGCTCAGAAGAGCTTACAATCTAATAGGGTGGGGGAGGTGATACAAAATGTTGCAACTGTGGGGAATGAGCTGATGGAAGTGGTAGAAGATTAGTTGGAGACATGATAGGCTTCCCTGAAGAGATGAGAGGGATCGCCTGAAGGTAGCTAGAGTAGGGGATAGCCGGACAGGTTGAGGTAGCGAGTTCCAGAGGATGGGAGAGGCTCTGGAGAAATCCTGGAGACGAGCATGGGAGGAGGAAACAAGAGAGCTTGACAGGAGGAGATCTTGAGAAGAGCGGAGAGGACGGTTTGGGATATGTTTGGAGACAAGATTGGTGATGTAGCTCGGGGCAGAGCTGTGGATGGCTTTGTAAGTTGTGGTTAGTATTTTGAATTTAATTCGCTGGGTGATTGGGAGCCAGTGTAGGGATTGGAGGAGAGGGTTGGCAGACACTGAACGGTTGGTAAGGTGGATAAGTCTGGCAGCAGCATTCATGATAGACTGAAGAGGGTAGAGCCTATGGAGAGGCAGGCCAATGAGAAGGGAGTTGCAATAGTCAAGGCGAGAGATAACAAGGGAGTGAATGAGGAGCTTGGTGGTGTCATTTGTTAAAAAGGGGCGAATTTTAGAGATGTTACGGAGGTGAAGTCTACAAACTTTTGACAGCGATTGGACTTGAGGCTGAAATGACAAGTCCGAGTCTAGGATTACACCGAGTACCCTGGCGTGAGGGGAGGGACTGATGGTTGCATTGTTGATTTTGATGGAAAAGTCAGGGAGGGGGGCACGGGCAGGGGGGAATATTAATAGCTCAGTTTTAGAGAGATTTAATTTAAGAAAGTGGTGCGACATCCATGCTGAGATGTCAGTTAGTAAGTTAGTAATGCGAGAGGAGACTGAAGGAGTGAGGTGAGGAGTAGACAGATAGATTTGGGTGTCATCAGCGTATAAGTGGTATTGGAAGTCGTGGGTGGTTATCAAGTGACCAAGGGAGGAGGTGTAGATGGAGAAGAGAAGGGGTCCAAGAACAGAGCCTTGGGGGACCCCCACAGAAAGGGGCAACGGAGAGGAGGAGACAGAGTTGTAGGTAACACTGAAGGAGCGTTGTGATATATAGGCAGAGAACCAGGATAGAGCAGAATCTTTGAGGCCAAGGGAATGGAGTTTATTGAGAAGGAGCGGGTGGTCAACAGTATCAAAGGCTGCAGAGAGGTCAAGTAGTAGCAGTATGGAGTACTGGCTGTCGGATTTAGCAGTTAGTAAATCGTTAGTGAGTTTTAGTAAGGCAGTGTCCGTGGAGTGCTGCGAGCGAAAGCCAGACTGTAAAGGGTCAAGAAGGTTATTTTCACTGAGGTAGGCGCTAAGACGGTTGTAG
This sequence comes from Lithobates sylvaticus, assembly GCA_028564925.1. Taxonomy (NCBI): domain Eukaryota; kingdom Metazoa; phylum Chordata; class Amphibia; order Anura; family Ranidae; genus Lithobates; species Lithobates sylvaticus. The sequence goes on from CM053026.1 coordinate 435,628,705, forward strand.
ACTAAGCGCTCTAGAAGTTTAGAGGAGAATGGGAGCAATGAGATGGGCCTTAAGTTATTCGGGTTGGTGGGCTCCAGGGAGGGCTTTTTAAGTATGGGAGTGATCAGCGCATGTTTTAGAGGAGAGGGGAAGGTGCCAGTAGAGAGGGAAAGATTGAATATGTGAGTGAGGGAGCATAGGATAGAAGAAGAGGGTGACCGTAGTAGTTGTGAGGAAACAGGATCCAACGGACAATTGGTTAGGTGGGCATCTGAGAAAAGTTTTGTAACCTCTTCAATAGTAGCCAATTCAAAGGAGGAGAGTGTTGAAAGTGTCGTTAGGCAAGGTATGTTGGGTGGGGAAGGTGTACGCACAATGGAGGTATCCTCACGAATTGCATCAATCTTGTCTTTGAAGTGATTGGCAATCTCTTGTGCAGTGAGTGAGTTAGTGGGTAGAGGGGGTGGGGGACGAAGCAGAGAGTTAAAGGTTGAGAAGAGCCGACGGGGACTGGATGACAAGGTATTAATAAGAGAGACAAAGTAGGTTTGTTTGGCAGCATGGAGGGAGGAATTGTATTTTAGAAGGGCAGATTTATACAGGGTGAAGTCGTGCAGGCATTTGGTTTTACACCACAGTCGTTCAAGAGCACGGCAATGTCTCTTGAGATTTCTAGTGTTGTCAGTTTGCCATGGTTGTAACGGTCGGGGCCTGATTCTGCGTGTGGTTAGCGGAGCAAGTGCATCTAGTGATGATGAGAGTGAACTGTTGTAGACAGAGGTGGCCAGGTCAGGACAGGACAGGGGAGAGATTATGTCATATAGATGGTCAGTAGCAGAATAGAGAAGAGATGGGTTAAAGTGGCGAAGGTTCCTACAAGTAATTGTTTGCTGCTTGGAGGGATGGTTGGTTGGAGGCAAGGATACAGTGAAACTGATGAGGTTGTGATCAGAGAGTGGAAAGGGGGTGTTCGTGAGGTTGCAGGGATTGCACAATAGTTATATATAATAATTCGGATTGTTAGTATGGTGCTTTCGACAGCCGATTCCGATTTTTAGTACGACAGAAACCAGATGAGCAGACTGTAAAATTTTTGTCGTATGTGAACACAACGTCCGATTTTCATTTAATTAGTATGATTTTCATCTGAAAAAAATCATAAGAGCAAAACTAGGCATGCTCAGAAATGAAAGAACACATACAATACTATTCAACACATTACGTCACTTCTGAAGTTGAATTCTGTCATACGAGAATTTTCATATGGTGAGTAAACTCTTCACTTTCGACATGAGACTAGCATGCAACAAAAAAACGTTCATCTGAAAATCTGATCATTTAAGATTGTGCCCTGTGGTTCAAGGTAATGGACTGTTGAAACTACACTTTTTCCAAATGAGAAGATCCCTTGGTAAACCAGGTCAGTGTCGGAGAATATTGATGGAGTAGAGCTGGAGCTCATGTATAGTGAACGATCTTGAAGATAATGGCATCAGTTGGGACGATGGCCTATGATTCAAGGGAATTTACTTTTGAAAGGAGAGTTTTACCAGATGCAAAGATCTTTTCGTAGGTCAAGTGAGAGACTAGTCTAGTTTGGTCACAACAAGCCTGCTTGCCATCTGAGGCCATGGCAGCCATATCTTGGTGTTATTGTACGCAAAGGGTTGTGAGTTCGAAAACGAGTACGATCTTGAAGATAATGGCATCAGTTGGTATGATGTCCTATGGTCCAAGGGAATTTGGCTTTGAAAGGAGCATTTTACCAGATACAAAGATCTTTTAGTGGGTTATGTGAGATACCAGTCAAGTGTGCTCACAAAAAGCTTACCTGCTGTATGTGGCTATAGCATTGAGTGTATGCCAGTGTTATCACATGCAAAGGCTTGTGAGTTTTAATCCTCAGATAATCACCTTTTCAGACTTCTTTATTGAAGTGAGAAGATCCCTTAGGCTGGGTTCACACTAGAACATGCAGCGGCTCACAGCAAGAGTCCGGTGAGTTTCCATTCACGATTTCAGGTCAAATTTCAGCCCAAATTTTTGTCTGAATTCGGACCTGAAACGGACCAAAAGACTGTGCAATTCGCACCAGAGCCGATGCAGAGATGTGTGAACTGGCTCCATAGAGAGCCGGTCACAATCTCCTGACATGGGAATTGAATGTGGGGAAACCCGCATAGGTGTGAACCCAGCCTTAGTAAACCAGGTTAGAGTCAGAGACTGTTGATGGAGTAGAGAGTGAGATCATGTGTAGTGAAATATCTTGAAGATAATGGCATGTGTTGAGATGATGTCCTATGGTTCAAGGGAAGAAAATGTGGGTGTTGTTACAGGCAAAGGGTTGTGAGTTCAAATGCTCAGATATCCACCTTTTCTGACTTCTTAGCAACATTAACATCTTCTTCTTGAACATTTGAACCATGTGAATGAAAACCACAAGCAGTGGATACTATGGAACAAAGAGGAACTTGTACCCACTTTCCTGAGATTTCTATGTTCAATGGGTGGTGAAGGCTTAGGAAAGAACCCACACCATCAATAAGTACCTTGCAAACCAAGACAGGAATTTTTGTTTTTTTGGCACTTTACTTATGAATCTCATATTTTTCATCAACATGTCTCTTCTCGTTGACTTCCAGCCCCAGTTCTAGGGTCACAGGTTCACTCAAGACCAACCAATGGTGGTCCGCACCACCAACTTCACCAAGTCCTGACCATTTCATTGCAGTCTTTACAATTTCATCCATCCTTCACACAACCCCCAAAGCTTTGGTGCTACTTTGAGGAAACATCTTGGGTTCACTCATGGGAATTTAGCCTACAGCACTTCAGGAGCTTACATGCTGCACCACAGAACCAAAAGATATAAGAATTAGTTGTTAGTGCATCTATATCATGGATCGAGACTCTTTAAGCCTTTAAAACATAAAGCTATTACCATATCAGAGATTCAAACTAAGAAATCCAGGGCTTTCAGAACAATTGAAAAACATTTGGTGGCTCATAAAACAAAAAAACTAGGTTTTATGCATGCACATTTGAACACACAACCTTAACCACTTCCATACCGGGCCTATTCTGGCACTCCTCTCCTACATGTAAAAATCACCATTTTGCTGCTAGAAAATTACTCAAAACCCCCAAACATTATATATGTTTTTTAGCAGACAATAAAATAGCGGTCGTTGCAACTTTTTACACTCTACCTCACATGTGTGGTTTGAACAGCGTTTACATATGTGGGCAGGACTTATGTGTGCGTTTGCTTCTGAGCGTGAGCTACCGGGGACAGGGGCGTTTTAAAAAAATATATATATTTTATTTTATTTTATTATTTTTTACAAATGATGCATGGGTTTTTTGCATGCACATTTGAACACACAACCTTAACCACTTCCATACAGGCCTATTCTGGCACTCCTCTCCTACATGTAAAAATCACCATTTTGTTGCTAGACAATTACTCAAAACCCCAAAACATTATATATGTTTTTAGCGGACACTCTAGGCAATAAAATGGTGGTCGTTGCAACTTTTTATCTCAGACGGTATTTGGCAAACAACTTTTCAAACGTGTTTTTTTGTTTGGAAAAAAGAACAAAACAGTTAAGTTAGACAAATTTTTTAGTATAATGTGAAGGATGATATTATGCAGAGTAAATAGATACCCAACATGTCACGCTTTAAAATTGCGCACACTCATGGAATGGGGCCAAACTTTGGTACTTAATAATCTCCATAGGCGACGCTTTAATTTTGTTTACAGGTTACCAGTTTAGAGATACAGTGGAGTTCTAGTGATAGAATTGTTGCTTGCGCTCTAACGCACGCAGCGGTGTGGTTTGAACAGCGTTTACATATGTGGGCAGGACTTACCCGTGCGTTCGCTTCTGAGCGTGAGCTACCGGGGACAGGGGCGTTTACATTTTTTTTTATTTTACTTTATTTTATTATTTTTTACACATTTTTTTTGATCACTTTTATTCCTATTACAAGGAATGTAAACATCCCTTGTAATACGAATGGTTCATGACAGGTCCTCTTTATGGAGAGATGCGGGGTCACTAAGACCCTCTCTCCTCAGGGCTGGAAAGCATGAGATCGAAAAAAAAAATCCATGATTTCATGCTTACCAGTCGCGATCGCGGCTTTGTTTACAACCGTGGCCCGGACGTGACCTTCATAATGTCATGCCTGGGCTTCCGATGAATCTCTATGGTCGATTCTTTCTCCAGGTCCCCGATGGCACGGGAGAGCCCGGAGAAGCACCGGATGGCGGTGGGAGGGGGGATGTTCCCTCCCGTCGCCTGTAAGAACGATCAAGCACTGCCGCTATGATTGTTCTTATGGTGCACAGGATTGCCGGCTGAAAACGAGGATATCTGAATGATACCTGTAGCTGCAGGCATCATTCAGATATCTCCACTGAAAGTCAAAGACGTCTTATGATGTCTTTGGGCTGGAAGTGGTTAAGCTACAAGACAATCACTCTACACTCTGCAGACCTTTCAATTTTCCAAAACTTCATAAATGCAGTGCTCATTTTATTGGCTGCTAATCAGTGCTGGGATAGAGGTTCACTAAGCAGTGAAGCAAAAGGTAAGGGTTACAGCTTTCAAAATTAGATGGCAATGGTGGCTTTCTTTTTTTTTTTTTATCCCTGCAGGTTATCTTTATGGGTACAGACTCAGATAAAAAGCATCCACATGGACATTGGCTGCAAAGCACATCCAGAAGCTGAGTTTATTTTGGCCAAGCACCAGACTGAGTTGCTATTGCTCCCCTAGCAGAAAGCTATTGGCATGAGTGATTAGCCCAGGCCAATAAATGCATATGCCGTTCAGCTAAACACAGCACTCTGCAATGCCTGATGAACATATAGGCTTTCCAATCTGATGGTCTATGCTTTGCAAACACTGAAAAGTTGAGCAACTTGGGAGCCTCTGATCCCAGATTACACAATATGCAAATATAAAGTTTACCACTGATTTGGAGTATGTGCAGTGAAGCTCCCATTCTGGCGCCAGACGTAGGCACTATATACTCAGTACAGGGACCTCATGGAGCACTTCAGAACTAAGAGTTCTTGAAGTTTGTACTTTTAGGTCCTTTTCTAACTTAAACTCAATCATCCAAGTGACAGGCCTGCTTTTAAAAAGGACTTTGTTAAAAAAAAAAAAAAAATCCTTTTGGGAAGGCACTGGTGGATCTGTTATTCTTGCCCTCTCAGCCTGCATGTTACTGTAGTGCTCACCCCCAAATTTTACCCAGGTTCTTTTCCCAGATTAGTGCAATAGCAGCTAGGCACACAGGGACAGCCATTATTCTGGCTCAGTGAACACTTTAGGGCATGGTACTCCAAACTTCCTAAACAAATGACCAGTTTACTGTCCTTCCGACTTTAGGGTGGCCAGACTATGCCCAGTGGGAGTAAACAATGCCCCATCTTTGGTATTAGGAAAATAGTTAGTATCAGTGGAATGAATAGTGCCCTATTGTTTGTGTCGGTGGAAGGAATAGTGCCCCACTGTTGGTGTCAGTGGAAAGAATAGTTCTCTACTGTTGGTGTTAGTGGGAGGAATGCACTATTCCTTTGTTGGTGTCAGTGGAAGAAATAATAATTCAAGGTACAAATAAAGGCAAGCAAAGGGCCGCATCTGGCCCCTGGGCCACAGTTTGGAGACCAATGACATAGAGGCATCTCCCAAGCATGTAATTTAAAGGATTGGTGTTTTTATCATATTCCCCCTGAAGTCACTTTAATTGGAGGACCCTCTTAGTGCTATATGGTAGTTAAAGCAGAGTTCCATCCCCATTTTGAAATTTGCGCCTGCCTTCACTATTGCTTTGTAATACCACATTAGACATTCTGTAGTCTAATTACTTTGCTTGTAAATTGCTCCTCTTTTGGCGTACCTCGCCACAGTGAGGTCATCATTTCTGGCTGCTGCATTGGCTCCTGGGAGTTTCATCAATCCCAGGAGTCAATGGGCATCCTCCGCTGGTGGCTTTGCTTTATTTCCACACAGGAAATTAAGTGATTTCAAGGCAACGACAAGTGTGCCGTGCTTTGTAGTTTATGTGCATTACCGGGAGGTGCATGCTGGGTAGCCAGCAGCGCTGTATCCCGGAAGAAGATACCAGTGGCATTCACGTGCCCACACTGAAAATGGAAGAATGCAAGGAAGGGGACAGCAAGGTTAGTTGAAAAAAAAAAAACAACATATAGAAAACCAACATTAACTATCCATACAGTTTGGTATTAAAGTAGATACGAACATCAAGGTGGCATTTAAAAAAAAAAATAAAAATTCAGCTGGAACACTGCTTTAAAAAAAAAATAAAAGTATTACATTTATGCATGCCCTCCATGACATTGCCCAGCTCCCCACATCCTTGTATTTGACAATCCCTTGTCGATTAAAATCAAAAATGTCCCAGAATTAATTATCGAGTTTTGCCCCCAAGTTTTTGACTTTAATACAGGTTTGAGTTTAAGTTCAAAAGTTTTATGCTTTGTGAAGGATTTTACAAGTGTTCCATGTACCTGGGCAGCTTTGCTTATCCGCATTTACAACCATACTGTACATTAATAGAGGTAAAAGTCATAGAAAGGGTTAAATCCTTGGGATGTGGATGACAGGTGTGGATGTCTTTTTGTGGCTATGCGGAAGGAAGGTTTATTTGATGTATATACTGTGTATATATATATATATATATATATATATATATATATATATATATATATATATATATAAAATTATATATATTTTATATATATATATTTATATATACTATTATAATTTAATAGTAATGTTGACTCTTCTTTCATCTATATTATACAGTATATATTATATATAGTATATATTATATACTATATGGAGTAATAGAAGCAATGGATACATTTATTCAAATTTTAAGACATACAGAGAAGTGTTGATCATTCGCAGGTACAGGCACACTCTTTCGTATTTTACTGTGTTTTCAATTGTCCTTGTTTTGAAGAAAGTTTTGTACAGTTTTGCAGTCCAGTAACATGCATACAACAATACATATTACGTTTAATTCATTCATCTTCAAAGACATTTTTTTCAACACAAGTATAAAGCTCAGATATACATGAATAATAAACGAAAAACAAAAATCAAATGACATCATGTAAAACTCTTGAATACCATAACTGATGAAGAACTGCATAACTAAGATTATTTTTGCACCTACAGCTTTGCAGATTGGTGCATTCACAGAGAGTAACTAGAAAATAAATAGTTCAGATTAGCAGTACTTCTGTCATCTTGTTTTCTGAATAATTCCAGAACCTGAGAGAAAAAAAGACAACAATCACAATTCATAATGTATTGTGCTTAATTATAAAATCTTGGATAAACATGCACTTGTGCACAGACTATGCACATTAAAGTATTTACGTATTCTGAACAGGCAATGAAAGAACTTCAAAACATGTTTTTGCTAACATCTTTCATCAAGTTCACAAGAGAAGCACTCAAATTGCCACTTCCTATCTTTTATTTTCGATGGCAGCATAAAATTGGCAGCCTGCCAACCCTGTAAAACAGGTGCATATAGGGAGTCTTTGTTTTATTTTTTGAGGATGACTTACTGTGCAGTACATGCAGCTAAAATATCAGTAATTGCTTGTTTTCAAATTATTTTACTGCTTGTTAAGAATATGTAAATACATGAATGTCCATAGCCCATGCACATGAGCACGTTAAGCAATATTTAATTATCTGTACAATGGTAGAATACAGGACTCAGTATGCAATTAACACAACAAAAATACAAGCAATAGTGATGATATGTAATTGAAAAATATGAAGTCAGACACTGGAATATGAAATACATAATAATTTTAAGATCAACTCCAGACAGGTTTAAAAGGCACAATAATGCAACTCTAAATTCATTATTACATTTACATTTTTATTTTATTTTTTGTAAGTACCAGAATTTAACCATTTAATGTAGAAAAATTTAAAATAATGCATTTGGGGAGTGATTTGATATTTTTAATGCCCAGTTTAAGGCGTTCAGAAGTACACAGAAAACATTCAGTAGTGGAGTAATACACACAGCTTTTTTAGTTCCAGCATTTGCCTCCTAAAGAGTTACAACTACCTGCACACCTAATGGTACTTTACAAGTTTATGTAAGAAACTTACCTACTTCTTATATAGTTAGGTTGAAAAAACATGAACTGTATCTTTTAACTTCAACAACAAAGCAAACAAAAAGTAAAAATTCAGCCTCACAACTTTTAACTCAGATTTGACCTAGAGGACGGCAACAAAAACATGATAATGTATTGTCCTGATTTTTGTAACAAGGATAAAAACGTTATCCTCATTCAAAGGGCAATCACAAAATCCATGGATTAATATTCTGCTAGGTATTTCTCATAAGTACCAATTTGTGCTATTACAGTAAAGATTGCTTTCTGTATGCAGAGGTTAAAGAGGTTGTAAACCTCTCTGGGGAAGTTATAGGTAAGCCTTATAATAAAGCTTACCTATAGGTACTGTAAATATCTCCTAAACATGCGCTGTTTAGGAGCTATTTACCGTATTTTGCGCCGCTGATGTCATTGGTGCATGCGCTGTAAAGAACCGTCCCTCCTGCTCAAGTGTAAAACAGAATGTGACAGGTAGACTGCACAGGCCCCCTGAAGCATGGGAAGGGTACACCATTGTGACCCCTGATGCTATACCAGTGGTTGGGGTGTGTGGTAAAAACACGGCTCAACTATGGGGTTTTCCTGCCTCCCAAACCGCTAATGTAAATAAGCCCTTACCCTGAGCCCCCTATAAGGCTGCTTTCACAATGATGCGCAGCGGTTTACCCGCACCGCGGATGCAAATGCAGCTTTCCTGCGTGTTAGCTGCACTTTACCATAGACTTCTATTATATCTTGTGGTTGTGGTGCACTTACTGATAGAATGCCAAAACTCCGGCATTCAGGAGTTTTGGTGTGCTTTCAGAAGGTGCACTAAACCCACAGAATACAATAGAAGTCTATAGCTCAGTGCAGCTAACCCACAGGAAAGCCACAGTGGATATTGCACTGCACCTATGGATCAGTGTGAAAGCAGCCTAATAGTTGTTAACCCTTTTAACAGTACTTATATGTCCATTGCAAAAGCGCAGTGTATGTGATGTTTAATACACTGAGATTCCTCTTCCAGCTTCTGCTGGCATTGCTTTCCAGGCTGCTAAAAAGGTCCCAGGTGAAATGCACTTGGTATAACTCTGAGACAGGAGCCGGCGCTACAGAGGAAGCATTTGCTTATACGGCTCCTGCTCCCTCCACGGCCACCTGCGTCCTCCGTTGCCGGCGCCAGCTCAAAGTACTTTGATGCTCTGGGATTGCCGGTTGGCAAGCCTAGATCACGATCAATGGGTTGCTGACCCCAGGCATGCACTTCCCTGATTTGGGGCCACATCAATGGGCTCCGAGGGCTATAAGTTGAGCACTCCTGGGTTAAAGGACCCGTTTCATAAAACATGGAGGTTGACCTCTTCTGAAAATGCAGGTTGTTCATACTAATCCTCTGCATTCAATAACTTAAGTCTCTGATCTGGAACTTTAATATCTACAAATGTCCATGTCAATGACTCAGGAAACATCAAAGACAGTCAGGCTCTAGGTCAGAAGGTCTTTGAACTTCTACACAGGGGCCTACTGCTCACGCAGCTTGCACTTGTAATATATTGCTTTAACTTAAATTAGTAATTTAAGTACAGATGGCTTGTTTTATAATTGTTGCGTCATGTCATACTTACAGTACCTGTTTTTGCACAGGGCAGCCCCAATCCTCCTCTTCACGGGACACCTCAGGCCTAACACGCAGAGTATGGCTCAACCTTGCCCCTCACTCCCTCCTCACTGGCTGTGATTGACAGCAGCAGGAACCAATGGCTGCTGTGTCTGAGCCTATGAGGAGGGAGGGAGTGGTAAGAGCCTCTGCTCTCATGCACATATTTGGATCGAGATCGGTAGGTATTTGGGAGGGGAGCTGCATACTGAAGGTTCTTTACCTTAATACAGGCAAAGGAAAGAAAACACAGCACCTCTAAGTGCAGTATTAGAATGGGCAGGCCAGTGGATCCATTATGTGGTAAATGTAGACGGGTTCCTGGAGACCTTATCCATCTCCTCTGGCATTGCCCGAAGCTCCATCATTATTGAAGAGGGGTCCTCTCAACACTCAACCGGGTGTTTCAGACGACTGTACCCCTGGATCCAATTTGTTGTGTACTAGGTGTTCTGGAGGGGGTAATTCTGGAGGAGACAGTTAAAATTGCCTTTTCCAGGGCTCTCTTTCAAGCCAGGAAAATCATTCTTCTGAGGTGGAAGTTGTCCTCACCACCTACAGTTGCCTAATGGATAATGCATATGGGTACCACCCTAATTATGGAGCGAGACATATCTCAGCTTAGGGGGGAGCCCGGGCAAGTTTAAGAGGCTGTGGGCCCTGTGGCTGGATACCCCTGGATTGTATCCTAGGGAACTGGTAATGTGAAGAATCTTTCTAAGCCCTACCATCTAATTTACTGTAAGTGTGTCATGTGTAGGAAGTAATGACAGGAGGAGTAGATGACAGGAGGAGTAGAGATACGGCTAGCTAAGCACTAGGGAATGAGTATAGGTTGAGCGATTGTAGGTGGGGGGGCTCTGATGGGGGACACCTGCTGTGGGGGCGGGGCTCTGATGGGGGACACCTGCTGTGGGGGGGGGCTCTGATGGGGGACACCTGCTGTGGGGGGGGGGGCTCTGATGGGGGACACCTGCTGTGGGGGGGGGGGGGGGGGGGCTCTGATGGGGGACACCTGCTGTGGGGGGGGGCTCTGATGGGGGACACCTGCTGTGGGGGGGGGCTCTGATGGGGGACACCTGCTGTGGGGGGGGGCTCTGATGGGGGACACCTGCTGTGGGGGGGGGGGGGGGGGGACACCTGCTGGGGGGGGGGCTCTGATGGGGGACACCTGCTGTGGGGGGGGGCTCTGATGGGGGACACCTGCTGTGGGGGGGGGGGGGCTCTGATGGGGGACACCTGCTGTGGGGGGGGGGGGGCTCTGATGGGGGACACTGCTGTGGGGGGGGGCTGGGGGGGGTGGGGGGGGGGGGCTCTGATGGGGGACACCTGCTGTGGGGGGGGCTCTGATGGGGGACACCTGCTGTGGGGGGGGGGGGGGCTCTGATGGGGGACACCTGCTGTGGGGGGGGGGCTCTGATGGGGGACACCTGCTGTGGGGGGGGGCTCTGATGGGGGACACCTGCTGTGGGGGGGGGGTCTGATGGGGGACACCTGCTGTGGGGGGGGGCTCTGATGGGGACACATTCTGTGGGGGGGGGGCTCTGATGGGGGACACATTCTGTGGGGGGGCTCTGATGGGGACAGACTCTAATGGGGGGACACCTGCTGTGGATGGGGGCTCTGATGGGCACTTTGATATAAGCTGCGCATGCCGCAAGTCAGGCTCTCTCCATAATATCCCTCATTCTCAACTTTAAAAGTTGGGAGGTATGCAGGAGTGGATCAGGGCAGAAGAGACTGTGCCACCGGGAAGAGGGCTCTCTGTGTTTACTGCCCATCCCCCTCCCTCCTTCTGTCAGAGGAGGAGAGCGAAGCAGCCGGAGAACGGATCGCCTGTGTCTGAGTGGAGAGAGAGCAGCTGCGGGCTCTTAGACCCCACCCTCCCTCTCCTCCTCGCACTGCTGTACTTGCTAGGTCAGCTGCCCGCTATGTTTCTTCTCCCTTCTTCATATTGGCCAGGGAAGAAATACAATAAAAAGGAGCAGAGAAGAGGATTGTGGGACATGTAGTCCCGTGGACTGGCGGCCCCATTGTGACCCGGAAACTGCAACCCACACAGCATGCTAAGCTGAATAAGAGGGGGGGGGAGAGAGAGCTCCAGGATGCCGGGAAAGTACACCCAGGACTCCAGGGAGAGGAAGTACAGAGGGGACATCATCAGAAAGAGAACCCTGCTGCCCTGTGCCACCAGAGGGAAAGCCACACAGACTGGTGTCATCCCTGGTGAAGAAAGGAAGGGAGTCATTGCCAGAATAGAGATTTGAGCACTACCCAGCTGAGTCGCCACGGGCAACCCAGAGTGAGCTGACTCCTGATCAGAAAAACTGATGTTGCTTTATTGCCGGGTCTGGTCGGCCATTATCTACTTCCATCCTTAGGAACTGCAGTCTCTGACCATCTCCTGTACTATGTCTGCAGTCTCTGACCTTCTCCTGTACTATGTCTGCAGTCTCTGACCTTCTCCTGTTTAATGTGGTATGTTTGTTTGTATACCTAATATCTGTTCATATGTTCATTTTTGAAGTATATGTACACTGGAAATTGTTATACTTTCAATAAAAAAATTCTCTGATTAAAAGAAAAACCCCAATGAATTGTGTATATTATATTATTTACTTATATTACTGCTATATGCTAGAGTTAATAGGTATTTTATGATTGATTGCTTGTGTATGGCTAGATTCACTGGTTTCCTTTTTCTCTGTACACACTTTTATATAATTAATTCAGTAAAGATATCTCTTTTACATTTTATTTTGTGTTAATGTCTATACTTTCTTGAAGACTGGTTTACAACTTGAGATATACATTTCAACAAAGCAAAACAATTACCAAGGTTTAAACATTATAAACAAAAAACTGCATAGATTACTTCTAGTGTTAAAAAAAAGCTGTAAACAAAAAGTACATTGCATTTAAGAATTATGTACCTCTGGAGGCTTTCTTAATTTCATAGTTATAAAGAATACAATGATATAACAAATGTTGCATAAAGGAAATCAGGTTGACAAAAAAGTAATATGAATGACCAGTTCGAAAAGAGTAAGTTAAATAAACACCTGGACCAGGTGGCTTGGAGACCTTAAAGCCCTACACACTATTAGATTTTCTGCAGATTTTTGTCTTCAGATTTACCCAAACCATATAATATGAGGTCAAACCTTAAGGCTACTTTCACACTGAGGCGCTTTACAGGCGCTACATCGCTAAAAATAGCGCCTGCATAGTGCCTCTAAAGAGTCTCTCTTGTCACTCCAGCGCTTGCAGGACAGTAAAAAAAGTCCTGCAAGCAGCATCTTTGCAGCACTGTAGGAGCGCCCCTCCCATTGAAATCAATGGGGCAGTGGCGCTTTGCGGGCGGTTTTATCCCTTTTTTTTAAAAAACGCCCGCTAGCGGCCGAATAGCCCCGCTAAAACGACAGTAAAGTGGCGCTAAAAATAGCACCGCTTTACCACCGACGCCTAATGCCGCGTACACACGATCGTAATTCTCGTCGGAAAAAGTTATGATGGTTTTTCCGACAGAATTCCGCTCAAGCTTATCTTGCATACACGCGGTCACACCAATTTCCGACCGCCAAGAACGCGGTGACGTACAACACGTACAACGGGACTATAAAAAGGAAGTTCAATAGCCAGTGCGCCACCCTTTGGGCTCCTTCTGCTAATCTCGTGTTCATCTCATATTAGTAGAAGTTTGGTTAGAGACGATTCACGCTTTTCAGACTTGTGCTTTTCAGATCGTTTTACTGCTGTTCAGTTTGTGCTTGTGGGTTTGTATCTGTTTTTCAGTGCGTGCAGTCAGTTCGTATCTGTTTTTCAGTGCGTTCTTGTTTGCTCGTTGCTGATTTTCAGCTCACTCTTCACAGGCCTTGCTGTTCTTCAGTGCGTTCTGTTAGTTCATTCTGACCAGCCAACCGTTTTGAAGCCATGTTGCGGGTACGTGCTCGTCGTAGAATTCGTACTGTGCGGTGGCTTGGTTTTGGGCTTCTAACTTTGACCCAAGCCCAGTCCATGAACAGGGTGGGGAGGAGTTCATGGACCAAGAATTGGTTACCCCAGCATGACCAATTCTCTCATATGCCTTTGCTGTGTGAGATCCAGGAGAATAACCCTGATGATTTCAGGAACTTTCTCAGGATGACGGACCCCGTTTTTCACCGTCTGTTGGCTTTGCTGACCCCTTATATCAGCAGGCAGGATACCTGAATGAGGCAAGCCATCACTCCGGAGCAGAGGCTAGTCGCCATGTTGCGGTACTTGGCAACTGGGAGAAACCTGCAGGACCTCAAGTTCTCGACAGGCATCTCCCTCAGGCTCTGGGGATCATTATTCCAGAGACCTGTTCTGCCATTATTCAGGTCCTGCAGAAGGACTATATTAAGGTAAGATGTCTCCTTTAACATCACATTGTATGTATTTAATGTATGCTAATGTATTTTATTTCTTTCATCATTCTCTAATTACCATGATTGTAATATACTGTGAATGTCCCCTTTGTCCTGATGCATGCTGTAAGCTTGTAATGCTCATTTTTTGGCCTACATGCATATTTGCCTTCACTAACCTCCCCAGCATGCTATCCTGGGCCCATATACACCTAGCCTAGTTACATAACAATGCATTTTGTCAGCTCCATAGTAGTGCTTTACCCTAAAGATCCCCTAAAATGTGTACAAATGTTATTTGTGTCCTTAAATTCATGCAGAATAAAAGAGGCTTTTTTGGGGGGGGCCCAAAATCATTTGAAACCCTCCATCCCCTAACTGCTAAGTCAACCAATACCAATCCTCTATCTGCTGACTTTGCCAAACACTATACCTACCTCTTTTGTGGTCATATTTAGGGATAAATTCCCCAAAGCATGTAGTGAAAGGGCCTGCCTGAATACTTTCAAATGCTACTGTTAAAGTTTTGTTCTATTATTATCTTGATAGATAATTGCAGAATGTAAAAATGTGCTTCCATTTGTACAGTGTGTATTTATATTTTTGTATTATGACACTTCTTACCTGTCCAGTGGGCTGCCAATAGTGTAAGTAAGGAGGGGCTGGCCAAAGTAACACACATTATTTATGCATTCAGCTCTCAATGAAGTGGAGAGGGTTACCTGTCAAAAACATCCCCCCTAAAATATTTCCAAGGGGCCATCAGAGAGTGTGAGGAATTTGATAATTTGACCTTAGATTTTTGCCTTTAAATAAATGTTATACTGATGTTGGCCATGAATGTTTGTGTCTAATCTGCTTGCAATGTTTATGTGCAAAATTACTAATCTTTTTTTCTTGTTTGACTCCACAGTTTCCTTCAACGCCGCAAGAATGGCAGACTGTGGCATCCCACTTTGCCAACCGTTGGAACTTTCCCAACTGTAGAGGGGCAATTGATGGGAAGCACGTCCACATCGTCCCACCACCCCATTCGGGGGCATACTATTATAATTACAAGGGGTTCAATAGTATCGTGTTGATGGCGGTGTGTCGGCGACATACAAGTTTCTGTATGTGGACGTGGGGAGGAATGGCTGGATGTCAGATGGTGGAGTATTTGCCCGGACCGAGTTCTACCGACGTCTCGAGAGTGGTGGCTTCAGATTGCCACCTCCGGAGGAGAACGTGGAAGGACTGCCATTTGTCTTTGTTGCAGATATGGCATTCGGTCTGGGTGATCACGTGATGAGGCCATTCCCCCAGAGGACCCTCAGCCTGGAGAAGAGGGTTTTTAATTACCGGCTGGCCAGAGCCAGAAGAGTGGTGGAGAATGGGTTTGGGATCCTGGCCAGCCGGTTCCACCTGTTTCAAACTGCGATAAATATGGCGGAATACAAACTGAACCATATAATTTTGAGTTGCTGCATCCTGCACAATTTTCTTAAAAAACATAATGCAAGTTATGTTGCCTCTGTTGGACCTGAGGCCGGATTTTCCGAAGTTCCAATGACGGCCCTGGAAGCGGGCCGTCCTGGCTTCCCCCCCCCCCCCAAAGTGCCAGTGAAGTGATAGAAAATGATGTACAATATTTTATGGGTAGGGGGGCCATCGCTTTGCCACCAAATTTGGAATAAATTTTCTTTTTTATCAGATAAAATCTTGATTTTCATTTACTGCTTGGGTTTATTTTTGATGTCTCCTAGGTTCTCGAGCTGTTATGCAAGGAAGAATGGGCAAGAATTTCAGTCTCTCGATGTGCAAAACTGATAGAGACATACCCCAAGCGACTTGCAGCTGTAATCGCAGCAGAAGGTGGCTCTACAAAGTATTAACGCAAGGGGGCCGAATAATTTTGCATGCCCCACTTTTCATTTTTTTATTAGTTAAAAAAGTTTCAACAATCCAATAGATTTCGTTCCACTTCACAATTGTGTCCCACTTGTTGGTGATTCTTCACAAAAAATTAAAATTTTATATCTTTATGTTTGAAGCCTGAAATGTGGCAAAAGGTTGAAAAGTTCAAGGGGGCCGAATACTTTCGCAAGGCACTGTAACTCAACACACAGCCATTAATGTCTAAACTCCTGGCAACAAAAGTGAGTACACGACTAAGTGAAAATGTCCAAATTGGGGCCAATTAGCCATTTTCCCTCCCCAATGTCATGTGACTCGTTAGTGTTACAAGGTCTTAGGTGTGAATGGGAAGCATACTGGTCACTGGATGTTCAACATGGCACCTCATGGCATAGAACTCTCTGAGGATCTGAAAAAAATTATTGTTGCTCTACATAAAAATGGCATAGGCTACAAGAAGGTTGCTGCCAAGACACTGAAACTGAGCTGCAGCACGGTTGCCACGACCATACAGTGGTTTAACAGGACAGGTTCCACTCAGACAGGCCATGGTCGACCAAAGAAGTTGAGTGCATGTGCTCAGCATCATATCCAGAGGTTGTCTTTGGGAAATAGATGCATGAGTGCTGCTAGCATTACTGTAGAGGTTGAAGGGGTGGGGGGTCAGCCCGTCAGTGCTCAGACCATACACCGCACACTGCATCAAATTATTCTGCATGGCTGTAGTCCCAGAAGGACACCTCTTCTAAAGATGGTGCACAAGAAAGCCTGAAAACAGATTGCTGAAGACAAGCAGACCAATGATATGGATTACTGGAACCATGTCCTGTGGTCTGATGAGACCAAGATAATGGAAAATTTATATCAAATACTTACCGTAATTTTCCTTTCCTGATGGACTCCATGGCAGCCTACGTATGGGTTAATCCCGCCTCTCCTACCTTATAGGACCCCACTCCCATAAATCTTTGCTCCCAGTCAGGTACCGTGTTCCATAACTTAGCCTACTCCAGCAATGGGAGGGAACTCCTGCTGCCATGGAGTCCATCAGGAAAGGAAAATTACGGTAAGTATTTGATATAAATTTTCCGTTTTCCTGACAGACTCCATGGCAGCCTACGTATGGGAAATAACTAGCCATACACTCCCGGGTGGGAAATATTGCTGGTTTAAAGAAAAGAAGGTTTTAATTGGCACCGTCAGCAGATAAGACATTCAAACCAAAATTAACTGAAGAAAGAGCCGCTGGCTCTACACAATAGTGCGTCATGAACGTATT
Organism: Lithobates sylvaticus; assembly: GCA_028564925.1. NCBI lineage: Eukaryota > Metazoa > Chordata > Amphibia > Anura > Ranidae > Lithobates > Lithobates sylvaticus. Next base: position 435,646,086 of record CM053026.1, read on the forward strand.
TATCGATGACCATGACGCTGCTTTACAAATCACTTCTGCAGACACGTGTTGGGAAGCCGCCCAAGACGTAGAGATACTCCTAGTCGGGTGGGCCGTCACTGCCTCTGGACCAGACCCTTAGCCGTATACGCCCTTTGGATCGCCTGGACAATCCAGGCTGCGATGGATCTGGAGGAAGCATGCAATCCTCTGTTCTTCCCCTGGAAGTAGATAAAGAGGTAATCTGATTTCCGAAAGGGAGCTGTCGTTTCCAAATAGAATCTTAAGATTTCTCCGACATCAAGAGGATGGATGCTTGAATCATCAGGTGAATGAAAAGTCGGGAGAGCGATTTCTTGGTTCTCATGAAAAACGGATGTCACTTTGGGGTTTGACCCCAACATGGAGATCAAGACCACTCGATCAGGAAAAAAAAGTGATAAAGGGTTCCTTGAAACCCAGAGAGCTGATCTCAGAGACCCTTTTGGCAGATGTTATGGCCACCAGAAATACTGTCTTGAGAAAAAGGTCTTTGATGGACAATTGATCCATTTGTCGAAATTCTTCCCCTGAAAAGAAGTCCAAAACGAGGGGAAGATCCCATTTGGAGAATCTTGGCCTCCTTTGCGGTCTAAGTCTTGTTGCTCCTTTGAAGAATTGCCTGACAAGAGGATGTTTTGCCCAGGCAACGCCTGTGAATGCAGAAATCGCAGAGACTTGAACTCTAAGAGAGCTGACGGCCAAGGGCAACTCCAGGCCTGTCTGAAGGAAACCCAGAACGTCCGATATTTTTGGATCTTTAAATGAACTTCCAACAGTGGAAATGAAGCTCACGAACCTTGACCAGATTCTTTGGTATACTCTATTAGTACCCTCTCTCCTGGCACTCATCAGGGTCTCAATTGCTGTGTTTGGACACCCTAAAGCTGTTAACCTTTCCCTTTCAACCACCAAACCATCAGGTGGAGATGGGATGGACATGGGTGAAGCAACGCTCCCTGTAGCAGGAGATCCGGCCTGGAAGGAAGAGGAACTGGGTCCCGGCAACTGAGCTGTGTCAGGAGAGGAAACCATGGCCTGTTGGGCCAGTACGGAATTACTGCTATTATTTCGGCCTCTTCCCAAAGGAGTCTTGACAGAAAACGGAGAATGACCGGAACTGGGGGAAAGGCATACACCTTGTGAAACTTCCACTGGTCCGTCAAAGCATCTATTCCGAAAGCCTGGGGACAGCGATTCCTCGTGTAATACTTCTTGAGTTTCGCATTGCAAGGTGATGCAAAGAGGTCCACCTCCGGTGTTACTCCCAGAGACAGGATCCAACTGAAAACCTCTGTGTGGAGGGACCACTCGTTGTTGTCCAGGGAAACCCTTGAAAGGAAGTCCGCCTGGACATTCTGAACTCTGGGGAGATAAACTGCCGTTAGATTCGACAAGTTCGCCTGGGCCCAGGCCATAATCGGACTGACTTCTTTTAGTAGGGAGAGACTGCGTGTGCCCCCTTGCCTCTTGATGTATGCTACCGCCGTCGTGTTGTCCAACCTCAACAGAACCAAAGCTCCTGATATCAGGTGACGGAAGGCTTGAAGGGCTTGAAAGGCAGCCCAGAGTTCCAAGACATTTGACACTATACCCTGAGATGGAAAATCCCATTTCCCCTGGGCTACTTCTGACAGACAGAGGGCTCCCCAGCCGCTGTTGCTGGCATCCGTCGTCACTGTGATCCAGGAGACTGGTGCAATGGAATGGCACTTGAGGAGATTCTCTTGATGAAGCCACCATGGAAGACTCTCCCTCATGGACGGGGTTATTCGGATAAAGTGATCTTGTGACTCTGGGTTCCATTGTTGAAGAAAACCCTTTTGGAAGGGCCGCATCTTCCACTGTGCCCATTTTACCATGGGGGCTGTGGCCCCCATGGTGCCGATTACCCTGAGGCAATGTGATGCCCTGAGGCGAGGAAATGACAAGGCAAGTCGGATTCTGTCCTGGATTACTGGAATCTTCTCCATGGGTAAGGAAATGGTACTCTTCACCGTGTCGAACTGTGCCCCTAGGAATATCAGGGACTGGGTTGGATCCAACTGACTCTTCTCCCTGTTCAACAACCAACCGAACTCCGTCAGGACAGAGATGACTTGGTCCCGATGTGAAAGAAGCTGATCCTTGTCCTGCGAGAGCAGGAGTAGGTCGTCCAGGTAATGGTGTAACCGGACACCTTTGACCCTGATCAGGGCTACCACTGCCAGTAAGACTTTTGAGAACACTCGAGGCCATGTTGTCAGCCCGAAAGGAAGACAAGTGAACTGGAGATGTCTCTGCTCCACTGCGAACCTGAGATATTGCTGAAAATTTTTTGCGATTGGCACATGAAAATACGCGTCCTTCAGGTCTACTGAGACCATCCAATCGCCTGGCTGAATTGTTTGACTTAGGGTCAAAAGAGTCTCCATCTTGAACCTTTCCTTCTGGATGAAGGAGTTCAAATATGTTAGGTCGATGACCGGCCTCCATGACCCGTTCTTTTTGAGGACCATGAAGAGGGGGGAATACACTCTCTGAAATTTCTCTTCCACTGGTACCGGAATGATGGCCCCTTGAGATATCAGGGAGTCTGTATAGGATAAGAGAATCTCTCTTTTCTCTTCTGATTGCGGTAGAACTGTAGGAATGAAGAGGTGTGTAGGTGGGTTGGTGAAAATCCAGGTGTGACCTGTAGAGATGGTTTTGATTGTCCAATAATCTTGGACCGAGGCTGCCCAGACGTGCTGGAAACGGAGTAATCGTGCTCCTACCTGCTCCACCTGGACAGGCTCCATATCAAAAGGACTTTGTCGCATCACGACCCCCAGAAGATGTAGCCTTTGTGGATTTCTGTCCTGAAGGCTGGTTTCTTCTCCAGTTTTTTCTGAATTCCCTACCAGGTCTGTATCGACGTGCGTCCCTAGCACGCTCCGATCCTGTCTAGGCTGAGTTCTTCTCTGATTCAAGAGACGACGATCCTGGGGTAGGAAGCCCGACTTACCCCCAGTAGCGCGTGTGATGGCCGAGTCAAGCTTGTTCCCAAAGAGGGAAGAACCCTCAAAGGGAATCTTACACCATGCCTGTTTAGAGGCAGGATCCGCTACCCATGGACATAACCATAGGGCACGTTTAGCTGTGACCGAGGATAGCATGACACGCGACACTAACCGGATAATGTCCAGGGATGCCTCACCCAGAAAAGCCGATGCCATCTTTAATTCATGCACTGGAGAATTTTTGACCACGTCTTCGGATATACTTCCCAAAGTTGCACCCACATCATCCGTCCAGGATTCCATGGCTTTTGACAAAGCCACAAGAGCTAGGGCCGGTTTGCAGGCCATCCCTGCAGTAATATATATTCGTTTAAGATCGGTATCGATCTTTCTTTCCAGACCATCTCTAAATGACACTGTGTCCTCCAGTGGAAGTGTGACATGTCTCACTAAACTCATCAGCGCCGCATCGATGAGGGGAGCTGAATCCAGGTATTTCACCTCTTCGCTCCTGAATGGGTACATCTTCGCCACTTTGGAGATTAAAGAGTTCTTTCTTTCAACCTTCCCCCATTCATCAGATATGATTTCACCGAGTTCACTCAAGAAAGGGAAATTTGGGCGCTCTTTTTTCAGATGCTTGAAATACTTTTTTTGTTTAGAGGGCATCTCTATTGGATCTTCCCATATCAGTGCATCTTTAACTGCTCTGACCAGATGAGGGACCTGGGAGAAATCGAACCCCGCTCCATATTCATCCACCTCAACCTCACTATCGGAGGATCCATTTGACGAGAGATTGTCGTGAGAGGGACCTGGAACTTCAAGTTCAACTACGTCCGCGGTTGAGGCTGGTGCTAAAGGAGGAATGGCTATGTGGGCTGAATCCGTCCTGCTCAGAGATTCTTGCACAACCTTTCTGACCAGTGCTTCCACCTGCTGGTCTCCTGCACCCCCAGCAGACTTTTTTCTCCGAGCGACCGGAATGGCGGTGGGAATCATGTTTAGATCTGGACCTTGACCTATCCGTGTGATGTCTAGAAGAAGACCTTGTTTTTGATTGGTCACGCTGTGACCTAGATTTTTCTTCACGTGCTACTGAATGATGATCGGACCTAGAAGGGCTGAGGAAACAACAGGAAACAAAATACTTTTATAATTCCCCAAATAACCCTATCACCCATGCAAAACAGGCAGAGGAAAAAAACATTCCATCCTACCTGCGGCATAAGGGCTGACCACTAGGCGGCGACGACACATCCATGGCAACAGAAAAGCAGAGACTGCAGGTAACATATAAGCCATAAACATTCCAGAACAGCATAAAAAACAGAACTCATAGTCATGTGAACAAAAAGGGGCCCAGCCTACCTTCCACAAGTATTGCCAAGACAAGAACCGGCGTCTGCAGTGTTTGTATGAAGCCAGGGCATAGCTGTATCTGACAGCTATTTAAATCTGCGGCCTTGGATGACGTCACGGCGCTCCGAGCGTCGTCGCACGCCGCCCCCCGACGTCCGCGCACATGCGCGGCCACCGCTGTCCCGTCCGAACCGCGCAGGCGCAAACCAAACCTCGATCTGAATCGAGGCCGTGCGCACGCGCAGTAGGAACGAGCAGCGGCGGACTGGAACGCAGATGCGCTCCAGCCGCCATACAGGAAGGACAAACAAACAAACAGGCACAGAATAAATACAGGCTGCCATGGAGAAAAAAAAAAAAGAGTGTATACGATACCCATCCAGCACGAAAATGATCCGACCTGACCCTCCAATCGCACACCATAGGCGAACACGACCGGGTATCAAATGGGGGGCCTCCTGCTAATAGCGAGGACGATTGGCCAAACTGCCGCTTGCCAGTCAATGACTGGATAGTAAGCTCTTCAGGGCACCGCAACATCACCCGTGTCCACCCTGCTAATAGCTGGGTAACTGGACTCCAACACCACCACCCTTTCATCGCCAGCTCAAGGGGAAACACCAGGACTGGATCAACTACTCCTTAAGGTAAGAACTACCTCTTTAGTCCTAAGGAGGAGGACAAAAAAGGAACACGGTACCTGACTGGGAGCAAAGATTTATGGGAGTGGGGTCCTATGAGGTAGGAGAGGCGGGATTAACCCATACGTAGGCTGCCATGGAGTCTGTCAGGAAAAACATATTTGGTTCAGATGGTGTCAAGCGTGTGTGGCGGCAACCAGGTGAGGAGTACAAAGACAAGTGTGTCTTGCCTACAGTCAAACATGGTGGTTGGAGTGTCATGGTCTCTGGCTGCATGAGTGCTACCGGCACTGGGGAGCTACATTTTATTGAAGGAACCATGAATGCCAACATGTACTGTGAGATACTGAAGCAGAGCATGATCCCCTCCCTTCAAAGACTGGGCCACAGGGCAGTATTCCAACATGATAACAACCACAAACACACCTCCAAGACAACCACTAGCTTGCTAAAAAAGCTGTTGGTAAAGGTAATGGACTGTCCAAGCATGTCTCCGGACCTAAACCCTATTGGTGGAGGAGCGCAAGGTCTCTAACATCCAGAGATGGGTATTTATTAAAACTGTGAGCCAATTAAGCCGTATGTGTCTTTAAAACACATACTGTATGTAAACAAAAAAATCGGTAAGTAAAATAGTCACAGAGTTAGTTTAAGGTTCCAAACACAAATGACTAAATTTGGCCCAGGGACTCAGATTTCAATGACCACTGGTCATGAATAGGTTAATGTCATTATTGAGGTTGAAATGGTGCTGAAAACTGATTCTAGTGAAGAACACTATTCAATAATTTCAGGGACATGCTGGCCATAATGCACATGAAGCTCTGAGGCAAAGGCAAATGCGCAGGCACGGCCCTGCAGGTGCCCGTCTTGCCTGGGCACAGGTGCACAAATATTCGTACGCAGATGCAAGCGCCTATGCGCATGTACGTGTTCGCCATTAACGGTGGTGCTAAATGGCCTATATAGGTGCAGCAGCTGCACTAGTATATCGCTGTCTGATCTGCAGATTTACCTGTGTTCCTATTCCTGTGCCTCTGTTTGATTCCTGTGTTTGACCCGGCTTATCCTGACCATGCTTGCACTCCACCTGTCTTGACCTTTGCTTGTATTAGGACTTTGTTTATATCTACACATCTATATTCACGTAAGTAAAAAAAAATCCTTAGTCTATATAGACAAAGTTCCAATAATCAAAACAGCGCTCCAATCAAAATAAATGAAATATGAAGTTTTTTTCCAATAGTGTCGGAATCCCTGCAGAGCCTGGACCGGCTCTGTGATGTCAGCTGACAGCAGACTTTGGCCTGCTTTTGCCTAAAATTGGGTCATATGAGTGCAGAACTAAGTGCACTCCTGTGGCACATAGGAGAAGTATGGCCAAACGAGTTTTAGCCATACTTTTCTTTTAAAATTAAAGGTTAGAAAAACTGGGTTTGCTCACTTTGGAAAAAGACATCCTAAAGTGTACCTGTGGCCAACTCAAGCAGGGCAATCTAAAAAATCTGTATGCATATTTCAAGCACTTCTAGTCTAATGCCGCATACACACGATTGGAAATTCGGTCAGCAAAAGACCGATGAGAGCTTTTGGTCGGAAAATGCGACCGTGTGTATGCTCCATCAGACTTTTGCTGGTCGAATTTCCGCCAGCAAAAGATTGAGAGCATGTTCTCAATTTTTCAGACGGAAAACGTTTCTATAGGAAATTCCATTCGTGTTCATGCAATTCCGACAAAAAAACACGTATGCTCAGAATCAAGTATGAAACGGAGCCGCTCAGTCTGGTAAAACGACCGTTTGTAATGGAGATGGCACATTCATCACACTGCAAATTTTTAAATCTTTCAATGCAACACATTCCACTCTTCTTTATAATGCTAGAAGAATGAAGTTGTTTTGCTGCTCATATTACACAGAGTTCTCACAAACTGATTTCTTTATTTTTTCTCGTGATCTCATGAATAATCTTTTTTGTTTTTAAAGCCAGATCTCCATAGTAATGTTTAGAATTATTTTTTATAGTCATTTTGTTTTTTCGTTTTTTAATCAAGAGATCGCCTGTTTTTTTTTTTTTTTTTACATTTTATAGTGATCTCTCCGCAAAAAAAAAATGTAGAAGAATACATATCGGACTAAACTGAGGAAATTATTATTTTTTTTTTAAATTGGGGATATTTATTATAGCAAAAAGTAAAAGATATTGTGTTTTTTTTCAAAATTTCTGCGCTTCTTTTGTTTATAGCACAAAAAATACCAAAAGAAAGCTCGATTTGTGGGGAAAAAAAGGACGTTTGGGTACAGCATTGCACGACGCGTGCAATTGTCAGTTAAAGCGACGCAGTGCCGTATCGCAAAAAATGGCCTGGTCAGGAAGGGGGTAAATTCTTCCGGGGCTGAAGTGGTTAAAGTATAACTGCAAGAGTTGTTACAGGCTATATTTGGCATCAGTTTTTATCAACTTTATTACGGTGCATTCACACTTTTAAATGCACCCTGCCTGAGATTATATGTAAGAATCCCAGATTGGGTTCCCACGATTAGCTGTGAGAGGTGGCCCCACTGAAAGCAATGGGAAACTGTTGGCTCACTCAGCTGATTGTGCCCACTCACATGTAATCACTAATGCAGCAATTGCATGCAAGTGATCAGGCCTGGATGCAGGCAGTCTGTGTCCAGACCTGGTCACTTGCATGTAATCGCTGCATGAGTGATTACATGTGAGTGGGTGTGATTAGCTGCGGGAGCCAGCAGACTCCCATTGCTTTCAGTGGGACTGTCTCTCGCAGCCAGTTGCGGGAACCCCTGCTGGGGTTCTCACATATGATCATAGGTAGGGTGCATTTGAAAATGTAAATACACCCTAATAAAGTTGATAAAAAACTGATGTCCATCAAATATAGTACAACATATTAATTCATAAGGCCCCATGCACACGAGACGCTGTTAAACGCGCGTTCAGAGGCAGTTGGACACTTTTTTCAACTGCACCTGAACGCATGCAATGTTCTCCTATGTGTCCATGTACACAGTCTAGTTTTTTCCCGTTTTTATGCAGTTGCGTTTAACCTCGTTTTTCCAGAAGCAAAAAAATGCGTTCAGACACTTTGCTTTTACACGTTTCAGACGCAAAACGCAGCTAAACGCGTTTGCGTTTATAAGCCTTTTTAAAGGAAACCAATTTTTTGGACCAGAAAACTCAATTAAACAATTGGTTTAAAATGTCGTAATTAGTTTAGATAGTTCATAGAGCATATATACTCACTAATGCATACATGTTTGTGAAATATCCAAAGCACATTCGCTGGGTCCAATATCGACAAATGCTGATTCTGGACCTCTCATGCAAATTTGCGACGACGTTGCTGCCTCATCAAGAGCAACATCAGGAGCATTTCCTGACATATATTCAATATGGGATCCATTTAAAAAAAGAAAACACAGAAAGAGAGGCAAATGCAAGTGTACAACTGCTCTCTCTGCTGCTGCTGCTCACTCTGATCAAAATGGCAGAAATAGTTAATAATACACGCTTTCTGAGCTTGGGGAGGGTCTATATGATGTTATCTTTACAAATGCTTATAGACGCAAACGCGTCTAAACGCGGCATGAAAACACAGCAAAACGCGCGTTTTTAAACGCAGGTTTCTGCTTTTTAACCACTTGCCTACTGTGCACTTAAACACCCTTCCTGCCCAGACCAATTTTCAGCTTTCAGCGCTCGCGCACTTTCAGTGACAATTGCGCGGTCATGCAATGCTGTAACCAAATGAATTTTTTATCATTTTGTTCGCACAAATAGAGCTTTAGTTTGGTGGTATTTATTCGCGACTCCGTTTTTTATTTTTTGCGATATAAGCGAAAACATAGTGGAAATTTTGAAAAAAAACAATATTTTCTCCTTTCTTTTTTAAAAGAAATCCAATAAAATCAAATTTTGTCATAAATTTAAGCCAAAATGTATTCTGCTACATGTTTTTTGTAAAAAAAATTCCGTTAAGTGTATAATAATTGGTTCGCGTGATCACGGACATATGTACGCAAATGATCATGTAAAAGGGGTGTGCAGGTGATCACGGACATATGTGTGCAGATAATCATTGGCACATGTGATTTTAGTGGGACATATGTGAGGGACATGTGTTTTTATTATTTAGGGACATGTGTGTTTTGGGGACATGTGTGTTTTGGGGACATGTGTGTTTTACTGTGGGGACATGTGTGTTTTACTATGGGGACATGTGTGTTTTACTATGGGGGACCCTAGACTGGTGATCAGTGAGTAAAAAAACATCTCATACTCACTGATCACCAGCCGGCTGCAGCGATCCGCTCTCCTCTCCTCACCGACGACTTCCGTGTGAGGAGAGGAGGGCCGATTGCCTAGCAACCGGCTGTTTGTTTACATCACATGACAGCCGTGATTCGTCACGGCCGTCATGTGATCAGGAGGGCCGATCACCGTGCCCTCCTGCCGATTCGAGATGCGCCGTGTCCGGGTGACACGGCCGCATCGGGATCGCGCCGCTGCGCGGGCACGCGCGCGCGCGATCCCTCTACTTCTGAAGGACGTTCCTGAACGTCCTATCAGAAGTAGATGGCTCCCACCCGGCCGTATATCTACATTGGCCGGGTGGGAAGTGGTTAAAACACGTGTTCAGCAGAGTTTGCATCTGCGTCTTGTGTGCATGGGGCCTTAAGGAGGACCTGAACTGTAAAGCCTGTGTTTGGCCAGTCTCAGTTTAAACTGTGACAGTCTTGGTTCATATGCATGTTATGATTTCTTTCACAGCAGCTAAAAGCATCCTTCCTTATGTGTAACTTTATTCTATCAAACAGTGCACTCTAAAACAAACATTAAAATTAAGTTTCACTTCATATTTGTATTACTGAGTTTCATGTCTAAAGATATTTTTCTTTAAACTGTCTTAGACCCATTCTGAATTAAAATGGCCACCATTGGCGTGCACAGCCTATTGCATTAGGGTGTGCACCCCAAAGCTCAAACACACATGCGGATATATATATATATATATATATATATATATATATATATATATATACACACACATATACACTGTATTACCAGAAGTATTGGGACGCCTGCCTTTACATGCACATACATTTAATGGCATCCCAGTCTTAGTCCGTAGGGTTCAATATTGAGTTGGCCCACCCTTTACAGCTATAACAGCTTCAACTCTTCTGGGAAGACTGTCCACAAGGTTTTAGGGGTGTATCTATGGGAATGTTTGACCATTCTTCCAGAAGAGCAATTGTGAGGCCAGGCACTGATGTTGGATGAGAAGGCCTGGCTCGCAGTCTCCACATTAATGTGAAGGACAGTCAAGTTCCTCCACCCCAAACTCACTTATCCATGTCTTAATGGACCTTGCTTTGTGCACTGGTCCAAATCATTTAGTAGAGGGGGGATTATGGTGTGGGGTTGTTTTTCAGGGGTTGGGCTTGGCCCCTTATTTCCAGAGAAGGAAACTCTTAAGACATCAGCATACCAAGACATTTTGGATAATTTTATGCTCCCAACTTTGTGGGAACAGTTTGGGCATGGCCCCTTCCTGTTCTAAGATGACTGCGCACCAGTGCACAATCAAGGTCCCTAAAGACATGGATGAGCAAGGGTAGTGGAAAATTAACTTCAAGCACAAAAATTCACATTATAATAGTAACTAAAACATATAAAATTAAGTGTAACAATCTAAACAATAAAAATTCCAAAGTGCTATAATGGTGTGAACCTCCCAACTAAAAAGTTGTTGCACTTGAAGTTAATTTGTATTGCAATTATCTGTAGAGGGGTTTCCACCATCCCTGCTAAGTAAAAAAAAAAAAATGATGTCTTATTATCATTTTGATGTGTATTACATATCACTGGAATTATTGCACTTGTAGTTAATCTGTATGGCAAATATCTATAGGAGGGGTTTCCACCATCCTTGCCAAGTTTCATTTTTTATTTATTTTTTCAGTTTGATGTGTATAATATAAGACGTTACATATCACCGGTATTGTGGTAATATTGACGTTTATTGAGATTTCCATACATTAGAGGGTTCCACAATTATTGTTAAGTTATTGATTAGTAAGTTAGTGCTGCACTTTTTTTTTTGTGTTGTGGGAACACATGACTGTGCTTAGTGGCATGCCTTTTACTGACACTTTTTTAGTTACTACCTCCAGTAGTTTATTGTAAATAGTAGTGTGGTGATTACGTATTATACTAACGATCAGCATGTGGCATTAATAAACAGACGGATTTCAGTTGTGCCCCACCAGGCCAGCCCCCATAGACAATGTGCCTAGCTGCTGAGTTCAACTGCCCATCCCTGCACTCAGTGCACTGATGGGCGCTGATTGGAAGCACTCATAGGCACTGATAGCCAGCACTGATTGGCACTGATAGGTGACACTAATTGGCAGCACTCATGGGCACTGATAGGCAGCACTGATGGGCACTGATAGGGGGTACTGGTTGGCAGCACTGATTGGCAGCACTGATAGGCACTGCATGGTGGCACTGATTGGCACTGATAGGCAGCACTGATAGGCAGCACTGATGGGCGGCACTGATATGCAGCACTGATGGGCGGCACTGATATGCAGCACTGATGGCACTGATGGGCATTGATATGCAGCACTGATGGGCTCTGATAGGCTGCACCGACAGGCAGCACTGATGGGCACTGATAAATGGCACTGCTAGGCAACACTGATTGGCAGCACTGATGGGCACTGATAGGTGGCACTGATTGGAAGCACTGATAGGCAGCACTGATTGGCACTGATAGGTGTCATTGGTTGGCACTAATATGCTTCACTAATTGGCAGCACAGATGGGCACAGATAGGCAGCACTGATGGGCACTGATTTATGCCATTGGTTGGTACTGATAGGGGGCACTGATAGGCAGCACTGATGGGCACTGATGGGTACTGATAGGGAAAACTGATGGGTACTGATAGACAGCACTGATGGGCACTGATAGGCAGCACTGATAGGTGGCATTGATTGGAAGCGCTGTTGGACACTGATTGGCACTGATAGGTGGCATTGGTTGGCATTGACTGGCAGCACTGGTTGGCACTGACAGGTGGCACAGATTGTCTCTGATAGGTGGCATTGGTTGGCACTGACAGGTGGCACTGATGGGCACTGACATGTGGCACTGGTGGGCACTGATTGGCACTGACAGTTGGCACAGATGAGCAATGATTGGCACTGACAGGTGGCACTGGTGGGCACTGATGGGCAGTGACATGTGGCACTGGTGGGCACTGATTGGCACTGACATGTGGCACTGGTGGGCACTGATTGGCACTGACAGGTGGCACTGGTGGGCACTGATTGGCGGCACTGATAGGTGGCATTGGTTGGCAATGATAGGTGACACCGATTGGCACTGATCTAGGAGAGGGGAAGTTTCCCATTGAGCAGTCAGCTAGGCATGTAAGAGTGCGTGAAACTGTAAAATAATGTCACTGCTTCCAGAGACGAGCTATCAGAACTCGGAGCTGATGTCGGGGGTGGGTGGGACCGAACAGCTAGCCTATCAAACACAAGCCTACGGGATAGGGGCTGGGTGCTCCGTGTATGCAGCTCCGCCCCTTTCTATCAGCTATCAAACACCAGCCAAAGGAATAGGGGCTGGGCGGGCTGCTCCGTGTATATGGCTCCGCTCCCTTTCTTAAGCAGCCCAATCATTGGCTGGTGTTTAATAGCTGATAGAAGGCGGTGGAGCCACATACACAGAGCGGCCTGGCCAGCCCTCGACATCAGCGTGTTTGATAGGCTAGCTGTTTGGTCCCGCCCACCCCTGACATCAGCCCCGAGTTTTGACAGCTCCTATCTGCAAACAGTGACATTACATTACAGTTAAAACCTCGTCCCGCCGGCCCACTGTCATATGACTGCGGCAAGAAGCATCTGTTGTTCTGGGCCACCGTCATATGACGTGATTTCCTTTGCGGCCACTAGGGGGCACGCTCGTGCCGCGGGGGGCACGTGCACGCGCCCGCCGCGTTGCTGGGGACCCCAATGCGTGTGCTCGGCGGACACGATTGCCCAGTAACTGAGCAGGACGTGGATCTGTGTGTGTAAACACACAGATCCACGTGCTGTCAGAGTGTCAGAGGAGAGGAGACCGATGGTGTGTCCCTTGCACATAGGGACACCGATCGGTCACCTCCCCCAGTCAGTCCCCTCCCCCACAGTTAGAATCACTCCCATAGGGAACATATTAACCCCTTGATCACCCCCTAGTGTTAACCCCTTCCCTGCCAGTCACATTTATACAGTAATCAATGCATTTTTATAGCACGGATCGCTGTATAAATGTGAATGGTCCCAAAAATGTGTCAAAAGTGTCCGATTTATCCGCCGCAATATCGCAGTCACGATAAAAATCCATTAGTAGTAAAAAAAAAAAATAATAATAAAAACGCTATAAATCTAGCCCCTATTTTGTAGACGCTATAACATTTGCGCAAATGAATCAATATACGCTTATTGCGTTTTTTTTCTACCAAAAATATATGTAGAAGAATACGTATCGGCCAAAACTGAGGAAAAAATTTGTTTAAAAAAATAATATTTGGATATTTATTATAGCAAAAAGTAAAACATATTGTGTTTTTTTCAAACTTGTCCCTCTTCTTTTGTTTATAGAGCAAGAAATTAAAACCCGCAGAGGTGATCAAATACCACCAAAAGAAAGCTCTATTTGTGGGGAAAAAATTACAAACATTTTATTTGGGTACAGCATTGCAATTGTCATTCAAAATGCGACAGCGCTGAAACCTGAAAAATGGCTTGGGCAGGAAGGGGGTGTTCGTGCCTGGTAGGCAAATGGTTAAAGCACTAAGCGGCTCTTACATGCCTCCCTGACTGCTCAATGGGAAACTGTCTCACAGGCAGCTCCTTATACAGTCTCTTGCAGCATCTTACAGCAGATCTCTGGACACACATTAGGGTGTGCCCAGGCACATCCGGCATACCCTGTGCGCACGTCTATGCTGGCCACGTATCAGCAAATTATTGCAGGTCTGAATGCTGGCATAGAATGAGTCTAGTCAGGTAGTTCCAGAGAACCATGTAACCTCTTTGTTACTTTGTAACTTTATCTATTGTGTCCAGCATAATTTCCCATTGTAACAACTGCCTTTGCGATAATTACACTGTTATAGAATAGTAGGTTGAACTAACTGATGCCTAAATAAACGATAACAAACAGAAAAAATACTAAGCGTGCGAGTCTGTACAATATATATAGGAAGAGTTTAGAATAAGCTTTATGGCAAACATGTTACTTAAATAAACGCAAGGAAAAAAAAACTTGGTCCCCTTCTCATGGAGATATGTTCACCATTAGGGATGGGCCCGATGCTCGATTCGAACCCACGTTCGAATCGAGCACCGGGCGTTCGCTCGCTCGGCGAGCCCAGAACTATTTGGGCCGTTCGCATCACATTCGTGTGATGCGAGCGGCCCCGCAATGCATTGCGGCCGGCGCAGTGCATTGCTGGCTGATGATTGGCCAAGCATGCACTGTGACCCCGCATGCTTGGCCAATCACAGCGCCGGAAACTAGGAGATCAATAATTGGCTACAGGCAGGACGCTTGTAGCCAATTAAAGCTCAGGGGCTTTAGTACACGCCCCACCATTTAAAAGGCCGCCACGCCGTCGGCCCCGGTCACATGTGTTCCGGCTTTAGGGAGAGCAGTCTGCTGATTGATTTGCTTGATTGCTATTTCTTTGCTAAACCATTGCTACCTGAGTCATTCATCATTACTGAATACTGATCATTCATTGCTGCTGATTGCACAGTGAGTGTCATATTAGCTGTTGCTGGGGATTAGTCTGGTGTGTGTGTGCTGTTAGTACAGCATAGCAGTAGCACCAACCGCAGTGCTGTTAGCACAGCATTGCACCCCAACTTCTGTCCCAACCTTCTGTCCCATCCCAGGCAGGGATTTATAGGAGCCATATTGTGTTTGTGGCAGCACACAGGTCCTATATTTTCTTGTCAGCAGCACACATATAGTGTCTTTGTGTCAGCAGCACCCATAGGACTTATAGTGTGTTTGTGGCAGCACACAGGTCCTATATTTTCTTGTCAGCAGCACACATATAGTGTCTTTGTGTCAGCAGCACCCATAGGACTTATAGTGTGTTTGTGGCAGCACACAGGTCCTATATTTTCTTGTCAGCAGCACACATATAGTGTCTTTGTGTCAGCAGCACCCATAGGACGTATAGTGTGTTTGTGGCAGCACACAGGTCCTATATTTTCTTGTCAGCAGCACACATATAGTGTCTTTGTGTCAGCAGCACACATATAGTGTCTTTGTGTCAGCAGCACCCATAGGACTTATAGTGTGTTTGTGGCAGCACACAGGTCCAATTTTTTCTTGTCAGCAGCACACATATAGTGTCTTTGTGTCAGCAGCACCCATAGGACTTATAGTGTGTTTGTGGCAGCACACAGGTCCTATATTTTCTTGTCAGCAGCACACATATAGTGTCTTTGTGTCAGCAGCACACATATAGTGTCTTTGTGTCAGCAGCACCCATAGGACTTATAGTGTGTTTGTGGCAGCACACATAGCTCCTATATTTTCTTGTCAGCAGCACACATATAGTACCTATAGTGTCTTTGTGTCAGCAGCACCCATAGGACTTATAGTGTGTTTGTGGCAGCACACAGGTCCTATATTTTCTTGTCAGCAGCACACATATAGTGTCTTTGTGTCAGCAGCACCCATAGGACTTAGAGTGTGTTTGTGGCAGCACACATTGCTCCTATATTTTCTTGACAGCAGCACACATATAGTACCTATAGTGTCTTTGTGTCAGCAGCACCCATAGGACTTATAGTGTGTTTGTGGCAGCACACATAGCTCCTATATTTTCTTGACAGCAGCACACATATAGGGCCTATAGTGTCTTTGTGTCAGCAGCACCCATAGGACTTATAGTGTTTTGTGGCAGCACACATAGCTCCTATATTTTCTTGACAGCAGCACACATATAGTACCTATAGTGTCTTTGTGTCAGCAGCACCCATAGGACTTATAGTGTGTTTGTGGCAGCACACATAGCTCCTATATTTTCTTGACAGCAGCACACATATAGTACCTATAGTGTCTTTGTGTCAGCAGCACCCATAGGACTTATAGTGTGTTTGTGGCAGCACACATAGCTCCTATATTTTCTTGTCAGCAGCACACATATAGTACCTATAGTGTCTTTGTGTCAGCAGCACCCATAGGACTTATAGTGTGTTTGTGGCAGCACACATAGCTCCTATATTTTCTTGACAGCAGCACACATACAGTGGTGTGAAAAAGTGTTTGCCCCCTTCCTCATTTCCTGTTCCTTTGCATGTTTGTCACACTTAAGTGTTTCGGAACATCAAACCAATTTAAACAATAGTCAAGGACAACACAAGTAAACACAAAATGCAATTTGTAAATGAAGGTGTTTAATATTAAAGGTGAAAAAAAATCCAAACCATCATGGCCCTGTGTGAAAAAGTGATTGCCCCCTAAACCTAATAACTGGTTGGGCCACCCTTAGCAGCAACAACTGCAACCAAGCGTTTGCGATAACGTGCAATGAGGCTTTACAGCGTCCTGGAGGAATTTTGGCCCACTCATCTTTGCAGAATTGTCCTAATTCAGTTACATTAGAGGGTTTTCGAGCATGAACGGCCTTTTTAAGGTCATACCACAACATCTCAATAGGATTCAGGTCAGGACTTTGGCTAGGCCACTCCAAAGTCTTCATTTTGTTTTTCTTCAGCCATTCGGTGGTGGACTTGCTGGTGTGTTTAGGATCATTGTCCTGCTGCAGAACCCAAGTTCGTTTCAGCTTGAGTACACGAACAGATGGTCGGACATTCTCCTTCAGGATCTCTTGGTAGACAGCAGAATTCATAGTTCCTTTTATCACGGCAAGTCTTCCAGGTCCTGAAGCAGCAAAACAGCCCCAGACCATCACACTACCACCACCATATTTTACTGTTGGTATAATGTTCTTTTTCTGAAATGCAGTGTTCCTTCTACGCCAGATATACTTGGACACACACCTTCCAAAGAGTTCCACTTTTGTCTCATCGGTCCACAGAATGTTGTCCCAAAAGTCTTGGGGATCATCAAGATGTGTTGTGGAGAAATTGAGACGAGCTTTGATGTTCTTTTTGCTCAGCAGTGGTTTTCTCCTTGGAACTCTGCCATGCAGGCCATTTTTGCCCAGTCTTTTCCTGATGGTGGAGGCATGAATGCTGACCTTAACTGAGGCAAGTGAGGCCTACAGTTCCTTGGACGTTGTTGTGGGGTCTTTTGTGACCTCTTGGATGAGTCGTCGCTGCGCTCTTGGGGTAATTTGGGCCACTCCTGGGAAGGTTCACCACTGTTCCATGTCTTCGCCATTTGTGGATAATGGCTCTCACTGTGGTTCGCTGGATTCCCAAAGCTTTGGAAATGGCTTTATAACCCTTTCCAGACTGATAGATCTCAATTACTTTCTTTCTCAATTGTTCCTGAATTTCTTTGGGTCTCGGCATGATGTGTAGCTTTTAAGGATCTTCTGGTGGACCTTACTGTGTCAAGCAGCTCCTATTTAATGATGCCTTGATTGTGAACAGGTGTGGCAATCACTTTTTCACACCACTGTACCTATAGTGTCTTTGTGTCAGCAGCACCCATAGGACTTATAGTGTGTTTGTGTCAGCAGCACACATAGCTCCTATATTTTCTTGACAGCAGCACACATATAGTACCTATAGTGTCTTTGTGTTAGCAGCACCCATAGGACTTATAGTGTGTTTGTGGCAGCACACATAGCTCCTATATTTTCTTGACAGCAGCACACATATAGTACCTATAGTGTCTTTGTGTCAGCAGCACCCATAGGACTTATAGTGTGTTTGTGGCAGCACACATAGCTCCTATATTTTCTTGACAGCAGCACACATATAGTACCTATAGTGTCTTTGTGTCAGCAGCACCCATAGGACTTATAGTGTGTTTGTGGCAGCACACATAGCTCCTATATTTTCTTGTCAGCAGCACACATATAGTACCTATAGTGTCTTTGTGTCAGCAGCACCCATAGGACTTATAGTGTGTTTGTGGGCAGCACACATAGCTCCTATATTTTCTTGTCAGCAGCACACATATAGTACCTATAGTGTCTTTGTGTCAGCAGCACCCATAGGACTTATAGTGTGTTTGTGGCAGCACACATAGCTCCTATATTTTCTTGTCAGCAGCACACATAGTACCTATAGTGTGTTAGTGTCAGCACCCATAGGACCTACAGTGTGTTGTGAGCACACATAGGAGCTCTATTTTTTATACTATATACACTACCGACTACAATGGCTGGAAGACCGCCAAGGAGAGGCAGACCGTGCCGAGGCAAGAACACAGGGCAAGCAGGCTCTGTTTCTAGAGACAACAGTGCTGCCCGTGGACGTGGTCGTGCATCGTCATCAGCACGTGGCCATGGGACACGCTTGTCTTTGTTTTCGGCAGCTGGACATGTTGAGCCGCATCATGCCGAAGACTTGGTAGAATGGATGACCCAGCCCTCCTCATCCTCCTCATCCTCTCTCACCCAGGCTCAGGGTACTGGCAGAGCAGCTGCCAACGCGTACTCAATGGCATCATCAGCCACCCCTTCCCTAGACCCACCATGTCCTCCTGAGGAGTCCCCCGAACTGTTTGAGCACAGTGTTGGGTACATGCTCCAGGAGGATGCCCAACGATTCGAAGGCTCGGATGATGATACCCAGCTTGAGGAAGGCAGTAGTGTGCGCGCAGAGAGAGGGGATGCTGAAGGACAGCAATCTGGCAGTACTGTTCCACCAGCTGCAGCTTACTGCCAGGTTTGCTCTAGTGGTGAAGAGGGAGGGGATGATGAGTCACTGACTCCACGTGGGTGCCTGAAGGGAGAGAGGAGGAGGAGGAGGAGGAGGATGCGGCGTCACATGTCCAACGAGGCAGGATGCCCCCTGGAGGCCAGCTAGAGCCCAGCACAGCAACTGTATCACACCGCAGAGCTCCGCCTGTGCAGGGCGCTGCCTCTGCACGTTATCACAAAAGTTCTTTGGTGTGGGCCTTTTTTGAGACGAGTGCATCAGATCGCACCACTGCTATTTGCAATATTTGTCTCAAGCGTATCTCGCGTGGCCAAAACATCAGCCGCTTGGGCACCACAAGCATGAGCAGACATATGTCGACCTGCCATGCAGCTCGTTGGCAAGCACACATAAAAGACCCACACCAAAGAACAAAGCGGACCTCTCCTTGCTCCTCATCAGCTGGGATCTCCATCCCCACTATATCTTCAGTCCTCTCTGAAAGCTGCTCTGAGAGGACTGAAGGTGTAGAATTAGGTGTGTCACAACCAAGTACTTGCAGTACACCGACGTCCGATTGTAGCAGGCAAATTTCCCTGCCCCAGCTGCTGGACCGTCGAAAGAAGTATACTCCCAGCCATCCACATGCCCAGCGGTTGAATGCTAGCTTGGCTAAATTGCTAGCACTTCAACTGCTGCCTTTTCAGTTGGTAGACTCGGCCCCCTTCCGTGAGTTTGTTCAATGTGCGGTTCCTCAGTGGCAGGTTCCCAAACGCCACTTTTTCTCACGGAAGGCGATTCCGTCTCTCTACCGGCATGTGGAAGGCAATGTCCATGCCTCGCTGGACAGGGCGGTCAGCGGTAAGGTGCATATTACCGCTGACTCATGGTCCAGCAGGCATGGACAGGGACGTTATCTTTCTTTCACGGCCCATTGGGTCACTCTATTGGCAGCTGGGAGGGATGCAGGACAAGGTGCAGTAGTGTTGGAGGTTGTTCCACCACCACGCCTCCAAAATGCTACTACTGGTTGTGACACACCTCTCTCCTCCACCCCCTCCTCTTCTTCTTCCTCCAGTGCTCTGTCCTCGGAACCAGTGGTGCTCCGTAGGCGTACAAGGGGCTACGCAAGTACGCAGGCAAAAAGATGCCATGCCATGCTTGCGCTGGTGTGTTTGGGGGACAGGAGCCACACTGGGGCAGAGGTTCTGGCAGCTCTACAGGGGCAGGCCGAGAGGTGGTTGACGCCACGCCAGCTTAAGCCAGGAATGGTCGTTTCTGACAATGGCACCAACCTCCTCTCCGCCCTGCGACAGGGGCAGCTCACCCATGTGCCCTGTATGGCTCACGTCCTCAACCTGGTGGTGCAGCGGTTCTTGGGTAGGTACCCAGGCTTACAGGATGTCCTGAGGCAGGCCAGGAAAGTCTGTGTGCATTTCCGCCGATCTTATAATGCCAGTGCTCAGCTGACTGAGCTGCAAAAGGAGCTGAACCTGCCCAAGAACCGCCTAATATGTGACATGCCCACCAGGTGGAACTCAACGTTGGCCATGCTGCAGTGACTGCACACGCAGCAGAGGGCCATCAATGAGTACCTTTGCGACTACGGCACCAGGACAGGGTCAGGGGAGCTCGACTTCTTTTCCCCACGCCAGTGGAGCATGATCAGGGATGCATGCACTGTCCTCTCACCATTTGAGGAGGCCACGAGGATGGTGAGCAGTGACAGTGCATGCATCAGTGACACTGTACCTCTTGTCCACCTGTTGGAGCATACGCTGCGTGGGATAATGGACAGGGCACTTGAGGCAGAACAGAGGCAGGAAGAGGAGGACTTCCTTGCCTCTCAAGGCCCCCTTTATCCAGACAGTGTTCCTTCTGTTCCACCCATCACACAGGAAGAGGATGAGGATGAGGAGGAGGAGGAGGATTGTGTGAGCATGGAGGTGGAGCCTGGCACTCAGCATCAGCAGCAGCAGTCTTTTAGGGATGATGTACAGTCCCAACAAACCAGTGGACTTGTACGTGGCTGAGAGGAGGTGGCTGGCGATCATGTCATCCTCAGTGACCCAGAAGACTCCGGACCGAATGCCTCAGCTAACCTACGTAGCATGGCCTCCCTGATCCTGCAAAGCCTGCGGAAGGATCCTCGTGTTCTTCGGATCAAGGAGAAGGACCATTACTGGCTGGCCACTCTCCTTGATCCACGGTACAAGGGTAAGGTTGCGGACCTTATCTTGCCGTCGCAGAGGGAGCAGAGGATGAGACATCTCAGGGAGGCCTTGCAGAAAGGTCTGTGCAACGCGTTCCCAGAAACTGGGAGGTTACAAACTCCTGGTCCTGGACGACGAGTTGCTGAGGCTTCGGTCAGTAGCAGAAGGAGCGGTGGGGAAGGTGGACGTCTGACCGATGCGTTCAGACAATTTTTTAGTCCGCAGCCCCAAGGTATGATCGGTTCCAGCAACCATCGCCAGCGTCTGATATACATGGTGCAGGAATACCTAGGGGCAAGGTCAGACTTGGACACCTTTCCCACCGAAAATCCTCTGGCTTACTGGGTCCTGAGGATGGATCACTGGCCAGAGCTTGCACAGTATGCAATTGAGCTACTGGCCTGTCATGCATCCAGCGTTCTTTCCGAACGCACATTCAGTGCTGCTGGAGGATTTGTCACCGATCACAGGGTGCACCTGTCCACTGACTCGGTTGATCGACTGACCTTCATAAAAATGAATCAGTCTTGGATCACCACCAGCTACCAGGCACCTGAAGCGGATATAACTGAATCATTTATAATGTCACATCCCTTCAAGACTGCCTATGCTGATGCTGAGTGACTGTCCTGTTATGTTCACTGACTATCCTCTTCCTCCTCCTCAATGATCCATGCCACCACACCAGTGCCTAAGGCACAATTTTTCAGCCCCTGTATAACAGTGGCGTGTAATTAAAATTTTTTTTAAAAATGCTTCGCAACAGGTGTGACTGCTGTGCTCCAAGTACAGTATCTGTGAGGGGTTGCAGTGTTGTGGCACCAGCATCAGTGCCTAAGGCACAATTTTTCACCCCCTGTTGGGGCGTGTAATTACAATTTTTAGGCAATGCTTTGCAACAGGTCTCATTGCTGTGCTCAGAGTACAGTATCTGTGAGGGGTTTCAGTGTTGTGGCACCAGCACCAATGCCTAAGGCTCAATTTTTCAGCCCCTGTATAACAGGGGCGTGTAATTACAATTTTTAAAAAAAATGCTTCGCAACAGGTGTGACTGCTGTGCTCCAAGTACAGTATCTGTGAGGGGTTGCATTGTTGTGGCACCAGCACCAGTGCCTAAGGCACAATTTTTCAGCCCCTGTTGGGGCGTGTAATTACAATTTTTAGGCAATGCTTTGCAACAGGTCTCATTGCTGTGCTCAGAGTATAGTATCTGTGAGGGGTTGCAGTGTTGTGGCACCAGCAACAATGCCTAAGGCACAATTTTTCAGCCCCTGTTTAACAGGGGCGTGTAATTACAAATCTTGATCTAATAGTTCACAGCAGGGCCCATTCCTGCGCCCACCAAGAGTAACTGTGAGGGCTTACAGTCTTGTGGCAACACCGTCCACCACCACCACCACCACCAAAGGCCCAATTTTTCTGCCCTGTTCAACAGGTGCATGCAATTACAAATCTTGATCTAATAACTCACAGCAGGGCCCATTCCTGTGCCCACCAAGAGTAACTGTGAGGGCTTACAGTCTTGTGGCAACACCGTCCACCACCACCACCAAAGGCCCAATTTTTCTGCCCTGTTCAACAGGTGCTTGCAATTACAAATCTTGATCTAATAACTCACAGCAGGGCCCATTCCTGTGCCCACCAAGAGTAACTGTGAGGGCTTACAGTCTTGTGGCTACACCAACATCTAATAGGGCAAATTTCTGCAGAGTATATACGGCAGGCCCCTACTTTCAAACATCCAACTTACAAACGACTCCTACTTGCAAACGGAAAGAGAAAACAGGAAGTGAGAGGAAATCTACCCCTAGGAAGGGAAATTCTATCCTGTTAGATTTAATTTGGGAAAAAGGTATCTCCTCTCTACTGATGCTTTATCACCAATCCTTGTTTCAATTAAAACCCCACTTTTCCAAAAACATTTATCATTGGGACGGAAAGTGAGGTGAAATGTTCTGAACAGATGTGCAAAGACAGCAAATGTTACAGGGGTGATAACCCCTCCCTATGTTCTCCAAAAAGCTTAAAAATAGATTTTTTTGGCATGGAGCTACACTTCATAATGTACCTGTTTAGATTCTACTTAAGAACAAACCTACAGTCCGTGTCTTGTTTGCACCACCTATATACTGCTGTTCAGAGTATATAGGGTTGTAGGTATAGGGTTTTATTTTGGGTGCGGGGTCCCCCTTAATATCCATACAAGACCCAAAGGGGCTGGGGTGGGGGTGGGGGGTGATGGGGTAGCCATGCCATTTTTCACAAGGATTTTCAGCCATATGGCGGCCAGGACAAGACATGACATTAAAGCCGCAAGTGGTTTTAAATGGCTTATTTTTTTCCTTTACAAATGTCATTTTGTGCAGGGACAGTTCTAAACACGGGAAACACATGCCACTTCACAGGCATACTTTAGGCACCCCCCAGGTACCATATTTAAAGGAATATTTCACTTTTTTTTTTTCACTTTATGCATCATTAAAATGACTGCTCCCGAAAAAACGTTAGTTTTTAAAAGTTCTTTTTGCATTGATATATGTCCCCTGGGGCAGGACCCGGGTCCCCAAACCTGTTTTATGACATTAACATGCATATTGGCCGTTGTAATTAGTAATTTTGATTTCGAACGTTCGCGTCCATTATAACGAATAGGGTTCGAAAATTTGCGCGAACTTTCGGTCCGTTCGAAGGTTCTGGTGCGAACCGAACCCAGGGGTGTTCCCTATTCACCATATCCCCTTTCTTAGCGATCCAATGGCACAGACTGTAACCCTGTTAGCTAATTAGGTAGTTTAGTCATTTTTCTTTATTTACAAGCAAGCCGCACTTCAAATATTGTCAATGCTTCAAAATGATAAATTCAGAAAAGGTGTACCTGAGGTGCTGGTAACATCTGAAAGTTCTTTCTCACTGCAATTAAAAAGAATAGTTTAGGTTTAGAGGCATACTGTTTCTACACATACATATTTTTAACAGTGCTAAAAAATGATTCATAGATACAATTTGTTAAAATTGCTTGTTGCATAATTATGTGGCAAAAAAAGTATAATTGTTTTCATAAAATATAAAATTGAAATGAAACCTTTGCAACTTAAAAAGAGTTATAAGCAGGCGAAGTTGCAAATCTTGACTTCCAGTAAAAGTCTAGCTTGGCCCCATTCTCTACTATCTCTTGAGCCTCCCTATTAGTCTGCAGGGGTCACCCATCTCATTAAAAGATAAATATGAAGGCTGGAAGTGGAAGGAGCAAGCTCAAATTTTAACTGCTTGGCCCTTAGAAGAAGGGGTTACACCCCAAAAGCTTGTCCTGAAAATATCAAGGACAATACTCAACTGTTTTTGTTACAGGTACATGAATCGCCTCAACCATGAAAGATACCGTCAAGATTTACAATTTTATCTGCAAATATTTCGACTGCTGCTTTAGCTCCCAATATTTTGAGTGCTGTTTTTCATCATGTTATCAGTCTGTGGCAGGTTTACTTAACCAGTTCACCCCTGGAAGCATTTACCCCCCTTCTGACCAAAGCACTTTTTGCAATTTGGCACTGCATCGCTTTAACTGACAATTGCACGGTCGTGCGCCGTTGTACCCAAACAAAATTGACGTCCTTTTTTTCCCACAAATAGAGCTTTCTTTTGGTGGTATTTGATCACCTCTGCGGTTTTTACTTTTTGCGCTATAAACAAAAAAAGAGCGACAATTTTGAAAAAAGCACATTATTTTTAACTTTTTGCTATAATAAATATCCTCCAAAAATATATAAAAAACTATTTTTTTTCTCAGTTTAGGCTGATACGTATTCTTTTACATATTTTTGGTAAAAAAAAAAATCGGAATAAGCGTATATTGATTGGTTTGCGCAAAAGTTATAGCGTCTACAAATAGGGGATAGTTTTTGGCATTTTTTTTTTATTATTAGTAATGGCGGCTGCGGCAATGTGTACTGCGGACACATTGGACATTTTTTAAACTATTTTGGGATCATTGTCATTTATACAGCGATCAGTGCTATAAAATGCATTGATTACTGTGTAAATGACACAGGCAGTGAAGGGATTAACCACTAGGGGGCAATTAAGGGGTTAAGTGTGTCTTAGGGAGTGATTCTAATTGTGAGGGGGCTGGGCTTCAACACACAGGACAGTGATCACTGCTCTCGATGACAGAGAGCAGTGATCACTGTCCTGTCACTAGGCAGAACGGAAAATTCTTTGTTTACAAAAGCATCTCCCCGTTCTACCTCTCATGGTCACGGAGAACGCGAGGGGTGCGCACGCGCCGGCAATGCCGCTTCTTAAAGGGGACGTACCTGTACGCCCTTTTGCCCACCAGCGCCATTCTGCCAATGTATGTCGGCTTGCACTGGTCAGGAAGCGGTTAATGGTGAGCTACCAATTCTGAAATTGAATTAAATCAAAACCCAATCTAGCCATATTGTTAGCTATGCCTAAATTCACACAAGATAGTAGTACTGCTTACTTTCGAGGTATAAATTCATAATCATGTAAATAACAGCACTTCCTACAGCCTAGGTAGTCACAGATAGCAAGGACAACTTGCTGCACATTTTCACTGGCAAGTTGTACACTTGCAGAGCACCTGAAACACAAGTTCTAGTTGACACTTTGTAGCAAATTTGATTGGCAAGTCTATAGCAAGAGCAAAGTTGCAGTGGTGAGTCTACAGCAAGAGCTCTGCAAGTCCACAGCATTAAAATTCAGCCACAGTGACCCCCTGTCGTGGGATGACTATTGCACAACATAAATGAACCAGAACTTGAAGCAGACTTGCAGAATGTTTGCAAATAAAGTTGATCTACAGACTTGCTGCAATTGTGCAACAAACTTGTAAAGCATGGCAAGTCTAGCAAAAGCTTAGAAAGTCATTTTCAAACTTGCAGCACAACTGCTTGCTATCTGGGTTAATCACTCAACATCTGTATCTAAAGTTTGGTACATTGTAGTGTGAGGGGAGACATGCAATTTTTTGATAAGATTCATTACTATAATGTGTGTATTACTGATGTAGCATAATACCACAAGTTACATGCATTGGCACAACACACATACATTGCAACATACCACATTACAGTGTGTTGTGGTGCATTGCTTCTGAAAAAAAATGCTGCATGTTTATTCTTGGTAACCATTGCAAAATAAATGGGCTGCCTTGATGCAATGAACATTGATATGCAACACAATGCTTTTTACTGCAGAGCACAAAAGTGGTAACATGTGACTAGGTCTTAAAGTGGAGGTCCGCCAAATTTTTTTTTTATTAAGAGTCAGCGGCTACAAATACTGCAGCTGCTGACTTTTAAAATATGGACACTTACCTGTCCAGGGCGCCCGCGATGTCGGCACCCGAAGCCGATCTGTCGCTCGGCTCTCGGGTACTATTGCCGCCTTCTTCGGTAAGGGAATCAGGAAGTGAAGCCTGGATGGTCCCTGCTGTCTCTGGGACCCGTGTGTTTCCCAGCAGACAGCGGGGGAGGATGGGAAGAGGCGTAGACTCCGCAGGAGTCTATGCCCGGAAGTTGGTGCAAATACCTGTATTATACTGGTATCTTCACTCCCCTCCCTCTGAAAGGTGCCAAATGTGACACTGGAGGGGGGGGAGAGTTACGAAAAGCGGAGGTTTAATTTTTGTGTGAACCTCCGCTTTAAGAGGATTGAGTGGTACTCCAGCTAAACGTCAGTCTCAGCTTCATTATCATACTAAAACATCATAGACAAACATGCCAATCAGAAATATTAATTGTTTGGTTTTACTAATTAATTTGTTGGATGAAGAGGGATTCTGGATTTAGAAGCACTGCACTTTGTTTATTTATTGATTTGGGACTGTGAACCTCACCAGAACAGGCTGGAACACAGCAGAGATAAAAGAAAACCAGAATACAGGTTAGGGTTAGGTCAGGTGGCAGACAAGTGAGGAGACTTCTCCTGCTTTTAGAAAAGAATGCTAGTGTGAATGAGGTCTAAGGAATTTTGATGTATACTGTAAAAAGCACCATTTTTATTTATACACTTGTCATACTATGCACACACAAGCATATAGTAGGTGAATTCTCCAAGTGCTCTCGCATAGCAAACAGCCCGTCTATTCACCCATCACAGAGTGTTTAAAAGTCCCCTTTCACGACCCAATCGGTGCTGCCTAAAGCTTATAGGCTGCACTGCCTCCTGCTGCCTCCTCAGCCAATGGGTGCACAAGGATTGCTGTCCATCACATGCCTTAAATCTTCATCTCACAGTCTTCCTGTCTTGGTGCAGGTGCAGGATGGAGCGGCTCAGAACGGAGTTCCTGGGCAGCCTGCAATCTGTGTTGCCAACCTACCAGATTGAAATTTACTGACACAACACCCAAAATTTCCTGGCACAGCCAAGTTTTTACTGCCATTTCCAAAAGTTACAAAATTACAGTTTGAATTAAAGTGCAAATTTTAGTATTTAGGCTACAAACAAGTACAATATGCATTTAGCAATGTGATTTAAGGTAGATATTAGGGCAAAAAAACATATTTATTATTTTATTTTCGATATAATAAGTAGTTCAGAGACAGGACTCAGGAGGGCAAGAAATTAGAATAGGAAGGCACACACACGCATGAAGTTGACTCTTGGTCCCTTCAGTCCACTCTAGTCTAAACAGCATTGACAGTTCCGGCCCGACCTGCCCTGCTCCTGTCCTGTAGACCAACACACGAGGCTCTGGCCGCTCTGCTTGGCTCCCTTGTACCATGACATCACACGACACGCTAGGGCACCGCCTCCACCAGAGCTGCCTGAACACACTGTAGCAGGCACTCGGATGGTCTCGGCTGGCTCTGGACCAGGCCGAACATCACAGCCATATTTTTTATTGGCAACTTTTTCCTTTTACTGGTATTTACTGGCAGGAGAAAATTGCCTGTTTTTTTACAGGCTGCCAGTAAAAATACTGACAGTTGGCAACACTGCCTGCAATAACTGCGGTGAGGAAGGGTTTTGCCCACGTAGTACGGTAAAGAAGAACTGGGGAGCTGATAGAAGAGCCTGTTCCTGTGCAGCCTATGCTCCTTATCAATAATTTTGCCTCCTTTAATACGTCATCGTAATGCATATATACAATACCAAACTAATGGCATGAAGTGAAGAAGAACTAAAGAGTCTCTTAACCACTTTCAGACCGGACCAATTTGCAGCCAAAGGACCAGGCCCCTTTTTGCGATTCAGCACTGCGTCGCTTTAACTGACAATTGCGCGGTCGTGCGACGTGGCTCCCAAACAAAATTGGCGTCCTTTTTTCCCACAAATAGAGCTTTCTTTTGGTGGTATATGATCGACCCCTGCGGTTTTTATTTTTTTGCGCTATAAACAAAAAAGTGCGACAATTTTGAAAAAAAAAACGCATTCTTTTTTATTTTTTGCTATAATAAATATCCCCTAAAAATATATAAAAAAACGTTCTTTTTCCTCAGTTTAGGCCGATACGTATTCTTCTACATATTTTTGGTTTGCGCAGAAGTTATAGCGTTTACAAGATAGGGGATAGTTTTATAGCATTTTTATTAATAATTTTTTTTTTATTAGTAATGGCGGCGATCAGCGATTTTTATTGTGACTGCGACATTATGGCGGACACATTTTTTGGGACCATTGTCATTTATACAGCAATCAATGCTATTTAAATGCATTGATTCCTGTATAAATGACACTGGCAGTGAAGGGGTTAACCACTAGGTGGCAGTTTAGGGGTTAAGTATGCCTAGGGGTGTGTTTCTTACTGTGGGGGGGCGTGGCTGTCAGCTAGTGAATGCTGATCTCTGCTCCAATCACAGGGAGCAGAGATCGGCGTCACTAGTTGCTAGGCAGAACGGGGAGATGCTGTTTATTTCCGCATCTCCCCATTCAGCCTTCCCGTGAGACGATCGCAGGTGTCCCCGCGGCGATCGCGACCGGCCTCACGGGGGTCCCGACCGGCGCGGGAGCACGCCGCTCCCGGCGCGCTCCCGATGGCACGGCGGCATTTTAAAAGGGACTTATATATACGCCCTTATGCCTGTCCGTGCCAATCTGCCAACGTACATCGTCGTGCGCCGGTCGGGAAGCGGTTAAGCGGTTGTTTGTTTTCGTTTCATTCGGTTTTTTCCAGGTCATTCGTTATGATTGAAATTCGAAAATTAGAAAATTCATAAATTCATAAATTCTAAAATCCGAAATCCAGGAAATTAGAAAACGCGTAAATTCGTAAAATTGAAAAATCGAAAATCCGAAATCCGGAAATTCTAAATAATAACTAATAATAACTAACTATTAACCACTTGCGGACCAGCCACGCAGTTTTACTGAGGCAGGTTGGCTCCGCTGCGCAAAATCACGTTAATGTACGTGTTCTCGCGAAGCTTGCATAGCAGGTGCGTGCACGTGCCCGCCGCAGGCTCCTTGAGTCTGAAAGCAGGTCCCGCGGACACGATGTCCATGGGGATACCCGCGATCGTCTCCTGTAGAGGGAGAACTGGGAAATGCTGATGTAAACAAGCATTTCCCCATTCTGCCCAGTGACACTGACACTGATCACAGCTCCCTGTAATCGGGAGCGGTGATCAGTGATGTGTCACTGCTAGCCCATCCCCCTACAGTTAGAACACATCCCTAGGACACACTTAACTCCTGCAGCGCCCCCTCCTGGTTAACCCCTTCACTACCAGTAACATTTACACAGTAATCAGTGCATTTTTAATCGCACTGATCGCTGTATAAATGTAAATGGTCCCAAAATAGTGCCAAAAGTGTCAGATCTGTCCGCCATAATGTCGCAGTCATGATAAAAATTGCAGATCGCCGCCATTACTAGTAAAAAAAAATAATTATTAATAAAAATGCAATAAAACTATCCCCTATTTTGTAGATGCTATAACTTTTGCGCAAACCAATCAATAAACGCTTTTTGCAATTTTTTTTTTTAACAAAAATAAGTAGAAGAATACGTATCGGCCTAAACTGAGGAAAACATATTTTTGAGTTGATCAAATACCACCAAAAGAAAGCTCTATTTGTGGAAAAAAAAAGGACTTCAATTTTTTTTGGGAACCACGTCGCACGACTGCGCAATTGTCAGTTAAAGCGATGCAGTGCCGAATCGCAAAAAGTGCTCTGGTCAGGTAAATTCTTCCGGGGCTGAAGTGGTTAAATTATAGGTATTGATAAGAAGTTGTGTCTCCTTTAGAAACTATTTTGTTGGTGGCTACCGCTTTCGGATGCTTCATTGTTTATTTTTGTATTTTTTATTTCTCTTATTGTCACTGTCCTGACAGGTATGTACTTGTGTTTTATCAGATGATTATGTGCGATACCTACTGTCAAATGTCTGTATTTCTTTATTGTTTTTTCAATAAAAACGTTTGTATTAAAAAAAAAAATTATAGGTATTGGAATTTCCTTTCAAATTTGGCTGTTAGTGAATGTAACGAATACGAATTTATCCAAAGTTATGAATTAACCAAAAATTACGAATGTAGCATCTAAACAAATGGAACGAAACTAATTAATAATTAATAATAATAAAAAGTAAAAAGTATTTATTATTATTAATTCATTACACTCCATTCGTTTAGATACGGCATTCTTTATTTTAGAAAATTCGTACATCATTGTATATATATTTGATCAGTAGTGATAATCAACACTCTCAACTAGTGTCTGATCCCTGTCTCACTTTTCTGCCCCACTATATCCTAATTCTTCCTCCCACCTCATGCCAGTTTAAATAATCCTTCCCATAAACCTCTTCCCTAGCACAATGGACTCCCTTCCATTTAGGTGCAAACTATCTTGAGCATGTAGGTTGTATCCTAATGAAAAGTCAGTCCAGTGCTTGAGAAACCCAAATCCTTCCATCTAAGGCTCGATTCACATCTATGCATGTTGCTCTTGAGCGTTTCTGCAGTGCTTTTTGCGGTGCTTGCCGCTTTTTTGGACAAGCGTTTTCACTGCAATTTGCTTTTTGCATTTTTATTTTTTGTTTTTTTTACACAGTACATAGCTGGTTGCTAAGAAGGGGGCCGGGAAGCCGGCCGCCGCATCCTTAACAACCGATGAGTCATCAGTTGTCAGGGGGCTTCCCGCTGAATAAAAAAAAAAATTGCCAGCTAAAAAAAAGTAGAGCGAAAAAATGGCGTGGTGTCCACCCACAAGGTCCATACCAGGCCCTTGGGTCTAGTATGGATTCGGAGGGGACCCGCACGCCAAAAAAAAAAAATGCAGTGGGGGTCCCCCCAAAATCCACACCAGACCCTTATCCGAGCATGCAGCTCGGCAGGTCAGGAAAGGGAGGGGTTGAGCGAGCGCCCCCCCCCCCCCCTCCTCAACCATACCAGGCCACATGCCCTCAACATGGGGGATGGGTGCTTTGAGGCAGGGAGGCTCTGCACCCCCCACCCCAAAGCACCTTGCCCCCATGTTGATGGGGACAAGGGCCTTGCCCGGTGGTTGTCAAGGTTTGCGGGCGGGGGGCTTACTGGAATCTGGAAGCCCCCTTTAACATGGGGGCCCCCAGATCCCGCCCCCCTATGTGAATGAGTATGGGGTACATTGTACCCCTACCCATTCACCTGGAAAAAAGTAGTGTAGTGTTAAAAAATATAGTAGATCATTTTTGACAAGTCTTTTATTAGGCAGCTCCGGGGGTCACTTATGACTTCTCCACTCTCTTCTCCGCACTCTCCAGTTCTTCTCCCGCTGTCCGGTGCCTTCTGCTGGGTTTTCTTCTCTTTTGCCCACTCTTTTGCTAGCTCTTGCCTGGTCTTCTCCGTTGTCTTCTTCCCTCTTCTCTTCTTCCGATGTTGACTCAATGCTCTCTCCCGCTGTAATGCCGTGTGCGTGGTGCGCAATGACTTATATAGACATGGGGCGGGGTCACCGGTGATGTCATACGGTGACCCCGCCCCTTATAACGTCACAACCCGGGGTATGATGGGTATGTGACGTCACAAGGGGGCGTGGCCTCCAGATTACGTAATCCAAGTGCCACGCCCCCATGGTTATTTAAGAAATGCAGGACATCGGCGCTGACAGATCACCGGGACGCAACATCGGAGGAGGGTCATCGGCGGGAGCGGCGACAGAGGAAGAAGAAGAGCGGAAGAAGAAGAGCAGAAGAAACAGGAGGAGAAGACCGGAGGATGAAGATGTGGGAGAAGATGGAGGAAGACCGGAGGAAGAAGCGGAGAAGAAGAAGAAAAGGAAGATTTTTAATAAAAGACTGTCAAAAACTGTCCACTGTATTTTTTAACACTACACTACTTTTTTTCCAGGTGAATGGGTAGAGGTACTCATTCACATAGGGGGGGGGCGGGATCTGGGGGCCCCCTTGTTAAAGGGGGCTTCCAGATTCCGATAAGCCCCCTGCCCGCAAACCCTGACAACCACCAGGCAAGGGTTGTCGGGAAGAGGCCCTTGTACCCATCAACATGGAGGCAAGGTGCTTTGGGGTGGGGGGTGCAGAGCCTTCCCTGCCCCAAAGCACCCATCCCCCCCATGTTGAGGTCATGCGGCCTGGTATGGTTCGGGGGGGGGGGTCCAGAGTCCGCCGGACAATCCACCTGTGTATGGGCTCCGGCTGACTTTTTCTTCCCAAAAGTCCGGCGGACTTAGAAAGAAGTTTTGACTTTTGAAATGAACGGACTTGCCCACACACGGAGGTCAATGTCGCCGCCTTGATCGGCGAGATTGACACCTCGCTAGCCCCGTCACCTGGTATGGATTTAAAGGGGAATCCCTACGCCGAAAAAACGGCGCGGGGGTCCCCCCCAAAGTCCATAGCAGACCCTTATCCGAGCACGCAGCCCGGCCGGTCAGGAAAGGGGGTGGGAACGAGCGAGCGCCCCCCCTCCTAAGCCGTACCAGGCCGCGTGCCCTCAACATGGGGGGTGCTTTGGGGAAGGGGGCACCCAGTTTCCGGCCCCCCACCCTATGTGAATGAGCATGTACCCCTACCAATTCACCTGGGGAAAAAAAGTGTACATCTTCTCTTCTTCTGTCTTCGGGGGTCATCTCGCCGGACTCCTCCGCTATCTTCTGCTCTTTTACTGGCTCTTTTACTAGCGGAAGAGCCCAGCTTTGTCCTTCGTCGCCGCTGCCGTCCGGGGATCTTCTTCCAACTTCGGGGGTCTTGTCCCGCTCTTCGGTTCTTCTTGCCAGGCCTCCGCTTTCTTCTTCCAGCTCTTTTACTAGCGCTGGCCCGGTCATCTGTCGCTGTCGCCGCCGTCTTCTGCTTCTTCTGCCTCTTCTGCTTCTGCTTCTGCTTCTTCTCCTTCTTCCTTCATCCGATGTTGACACGACGCTCTCTCTGGCTGCAATGGCAGGGATGCGTTGTGCAGCGACTTATATAGGGACAAGGGGCGGGGTCACCAGGTGATGTGGTGACCCTCGCCCCTTCTGATGTCACAGTCCCAGCATCCTCCGGGACTGTGACATCATAAGGGGGCGGGGGTCACCATGTGATATCAGCCGGTGACCCTGTCCCTTGTCCCTATATAAGTGGCCGCGCAACACGTCAATTACACGACATTACAAGCGGAGACAGCATCGTGTCAACATCGGGAGAAGAAGGAAGGAGAAGAAAAAGAAGCAGAAGGCGACGGCGGAAAAAACAACAGCGACGAAGCAGAAGAACTGGCCAAAGCTAGTAAAAGAGCTGCAAGAAGATAGCGGAGGCCCGGCAGAACAAACGAAGAGTGGGAACAAGACCCCCGAAGTCGGAAGAAGACCCCCGGAGCTGTCCAATAAAGTACTTTAAAAAACTGTGTTGTGTTTTTTTTTTAACACTTTTTCCCTTAGGTGAAGGGGTAGGGGTACCATGTACCCCATACTCATTCACATAGGGTGGGGGGCCGGGATCTGGGGGCCCCCTTATTAAAGGGGGCTCCCAGATTCTGATAAGCCCCCCGCCCGCAGACCCTGACAACCAACGGCCAGGGTTGTCGGGAAGAGGCCCTTGTCCTCATCAACATGGGGACAAGGTGATTTGGGGTGGGGGGCCGCAGCATCCCATGTTGCACCCCCCCATGTTGAGGGCACGCGGCCTGGTATGGCTCAGGAGGGGGGCGCTCGCTCGTCCCCACCACCTTTCAAAATGAACGGACTTTACTCAGTGTGTGGGCAAGTCCATTCATTTCAAAAGTCCGGCGGACCTCCGCCAACACTTCGGCGGATTATCTGCCGGATCTATTCCGGAGGAAAAGTCCGGGCATGTGTGGGCAAGTCCACGCGTTCGGAAAGTCGAGCGGACCTCCGCTGGAAAGTCCATTGGACTAAGAACGCCGGATAGTCCGATCGTGTGTACGTTTCATTAGAGGTCGTAGTGGCATCTAGGGCTGCCACCTCTAAGTTTGCCACGTGCACTTCTTCAACCAACTTGGCAAATTTGTTTGAGTGCTCAAACACAGGACTGGCCTTCTTTTCCTGTGAGCCACTACCACTCCCTCTAACCACAGCAACCCATGTTCCTAACTGATCATCCTGACTTGCCCCTCCACATCAACCCCATTAACAAAGAAGACTCCTTTTAAGGTTGTTCTTTCACTCCAGACCTTTTTTTGAGGTTCCAGTAAAACAGCTTGCTCACATCTGTCACAGTGGTATTCATTCTGGAACTGTTGCTCCATTATTGTATACATGTTGCACACTGCAGTAAAACCTTCAACTTTGCAGCAACTTGATCACAGTTAAAATATTAATACTTACAGGAAGTTTAAAATTATAGTTATTGGTTAGAAGATTCCTTTTGTCCTAATTCTCTTTGTTTTAAACTCCTGTTTTTAACTCTCTACTTATATTACATATTCCACATTGTTCACATTCCCAAATGTAAGCAAGCTAATTGTGAGGTGAACAGATAGAATTCATGCAAATACATAACTCTTATGCTGCATACACACAATCGTAAATTCCGCCAGCTTTAGGTCGGAAAATGCGATCGTGTGTATGCTCCATCTGACTTTTGCTGGTGGAATTCCAGCCAGCAAAAGATTGAGAGCAGGTTCTCAATTTTTTCGGTCGGAAAAAGTTTTGATCGGAAATTCCGATCGTCTGTACCAATTCCGATGTGCAAAATTCCTACGCATGCTCGGAAACAATTCGAAGCATGCTCGGAAGCATTGAACTTAATTTTCTCTGTTCGACGTAGTGTTGAACGTCACCGCGTTCTTGACGGTTGAAAGTTCAGCAAACTTTTGTGTGGCCGTGTGTATGCAAGCCAAGCTTGAGCGGAATTCCGTTGGAAAAAACGCTTGTGTTTACGCGGCATAAGTCATTCATATTATTCATCGGGGTTGATTTACTAAAGGCAAATAGACTGTGCCCATTGCAGTTGCTCCAGCGCTTAGTAAAATAAATCAAAGCTTTATTTTGCAAAGAATGCCCAATCACATGCAGGGAAAAAAAACAGCATATGGTTGCACATGATGGAAGTCAGCATAGCTTCCCCTAATTTGCTAATCTCTGGAGCAACTGCACTTACAAAGTGCACAGTGTATTTGCCTTAAAGCGGGAGTCCCGCAAATTATTTTTTTTTTTTTAAAGTCAGCAGCTACAAATATTGCAGCTGCTGACTTTTAAAATAGGGACACTCACCTGTCCTAGGGTCCAGCGATGTCGGCACCCGAGGCCCAACCGTCCCTCAGTCCTCGGGTGCTGCCGCCACCATCTTCGGTAAGTGAATCAGGAAATGAAGCCTTGTGGATGGTCCCAGCTCTCACTGGGACCCGTGGGTGTCCCAGCAGACAGCGTGGGGGGACGGGAAGAGGCGTAGACTCCCTTGGGAGTCTATGCCTGGAAGTGGGTGCAAATACCTGTCTTAGACAGGTATCTGCACCCCCTCCCCCCTGAAAGGTGCCAAATGTGACACACGGAGGGGGGAGGGTTCCGAAAAGTGGAGGTTCAATTTTTGTGTGAACCTCCGCTTTAAGTAAATCGACCCCATTACCTCCAACAGGGACATCTGTACTGCTCTACCTGCCAGGAGATTGTTACCACTAGCACTGCTAGATAACACAGCCACTCCTAATTGGACGGGACATGAAGAGATGGCACAAGGAAGATCAGGGAACTTGCCACATATCACCAAAATATAAAAGTAGGCATACATTTCACCACAAACTAGCGACAATTTCTGCAGTTTATTCCACCAAGTATAAATCTCAAGCCTAAAAAAACAACTAACTCATCTCTAACATTTATAGGCAATTATACTAGTAGACTGCAACTGTATTGCTTTATGCTAATCATATCTTCCCTTGAATATGATGAATGGGTATCAGAATAACAAAGAAAATAACAGCATCTATTTACATAAAAAATACAGATACACACTGAAGAAAGAAAAATAGAATTTTGTAACATTTTTATAAATAACTTATAGCCCATTCTCACTTCCAGGCCCGGACTGGGACAAAAAATAGGCCCAGCATTTTGGATTGAGCAGCCCATGACATGTTAACTGGCCCCTTCCCCATTCTCCACCCTGACAGATTCCCTGAGAGAGGGAATTCCCTGAGAGAACCCAGCAGAGGTGTAGGGGGGGGGGGGGGGTGAAGTGGGACCAGGAAAGAGCATGGGGGGATGGAGAGCACAGGGAAGAACCTTGAGAACATGGGGTAGGGCAAGAGCACAGGGGAGAGGCAGAGAACACAGGGAGGAAGTGGAGAGCTTGGGGGGTGGTGGAGAGCACAGGGAGGGCGGCAGAGAGCTTGGGGGGTGGTGGAGAGCACAGGGAGGGTGGCGGAGAGCATGGGGGGAGGTGGAGAGCACAGTGGGGCAGCGGAGGGCATGGGGGTTATGTGGAGAGCACGGTGGGGCAGAGAGCATGGGGGGGAGGTGGAGAGCACAGGG
Organism: Lithobates sylvaticus; assembly: GCA_028564925.1. Lineage (NCBI taxonomy): Eukaryota > Metazoa > Chordata > Amphibia > Anura > Ranidae > Lithobates > Lithobates sylvaticus. The sequence continues at coordinate 435,683,057 of CM053026.1, forward strand.
GGGCGGCAGAGATCATGGGGGGTGGAGAGCACTGGGGGGGTAGAGAGCATGGGGGAAGGTGGAGAGCACAGAGGGGCGGCAGAGAGCATGGGGGAGGTGGAGAGCACTGGGGGGGCGGCAGAGAGCATGGGGGGGTGGACAGCACTGGGGGGCAGAGAGCATGGGGGAAGGTGGAGAGCACAAAGGGGTGGCAGAGAGCATGGGGGAGGTGGAGAGCACTGAGGGGGGCAGCAGAGAGCATGGGGGAGGTGGACAGCACTGGGGGGTGGCAGAGAACATAGGGGGAGGTGGAGAGCACAGATGGGCGGCAGAGAGCATGGGGGGAGGTGGACAGCACTGGGGGGTGGCAGAGAGCATGGGGGAGGTGGACAGCACTGGGTGGCGGCAGAGAGAATGGGGGGAGGTGGTGAGCACAGAGGGGCGGCAGAGAGCATGGGTGAGGTGGACAGCACTGGAAGGGCGGCAGAGAGCATGGGGGAGGTGGACAGCACTGGGGGGGTGGCAGAGATCATGGGGGGAGGTGGCGAGCACAGAGGGGTGGCAGAGAGCATGGGGGGAAGTGGAGAGCATGAGGAGGCCAAAAGTATGGGTGGGGTGGAGAGCCCAGGGGGGGCAGCAGAATGAGGCAGGATAGGAGGAGCAGTGGGAGTGGCTATATATAGAACAATCACTCTCTCCATCTTCCTCCTGAAGTCTCGGAATGCCTGCTTCTCCTCTACCTCTTGCAGGCATTCAAGAGAATGATTGTTCTATATGCAGCCGCCCCCACTGCTACTCCTATCCAAGGTTACAGCCACCCTGCTGCTGCACTCACGTTTTCTGTTATCTGGCCCCAAGGTGTCTGCAGCAGGTGTCTGCTCTGGCTCCTCCCCCCTTCACAGTCACGCCCCCCTGACACTGACGGCTGACATATACAGGCGCTGTGCGGCTGCGGAGAGGGCGAAGGCGTCTCAGCTAGCTCCTCCACCCAGCACCGATGGCTGGGCTTAACTGGCAGCCGGGCAGGCCGCGGAGAGGCTAGATGAATGTTGCGGGCCCAGCTTTGCTCTATGGCCAATCCGGGCCTGCTCACTTCTATTTGCAGTATTGCAATATTTTGCAGGTGGTGAATGCTTGGTAATCTTGGAGAATGCTTAAATGTAAATTGATGTGTAGCCAGGTGCACGGCTACAGCAATCTGGAGAAGAAGACATTGACTTTTACTCTTCTCTCCCTCTAATAATAAATTGATGTAATGCTGCACCATTTTCCTCCAGGCCAACAGGGGGAAAGCTAAAGCCAAGCAAGCCCATAGAATTTTATGCAGAGTGCTGAGAATCCTAGGAGTTGTAGTTTGAGACAGCACCCATATAATGGGACAAGTAGACTCCTTACACTACACATCCCAATAGGCACTGTGCAGTAGGAGGAGTGGAGAGATGATTTTTATTAAACTGCAATGGAAAGATCTTCCTCCTGGCACTGAGGAAGTAAGAGAGAAAGCACTGCCCACATCACAGCAACTGCACCGCTGCTGCAGGGAGGCTGAAGCATCCACTCACCCTCTGCTTTCCACTTCTGATCACCAGAGGCTTTGGGGGGGAGACTGTGGGGTGGCCCCTCTTCTACAGCAAGAGGTCACCACAGCATCCTGGGAACTGGTGAGAGGGCTATTTGCCCATTGCTGACACTGCTAACAGGGACTTAGCTACTGAGAGCAGGGCACCAAATGTACCCAATCCATACCAAGCCCATACTGCACTCTATACCACATTTATTTCAAACCTAGACTGCACCTATACCAACCCTATACCACATTATCCCGAACTGTTACCACATCTGAACCACATCTACCTTGCATCTGTGCTGAGACTATACTGTACTTATACTGTACCTACACTGCATGCAGGTTAACTGGGATTGGTAATAAGTGCACTAACATTATTCAAGGGCCCCAACGATAGCCGGCATAAGACCATCTCAAAGGTCTGTCCCTCCTGTAATAATTATTCTGCCCCCTTGCCTCCTCTGCTACCATTGTCCTTTCCTTTTGGACAGCACATACCCAGTCAGTCTAAGATTGAATACATCATTCTCTGCTTTATAAATCTGACTCATAAAGGTATAAGCATAAAGGTCAGTAAACTAACATAAAATAAATAGTACACTGATGTAAAACAATGATATTTAAAATATTATATGGTGCCTAAGGATGAGCCGAACACCCCCTCCCACGGTTCGGTTTGCAGCAGAACATGCGAACAGGCAAATAATTCATGAGAACATGCGAACACCGTTAAAGTCTATGGGACGCGAACATGAAAAATCAAAAGTGCTAATTTTAAAGGCTTATATGCAAGTTATTGCCATAAAAAGTGTTTGAGGATGCAGGTCCTGCCCCAGGGGACATGTATCAATGAAAAAAAAAGTTTTAAAATGTCAGTTTTTTCGGGAGCAGTGATTTTAATAATGCTTAAAGTGAAACAATAAGAATTAAATATTTCTTTAACCACTTCCCATCCCGCCCATTATCATATGACGTCCGTAGGAGGGATCTCCCATCCTGGGTGGGCGTCATATGACGTCCTGGGCTTCACGGCCGCCGGGGGGGGGGCGCACGCTCCCCCGCCGCATCACTCGGTAGCCGATGCACGTGCCTGGTGGCCGTGATGTCCGCCAGGCACCCGCGATGGATCTGTGTGTGTAAACACACAGATCCATGTCCTGTCAGGTGAGAGGAGACCGATCATGTGTTCCCAGTACAGAGGAACACTGATCGGTCTCCTCCCCTTGTGAGTCTCCTCCCCCTACAGTTAGAATTACTCCCTAGGTAACACAATTAACCCCTTGATCGTCCCCTAGTGTTAACCCCTTCCCTGCCAGTGACATTTATACAGTAACCAATGCATTTGTATAGCACTGATCACTGTATAAATGTGAATGGTCCCAAAACGGTGTTAAAAGTGTCTGATATGTCCGCCGCAATGTCGCAGTCATGATAAAAATCGCAGATCGCTGCTATAACTAGTAAAAAAAAAATGCCATAAAACTATCCCCTATTTTGTAGACACTATAACTTTTGCGCAAACCAATCAATATACGTTTATTGTGATTTTTTTTAACCAAAAATATGTAGAAGAATACATATCGGTCTAGACTGAGGAAACATTTATTTTTTTAACCAGTTGCTTACTGTGTACCCCCCTCCTGCCCAGACCAATTTTCAGCTTTCAGCGCTGACGCACTTTGAATGACAATTGCGCGGTCATACAACACTGTACCCAAATAACATTTTTATAATTTTTTTTCCCACAAATAGAGCTTTCTTTTGGTGGTATTTAATCACAGCTGGGATTTTTATTTTTTGCTAAACAAACAAAAAAAGATGCAACATTTTGAAAATAAATAAATCAATCATGTTTAATAGTTTGTTATAAAATTTTGCAAACAGGTAATTTTTCTCCTTCATTGATATGCGCTCATGAGGCAGGAATAGTGGGCACTGATAGGCTGCACTGGTGGGCACTGATAGGCTGCACTGGTGGGCACTGATAGGCACAGTTAAGGCGGCACTGATAGGCACAGATAAGGTGGCACTGATGAGGACAGATAAGGCAGTACTGATGGGCACAGATAAGGCGGCACTGATGGGCACAGATAAGGCAGCACTGATGGGTGGCACAAATGGGTGGCACAGATGGGTGGCGCAGATGGGTGGCATGGGTGGGTGGCACGGATGGGCACTGATAGGTACCACTGATAGATGGCACTGATAGGTGGCACTGATGGGCGGCACTGATGGACACTGGTAGGTGACACTGATGGGCACTGATAGGTGGCACTGAGGTGCAGCACTGTTGTTGAGGCACTGATTGTGGGCACTGATAGCTGGCACTATGGGCACTGATAGGTGGCATTGTGGGCACTGATGGGTGGCACTATGGACACTGATAGGCGGCACTGTTGCCTATTGTTAGGTGGCACTGGCAGGGGGCACAGGTGGGCACTGATGAGCTGGCGCCAGCTCACCGTGATCGGGACTAATGTCCCTCTCACGGCCGCCAGTGATCGGGCGTTGTCAGAGCGAGGAGGAAAAATTGCAGATTACCGGCTCTGTTGTCATCACATGATCAGCTGTCATTGGCTGACAGCTGATCATGTGGTAAGGGGTCGGGATCTCACAGACTCGCTGATCACAGAGAGCGCCGTGTGCGCCCTTCAGGGGGCGCACAAGCCGCTCGTGCATGGGACTACGTCAATAGACGTAGTTTTGGCAAAGCAGGTCCAAGCAAGGTTTGTCTTGGGCAGGAAGGAGGTGAAAATACCCTGTATTGAAGTGGTTAAATATCGTGCCTGGGGGTTTCCTTAGTCTGCCTGTAAAGAAGTGCATCTTTGCCATGTTCATAACAGTACGACAGCAATATTAAATTTCTAAAGGAAAAAATGTAATTTAAAACTGCTCGCGGCTGTAATGTATTGTCGGATCCCGGCAATATAGATAGAAATCATTGAAAAAAACAACGTGGGTCCCCCCCAGTCCATTACCAGGCCCTTTGAGTCTAGTATAAATATTAAGGAGAACCCTGCACCAAAATGTAAAAAAGAATGGTGTGGGTGTCCCCCAGGCACTATAAACTCTGAACAGCAGTATACTGTAAATACAATACGGACTGCACTATAAACTGCAGAAAAATTGGGCCTTTTGTTTTGGTGGCACCAGAACACTGTAACCCCTCAAAGATACTCTTGTTGGGCACAGGAACGGGCCCTGCTGTGAAATATATCAAAAATTGTAATAACATGCCCTTGTTAAACTGGCCTTGGGTGGTGGTGGTGCCACAACACTGTAACCCCTCACAGATACTCTTGTTGGGTGCAGGAACGGGCCATGCTGTGGAATATTATATCAATTGTAATAACATGTCCCTGTTAAACAGGGGCAGACAAATCGGGCCTTGGATGGTGGTGGTGGTGCCCTAAACCAAAAATATTGTTGGAAGCTAGCATCATCAATATTGAGGAGGAATAGGATAGGCAGCATAGGTCTTCAAGGGACCCCAGATCCATAGCAAATTCAATCAGTTACATCAGAATTAGGTGCTTGATAGCTGCTGATCAGGACTGATTCATTTTTATAAATGTGAGCCTATCAATGGAGTCTGTGGACAGGTACACTCTTTGATCCATTACAAATCCTCCAGCAGCACTGAATGGGCGTTCAGAAAACACGCTGGATGCAGGACTGGCCAGTAGCTCGATTGCATATTGAGCAAGTTCTGGCCAGTGGTCCATCCTCAAGACTAAGTAACCCAGTGGATGCTTTGTTGGAAAGGTCTCCAAGTCTGCTCTTGCCCCTAGATATTCCTGCACCATATACGGCAGACGCTGGCGATGGTTGCTTGAATCGATCAGACCTTGGCGCTGAGGACTGAAAATTTGTTTAAATGCATCGGTCAGCTGGCCTTCTTCTCCACCGCTCTTCCTCCGACCGAACAAAGCCTCAGCAACACGTTGTCCAGCACCAGGAAATGGTAACCTCCCAGGATCTAGAAATGTGTTACACAAACCTTTCTTCAAGGCCTCCTAAAGATGTTTCATCCTCTGCTCCCTCTGCGAAGGCAGGGTGAGTTCTGCAACTTTACCCTTGTAACATAGATCAAGAAGGGTTGCCAGCCAGTAATAATCCCTCTCCTTGCTACCACGAATCCTAGGGTCCTTTTGCAGGCTTTGCAGAATCAGGGAGGCCATGCAGCGTAAGTTTGCAGAGGAATTTGAGTCCTCTGAATCACTATGGATCACATTATCCGTAACTACCTCCTCCCAGCCATGTACAGCTCCTTGGGTTTCTGGGGACTGAAAACCATCCCTTGAAGACTGCTGCTTAACCGTGTTATCCTCTACATCCATACTGACACAATCCTTCTCCTCCTCTTCTTCCTGCGTGTTTGGCGGGCCCACAGGAATGCTATCTGGATAAAGGGGGCCTTGAGAGAAAAGGAAGTGCTCTTCCTCCCACTGTTCTGCCTCAAGTGCCCTGTCCATGATTCCATGAAGCGTGTGCTCCAGCAGGAAGACTAGAGGGACAGTGTCACTGGTGCATGCATTGTCCCTGCTCACCATCCTTGTGGCCTCCTAAGAATGGTGACAGGACAGTGTATGCATCCTGATCTTCTCAATCATCCGCTTACGGATATTAACCTTGTGTACAAGAATGGCTTTTGGACTCATGCACAAAGTCTCTATGTACCTGAATCTGCTTAAATTGAAGCCCTCAGCCTGGTTCATGACTCAAAACTTGCTGGGCATTTTGGGATTTCCAAAACAGAAGAGCTCTTGTCACGTTCCTTTTGGTGGCCCAGCTATAAGAAAGATGTCAAACACTATGTGGCCTCATTCCTGACCTGTGCACGCAGTAAGACTCCCCGAACTTCTTCTTTGGGGTTGCTCCATCCACTCCATGTTCCATCAAGACCATGGGGCTCAATTTCTATGGACTGTGTGGTAGATTTACCTCCCTCAAAAGAAATGATCACTATCTTGGTCGTTGTGGACCATCTCACTTAGATGGCTCATTTTATACCTGTTAAGGGGGTACCTTCAGCTGAACAAACTGCTGAGTTAATGGTTCGAGAAGTATTTGAACTATATGGAATTCCTGACAATGTGGAGTACAGTTTACTTCAAAATTTTGGAAAAACTTTTGCTCAAGCACTAGGTGTAACAGTTAATCTGTCTTCTGCTTTTCATCCCCAGTCTAATGGTCAGACCGAGAGGACCAACCAAACCTTGGAGCAGTACCTTCGATGTTTTGTCAGCTATCGTCACGATGACTGGGTGGATTTACTTTCTACAGCAGTTTGCATATAACAATTATAAACATAGCTTCACTTCTCAAAGTTCTTTTTCTTTAAACAACGGGTATCATCCAGTTTTTATTTCTGATCTCCCTATCTCAACTCCAATTCCTTCTATTACCAACAGATTAAATACTCTGCAGGAGATTCAGGAGAAATTCATCAAAACTTTGAGGGAGGCTCAGAAATATTACAAGAAGGCTGCTGATCACATCGCAGATCACTTCCTACCTTTAATTTGGGTGACAAAGTTTGGTTATCAACCAAAAATTTGAAGGTCCATGTTCCGTCTGCAAAGCTGGACCAGAAGTCTGAAGGACCATTTATGATTTCTGCTTAAATCAATCCGATTACCTTTCGCTTAAAACTTCCTGATAGTATGAAAATTCATCCTGTTTTTCACATATCACTACTTAAACCATTTAATGAAAATCCCCTTTCTGGAAGAATTCTTCCACCTCCTCCACCTGTTGAGGTACAGGGTGAGGTAGAATTTGTGGTGGAGAAAATTCTTGATTCCAGGATCTTTAAAAATAAGCTACAATATCTGGTCCAATGGGAAGGTAATGAGCCAGATGAAAATTCTTGGGATCGCCTTCATAAGCATGCCATGAACCCGATTTTTAACCTCTTTAAAGCTCAGAAGTGGTGTTTTCCATGACCTTGCTATAGTTTGCTTTGTCGCTATAAAAATGTGAGTAATTAGGCTACGGTCTCGACAGGTAACATCTCGTTGCCATTAAAATGTGAGTAATTAGGCTACGTTCCCGACTTGTAACATCTGCTATAGGTTTATGTAAAACTACTTCCCATGGGTCTCTCCCTAAATTTACATGAAGGACCGTATCAACCAGTGTATATACCCTAATCCATAACCTCCGGACTTTAGGATGTTTCATATCACCCAAATCTGGGCAATCTCGGAAGCAGTTGGACGGGTATGATGGTAGACATTTTGCGATCCTAGCTGAGGTAAAGTACCAATGGGACATAACTTTGAAAGAATTTTCAAGAGCCAGGACATTGCAAGAAGATTTAAATAGGGCCTCCCAAATTTTATGCCAGTCTCCTGGTTGTGGAGCAAAGCCAAGGTCATTTTCCCATTTGTCACAGTACAGGTGGGTTTGTGATCCAGTATTATTCAGTATAGAGGAATACAGCAGAGAGATTAGACCCTGGGTAGTAGGGTTGGTTCGACATCTGGTCTCGAAAGTGGTGTACAGTAATGGGTGTTTGCGTTGTGTTTGGTTAGAGACTCCAAAAAGTGGCAAATTTGCATATATCGGAAACGTTCCGATTCGGCTATCTCGTCAGAGTCCCATAGATATTGGTAGGAACAAATTCCCCTGGTCATAAGCAAATTATAACCAGCAGTGATAACAATGCACCCTCAAAACAATAGGTGTAAGTGGTAATGGCCCCTGAACAGCAATACTGAGCACCTACACAAAATATACTGTACCTTAGCAACAAACTGGCTAGTTTTCTTTCTGTCTTCTCCAACTGGGTAACATAGCCAGTTGCAACTGCAAGAAAATGGTCACTGGGCACAGAAGGAAAGTCATACACACTCTCTAGTTTAAGCATTGGTTATATTTTAGATTTAGTGATGTATACATTATGTAAAAACAAATCTAAGTTTGGAATAGGCTTGGACATGGCTAGGACAAAACTTATTTTAGCCTACCTTAAACTGCTAAAATGCTCTACTAGCTTACTAGGCTTCTCTTTAACAGATTATCTGTGATGTTCCCATGAAATGGAATTCTGCTCTGCAGATACTCACAGTACTCTGTGAGTAATGACAGCACACCACCACAGAAATGAGTATGTGCTTTCCACAGGCTCACAATATATTTCAAGTTTTATCTGGCAGGCTCCCATCCAACATACTGCTGCTGTTCTGATTTAAAATGAATAATGAATGTAATATTTAACATCATGATTTATACCCACTAGCTGCTGCTGGTGCTACCTCTATACAGCCCATCAAAGTTAATGAATAAATAAAAATATATCTAATAAATAATGCAATCCTTTTTTTCCTCTTTTGTCTTAATTGCATTTTCTTCTGCTTGTTGTCCAACCTGCTTAGATCTTCACATGTCTCATTACCAGTACTACAAGATATTGGTGAAAGGAAATATCATTTTCAACATCCTTCCTAAAACACAATTTCCCCCCTGAAATATTTTTTATAACTTTCTAGATATGTGTTTGCGGTCAGAGTTGAGGTAACACTTTTTTATTGATTTCCCAGGAAAAAAATGTAATCCTATCCCTAATGGCAATAGTGAAAAAGATCAGTTGGTGGAATTAGGCACCTTTTCTATGGCACAGATTGTAAACTAAAACTGAGACTAAAAGTTGGCTCTTAAAACTGAGAAATGCATTATGCAATCTCAGCTTTTTTTTCTCTGAAGTCAGAGCTTTACCATAGACACCCTGCAATACACATCTTTGTTTTGATAGAAAAGATTAGCGCATTGCACTGAATACAGGAGTGTGGTGTTGCAGACCTTCAACTTTAGAACCTGAGCTACAATTAGCAGATTCAGTACCTGGGTTCAGGTGCTCTCTGGGCACTTATGAAGGTAAAATAGGTATGTTCAGGCAACTCTTGGTACTTGCTTTTCAGGCACCATTATAATCTAAATCCTGCAACAGGTTTATTTTAAGAACTTTGCATACCATTAAAACCTGTGCATTTGGAAAGCTTCCACCATGTGAATTTTCTAGCTTATCTATTCATATCATACCTTTCTTTAATCTGGTAATTACATCCTTTAATATAAATAGTAGGGTAGTTCCATCTTGCATTTGTTACCTGGATGTATGACTTGTAAATGATAGAGAAACAGGCTCTCCAGCAACAACACACATAATTTTTCTGAACTCATATGGATTTAAAGACACAGAATAATGATGTAAATAATTATTGAGAGTTTTAGAAACTCATTACTTACAGTTGTAAAACATATCTTCTCTTTACATAGCCATCTAAAAACAAAATAGAATGACAACATTAATGACTTATGTGCCCTCTGTAAAAAAAAAACATCACTCTGATGACATAGCATTCTTAACTTATTACTGGATTTATAAGCAAGAATCTCCAATATAACACCCCTTGCAATGAGGAAATATGTCAGTAGAAGTACATACTGTATTATAGAATAAGTGTTCCCCACTTCCAGCTATCCAAGTGTGATCGCCAGTCAGCAGAATTCACAGCCTCCTTAAAGCTACTATAGTAGGTACACTACCATCATATTTGGGCATCAGCCATAGATATAAGTTGGCTGCTCGTTGCACTTATCAGTGGCAAAGAGACTTGTAGCCCACTCATCATTATGGTTGATACCTGCATATACATACCAGTTTTATTATTTTTTCTCTGCTTATGGAGCAATTATACATTTTTACCAAAACAACAAAAACCAGGGGAAGAAGGGAAAATAATAGGAATAAGGAAGGAAGAAGGGAGAGAAAAAAAAAAAAAAAAGGGTCTAATAACTAACAACTAGGGATGAGCTCGATAAGTTCGACTCGAACATCAGGTGTTCGCCCATTCGCCGAACAGCAAATATTATGGGGCGTTCGCGGAACATTTGAGCGCCGCATAACGCCCCATCATGCACTGCGAGGTCGCAGTGCATTGCTGTATGATGATTGACCAAAGCATACACCTGACCTGCATGCTCTGCCCAATCCCAGCGTGCTCTGCTGATAGAGCCATAATTGGCCAAAGGCTGGGTGCCTTTGGCCAATCATGGCTCAAGGGGACTAAGTCAACGCCCCACACTATATAAGGCTGCTTACATAGTGGCCGTGTATAGTGTGTTGATGGAGATAGATTGAGCTAGATGAGGCAGGTTAGTTAGTGGCAGGGAATTTGATATATATATATATATATATATATATATATATAGTCTATATATATTATATATATATATATATATATATATACATACTCTGCATTTAGTGTAGACTATATATTCAGTGTAGACTCTATATTCAGTCAGTGCAGGCAGTGTAGTTTATATAACACATTGTATTAAGTGGTTAGGGGAGCCCCGCTTCAAAAGAAAAAAAAATAAGTGGGGGTGTCCCCAAAATCCATACCAGACCCTTATCCGAGCATGCAACCTAGCAGGCTGCAGGAAAAGGGGGGGGGGGTGAGAGAGCGCCCCCCCTCCTGAACCGTACCAGGCCACATGCCCTCAACATGAGGAGGCAGCTTTGGGGTCCCCCCAAAGAACCTTGTTCCCATGTTGATGGGGTCTGCGGGAGGAAGAAGACTTTCTTTTCTCTGAAGGCCCAATTTATGCAAACACCATCCTTGCAAAGCCAAAGAACACACACAAGCAGAGAGGGAGGAGGACGAGGAGGATTCTGGCAGTTTTGGAGGCATTGAAGCAGATGATGACATACGTTAAACATCTTTAATGCCGCATACACACGAGCGGAATTTCCGTCCGAAAAATCTTGGATGTTTTTTCCGATGGAATTCCACTCAAGCTTGTCTTGCATACACACGGTCACACGAAAGTTCTCGGAACTTTCGACCATCAAGAACGCAGTGACATACTACACTACGACGAGCTGAGAAAATTAAGTTTAATGCTTCCGAGCATGCGTCGAATTGTTTCCGAGCATGCGTTATTTTTTGCGTGTCTGAATTGCATACAGAGGATTGCATTTTCGGATAGGAACTTTTCCCAACCGAAAAATAGAGAACATGCTCCCATGCAGCATACACACGATTGTAAATGCTGCCAGCAAAACTCCGATGAGAGCTTTTTGTTGGAAAATGCGACCGCGTGTATGCTCCATCGTCCTTTTGCTGGCGTAATTCCAGCCAGCAAAAGATTGAGAGCAAGTTCTCTATTTTTCGGTAGGGAAAAGTTCCTATCCGAAAATGCGATCGTCTGTATGCAATTCGGACTCGCAAAAAATCACGCATGCTCGGAAACAATTCGACAAATGCTCGGAAACAATTCGACGCATGCTCGGAAGCATTGAACTTAATTTTCTCGGCTCGTGGTAGTGTTGTACGTCAACGCTTTCTTGACGGTCAAAAGTTCAGAGAACTTTTATGTGACCGTGTGTATGCAAGACAAGCTTGAGTGGAATTCCGTCCGAAAATTCCGCTAGTGTGTACGCGGCATCAATCTTTTGCTGGCTGGATTTCCACCAGCAAAAGACCGATGGAGCATGCACACGGTCGCATTTTCCGACAAAAAGCTCTCATTGAAATTTTGCTGGCAGGATTTCCGATCGTGTGTACGCCGCATTAGAGATGGGTTTTAGTGCCCAGAAACCTTGTGAGTAGTATGTGGCTTTGAGGAGGCAGTTCCAGATAGTGTAATCCTCAGTGACCCAAGGATTCTGCTTCTAATGCCTCCTTGCGGTGCATGGGCATCCTTATTCTTCAAAGCCTGTGAAAGGACTCAAGAATCCGTGGCATCAAGGACAAGGATCATTAATAGTTGGCAACCCTCCTTGACCACCATTACAAGGAGAAAATCTCAGAACTCATCCTGCCTTTGCAGAGGGAGCACAGGATGAAATATTTTGAAGACGCCTTAAAGAGGAGTTTATGGGGGTTATTTACAAAAGGCAAATCCACTTTGCACTGCAAGTGCACTTGAAAATGCACTTGGAAGTGCAGTCGTTCTAAATCTATGGGGTAGATCTGAGAAGAGGGGAAGCTCTGCTAATTTTATCATCCAATCATGTGAAATGCTGTTTTTTATTTTACTTGCAGGTCCCCCTCGGATCTACAGCGACTTTACTTCCTTTCAAGTGCACTTGCAGTGCAAAGTTGATTTTCCTTTAGTAAATAACCCCCTATGTAACACCTTTCCAGAGTCTGGTAGCTTACAGTCTCATTAAAAAGTGGTTGAGGCTTCTGTTGGTCATACATATGACATTTCATATGCTGCTGCTTTAAATGTAGGTTACATAATATACATAAGTAAAACCAAAAATAGGCATATAAATAAATTGTGTGTCTGAAATACATACATTTGCCTTTACTATTTCTGCACAGTATTTTTTCTGGATTGGTGAACTGAATCACTTCAAAGATTTCTCCTTTACCGATTGGCAGATCTTTTCCTCCACCTCTCTTGTTTCCAGCACTCGGGACTACCATCATACGAGTCAAAACCCTTATTTCTCCTTCAAACTATATGAATAAAGAGAAAGAAAATACAATAGGCCGATTTATTAAAGAGCTGATAATCTTCACACAATCAAATATTGTGTAAATATTCAATAAAATTATTCAATTATATGAAGAGAACATTTCCATCGGTTTATTTTACCTGTGTATGACTAAATAACTGTAAGTAAGTACAGCTTGATTTTGATTTAGCTTCTGTAAATATAATCATAAATTTACTGTTGTAATAATATTGTAAGTCTTGGTATATTAGTTTTGGTCCTGTGTGTGTGTGTGTTGGATTGGGGGCAGCAAAAGGTGCAGCTGACTGACCTCTTTAGCAGTAGGCACTGTGGTTCTGCTCTCCCTCCAAGAGCACCTGCCCTGTATTCAGGTTATTAATTAAAAACTGAAATGCTGCCAAGGCACTGGTGGGAAGGGGAGCAAGGTGATCTGAAATGGCTTAGGTCTCTCTAATGTACGTGGATGTTTTGAGGCTCTAGCATTATATCCCTTAATTTTTCTGCACTTGGGGAGCTGCAGGTGGTGCGTACTTGGGAATACTCTTTTTCGTACATCGTATTAAAAACATGTCATATGCCAATGCCGGAGATCATGCAGATGCACAATAGAATCGGTATATACCCAAGTACATCCTCTTATACAGCTGTAGGCAGAGGTTAATTGACTGACTCTTTACAGGAGAATTTTTATTAAATCTTGCCAGGAAGTAAGGTATATACATACATTTTATATAAATTTTATATTTTTTATATTTTTCATATCTTATTCCATACCTGCTTATTTTAGTATTTTACATACACATATTTTTAGTCTTTATTTATTTTATTGTAAACTTTAACTATTTGCACTTATTAGTGGAAAGTGGCTATTAGTGGATATAAACGCCAGATATATGCGTTTATATACATATATGGAAAGGATTACATTTTTTATATATCTGAATAGTTCACATTTGGACATTATAAATATGTCCTATATCGATCGCATTCGTTGATTTTTCTCCATATTTAAACTGCTATTACCTCCCAATCCAATTTAAATAATATGCAGTGTGAGTTTGTTGAATAAATATTCTAATCTAGGCATAATTATATTGAGTAAAACATTTAAATTCATATGTTTAATGATGCATGTATAGCAGAAAGGCTGATTATCGTATGAGTTTACTGATCAGTCATAGCGTCCGTCCTGGGTGTGTATATATATATATATATATATATATATATATATATATATATATTTAATTGCAGCGCTGTTTGTTCTTTAGGCCACTATAGATCACAGGCATCATGGCATCATGGAGTTATATTAAACCTTAGAGGTAATTTTTTGTATCCATCTATTGGATTCTTAGACGTTTTTTCCATTGAATTGCACTAATTCAACACTAGAGTGTCCCCGGTCTACAACAAAATGGTCACGGACACCCTATATTAAATGACAGCTTTATCGTCCAATCAAATTATCCCCTGAGGAAGATACGAATTAACCCCTTGTATCGACACGTGTAGGGGAAGGGGACAGGACAGAACGCTAGTCAGTGCACCCACTAAGGACGATCAGCATACCACCCTGATATCAGCCGCTACAGCCTGTTTTTTATGCTATTTTAGAGTGGCGCCCTGACGCGCCATGCAAATGTGAGTACCCTGCAAGGGATTTTTTACTGTGTTGAGAATAAAAGTTTTAATATACTACACTATGAAGTCCTCCTTTTTCTATTGGTATTACTGAGGCACAAAAGGGACTCCATTACCATACTGAAGCACAGAGTGAGGCCACCACAGGAATCCGGATTTACCACTGAACCATTTACAGGTTCCAATGCGTGTATTGACCAAACCTAATCAGCAAGGTCACACACTCTAAGGTGAGCGGCCATCACCTGGGGGGAACACCTGAGTGCACATGCAGCACCTTAATATTGGATTAATATCACAGCAACCACTGAATCACATGAATCGCATGGATTACATTGGAGCACCTTTGAACTTTTTTTAATTGCACAGCACATTGTAGCACTTTTTTAAATGATATATTTATATTTATTTATTTATATATTGTTTTTCATAAGGATTTTATAGTTTGGTTCACCATTACATTGGTTTAAGGATTTTATTGATTGCTTTTTTCTCACCATATGGACTTTTTTTATCATATCCTGCATGAAAGCACTTTATTTGGAATATTGTATGTATTTTAGCATGTTACCACTTTATTGCTGTTGTTATATAGCACATTTTTCGTTTCACTATTTGGATTTTAAGTTTGAAAGCGCAGCGTACTTTAGAATATTGGATGGTCTTTGCATGATTTATGAGACATGTGCAACGCTAGCTGCTGATTCAAAAATAGTGTTATTTGGGAGACCCTATTTTGGGCTTATAGCAAGTGGTGGCTCGCAGGACATTACATTGAAAGTAAGGTGAATTCACATCCTTTCTGACAGGATCTCATATAAAATCTGGACGGAGCTTAACAGTAGGGGTAATCTTATAGAAATAGTGGATCCTGGTCAGAGAGATGGACTGAAGGACTTAAATCTTTTTTTCTAACCTCAGTATGGCATCCCTACACCGGGTTATGGAAGGGGACTGGTTGTGAGTTACATCACTGAAGAGGATTTGTGTACTATAGAGTGTTACTACTGACTACCTCAATACAAACAAAATGGAGTTGTACCAAACCTCTGGCTGAATTGGAGTGATTAAAATGGAGGCCTACTATCATTAAAGGTGTGAGTTGGGACAGCACATCATTAGACCACTGTACTGGATCTCATGGAGAAACACACTGTGGGATAAAGGATATTGAGGAGACAACTCTATTACAAACCTGGTCAGGTTGTGGCAGGTGCTGGCTGGAAAATTAGGTCTCCCTCATTTTGGTGAGAAGCTGACCCCTTCTATGTAGCACACGACATGTGACCTGGGCCCTTAGGTCACATGAGCCTCAGGTGTGCAGGAGACCTATTCTGTAACCATGGAGGAGATGTTGAGCCCGACACAAGTACCATTGCCAGCCGTCAGTGGGTTATTGTTAAGGATACCAGGGGTATGGTGAGTGAAGGGTTTATAAACTGCTGAGGGAGGGAAATAAGTATCTGATCCCCTGCTGATTTTATACGTTTGCCCACTGACAAAAAAATGACCAGTCTATAATTTTAATGGTAGGCTTATTTTAATGGTGAGAGACAGAATAACAACAAAAATATCCATAAAAATGCGTTTCAAAAAGTTATACATTTATTTGCATTTTAATGAGTGAAATAAGTATTTGAACCCCTTTCACCCAGCAAGATTTTTGGTTCCCAGATGTCTTCTATAGAGGTAACGAGCTGAGATTAGGAGCACCCTCTTAAAGGGAATGCTTCTAATCTCAGCTTGTTACCTGTATAAAAGACACCTGTCCACAGAAGAAATCAATCAGATTACAATCTCTCTACTATGGCCAAGACAAAAGAGCTGTCCAAGGATGTTAGGGACAAGATTGTAGACCTACACAAGGCTGGAATGTGCTATAAGACCATCGCCAAGCAGCTTGGCGATTGGTGTGACTATTGGTGAGATTATTCCCAAATGGAAGAAACACAAAATAACTGTCAATCTCCCTCGGTCTGGGGCTCCATGCAAGGTCTCACCTCGTGGAGTTTCAATGATCATGAGAACGGTGAGGAATCAGCACAGAACTACGCGGGAGAATCTTGTCAATGATCTTAAGGCAGCTGGGACCATAGTCACCAAGAAAACAATTGGTAACACACTGCGCCGTGAAGGACTGGATGAAAAACAGACATACATGTGAGCATCCGCTGAGACCCGATATCGTCCGCCTCCGCTATTGTCCGATTCTGCAGACGGAGGAAAACCCTATTTTTCCATCCGTCTGCAGAGCGGATCGGATGAACACGGACAGACAGTCCGTGTTCATCCGAACCCCCATAGGGGAGAGTGAAGATCGGACAGGGCGGTCATCCGCCAGCTCATCGGGGATCAGCTGAGCGATCCCCGCTGAGCAGCGGATCTTCACGGGGCGGATCAGTACAGATCCGTCCCGTGTGAAAGGACCCTTACTGGTAATTGTGCGGTCATGCAACACTGTACCCAAATTCAATTTATATAATTTTTTCACAGTTTCTTTTGGTGGTATTTGATCACCACTAGGTGTTTTTGTTATTATTTTTTATTATATAAACGAAAAAGGACTGAAAATTTTGAAAGAAAAAAAAATATTTTGAATGAAACATATTGAATAAAGTTAAATAGCTTCATGAATTTAGGCTAAAATGTATTTTGCTACATGTCTTTGGTAAAAAAAAAAAAAATACCAATAAGTGTATGTTAATTGATTTGTGTGAATGTTGTACAAACTATGCTATAAATATTGGAATTTATGCTTTTAAGCAGCTCTGACTTTCTGACTGCTTATCACATTTTTAGAGGCACTAAAATGCCAGGACAGTACAACCCCCCCCCCCCCCCCCATGATGCCTTTTTGCAAAGCAGGCAACCCAGGGTATTATGATTGCTTAAACCTATGATGAGTCCATAGAAAATTTTATTTTTTTCCCACAAGTTTTGGAAAATGGCAAAATAAATATTTTTTTACACAAAGTTTTTTGTCAATTTAATGAAATTTTTCACGCACATGCCATGGGTATATGTGGAATTATACCACCAAAATACATTCTTCTACTTCTCCCGTGTATGTGGATACAACATGTATGAGACTTTTTGGCAGCCTAGCCACATACTGTGGCCAAAAAGCCAATGACCACCTTCAGGCTTTCAAGGTGCGTTAATTACGAATTGGATCTCCTGACTAACTATGACATTTTTGGAGGCTCTAAAATGTCAGGACAGTGTAAACACCCCCAAATGACTTTTTGGGGAAAAAAAGTACACACCCCAAGGTATTTGCTGAGAGGCATGTTGAGCCTTTGGAATGTTTATTTTTTGTCACAGTTTTGGAAAACGACAAAAAAAAAGTATTTTACACAAAGTTTTTTTTCACTTTAATTAGATATTTCTCACCCCACATGTCATGGGTATATGTGGCATTACCCCCCAAAACACATTCCACTACTTCTCCTGAGTGTGAAGATACCACATGTGTGAGACTTTTTGGAGACCCAAAACGCCAGGCTTTCAAAGGGCGTAACTTGCGCATTTAATTTCCTGGCTACCTATCACAGTTTTGGAGGCCCAAAAATGCCAGGATAATGCAAACACCCCCCAAATGACACCTTTTGGGAAATCACCCCCCAAATGACACCTTTTGGGACACTCCAAGGCATTTGATAAAAGGCATGGTGAGTATTTTTCAGATCTTATTTTTTTTGTCACAATGTTTTGAAAAAAATGTATAAAAAATACATCTTAGTTTTCTTTATTCCCCAAAAACTTCTGGCAACTTGGGGGCTAAACAAAAAAACAACTGATTCCTCCATTGACATCGATTAATGTGCCGATGCATAGGAGCTACCGCTCGCTGACCACCCCGCGCTCCAAATGCTGGGCATACACTTTCTTTTTTTTGGAGAAATCTCCCCCTGCAGCACTGCAGGCACAGATGTATGTATTCTGAGAGCAACACCCTCTTGCTATTAGAATACACAGATCAGTGCTGCAGCTGATTGGCATTCCTCAAACAACAACAACAGTTAACAATAACACACAGTAATGATATAACATTAACTCAACAGAACAACTTTTATGTTAACTTTTTTGGTAACTTAGCTTTTAGAGTTATAACTTTTTCAACTTTAGATTTTAGGGTCTCAAAATTTGATAGGCAGTTTCCTGACTATATACGGTCTTTAGAGAACCTTCCTGTGCAGAATTTTGTGCCGTGTTGTACTATAGACTGTGCCGTGCTGTACCAAACTATGGCCCGGGGGCTGGATGTGGCCCTTTGCTTGCATTTATACGGCCCTTGGGGCACTTTTCCTTTCACTGATACAAGACACTATTCCTCCCACTGATGCCAGCAATGGGGCAATATTCCTGTTACTGACAACAATAGGGAACTATTTCTTACATTAACACCAATGATGGCACTATTGCTCAAACTAACACCAACAATGGGGCACCAATAATCCCACTGACACCAACAGTGGGACAGTATTCCTCCCACTGACACCAGCGATAGGGCACTATTCCTCCCACTAATACCAAAGATGTATTGCTTACTCCCACTGGTGCCAAGACAATTTCTACTCCCAAGGGCCACAGTCCAACCCCCCTAAAGTCTGGAGGACAGTAAACTGGTCCTTTGTTTAGAAAGTTTGGTGACCCCTGCCCTAGACTAACAGTCCACTACAGTGTGGTATCGACAGAAGCAGTCCTTGATGCAGAAGCCAGATTGACCAGGACAGTAGGGACAAAAAAAAACAGGTGTCATGCCTTATTCAATATTTAACACAGACAAAACACTTTTTTTGGGTTGATGTTTGTGTTGGGGTAGGTGGAAGGACATCTGTAAAATGCCTCTCATGTAGCCGACTAACTGCATCTAGACTTGGGCTTTGGGCTAAAACATCTTCTGGATACAAAATAGCTGAGATAAACGCTTCCTGAAATTTTAGGAAGGATACAGTTCTTCCAGTAACTTTGTAAATAACAAACATATTGTAAGGAGCCAATTGAAATAAATATATGTGCACATTTTTGTACCAGTGTCTTACTCTGCTGGAGGCTAAATACAGCTTCATCACATTTGGTCATTGAAGTCTACACCACTGATATTTAGATTATAGTCATGGACAAAGAGAGGCTTTTCAACCACACCAGAAGCCATGTAAATTTGGACTATTGTGTCTAGGTGAATAGAAGACAGGATGAAAATATATTTGTCCTTCCATTTTACTGCTAGTAATTCTTCATTGTGCAAGAAGCCTTTCTTCCCCTTTTTTAAGTGGGGTGTTAATGAGTCGTTGGGGGAAGCCCCTGCAATTAGATCATATGGAATATGATCATAAGGAATAAATGTCTAAAAAGTGTCTCGCTTACATAAAAGTTGTCCACGTACAAATGGTACCCCATATGGAAAAAGGGAGACAACAAGTCTCACACTGACTTACCACTGCTCTCCATATAGTTTGGGCATCCAGGTACCATGAAAAGAAGGAAGATCTGTGAAGTTTTATGAGAGCAACTGTACTATCTTGCTCATCGATCTGGACTTGCTGAAACAGGACTTGATAAGTATTTTAATTTTTCAACCCTTTTGTTTCGCTGTCACATTGTTGTCTCTTTGTTACCTTTGTATATCTTTGTA
Organism: Lithobates sylvaticus; assembly: GCA_028564925.1. Lineage (NCBI taxonomy): Eukaryota > Metazoa > Chordata > Amphibia > Anura > Ranidae > Lithobates > Lithobates sylvaticus. Next base: position 435,703,361 of record CM053026.1, read on the forward strand.
TACCTTTTCTTGGTAAATGTTTTATTTGCACCATTTATAACTTTTCGTTATTTAGGCTGCATTCACACATGAGCGTTTCAAAGCCGTAATTTTTATTGCGATTTTGTCGCATTTTTGAGGCAATTTTGTTCAGGTCACCAATGTAAAAGGCAGAAAAACACCTGTAATCTGCCCTAAAGAAGCTCATGTTCTTTTTTGAGCTTAGGGCGTTTTTCAGGCATTTTGCTTCAGGTGACAAAATGCTCAGATCTGAACAGGTGCCATTGAAATGAATGGGATTTTGCTTGTTGGGCATTTTTCAGGCTTTTTTTCTGGCGTTTTATGAGCGTTTTATGAGCTAAAAACGCTCAGGTGTGAATGCAGCCTAAACCATATCTTGAAATGTTAAAATTATCTCTAACGCACTAGTGCAAAACTTGAAGAATCCCTGTCTCTTGAAGAGAGCTACTACATGTTAAATCTTTGGATATACCTGTGTACAGTGTGTGTCTACAGACGTTTATTTAAAGTTATAAATTGCTATTGCTAATATTGTGAACGTTTACTACTTCTCAATTAAAAGTAGTTAGTGGAAGTAAAGAGTTAATTGTTTAGTTAACCTCCTTGGCGGTAATCCAGAGCGTGACTCAGGTCTGACTTTTTCTGTCAGGAGCGGTAACCCCGAGTCACGCTCGGGGTAGCACTGCAGAGCATACAGCGGAGCCCTTACCTTCTCCTGGGTTCCAGCGATGCTCTCCACTGTCCTCGGCTGTGATCGCCAGCGCAATCACCGCATCTCACTTCCTAGTTCCGTTCCCTGCGAGCAGAAGCGGCGCAGGAGAGCGGAACTGGGCGGGAGATTTAAAAGTTCACAAGTTCAAACACAACACAGACATATAAATAGAGGTGATACAGTGTAATCTGAGAGGATTACACTGTATCATCTCAGATCTTACTGATACAGTGCCCCTTGCCCCAGTGCCCCTTGCCTCCAATAAAATTTTAAAAAGATAGAATCCAAAAAGTGCCACCTCCCTACAAAATCGCCTTTGGAGCAGTTGAATGACAGCGACAGCGACACGGAGTTGCTCCCAGAACTGAGCGATAGTGAGTCGTGGGGAGATTTGTCGTTTGACACGAATCTGACAAGTGACAGCGGTGATGATCCTGCACCTGACATCAGCGATGTGCGCACTTGGTGCCCTATTGAGTGCGATAAGGACCAGGTAGCGCCCCCAAGATTTCCCTTCACTGGATCACCTGGGATGAAGGTCGAAGTTGAGCGTGGCAACCCTCTGGCATACCTGGGAATTATTTCTCACAGAGGAGGTAATTGTAAAAATTGTGACAGAGACAAATCGCTACCAAGAGCAGCAATCCGCTACGCTGCATGCCAGGTTTTCCCGAAGCAGAAGGTGGGAACCGGTGACTAAAGAGGACATCTGGCTGTTTCTCGGACTCATTCTTCAGGGGGTGGTGGGGAAACCGCGCCAGAAATGGTACTGGACCACCAACAAGTTACTGGCCACTCCGTTTTTTGGTACTGTGATGTCGGAATACCGTTTTTCCCTCATCATAAAATATTTTCACTTCACTAACAATGAAGAGTTTGATGAGGCCACGCATCCTGCGCCCAAGCTAAAAAAAATCTGGGAGGTATGCCAAATTATTGGGAACAATTTCCAGCGGGCATACGTGCCAGAAAGGGACGTCAGCGTGGATGAGAGTTTGATGGCCTATAAGGGACGCCTAAGCTGGATCCAGTATATTGCATCCAAAAGAGCGTGGTTTGGCATCAAATCATACATGCTCTGCGAGTCATCCACTGGGTACATATGGAACTCGGTCATTTACACCGGTAAAGGCACGAAATTCAACCCCAGGTACAGCGACTATGGGATAGCCACATCATCAGTCCTAACACTACTGGAGCCATTACTGAACCAGGGATATTGTGTCACCATGGACAATTTCTATACGTCGCCGGAGCTGTTTGAGGTTTTGATCCAAAACAAAACTGATGCGTATGGTACGGTTAGGCCTAACCGACGTGACATGCCATCTATGTTTGGCAAGAAAAACCTAAAAACCAGTGAATTTGTTGCCTGGCAGAAGGGTAAGATGATGGCAATACGTTGGCGAGACAAGAAGGACGTGTGTCTCATGAGCACTGTGCACAGTACCTCCACTGCCACGGTCCACACAAAAGGTGGGAAAGATGTGCTGAAGCCGCAAGTCGTGATAGACTATAATTGCACTATGGGAGGTGTCGACCGAGCCGATCAGGCAATGACCTTTTATCCGACTATGCGGAAACAGCAGAAAAAATATTACAAAAAGATTTTCAGGCATCTTCTGGAACAATGCCTTTGGAATGCCTACATCTTGTACCGAGCAGGGAGTGACAGGCCTCTTGTTCATTCGGATTTTATCTGGAAGGTGGCTGAGCAAATTTTCCTTAAACACCAGATGCCATCAGTAGATGCGAACAGAGCTGGACGACGTGCTGTTGGTGTTGCCAACCCAGAACGACAGGTCGTCACTTTATGGACTATATACCACCAACCGCAAAAAAGGCAGCACCTACCAGGATGTGCGTGGTTTGCTGTTCCAACAAAGATGACAAGGGAAAAAAATCCGAAAAGAAAGCCGGTTCTATTGTCCGGATTGTGACGTCGGACTGTGTGCTGTACCCTGTTTTAAAATTTATCACACTCAGGATGTTTATTACATTTCCTTTGTCTGACAAATTTCTTTGTTTGTATTATATTATTGAATAAAATTATATTATTTAAAAATTTTAAATCATGATTTTGTGTTTTAAACTTTATCACATCTGGGATGTCTACTAGAGTCTTGTTTGGTCAGGTTTAACCACTTTCAGACCGGACCAATTTGCAGCCAAAGGACCAGGCCCCTTTTTGCGATTCGGCACTGTGTCGCTTTAAATGACAATTGCGCGGTCATGCGACGTGGCTCACAAACAAAATTGACGTCCTTTTTTTCCCACAAATAGAGCTTTCTTTTGGTGGTATTTGATCACCCCTGCGGTTTTTATTTTTTGCGCTATAAACAAAAATAGAGCGACAATTTTGAAAAAAATGCATTATTTTTTACTTTTTGCTATAATAAATATCCCCCAAAAATATATAAAAAAAAAATTTATTTTCCTCAGTTTAGGCCGATACGTATTCTTCTACATATTTTTGGTAAAAAAAATCGCAAAAAGCGATTATTGAGCGGTTTGCGCAGAAGTTATAGCTTTTTCAAGATAGGGGATAGTTTTATAGCATTTTTATTAATAATTTTTTTTTTTTATTAGTAATGGCGGAGATCTGCGATTTTTTTTGTGACTGCGACATTATGGCGGACAAATTGGACATTTTTGACACATTTTTGGGACCATTGTCATTTTTACAGCAATTAATGCTATTTAAATGCATTAATTCCTGTATAAATGACACTGGCAGTGAAGGGGTTAACCACAAGGGGGCAGTGTAAGGGTTAAGTATGCCTAGGGGTGTATTTCTTACTGTGGGGGGGGCGTGGCTGTCAGCTAGTAAATGCTGATCTCTGCTCCAATCACAGGGAGCAGAGATCGGCATCACTAGTTGCTAGGCAGAACGGGGAGATGCTGTTTATCGCTCCCGACACGCTCCCGATGGCACGGACAGGCTAAAGGAGGGACTTATATATACGCCCTCCTGCCTGTACGTGCCATTCTGTCGACGTATATCGTCGTGCGCCGGTCGGCAAGTGGTTAAGTAAGTAATTACTAAGAATTGCAGGCCTATAATACATAGCATCAAATTTCCATGCAAAATAATTGTACTGCTTTCAGCACAAAATTCCAGACAGAATCATACCGCCAGGGAGGTTAATTAAATCCAGTGACAATCGAGTTTGTCACATATTGCTTGAATTCTTGGTGGCTGCGATTGCATTATGCTACTAGGGCCAACCACTGCACTGCTGGTGCTTGCCACTTCACCATAAAATACTGCAGTGCTGGTGTTCAAAAGGCCAGGATGTACTACATCTCTGGTGTTTGCCAGATCACCAAAATGTAGTGCAGCACTAGTGCCTGTTGCATATGTGTATAATTATGCCTGGTTTTAGCAGGGACCTCTTCACCATCGATCAAGCTAGCTGTTAGGGTGATGCTTCTTTATACAGGTTCATATTCTGAGCCTGATTCTGACAGTGAGGCTTCCTCCCTGCTCTCATCTGTCATGCTTAGAATCCTGTAGGCCTCCTCACTAGTGTACCTAGTGTGGCAGGAAATTTGGCACTTACTGATAGTTGCTGGGAGGGATGTTAACTGACTCTGATGCTATCCAACGTTGCTAGTGACACTAATACAGTGATCAGTGATAAAAACTGTACACTGTACCAATGACACTGGTGACAAAGCAATCAAGGGGTTAACTGGAGGGCAATCAAGGGGTTAAATGTGCCAAACAAGTGTATGCAAGTGTATATGTGCTGATTTTACTCACACAGGATCTGTATTCTCTCCCTGAATGAAAAGAGCTCAGGGAGGAAGAACCGGACCGATCCTGTTTCTTCTCTTTACAAACAAGACACAGGGCTGTGCTGTGATTGGCTACAGTCAATCAGCAGATTTATGGCCAAAATCATTAGCTGAAACCTGTTGACAAACGTGTGTTGTAGCCAATCATAGCACAGGTCAGCATGTGCACTCGAAAACCAGGAAGTACGCAGTGACGTACGGGTATGTCTCAATGCCTAACTGTGCCGCCCACTCACAGTAAATGTACTGTGAGTTGGCAGCAAGTGGCTATAAGGTGAAATATTTTTATAACTCATTTAGTTTATGGTATAGTCTAAAAAGTGTTTCTAGCTCTTGCAGTCCCACTCATCACCACCAGCCAACTGTTTACAGGGTGAGCAATCTTCCAAAACATTCTCCAGTTGATGCAACCACCCACCCACCTACATCCAGCCTATTAGATGGCAAGTGGTCTGCTAGCACTGCTCTCTTTCCTTTCCCCTCTTTACTAATAATAAAAAAAAAAAAAACATTAAACTGTGCTTGTGAAGCACTCTGCTGGGATAGGTGCCAGGAGATGGAAGTGTCTGTGTTTTATGGAGACTATGTTTATGAAGACATTTGCTATATGTTAAACCACCAAGTTAAAAACCATGAAATATGTGTCACTGGAATCACTCTTCTGCCTTTTTAACTGAAATGACAAAAGTAGAAGTGAACGACCTAGATGCTCCTATTTTATGGTATTACTTATTACAGATTATTTCAAAGATTTAGAGAATGATCAAAGGTCATTAAAAAAAAAAAAAAGGCTGAAATGTGAAAACTTTCAAAATGACATCATAATATAATACTGTATGGTGAGTGTATTAAACAAGGTTTAAACCAACAAGGTTTAAGGTCATTTTAATACCTTAAATTTCTTCCTCATTTCCTTCAGCTCTCTATCTTCAGGATTCGTGATTTTTAAATTCTCCCTTTTTGGTACTTCAGGTTTACTGTTAAAATAAATGAAATAACCAAATTAGCACACAAAAATCATTTATTAGGATGCAATGGGAAAAATATAAAATGTATGTTAAGTATATTAGTCTGTCTGTGACCCCATGAGGAAAAATTTCTCTTACTTTCTGACCCTGTGACAGAGGGTGTAATTGTGTTTTTCAAAAGTTCTAACACTTCATTGCTCTACCAAAAATGTGTTTCATTGTTGTCTTCTGGATAGAATTTGTTCTAATAAGAAGTTAGAAAAAACTTCCCCAGTTGGGACACAGATGACAATTAAGAAATAAAAAAAAACTCTTCCCTGCTCTTTGCAAAACAACATACGGTAATACATTTAAGCTGAAGTTGGAATTTGTTGTATATTTACTTTACATAGTTACATAGTTAGTCAGGTTGAAAAAGGACACAAGTCCATCTAGTTCAACCAAGGGGAAAAAAAAAACATACAATCTTTTATACACAATCCTATACCCACAGTTGAAAAAAAGGAAAAAAGATATACTGCGCTGTGAGAGGAAATGTATATGTGCACAACCTGGCAGCTAGCACTGCTATAGACAAAACAGCACCCAAGTAAATATAAAGAAAAAATGTGTAGAGCTAAGTGGCAATAACAATACTATATACACCTTAAATGCATATATCAAATAATCTAAAGTGATAAATAAATTCACTAGTAAAAAATGAACACAAAGAAAAGAAACAACACAGTTTCTTATTAGTGAATGTCTCAATGATCAGTCTTTAAACGATTATAAAGGTGCACAGTGAAAAATCAAATCAAAGTCCGTTTTGAAAGACTATGATCCAATAGTGCAGGACACAACCATTAATGTGACTCTTGAAGCATTGAAAGAAAAGTGTCACCACCACCGTAATAAGGGAGGAGGCTTACCAGATGATGTTGACCTGGTGGGGCTTACGCCACCCAAGTCAAACAGGGCTTATTGGTTATAATAACCCAAGGGAGATGGAAAATCCTGTAATGTGTCTTCGGACTCACATCAAACCATCAGATCAGTTGTAACCATCAGACAATGTTCCAAAAATGTCAAACGGGAGGTAGAAGCTTGGCATCAAATATCATGTACCATGCAAATAAAAATCAGCATAGCGTGATACCGTTTCGAAAAGGTTTATTAATAAAAATGTAAATGCAACACTCACATTTAGGTAGAAAGTTTTGCACATATAAATGTAAATGGCGATGTCTGTAGAGGGGTTCACCCAACGCGTTTCGACTGCACAGTCGTCATCTGGGGTGCGGACCCCCCTACTATATAAGCGGTGTCATGTATAAGAAATACTAATAAGAAACTGTGTTGTTTCTTTTCTTTGTGTTCATTTTTTACTAGTGAATTTATTTATCACTTTAGATTATTTGATATATGCATTTAAGGTGTATATGTTATTGCCACTTAGCGCTACACATTTTTTCTTTATATATACCCACAGTTGATCCAGAGAAAGACCAAAAAAACCCAGCAAAGCATGATCCAATTAGCTACAGCAGGGGAAAAATTTCCTTCCTGATCCCAAGAAAGGCAATCGGATATTTCCTGGATAAACTTTCCAAGAAATGTTAGTATCCAGTTATATTATGTACATTTAGGAAAGAATCCAGGCCTTGTTTAAAGCAAACTACTGAGTTAGCCAAAACCAGCTCTTGAGAGAGTCTATTACACATTTTCACAGCTCTTACTGTGAAAAACACTAACAGTGTTTGATTCTGTAAAGTCATACAGACAATATGAATTTGCCATTAACTATTCAGGACACTGCTACTCTGCCTGCTCCCTACCACAGTGCTGACCAAACTGCTGCCTGCTCTGCTAGGTGTCTGTATGTGGTTAACATAGCACCCTTTAATCATAGCTGCTTCTTATTCTTCACAAGAAGTGATATCTAATCTTTGCCCTTTTTGTAAGGTTACCCATAAATGGGGTGGGCGAAGTCTAGGGAAGGGGACACTGGGCAAGCAACATGAAGGAGTAAGGCTGAGGCAATGTGTTCTTGGTTCATCTATGTGGGCTTCCCTTAGGGTGGGCTTCCCACTCTCAGGCTAACACCTTAACTTGTGGGAACAACTCTTCTGTGATGCCAAAGGTTATGGGTCTTTGAACTGTCTTAAGTACCTTACTTCAATGCCATGATTTGGAAGCTGTACTGACTTAACTTAAAGTAAAGGAGATGGACCTGTCTTTTGAGAGCATGTAAAGTGAATCAACACAGTTATGCCACAGGTGGCTCGATGGGTGCTGTCTCAAAGTATAGTAAATTAGTGAGAGGGTAAATCTGTATCAGGTATGAACCTGGTTGGGTCAGAAGTTGGTGGTTAAGGGAAAAAGTCACCGTCCTGGTGGTGAAGTAAAGACTGCAAAATTGAACCCCATGTTTGGGCTAGAAAATGTGGCCCTTTGATAGCCCTGCCAGAATCTGTGGAGATGTGGAGGGGCTCTGAGCAGGGAAAGATGACACATAATACAGAAGGTGGTAAGGTGCTGAACAGTGGCGGCCCGTCCATAGGGGTCGCATAAGCTTTTGGCAAAAAAATAAAAATAAATAAATAGAAAAGTCACTTTAATGCCTCGTACACACGTACGGACTTTTGCCGGCGGACCTAAGTCCAGCGGACAATCCGCTGGACTTTCCGGCTAGGTCCGCTGGACTTTCCGAGGGTGTGGACTTGCCCACACACGCACGGACTTGTCCAGCGGATAATCCGCCGGCCAAAAGTCCGCGGGACTTTTGAAAATGAACGGACTTGCCCACACACGGAGCAGTCCGTTCATTTTGAACGTAACTTCAGGTTACGTAGCTAGCGTAGGCAGTAAATGCCGCCGCGCTAGCTCCGCAAGCTGGCATGGATTTAAAGGGAATCCCCACGCCGAAAAAACGGCGTGGGGGTTCCCCCCAAATCCATGTCAGACCCTCATCCGAGCACGCAGCCTGGCAGGCCAGGAAAGGGGTGGGGACGAACGAGCGCCCCCCCCCCTCCTGAGCCGTACCAGGCCGCGTGCCCTCAACATGGGGGGTGCCCTGGGGAAAGGGGGGCCGTGCGGCCCCCCCACCCCAAAGCACCTTGTCCCCATGTTGATGAGGACAAGGGCCTCTTCCCGACAACCCTGGCCGTTGGTTGTCGGGGTCTGCGGGCGGGGGCTTATCGGAATCTGGGAGCCCCCTTTAATAAGGGGGCCCCCAGATACCGGCCCCCCACCCTATGTGAATGAGTATGGGGTACGATGTACCCCTACCCATTCACCTAAGGTGTAAAATGTAAAGTAAAAAAAAACACCCACACTTTTGAAAAAATACTTTATTGCACTGCTCCGGGGGTCTTCTTCCGTCTTGGGGGTCTTCTCGCCGGACTCCCCCGCCATTTACCAAGCTCTTTTACCGAGCGAGGGGAGTCCGGCTACCTTCTTCGTCGTCGCCGCCGTCTGGGGGTCTCGATCCGCCTTCGGGGGTCTTCTTCCGTCTTGGGGGTCTTCTCGCCGGACTCCTCCCCTCTCTTCTGCTCTTTTACCTAGCTCTTTCACGAGGGGAGGTGTCCGGCTACCTTCTTCGTCGTCGCCGCCGTCGTCTGGGGGTCTCGATCCGCCTTCGGGGGTCTTCCGGGGGTCTCTTCTGTTCTTGCGGCGGTCGTCGTCTTCCGCGCCGCCGGCGCCTTGTCCTTCTTCTTCTTGTCCTTCTTGTTCTTCTTCTTCTTCCGATGTTGACCCGTCGCTGTCTCTGCCCGGAATGCCTGTGCCGATCTGCGCTCGGACTTATATAGGGACATGGGGGACAGGGTCACATGTTCATGTCACATGGTGACCCCGCCCCCTTGTGTTGTCACAGTCCCGGAGGATGCTGGGACTGTGACATCGCAAGGGGGCGGGGTCACCATGTGACATGAACATGTGACCCTGTCCCCCATGTCCCTATATAAGTCCGAGCGCAGATCGGCACAGGCATTCCGGGCAGAGACAGCGACGGGTCAACATCGGAAGAAGAAGAAGAACAAGAAGGACAAGAAGAAGAAGGACAAGGCGCCGGCGGCGCGGAAGACGACGACCGCCGCAAGAACAGAAGAGACCCCCGGAAGACCCCCGAAGGCGGATCGAGACCCCCAGACGACGGCGGCGACGACGAAGAAGGTAGCCGGACACCTCCCCTCGTGAAAGAGCTAGGTAAAAGAGCAGAAGAGAGGGGAGGAGTCCGGCGAGAAGACCCCCAAGACGGAAGAAGACCCCCGAAGGCGGATCGAGACCCCCAGACGGCGGCGACGACGAAGAAGGTAGCCGGACTCCCCTCGCTCGGTAAAAGAGCTTGGTAAATGGCGGGGGAGTCCGGCGAGAAGACCCCCAAGACGGAAGAAGACCCCCGGAGCAGTGCAATAAAGTATTTTTTCAAAAGTGTGGGTGTTTTTTTTTACTTTACATTTTACACCTTAGGTGAATGGGTAGGGGTACATCGTACCCCATACTCATTCACATAGGGTGGGGGGCCGGTATCTGGGGGCCCCCTTATTAAAGGGGGCTCCCAGATTCCGATAAGCCCCCGCCCGCAGACCCCGACAACCAACGGCCAGGGTTGTCGGGAAGAGGCCCTTGTCCTCATCAACATGGGGACAAGGTGCTTTGGGGTGGGGGGGCCGCACGGCCCCCCTTTCCCCAGGGCACCCCCCATGTTGAGGGCACGCGGCCTGGTACGGCTCAGGAGGGGGGGGGGCGCTCGTTCGTCCCCACCCCTTTCCTGGCCTGCCAGGCTGCGTGCTCGGATGAGGGTCTGACATGGATTTGGGGGGAACCCCCACGCCGTTTTTTCGGCGTGGGGATTCCCTTTAAATCCATGCCAGGTCACGGAGCTAGCGCGGCGGCAGTAACTGCCTACGCTAGCTACGTAACCTGAAGTCACGTGCTAAATGAACGGACTTGCCGATGAGCGGCAAGTCCGTTCATTTCAAAAGTCCCGCGGACTTGCCCACTAACGGCGGGATTGTCCGCTGGACTTCCAAGTCCAGCGGATAATTTGAGAACAAAACCTGAAACTTTAGTCCGCCGTACTTTGGCGCCAAAAAGTCCGCCGGCGCCCACACACGAGGGGATTATCCTCTGGACTTCAGTCCAGAGGATAATCCCGCGGGATTGTCCCTTCGTGTGTACGCGGCCTAAGAGTAACCAGGCGCCGGACACCTCACTATGAAAACATACTTTGAATTTTGCTGATTTAAGACAAAGCAAGTATAAAGTGTATAATTAATGATTGTAAGATATTTCTCTAGAAAATTTCACTGCTAAATAGTAGGACAGAAACAGATCAGAAGATATTTAAAATAAGGATGAGACAGCAGAAACTGGGGGGGGGGGGGGGGGTTCCTTATCCAGTAATCATATCAATAAAAACATAATTACCGGTATATCAAAAAAAAAAAACAACTCTGCAGCATTTTTTTCCATTTACATAATCAAGACTGAGTCATTTTATTCTTACAACTGACAACACTAATGCTTTGACATTTTTTTTTCTTGCAATCGACACCACTGACTGCAGAAAACATTATTCCTCCCACTATCAACAACAATGCTATGACATTATTTTCCTTTACCAATGTTGTTCATGTTTGTCACCAAGGTACACTTGGTGCTCCAAGGCACACTGGGGGTTATTTACTAAAGCTGGGGAGTGCAAAATCTGGTGCAGCGCTGCATAGAAACCAATCAGCTTCCAGGTTTTATTGTCAAAGCTTAATTGAACAAGCTGAAGTTAGAAGCTGATTGGTTACTATGCACAGCTGTACCAGATTCTGAGTGCACCAGTTTTAGTAAATCTCCCCCACTGTGTACTCTATTAGAAAACCCCTCAGTTTACTAAAGCACTAAGCCAGACACAATCAGTTCCGCTAGTTTGGAATGCTGCACTCAGCTTGACTAATACCCCTATTCCCTGCACCCACTACTATTGCATTTGTCTTACCCCAAAGTTTTGTCTCACAGACTTTCAAAAGTACCCACTTACCAGTGGCGGAATTATAAGGGTCGCAACAGTCGCAAGTGCGACTGGGCCCTGTAGTTCTCCACCACTTCAGGGGGCCCATCGGCCGTCCGCCCGCCCAGTGAGGGGCCCACCTGGGGGCCGGGGTGTGTGGCGTTGATCACTGTCGGGTTCATGGCATGGGGAGGGGGGCTTTCACCCGCTACGAGGGGGGAGGAGAGACCGTGAGTGAGAGAAGGCTGAAGGCAGCGCTTTAAGACTGTTTGTGTCCGCCCCCGCCTATCCAGAGCCAGAGAGACTGTAAGGGAGGCGGGGCGGACAGTAAAAAAACACACAGACCAATCCAATTCAGTGAAGTCGGGGGAGGAGCGCTCTGAGGCAAGGCATTGCTGGAGGAGGCATGCTTTGTGAGGAACCTTGCGACCGCGACGTGTGGAGGGGTAATCGATCGATTGATTGGCGGTAAGTCACCTCTGCGGCTCTGCCTCATACTGATCCCCCCCTCCAGTACCACCACCCCCCCCCTCCAATGACGCCACCACCCCCCTCCAAACTGTGCCACCACCCCCCTCCAGTACCACCACCCCCCCTCCAATGACGCCACCACCCCCCCTCCAGTGCCACCACCCCCTCCAAACTGTGCCATCACCCCCCTCCAAACTGTGCCACCACCCCCCTCCAGTACCACCACCCCCCCTCCAATGACGCCACCACCCCCCCTCCAGTGCCACCACCCCCCTCCAAACTGTGCCACCACCCCCCTCCAGTACCACCACCCCCCCTCCAATGACGCCAACACCCCCCCTCCAGTACCACCACCGCGCTCCAGTGCCACCACCCCCCCTCCAGTGCCACCACCCCCCCTCCAGTACCACCGCCACCCCCTCCAGTGCCACCACCTCTCCCTCCAGTACCACCGCCACCCCCCTCCAGTGCTACCACCCCCCCTCCAGTGCCACCGCCACCCCCCCCCTCCAGTGCCACCACCTCTCCCTCCAGTACCACCGCCACCCCCCTCCAGTGCCACCACCTCTCCCTCCAGTACCACCGCCACCTCCCTCCAGTGCTACCACCCCCCTCCAGTGCCACCGCCACCCCCCTCCAGTGCCACCGCCACCGCCCTCCAGTACCACCCCCCCTCCAGTACCACCACCCCCCCCCCTTCAGTGCCACCGTTCTCCAGTACCCCCCCCTCCAGTGCCACCACCCCCCAGTACCACCACCCCCTCCAGTGCCACCACTCCCCCTCCAGTACCACCGCAACCGCCCTCCAGTACCACCACCCCCCCTTCAGTGCCACCGTTCTCCAGTACCACCCCCCTCCAGTACCACCACCGCCCTCCAGTACCACCACTGCATTGGTGACACCGGCTGCACTGGGGACACCGGCTGCACTGGGGACACCGGCTGCACTGGGGACACCGGCTGCACTGGGGACACAGGCTGCACTGGGGACACAGGCTGCACTGGGGACACAGGCTGCACTGGGGACACAGGCTGCACTGGGGACACCGGCTGCACTGGGGACACAGCTTGAATTGGTGACACAGGTTGCACTGGGGACACCGGCTGCATTGGTGACACAGGCTGCACTGGGGACACCGGCTGCACTGGGGACACAGGTTGCACTGGGGACACAGTTTGAATTGGTGACACAGGTACTGGGGACACAGGTTGCACTGGGGACACAGGTTGCATTGTTGACACAGGCTGCACTGGGGACACAGGTTGCACTGGGGACACAGGTTGCACTGGGGACACAGTTTGAATTGGTGACACAGGTACTGGGGACACAGGTTGCACTGGGGACACAGGTTGCATTGTTGACACAGGTTGCACTGGGGACACAGGCTGCATTGGTGACACCGGCTGCACTGGGGACACAGGTTGCACTGGGGACACTGGCTGCACTGGGGACACAGGTTGCATTGGTGACACAGGCTGCACTAGGGACACCGGCTGCACTGGGGACACACGCTGCACTGGGGACACACGCTGCACTGGGGACACACGCTGCACTGGGGACACAGGCTGCAATGGGGACACAGGCTGCACTGGGGACACAGTTTGAATTGGTGACACAGGTACTGGGGACACAGGTTGCACTGGGGACACAGGTTGCATTGTTGACACAGGGTGCACTGGGGACACAGGGTGCACTGGGGACACAGGTTGCACTGGGGACACAGGTTGCACTGGGGACACAGGTTGCACTGGGGACACAGGTTGCATTGGTGACACCGGCTGCACTGGGGACACCGGCTGCACTGGGGACACCGGTTGCACTGGGGACACAGGTTGCACTGGGGACACAGGTTGCACTGGTGACACCGGCTGCACTGGGGACACAGGGTGCACTGAGGACACAGCTTACATTGGTGACAACGGCTGCACTGGGGACACAGGTTGCACTGGGGACACAGGTTGCACTGGGGACACAGGTTGCACTGGTGACACAGGCTGCACTAGGGACACAGGTTGCACTGGGGACACAGGTTGCACTGGGGACACAGGCTGCACTGGGGACACAGGTTGCACTGGGGACACAGTTTGAATTGGTGACACAGGTACTGGGGACACAGGCTGCACTGGGGACACAGGTTGCACTGGGGACACAGTTTGAATTGGTGACACAGGTACTGGTGACACAGGGTGCACTGGGGACACAGGTTGCACTGGGTCAAAATCATGCTTTTTTTTGGGGGGGGGGGGGCCCTTCCTGATTTCTTGCACCGGGGCCCTGAGGTTTCTAGTTACGCCTCTGCCACTTACACAATGGGATCGATTTAATAAAAGCATATAGACTGCACAATTTGCAAGTGCAGTTGCTCCAGAGCTTCATAAATGAGGGAAAGCTTTGCTGACTTAAAACGTCCAACCATTCTTGCATGTGATTGGGTATTCTTTGGAAAGTAAAGCTTTACCTCATTGACTCTGAGGGAAAAATACTTGCAGTCACTCTGCACCTGCAAAGTGCACAGTCTATTTGCCTTTAGTAAATAAACCCCAAAACGTTTTGTGTATCTGTGCAACTAAATGCAAATGACTGTTTCCATCAAGTCATGTTCCAGGTGGATAGATGTTGTTAAGAGAGAAAATTGAGTTGATTTGCTAAAGGTAAATCCACTTTGCACTAGAAGTGCACTTGGAAGTGCATTTGCTTTAGATCTGAGGGGAAGATCTTAAATGAGGGGAAGCTCTGCTGATTTTATCATCCAATCATGTACAAGCAAAAATGCTGTTTTTTATTTTCCTTGCATGTCCCCCTCAGATCAACAGCGACTGCACTTCCAAGTGCACTTGTAGTGCAAATTGGAGTTGCCTTTAGTAAATAAACCCCATAATACCTATATATCAAACAAGTATAGTGACACCTCGAACCAGTATATTATACTCTCAAGTGTAGATTTGATTGTAAGCCTCTCTGCCTCAGGAAAACACAATTGTAATGCAACCTTTAAAACTGTTCGTAGTTTTTTCCAGTTCAATTGTCATTACAAAAATATGCCAGTATAGAGAGCACATCCAAATGAGTCAACAGAATGCTCACGGATGTGCATGTCCACACAAAAATGTTTTTTTCAAATACTAAAGATGTAGATTTAGATTTTTTTAAATTTAGTTTTGATCTGATTAAATATGAACGGTCGTAATTAAATGAAGTTGGAGCACATTGAGATATGTCTAGGTGCATTAAAAATAGATACAATTTAAAGAACTGTAACAGGCAAATTGAAGTGTTAAGTAAAGTGTTAGGATTAACAGGAGTTGTCAAGGTAGAAAAACTAAACTTATAATAAGAAAATCATGTTACTTGTCAGTAAGATAATCGTAAACGGTAAAAGGTTTCTCCATTTCTCACATAACAAGGCTAACTGAAAACCAGGAAGGGAGAGGAGAAAAGGAAAAAACAGAGGAGTAAAAAAAGGGAGAGCATAACCTCAGAAAGGAACATCCTCAAATCCATATTGTTTCAGTACACAACTATGTAGTACAGCAGTTAAGTGGTATTTTTAAGTATTTGATGATTTTACAATACAAAAAGCTGAAATAAAATACAAAATGTTAAAATAATTGATTGTGTTATTATTATTTGGTCACAATCCATTAATTTGTTTATCGTTCCGATCCTTTTTAACTTGTATATTTTGGAATAAAAATAGGTCTGGGGGTACTTGTGGATCACAGACCCGGTAATAGCATTCCATGCCAAACATCAACAAAACTAGCAAAATACTCCTATGCTTTAAAAAGTGCATACATTTCAGAGATAAATCAATAAATCTGCCCCTTTACAAAACACTGGTTAGTCCTAATCTTAAAAATGCAGTTCAGTTTCGGTCACCATTCCTCAGAACATACATTGTTGAATTAGAAAGAGTTAAGAAAGGGGAAACAAAATTAATGAGGAGGGGGGGGGGGGGGGGTTGGAGGACCTCAGCAATGAGGATTGATTATATGGATTAGTTATTTGCCCTGGAGAAGTAAGAGGGGATATGATTACAATATACGATTTATAAGATATCAAAAGGTGATCTTAAGTAACTGTAATAAACAATTTATTCTAAGGTCCCTGAAATTAACATGCAGCCATGACTAGAGGCTAGAAGACAGGTTTAACCTTAGATTGTAGAAAGGGTTCTTTACTGTTTGTGGAAACTCCCTCCCCCAGAAAGTGGTACTAGCTGAGAGTATTGACAACTTTAAATAAACATTCAGATTTCTTCCTTGGGAAGCAGAATATACAGGGCTATGAGAATTGTGGGAGAATTTTTTTTTACACACATAGAACTGCATGGATCTGTGTCTTTTTTTTCAATCTTATAAGTTATGTAAATGAGGCCGGAAATGGTGTTTTGGAATGAGGCCCTTGGGTGCATTAAAATAGAGGTGAGAGCTACACTGCAGTAGAATAGAATGTCACAAGATTCAAGTTGTATGTCTTTTTTTCATTTGTTTAACCACTTTACATCCGCGCTATAGCCGAATGACGGCCATAGCGCGCATGTCAATTCCCGGAAGGCCGTCATATGACGGCCTCCCCTGTGCACGCTCCCTGCGACTCGGGTGATCAGCGATCCGAGTAAGGGGCGGGTTCCGGACCCTTACCATGTGATCAGCTGTCAGCCAATGACAGCTGATCACATGATGAAAACAAAAGCTCGTGATCGTTTTTTTCTCCTCACGCTGACAGCAGAGGAGAAAAAAAAAAAAGCCGATCACCGGCTCATTTTAAAGGGACAGCGGTCCCGAAAAGTCAGAGGCAATTATGCCTCATGTAATGCCCACAAGTGCCATCTGTCAATGCCCATAACTGCCACCTGTTAATGCCCATAAGTGCCACCTGTCAATGCCCATAAATGCCACCTGTCAATGCCCACAAGTGTCACCTGTCAATGCCCACAAGTGCCACCTATCAATGCCCACAAGTGCCACCTATCAATGCCCACAAGTGCTGCCAATCAGTGCCACCTAAAAGTGCAGCCTATCAGTGTAACCCATCAGTGCCCATCACTGCCCATCACCGCCACCTATCGGTGCCCGTCACTGCAGCCTCATCAGCGTACATCAATGACGGACAAAAATTACTCATTTAAAATTTTTATAACAAAATAAAAAAAAAAAAAAACATTTTTTTTAATTCGGTCTTTTAAATTTTTTTTTAACAAAAAATAAAAATCGCAGAGGTGATCAAATACCACCAAAAGAAAGCTATTTTTGGGGGGGGGGAATTATAAAAATTTCATTTGGGTACAGTGTTGTATGACCGCGCAATTGTCATTCAAAATGCGACAGCGCTGAAAGCTGAAAATTGGTCTGGATAGGAGGGGGGTTTAAAGCGGTTCTGCACTGTGTGTTTTTTTTTTTTTTTTTAAATGTAATGCATAGGATTAGGAGGTCAATTCTGGGACTCACGTGTTCCATGTTCTTAATTGATTGTTGGCGTTTTTTGTCCTATAAAATATTTTTTAAAAATGTATTCTTGCTGGGTGCCATCTTGCCTGTGGGCATGTGAAACCCCACAGGCACTTCAGATGGCCCAGCATGCACCGCCGTTACTGCGCCGAGCTCGCGCGTGCGCAGTAACGGCAAAGTGCAGCTCACGTTCTCCGAAATCTCGCGAGATTTCGGCACATCTGCCGACATCTCGCGAGATTTCGGCACATCTGCCGACATCAGATTTCAGATTTCAGATTTCGGAAGATGTGCCCGAAATCTCGCGAGATTTCGGAAGATGTCCGCACTGACTCCTGGGATCAATGACACCAGATCCCAGGAGACAGTGCGGCGTGACGACGATCGACGCAGAGACCCCCCGCCCACCGCCGCAGAGACAGAGGAAAGGAAGTCAGCGATTACAAGGTAAGTGTAAAAAAAAAACACACTTCATTTAGTACTCTTTGCCTGATTTGGAAGGCAAAGAGATTTACTAAATGAAATGTGTGCAGAACCGCTTTAAGTGCCCAGTAAGCAAGTGGTTAAGCTGAGATTTTTCAATTTTTTTTCCAAAAAGGGCTCTACATAAGGGCATTACTTCAACATGTGAATGCTGGTAAGTTTATTGTGCCCAGAGTTGGGCTTAAAGTGACAGGGAGACATGTATCACAGGGGCAAAAGTTTGTAGTTCAATTCCTGAATTTTTAATTGGTGGCATGATTGATTTGTGATACATTCAATTGGATATTAAATTATGTCTCCCAAATAAATGCATTTTGGAGCATAGTTTTTAGTTGAGATCTTGCTTAGTGATAATTTAATCATGCTCATAAAATATAAATAAGATACCTGCACCTGTATGAGTGTCACATGGACTTATTAATCAATTTGTGATTTAATTATTCCTGTATAAAATTTAGTTCCATTTCCTCAAGCTATATATGTTGTGTGATAATACATGTGAAAAGTGGCACTTTTTAAGAAAAAAGATAAATGTTTTATGTTTTATGAAGGTATAAACTATGTTTCTCTTACTATTTTAACGTGTTCCAGTTCAGTGTTGTTAAATGCACTGATGCCATTTGATCAGCAGGAATCCAAGCGGCTAGCATTTTAGAAGAGATTTCCTTTAAATATTTGATTATGGGGGCGTGTCCGGATCCCGACCTGAATGGAAACATAGCTCCGTAGCTCTCTCTCTGCCCTCAGCTACAGAGCTTCCCAGAGACCAAACCACTGCACCAATATGGGCGGCTCAAGGACGACCCGATCCACGAAGCCCCGGGGCACATCGCAACCCCAGGCACCTCATCTGACCTCCGGGTCTATTTTACACCGCCCGAAATGTTGCCGGGTGCGACGGCCAAGATGGCGCCGGCCGGCACACCAGCACATGCCAAGGCCCTCTCCCCCGACCCCAACGCACCTCTGATGCACCGTCGGAGCTCCACGGACCCACACACATACCAGCAGGAGGAGGATGGAACATCCCGTGATCCAGGAGCGGTGAGTCCCCCTCACAGGCCTACTTTCCTGCCTGAGGCCTCCCAGCTAGATTACCCTGCGGCCATCCTGGGACTCCCAATGAGGCCGCAGCAGTACACCCAGTGCACTGCGGCCTTTCCACAGCTGCTCCGCACAGCCTCAGACCCCGGTTTCCTGGGGACAGCTTCCCAGCCTCATCGGGGGGAATAGAAGACTTCCCATCCCTGCCAGATCCGGCCTACCCACCCTCCATGCCAGCATACAGGCTAATAGGAGCCCATAACCACAGTGAGGCCATCCAGACGGGGCTACTGAGGGTCGAGGTCAAGGGACCCCTGCCTGAACAGATCCCAAACTACATCTGCCATAACATACGCGCAAGCAGCTAGCGCGCCAACCCTCACCCAGCCCCCGGAGCCACTGGAAAGGGCCCCCCATCCAGCCCAAAGCCCAGACTGGAGCGAGCCCTGGGACAACCCACCCATCATCCCAGCACCGATCCCCCCGAGGGGCCAACCAGCAACCTCCTTACTCCCCCCCACAGCGCCCCCCACTCACAGGGACTGGAACAATCCTCATTTGTACCCCCACAATGGCACGCTTACCTGCAAGCAATGCCGACCAAAGACGATTTCAAACAACTTATTGAGGATGTGAAATCCACTTGCAGATCAGAGATTCAGACCCTGCAATCAGGCCTTAAACACTTAGCAGACAGAGTGGAGATGGCAGAGGAGGAGATCCAAGAAACTAAGCTTGCGGTCCACAGAACCCAACTCCAGGGGACAGAACACCGCTCCCTCCTCAGAGACATGCAGCGACATGTTGAAGACCTGGACAACAGGGGGCGCAGAAACAACATTCGAGTGGGAGGAATTCCAGAATCAGAAGGTCCCGAGGATGTCCACACTACTCTACAATCCCTGTTCAATAACCTGATTGGAGAACCCCCGACCAAAACCATCGAAATGGACAGAGCGAACCGTGCCTTACGGCTCAAAGGCACCAACGCCAGGCCCCGCGACATCAACTGCAGACTGAACTCCTATCCCCTGAAGGAGGAAATAATGAAGCAGGCCCGCCTAGCCTGAAAAGCGACCCTTGACGACAACCAAATCCAACTTTTCCCGGACTTATCCTGGATTACACTGCAAAAGCACAGATTACTCCAACCACTGTTACGTATATTACAGGAAGAAAACATCCCCTACCACTGGGGGTTTCCCTTCAGCCTCACGGCTAAGCACCCAGGCAAAACAGCCGTACTAAGATATCCAGAATACCTAGCGACTTTCTGCGACACCCTGGAACTCAGAGCACCTCAGCTCCCAGATTGGGATCTCATAGCCACCCCCACCTAAATGACCCAGAGGATCGGGGCCATCCCCAAGAGGTTGATACACACAGCAACAAAGACCATAACTACGCTTAATCCTCCTGGAGGAGCTAACTCACCTAAAGAACTTCCTTACAGTCCCTACCAGTGACTTTACCCTGGCATTTGCCCCCATTTTGATCCCCCTCTGATGCCATGAATACAGTTTCGGCCTCCAACAAGGGCGAGTCTCGGACAAGAGTAAAGAGAGAGACTTCCCATTCTACCCCTACCATCTCCCCCCATCCAGTTTACAGTACCTGAAAGTCCTATATGAATGTTCTAGGATTCCCCTGGGTCTCTCCCGTTCACTCTGAATGAGTCGGGCCAGGGGAGCTCACAGGAAGCCGTTTTGACCTTGGCCTGATGGCCTATTTAGGTCTAGATGTGATGTTATTACTTAATGCTTACAGTACAGCAACACTAACCGCTCTTTTCTTTTTTCTAGCCTTTCCTAAACCCTCTCCTCCCCAGGTCGTCAACTGGCTCATCAAGAAAAACGTGCAACGGGTCTGGACTTCCTCCCGTGCGGTGCCCGCCTCAGACCTCAGTCATCTGGAACTCCTTCACCTACACCAGATAAGTACTCTCACCCTCCACCCTCAGTCCCTATGGCTAAGATACTATCTCTAAACGTACACGGGCTGAACTCCAACCGAAAGAGGCAACTTGCATTGCAGGGATTTAGGCACTCAGGAGCTGATGTAATAATGGTGCAGGAAACACATTTCGATAAAGAGGGCTCCTTTGCGTTTGCCTCTAAGTACTACTCCCAGATCTTCCTTTTCTCAGGAACCCACAAACGGGCTGGTGTGGCCATCCTAGTTAAACAGGGGACCCCCTTCACTCATCTATCCCACTACAGCTACCCACAGGGCCACTTTCTTATTCTCCGGGGCCTCTGGCAAGACCAGGAGATCACATTTTGTGCCGTCTATGTCCCGAATCTCAGGCAGACTGGGTTTCTGAACAAAGTATTAGCTCACCTCTTCAGGTCAGGACACGGGGTACTAGTGATGGGGGGGGACTTTAACTTAATCCAATCAACACTTTCGGACCGCCAGGGGGTGGGCTCCAGGGCACTTAGTACTTAGGGACTCAAAAGTATTTTGCCAGCTTACCAGAAGGTATGCCCTTTTTGACGCCTGGCGAGCCCTCCACCCTGACACCCGTCAGTATACTTTTTACTCAGCCCCCCACCGCACACACTCCCGCATAGACTATATTTTTGTTAATAATAACACCCTACACCTGACTCAAACAGCGCAGCTCCTGCCGATCTCCTGGTCGGACCATGCCCCGATCAGGATAACATTGGAGCTAGGCACCCCCATTCGTAGACCCTATAATTGGCGCCTGAACACGTTCTTGCTACAACACCTCCCCTCAAAAACAGAATTGACCTCCACATTAAAATACTGAGAGGCAGATGTCTAGCTCTGTCCTCAGCCATGAAAAAAAACGCACAGACAGTGAAAACACAGACGGAAAGGGAGCGCAGAACCTTAGAGAAACTACTGCAAAACTCTCCCACCATACCCCTCCTCAAAAAAATTACATCCCTTAGGGCAACACTGGGCGACCTGGCTATTGGCCACCTCGAGAAAGCCTTAGTCAAATTAAAACAACTGTATTACGACAAAGGCAACAAAACCCACTCCCTCCTGGCCAGGAGGCTACGAGACAGCACACAGACTTCCATGCCACACCAGATCAGGAACAGCTCAGGCTGCCTGGTATCTCACCCAGAGGACATTGTGCAGTCCTTTGCGGAATTCTATAAGGCCCTCTGTAATAACCCAGCAACCCTCCCTCACCCGACCTCTCCCAACAAATACAACACTACCTAGAGCACAGTGGGATAGCCCAGCTTCAGTCCACAGATCTAGAATCCCTGAATGCACTGATCACATTAGAAGAACTAGAGCAGACAATTAAATCCCTACCTAACCACAAGGCCCCAGGTCCGGATGGGCTCCCCTATGAATATTATAAAGAATTCCTTCCCCATTTACTCTCTCACATGTGCAAACTATTTAATGCCTTTCTGCAAGACACCCCAATCCCAGGGGATATGCAACGCTCCTTTATTACGGAAAAAGACCCTTCTCCATGTGCCAACTACAGGCCAATCGCCCTCCTAAATTCAGACTTGAAAATCACCAAGCTACTCTCCATCTGAACACGGTTCTGCCATCCCTCATCCATAAGGACCAGGTGGGCTTTGTCCCACTCCAGCAAGCAGGGGACAACACTAGGAAAATAATCGATCTGGTGGAGGTGGCGAACAGGGAGGGCAAGCAATCTTTACTACTGCTTAGACGCTGAAAAAGCATTTGACCGCCTGGGTTGGCCCTTCCTTTTCGCCACGCTCCGTCACATTGGATTCAGGGGACCTTTCTATAGAACAATCCAACACATCTACTCAAACCCCTCATCCCAGGTCGAAACCTCCTTTGTGCTTTCAACCCCACTGCCAATACAGAATGGCACCAGGCAGGGGTGCCCACTCTCACCCCTGCTCTTCGCACTATGCGTAGAACCGCTCGCAGCAACGATCCATAAGAACCCAGATATTAGGGGCATAAGAGTTAGGGATAAAGAGTTTAAAGTCTCCCTATTCGCGGATGATATTATCCTCTCGATATCTCAGCCCAGGACCTCCCTCCCAAATCTACACGTGGAACTAGAACGGTACGGAGCCCTCTCGGTCTATAAAATTAATGTATATAATGTAATATAAAAGTCAGAAGCCCTACCCATCAATACACCGGACAGGGAGATAGAACACCTAAAGGCCAACTTCCCCTACAGCTGGAAAACCGCAGCCATCAAATACCTATGGATCAATATCACACCGAAATTCTCTACCCTTTACCAAGAAAACTCCCCCCCCCCCTTTCACAAGATCAGGACCCTCCTCCAGCAATGGAAAAAGCATCATATCTCCCTATTAGGACGGATTGCCTCAGTGAAGATGAGAATCCTTCCGAAGCTTTTATACCTCTTTCAAACCCTGCCCATTCCGGTCCCCTATGGGCAATTAAGAAAATGCATACAAAATGTTGTACTTTTGGTACATGACCCCAGATGTGCTACCGCAATATTCCCAACCAGTCCAGATCGCTGCTGGCGTTGCATGGGGGCTAAAGGGACAATCATCCACATTTACTGGGATTGCCCACAGATTACAAGAGACATAGAATCCCACGCTCGGTACTACAATCGGCGCGAACAGACGGCGGCCTAGCTTTCCCTAATCTTATCAAGTACTATCAGGCAGCACAACTAAAGGCGGTAGCCTCCTGGTTCACTTTACGCTTTACGCTAGCTGCCATAACCCTGTTATCCTCTTCTTCAGTGAGCGGTCCAGTTTAAGATAAAAGTGGTCTCTGCGGCGGATTCACCGCAAGATCACTTTTATCGGTGGCGGGAGAGGGGCCCCTCCGCCACTTACTGGAGCCATCGGCAGCGGCGGAGGCAATCAGATCTTCACCCTTGCTGAGCATGGAGACAAGTGAGGGCAAGATGGCCCCTGCCGGTCTCCATAACAATGCATTTCGGAAGCGACGTCAAAACGTCACTTCCGCCCACAGCTCTTAAAGGGCCATTTTTTTTAAAATGACAATTCTTTTTTTCATTGCATTTTAGTCTAAATATGAGATCTGGGGTCTTTTTAACCCTAGATCTCATATTTAAGAGGTCCTGTCATGCTTTTTTTCTATTACAAGGGATGTTTACATTCCTTTTAATAGGAATAAAAGTGAATAAAAAATTTTTATTTTATTTTTCAAAACAGGTTGCCTAATGCATAGCATAGACCGTTGGTCAGATAGAGCTGTCTGAAAGGACTTCCACCGCACTAGGTGTTTCCAATATATTGATGCACTCCCCAGCTGGAAATATTGTAAGTGACTTTTTTTAACAATAAACAAACGATACTACACTATATGTGCCTTCCCTGGCTCTTTCTGGCAGAGCTTGATTTTCAGATGTGAGAGATTGGAGCAGAGAACACATAACAAAGATTTGATCTGGCTGTTCCCGGGCTCATTCAAACAAAGTTCACCATACATGTGAACGATTGGAAAAAGATTGTTGAATGGTTTCCAGGATTTGAGGAGGTACTTCATGTCTTATGGTCACTTTCTGGCCAGGGCCATCTGGTGAGCGCAATTTGTTGTCACTTTGGGTGAAAAGTTCAAACCACGCTTGAGGTATCACCACGATCAGTAGATGGAGAGAGCAATAATTCTAGCCCTAGACAACCTCTGTAACATGCAACCTGTAGAATTTTTTAAACGTCGCCTATGGAGATTTTTAAGGCTAATACCGCGTACACACGATTGGACTTTGACGGACTAGATCCAAACATCTTCCCAACGGACTTTTGGCAGAGTTCCGACGGACTTTCCGAATGAACAGACTTGACAACACACAAGCACACCAATGTCCGACGGATTCTAACGTGATGACATACAACCAAACTAGAATAAGGAAGTTCATAGCCAGTAGGCAATAACTGCCCTAGCGTTGGTTTTCGTCCGTCGGACTAGCACACAGACAAACTGATTTTTTGACCGGACTTGAGTCCGTCGGAAAGATTTGAAACATGTTTTATTTCTAGGTCCGTCAGACTTTTGGGGAAAAAAAGTCCGCTGGAGCCCACACACGATTGAATTGTCCGATGGATTCCGGTCTGCCGGACCTAGTCTGCCGGAAAGTTCAACCGTGTGTACGGGGCATAAAAGTTTGTCGCCATTCCAGAAAAGGGTGCAATTTTGAAGCGTGACATGTTGGGTATCAATTTACTTGGCGTAACATTATCTTTCACATTTTATTCTTGGGGGTTCTAAGTAATTTTCGAGCAAAAAAAAGTTTTTAACTTGTAAACAACAAATCTCAGATAGAGACTCGGTCCTTAAGTGGTTAAGAAGGAATCTTTTGCTAAAATAAAGCATGTACAGTACCGTTTTGATAGAACATACCCTGCTAACTAAACTAAATAAGAGCTAGGATTGCCTGATTCCCTGGATCTGCCCCCAATGGTGTAAAAGTGCTGACAGCCCACTCCTGATAAAGGAAAGAGGACCGCCTGTAAACTGATGTAAGCCCAACTGGGAAACATTCAGAACTGAGCAACAGAGAAGGTCTGGGGATTAAGTCTGAAAGGCTCACACCACCTGAAAAGGGTTTTTCAATTTTTGAGAGAAAAAGGCTTAAAAGCCAGTAGCACTTCAGAGATCGGGCTTGCAATTTCAGCCACTGACTAAGAGGCAAATGCAGAATAGGACTTTGGGTTACAACAACTACTCATTAAAAAAAGCATCTAGGACCAGATAAAATAGGTTGGAGTACAAGGCTCAGAATGGTGAGGATTCTTCCTAATGTGATCCCCCTCAGGAAATGGAGAATCATCACTGGTAGAAACACATATATCAGGACCAGAGCATTCACTGCATCTCCCAGACCATTTTCTGCTCTGAATTTAATGACTGTGATGGGATGCCATCAGATCCACATCTGACATTCCCTACCATTGACAGTTCTAATAAAATACTTCCCGATGGAGAGCCCATTCTTCTAAATTGAGGTGCTATTTTACTCAAAAGTCTGCCTGCCAGTTCTCCACCCCTGGTATGTGGATGACCAAATGGACTTGATTCTTCCAACATCCAAAGTTCTTGCACCTCCCCAGCCAGACAGGTCTACATCTATGAGGAGGATATTCCAGAAAAATAGCTTGAAGGTCCTGGTCTAAAACATCAATGATAATAAAAGCCGCCACAGTATATATAAAGGAACACTATCATTGTTTAAATGTTACAAAGAATATAACAGAATATGTAAAAAGAAAATCAAGGGCACAAAAATTCAAAACGAATGACAGATTGCAAAAGAAAGTAGGACAAACTGTCAGGGCTGGGCTCATCCCTTCCTTCTCAGAGCTGGCCGCTTAGCTGTCGGCTAATTGCCAGCTCCCATCTCTCTCCACATTTGCCCAGCTGTTGATGATCCTGATCGTCAGTCCTGCCTACTTAAGCTGTCCAGTCCAGAGAAGCTCTGCCTTCGCCTTGGTCACATCACAAGAAACTATCGCCTGCGTTCCTGTTTAAAGACTGGCTTTGCTGACATCCTTTCTGGCTACAGATCCTGCTTGGTGTTCCACAACTTCGATCCATGACTCCTGGCTTGGCTGACTATCCGTTCTGGTTACTGAACTTTGGCTATGTTTTGACTACGTTTGTTCTTTTTAATTTTATTATTAAACAAGTGTGATTTTACTGTACTTCTGTCTCGGTCTGATTTCATGGTTTCTGACACAAACCCCTAAAAATTCTTCAAATATATTAATATTAAAAAGGTCAGGTCTGAGAATGTAGGCCCTTTACAAAGTAGTCTAGAGTGGGGGACAAAGAGAAGGCAAATGTATTAAATACATTTTTTAGCTCTGTGTACACAAAGGAGCATGGGGAAGCTCAAGTCCATAATGGGTATGATATTGACACAACCCCAAATTAATTATTATGGCTCAAAATAAATATTTAGACAGAATAAAAGTGAATAAAGCACCCGGACCAGATGGCATACACCCAAGTGTCCTAAAATAATTGAGCGCTGTCATTTCAAAGCCATTGTTTCTAATTTGTAGGGACTCTTTAATGACTGGCATAGCACCACTGGATTGGCACAAGGCCAATGTGGTGCCTATATTTAAAAAGGGATCAAAGTCTTTACCAAGTAACTACAGACCTGTTAGTTTAACTTCTATGGTCAGAAAGATACTTTAGAGTTTAATAAAAGACCACCATAGATGTGTTCTTGCTAGAAAAAAAAAATATATAGCCACTTCAATACTGGGCACTTTCACCCCTTCCTGCCCAGTCCAATTTTCAGCTTTCAGTGCTGTCGCATTTTGAATGACAATTGCGCGGTCATGCAAACAACATTTTTATAATTTTTTTCCCACAACACAAATAGAGCTCTCTTTTGGTGGTATTTGATCACCACTGGGGTTATTATTTTTTGCACTCCAATTAAAAAAAGACAGAAAATGTTGAAAAACAAAAAACGTTTGTCTTTGTTTCTGTTACAAAACTTAATAAGTAAGTAGTTTTATCCTTCACTGATGAGGCTTCACTGACGGGCACTGATGAGGCAGCACTGATTGGCACTGATGAGGTGGCACTGATGATGAGGCACTTATATGCAGCACTAATGGGCACTGATAGGCGGCACTGGTAAGCAGCACTGATGGGCACTCATAGGTGGCACTGATATGCAGCACTGATATGCATCACTGATGGGCACTCATAGGCGGCACTGATAGGTGGCACTGGTGGGCACTTATAGGCAGCACTGATGGGCGGCACTAATAGATGGCTTATAGGCAGCACTTATTAGAAGGCACTGACAGGCATCACTGATGGGCACAGAGTGCCATCTTAATGAGCACTGATTGGCAATGATTGGCATCCCTGGTAAGCTCACCTGGTGGTCTCCAGTTGGCATCCCTGGTGGTCTCTAGTAGGCATCCTTGATGGGTCTGCACTGATAATCAATGCGCTAATTATCAGCGCAGACCCCCCTGTCAGGAGAGCAGCCGATCGGCTCTCCTCTACTCGTGCCTGTCAGTTGCGAGTAGAGGAAAAGCCGATGAACGGCTCTTCCTGGTTACCTTGTGATCAGTTGTAAATTGGACACAGCTGATCACATGGTAAAAAGCCTACGTCATAGGCTATTTACCAGGATTGGAGATTACCCTGTGTCAGACTGACACACCACACCACCGATCGCCGTGATAACGCCCAGTAAGTATAATGAAACCACTCTCCGGGCATCATTCTGCTATATGGCGAGTGGGAAGAGGTTAAAGCAAACGACAGCATAGATTCATGAAAGACAGAAGTTGTAAAACAAATTCGATTTTATTTTATGAGAAGGTAAGCAAAGCTTTAGACAAAGGCGTGGCTGTGGATATAGTATACTTAGATTTTGCAAAAACGTTTGACACAGTTCCCCACACACCACTAATGTGTAAGGTAAAGTGAAAGTAATTGGATGGAAAATTTTCTAAAAGACCGTCCGTATTCAGAGAGCAGTGGTTAATGATTCATACTCCGAATGGTCTAAGGTTATTAGTGGTGTACCCCAAGGTTCAGTGTTGGGACCCTTACTTTTTAATATATTTATAAATGATATAGGGTCTGGGATTAAAAGTACATTTCAGTCTTTGCAGATAACACCAGGCTATGCAGTGGAATAACATCCTTACAGGATGTCTCCAACTTAAAAGCCGACCTCAGTGCACTGTCTATTTGGGCAACTGTGTGAAAAATGAGGTTTAATGTTGATAAATGTAAACGTATGCACTTGGGGGCTAAAAACATGCATGTATCTTACAAACTAGGAGGAGAACAGCTAGGGGAGTCAATGGCGGTGAAGGATCTGGGTGTTTTGATAAATCATATGCTTAAAAACAGCATGCGATGCCAAGCTGCGGTTTCCAAAGCGAGCAAAATCCTTTCTTGTATTAAAAGTGGCATGGACTGCAGAGAGAGAGAAATCATTTTGCTCCTGTACAATTATTATTATTATACAGGATTTATATAGCGCCAACAGTTTGCACAGCGCTTTACAACATGAGGGCAGACAGTACACGTACAATACAAATCAATACAGGAGGGATCAGAGTGCCCTGCTCGTTAGAGCTTACAATCTAGAAGGGAGGGTCAAGTTGAAACAAAAGGTAATACTGTGGGGGATGAGCTGATGGAGAAAATGAAAATACAGTTGTTAGGTGGGGGCCGGATAGGCTTCTCTGAAGAGAAGGGTTTTCAGGGATTGTCTAAAAGCTAATAAAGTAGGAGATAGACGGACAGATTGGGGTAAGGCATTCCATAGGATTGGAGAGGCTCTGGCAAAGTCCTGGAGGCGAGCATGGGAGGAGGTGACGAGGGAGCTAGAGAGCAGGAGGTCTTGAGAGGAACAAAGAGAACGAGTAGGTAGGTATTTAGAGACTAAGCTAGTGATGTAGCTGCGGGCTAAATTGTGGATGGCTTTGTATGTAGTTGTTAGTATTTTGAATTTAATTCTTTGGTCAAGCGGAAGCCAGTGGAGGGATTGACAGAGAGGAGTGGCAGACACAGAGTGATTGGTAAGGTGGATGAGTCTGGCAGCAGCATTCATGATGGATTGAAGAGGTGATAGACTATGTAGAGGTAAGCCAATGAGAAGGGAGTTGCAGTAGTCGAGGCGAGAGATGACGAGCGAGTGAATTAAGAGCTTTGTTGTGTCATTGGTTAGAAAGGGGCGTATTTTGGAGATGTTGCGGAGGTTGAGGCGGCAGGATTTGGACAGTGATTGGATGTGTTGCTTGAAGGAGAGTTCAGAGTCATTAGTAAAACATCATCTGAAATATGCAGTTCAGTTTTGGGCACCAGTTTACAAAAAGGATATTAGGGAACTGGAGAAAGTGCAGAGAAGGGCAACCAAACTGATAAGAAGCATGGAGGAGCTCAGCTATAAGGAAATATTAGCTGAACTGAATTTATTGTCTCTTGAGAAGAGGCGATTAAGGGGTGATAAGATCAACATGTATAAATACATAAGTAGTCCATATTGTGAACTTGGTGTTGAGTCATCACAGAGGACAAGGGGGCACTCTCTAAATCTGGAGGAAAAGAGATTTAATCTCTAAATACCAAAAGGGTTCTCTACAGTTATGCCCTGTACACACGATAGGATTTTCTGACAACAAAATCCATGGGATTTTTTCCGACGTGCCTTGCACGTGTCCTTAAATACCTATGGTCAGTCCAGCTGGGGAGGAGTTGTTGGGTGGAAGAGCTGGAGTGAGAGAGCGTGGAGGCTGTTGGGGCCCACGGGGAGATCCCCAGTCCGGGGGGGGGGGGCTGGGCTCCTGGAAGGAGAGGCACATGAGAGAGCAAGTAGAGGACAGAGGGAGAAAAGATTCTAAGTGTCTCCAGGGAGGACAACTGGTCGTAGCCAGGGGGGCTGATGAGTGAGCACAGTCGGGAGGACTGGGGAGGCACGCCTGAGAGAACTGGGAGATTGCAGTTTAAGATGGGTGCAGAATCAGAAGAGAGGACTGTGGGACGGGCAGTGGAGAGAGGTCATTGCATCCAGGCTGGTTGGCAGGGCCTGAAGAGAGCTATATAGGATTGGTAGCTGAACTGAGGACAGCTAGCACCTGAACAATTTCTACACCACGGGGAGTTCACTGAGGCCTGGCTGAAGTAGTGTCAGGCCTAACCATGCAGTACTAGCTAATCTGGAGGTGTAACAGTCTGCAGCAAGGGAAATGCTGGTGGAGTAACAGTCTGCAGCAAGTGAAGTGCTGGAGGAGTAACGATGTACAGCAATGAAGTGCTGGAGGAGTGAAGGATAAGAGATCTTAAGCAAGAGTTTGTGCTGGAGAGAAGACGGGAGTGTATATACTGAAATGTATATAGAAGGCCCAAGCAAGTTGCACTAAATTTCCTGGCATTCCATCATTTCCCATTTCCCATTCAAGTTCAATCCTCTTAATAAAAAACAAAAGAAAAACAAAGCTTATGGACTGTTCTGTGTCTCTAAGGCCGCGTACACACGAGCCGACTTGTCCGCCGGACAATCCGCCCGTGTGTGGGCGCCGGCGGACTTTTTCCTCCCAAAAGTCCGGCGGACTAAGTTTTAAGTTCAGACTTAAAATTGTCCGCTGGACTCGGCAGTCCGGCGGACAATCCCGCGGTCTGTGTGCTAGTCTGCGAGACTTTTGAAATGAACGGACTTGCCTCGCATACGGAGGAAAGGCCGTTCATTTAGCACGTGACTTCAGGTATACGTAGCTAGCGTAGGCAATGAATGCCGCCGCGCTAGCTCCGTCACCTGGCATGGATTTAAAGGGGAATCCCTACGCCGAACAAAAAGACATGGGGTCCCCCCCAAATCCATCTCAGACCCTTATCTGAGCATGCAGCCCGGCCGGCCAGGAAAGGGGGTGGGGACGAGCGAGCGCCCCCCCCCTCCTGAGCCATACCAGGCCGCGTGCCCTCAACATGGGGGGTGCCCTGGGGAAAGAGGGGCCGTGCGGCCCCCCCACCCCAAAGCACCTTGTCCCCATGTTGATGAGGACAAGGGCCTCTTCCCGACAACCCTGGCCATTGGTTGTCGGGGTCTGCGGGCGGGGGGCTTATCGGAATCTGGGAGCCCCCTTTTATAAGGGGGCCCCCAGATCCCGGCCCCCCACCCTATGTGAATGAGTATGGGGTACGTTGTACCCCTACCCATTCACCTAAGGTGTAAAATGTAAAGTAAAAAACCACACAATTTTGAAAAAATATTTTATTGCACTGCTCCGGGGTTTTCTTCCGTCTTGGGGGTCTTCTCGCCGGACTCCTCCGCCATTTACCTAGCTCTTTTACCGAGCGGAGAAGTCCGGCTACCTTCTTCGTCGTCGCCGCCGTCGCCTGGGGGTCTCGATCCGCCTTCGGGGGTCTTCCGGGGTCTCTTCTGTTCTTGCCGCGGTCGTTTTCCGCGCCGCCGGCGCCTTCTTCTTCTTCTTCTTCCGATGTTGACTCGTCACTCGCTCTGGCCGGAATGCCAGAGCCGCGCTGTGCTGGGACTTATATAGGGACAAGGGGACAGGGTCACATGCTCATGTCACATGGTGACCCCGCCCCCTTGTGATGTCACAGTCCCGGAGGATGCTGTTTCTGTGTACATGAGCATGTGACCCTGTCCCCTTGTCCCTATATAAGTCCCAGCACAGCGCGGCTCTGGCATTCCGGCCAGAGCGAGCGACGAGTCAACATCGGAAGAAGAAGAAGAAGAAGAAGAAGGCGCCGGCGGCGCGGAAAACGACCGCGGCAAGAACAGAAGACCCCCAAGACGGAAGAAGACCCCCGGAGCAGTGCAATAAAATATTTTTTTCAAAATTGTGTGTTTTTTTTACTTTACATTTTACACCTTAGGTGAATGGGTAGGGGTACATCGTACCCCATACTCATTCACATAGGGTGGGGGGACGGGATCTGGGGGCCCCTTATAAAAGGGGGCTCCCAGATTCCGATAAGCCCCCCACCCGCAGACCCCGACAACCAATGGCCAGAGTTGTCGGGAAGAGGCCCTTGTCCTCATCAACATGGGGACAAGGTGCTTTGGGGTGGGGGGGGGCGCACGGCCCCCCTTTCCCCAGGGCACCCCCCATGTTGAGGGCACGCGGCCTGGTATGGCTCAGGAGGGGGGGCGCTCGCTCGTCCCCACCCCTTTCCTGGCCTGCCGGGCTGCGTGCTCGGATAAGGGTCTGAGATGGATTTGGGGGGGACCCCCACGCCGTTTTTCGGCGTGGGGAGTCCCTTTAAATCCATGCCAGGTGACGGAGCTAGCGCGACGGCATTCATTGCCTACGCTAGCTACGTATACCTGAAGTCACGTGCTAAATGTCAAAAGTCAAAAGTCCGGCGGACTAGCCTACTAACGGCGGGATTGTCCGCCGGACTGCCAAGTCCAGCGGATAATTTTAAAACAAAACTTAAAACCTAGTCCGCCGGACTTTTGCCTAGTCCGCCGGACTTTTGCCTAGTCCGCCGGACTTTTGGCGCCAAAAAGTCCGCCGACGCCCACACACGAGGGGATTGTCCGGTGGACTTGAGTCCAGCGGATAATCCCGCGGGATAGTCCCTTCGTGTGTACGCGGCATATGAAAGAATACAGGCCTTTTTTAAAGCAATCTACTGAGATGGCCAGAACCACATCTGGAGTGAATCTATTCCACATTTTTACAGCTCTTACTGTGAAGAAGCCTTTCCATATTTGAAGATGAAATCTATTTTCCTCTAGACGTAAAAAGTCCCCCCTTGCCTTTTTTAATGATGACCTTAAAGTGAATAACTCAAAACCAAGTTCACTATATGGACCCCTTATGTATTTTTACGTGTTGATCATATCCCCCCTTAACCTCCTCTTCTCAAGAGAGAATGAATGCAGTTCCTCTAATCTTTCCTCATAGCTGAGCTCCTCCATACCTCTTATGAGTTTGGTTGCCTTTCGCTGCACTTTCTCCAGTTCCCTGATATACTTTTTGAGAACTGGTGCCCAAAACTGAACTGAATATTCCAGATGAGGTCTTACTAATGATTTGTACAGGGGAAAAATTATGTCATAATGTGCTAGTATACATCACATGCAATACATTGAGAGCTCAGTGTGCACGTACTGGTGATGGCACTGGCTGCTACTAAAGTAAATATCTCCTATAGAGTGCACATATTTAGGAAATATTTACAGTACCTACAGGTAAGCCTTAATATAGTGGCTGGGGCATACAGCATTGGCATTTAAAAGTTCACAGTGATCCATGTAATGAAACCTATATCACTGAGATGGAAAATGTTGGAATAATTGGTTCTACTGGAAAGACTTTGTATATTTCCAAGAATATAACAATTGAAAATAGACCCATAGACCTTGTGAATTTGGTTTATACCTGGTTACCAGACCGGCTATCTCCCTCTTTCCCATCCCTCCCCCCTACCCTCTACACCCCTTTATCTTTTTTTTCTTCCCTTTTCATCTAACATTTTATTTCCCCCCTCATTATTTTCTCACTCATCCTTGATTTCAGTGCTCCCCTCTCTTGTCTGCTTCCTCCGATAGCCTCAATCTTTGTGACCACTATTCATATATTCTATAAATTGACTGGCTGATCCTTTGCATACGTTGGAAAACTGGATTTGTAAATTACCAAAAGGTAGATTACATTGGGAGAGATTTATGAAAACTGGTGCACTCGGAATCTGGTGCAGCTGTGCATGGTAGCCAATCAGCTTCTAACTTTAGCTTGTTCAGTTAAGCTTTGACAATAAACTTGGAAGCTGATTGGTTTCTTTGCAGAGCTGAACCAGATTTTGCATGCCCCAGTTGTAGTAAATCTCCCTCTTATCTGTTTATTTAACAATATACTTAAAGTATAAACCAGTAAAATCAGTCTGTATATGCAGTAAAGCATGCTTGTTATACTCACTGTGGAACCTAAGGGATTAATCCTGCACATTGTGTAAAAATGTCTTCTCTTCTCTGCCCCCCCCCCCCCCCCTTCTTCCACTGTCCCCAATCCATCTCCTGTTAAGACAGAGCCTTTGGAGTCACTCTGCACATGCTCAATTTGGTGTGTATTGCTAGAGAGTTTTTTTTATTGGGGGGGGGGGGGGCATGTGATCAGCACAGGGCCAATAAGCACAGCCCAGACAGAGGGTCAGGGGTCCTGTAGCCTCATAGGACAGAGTAGAATGAAAACTCCTCCTACAAGCTTTAACCAGACACTGATATAAATCACAAGACTGCTAATGATAAATGGTGTTTAGCAGTTTATATTTACTAACATAATTGCATTTTCATGCTCTGTGTACTGTGGGAGACCAGATATAGTGAATGCAGGGTCCTGGGTTTAGTAACACTTAAAGCGGGATTCCGCGGACCTATCTTTTTTTTTTTTTTCTTGTCATTGTTTTCTGCAAAAATACTAACTGTAGCACTCACCTGCTGCTGCTTCTTCATCCCCGGATCGCCGATTTAGTCACCTTCAATAACTTATAAAAATTTGTCCCGGGCGTTTCCATTTTGCTTGTGGGCATTTGCAACCCACAAGCAATTACTTCCGGGATGCGGTGAATGCTGTGCTCCCAGCATTCACCGCTCGTTCCCACGCATGCTCAGGTAACAGCGAGCAGCCCTGTCAAATTCCGGGTTGCCATCACAACGAGCGGCGGCGTCGAAAGTTCCCGCCCCTGTTGTGATGGCAACCAAACATATACAAAGAAGATAAGCAAGGAAATGGCGATTTCGACACGCCCTCATCACGTGACTTTGGCATGACGCCGTTCCGCACTGTATCTTGGGAAGCCTGACACTAAGCTCCCAGGAGACAGTGCGAGCCGGGGAAAGGCAATGAACACGCCTACTCCCACGGGAGGAGAGACAGGAAGTGCATCTACAAATTTCGATATAAAGGTAATTACGGCGATATAATTTTTTTAGTGTGGCATTTGAGCATGTGTGACATTACCTGCATGGGATAAGATTAAGTAAAAAATGTGGGTACAACACCGCTTTAATTGAGTCATTATATGCTATAGTGACCACTAGAGGGCAATAGTGCTTTTGATAAAGCTGTTCAGTTTTTTATATTGGAGTGATCGCTGTAATTTTTTTAATGCAACTGTTATTTTTAGGCTATACAGCACAATGTATGATCTGCTGTGAGCAAGCACTGCAGATGAAAATATGTTTAGTTAAGTATATTGATAGGCATTTTAGATTTTCTACCAAATTCCATAGTGATATGGTAGGAAACGAGATGGAATTTATGATAATTGTTCTTTCATTTAGCTTGCTTTAAACTAGATCTTAACTTATTTCTGTCTAGTATGTAGCTTTGAATTTATTAAAATATATTGCATGTATAGGGTTAAGGTATTGTTTACACATTTAAATAAACCTGATTTCCAGTACTGGGCTACAAATTACTTTACTTTGTTATATCCTGCATGCCTCAGGGTAAATTGCCAAACTACTTTGAAATGTGTTCCATAATAAATCTTTGGTATAATATATACTTTATATTGTGGCTATTTTAAGAGCCTTGGTAAAGAAATCCGGAGCTTGGAGATTTATCTCTTTGCATTGCAGCCTACTCCATATACAGAGCTCAGAGTCATCTTGTCAGCAAACCACACTGCACACGAGTCCATGAATGCCTTTTCAGCTGATTGCACTATATAGTGTCTCTTGGCATATACACAAGGTGAGCATGTTTTGTGTTACAATTTGGCTCATTTGCTTGTATTTGTATTTTATTATATGACTGGCTATAGGTGAAAAACTCTCCAAAGTTAGATGAAAATGTCCTAATAGGCAGCTGTCACTGGATTATGTATCCCTATTGAAGAATTTCCCCTCACCTCCTGTTCCAGTGACAACTGTATAATTTGGTAATTTTCATGTGGTGACAATGGTCAATAGGACAAATAGTGAGGATAACATGGTAATCAGGACAATTTGAGAAAATGAACCTACAGCAGGGACACAGAAAGTGATTACAGTCTTACAGAAATGCTAATCATTTCCCAAAATAATAAGGGCTATAGATATATTTTAAAGTGGGATTCCACCCTAAAGTGGAACTTCCGCTCATCGGAACACTCCCCCCCTCCGGTGTCACATTTGTCACCATTTACACCCACTTCCGGGCATAAACTCCCACGCGAGTTTACGCCACTTCCTGTCCCGGCGCGCTGTCTGCCAGGACACACACGGGTCCCAGCAGACAGCGCGGACGATTCTCATTGCGCAGCGCGACTCGCGCATGCGCAGTAGGGAACCGGGAAGTGAAGCCGCAACGCCTCACTTCCTGATTCCCTCAGCGAGAATGGCACCGGCAGCAGCAGAGAGCCGAGCGATTGATCGGCCTCTGCTGCCGACATCGCTGGAACCTGTGACAGGTAAGTGTCCATTTATTAAAAGTCAGCAGCTGCAGTATTTGTAGCTGCTGACTTTTAAATTATTTTTTTCCAGGTAGAGTCCCTCTTTAAGCTTATCAACGTTTCTAACAAAAGTGTGCACTATACCAATGCAGTTGTATTATCTTCACAACAATCTTTAGTGGCTAAAAGGTTGTATAGGTAGGCTCTCTTCACACTTGCATGGAGATGGTTTGTATGGATTGGCTCTTTCCACACTTGTATGGAGATGGATGTTGTTACTTAGTAATTAGTCTTAGTAGGTTTTGTGTACAAAGAGTAAGGCGTGTATCTGGGCCTGGTGTAATGCATTTATAGATCATAAGAATCAGCAAACTCACAAATGAAGCAAAGAGCAAGTTCAACTGGGCAGAGACTGGTGTAACCAGTGCCATGTACAGTGCTCTATCAAGCTCTAAGGATTATTTTGGTTTTATGTAAAGTAACTGTAATTTAGCAAAGTTTTAAACGCAACACTTTTGTGTTTGCCCCTATTTATCATGAGCTGAACGCAAAGATCTACGACTTTTTCTATGTACACAAAAGGCCTATTTCTCTCAAATATTGTTCACAAATCTGTGTTAGTGAGCACTTCTCCTTTGCTGAGATAATCCATCCACCTCACAGGTGTGGCATTTCAAGATGCTGATTAGACAGCATGATTAATTCACAGGTATGCCTTAGGCTGGCCACAATAAAAGGCCACTCTAAAGTGTGCAGTTTTACTGTATTGGAGGGGTCAGGGGGGGTCGAAAACCAGTCAATATCTGGTGTCACCACCATTTGCCTCACATAGTGCAACACATATCCTTCACATAGAGTTGATCAGGTTGTTGATTGTGGCCTGTGGAATGTTGGTCCATTCCTCTTCAATGGCTGTGCAAAGTTGCTGGATAGTGGCAGGAGCTGGAACACGCTGTTGTATACACTGATCCAGAGCATCCCAGACATGCTCAATGGGTGACATGTCCAGTGAGTATGCTGGCCATGCAAGAACCAGGATGTTTTCAGCTTCCAGGAATTGTGTACAGATCCTTGCAACATGGGGCCGTGCATTATCATGCTGCAACATGAGGTCATGGTCGTGGATGAATATCACAACAATGGGCCTCAGGATCTCGTCACGGTATCTCTGTGCATTTAAAATGCCATCAATGAAATGCACCTGTGTTCGTTGTCCATATCATAACCCCACCGCTAACCATGGGCCACTCGATCCACAATGTTGACATCAGCAAACCGCTCACCCACACAATGCTATACACGCTGTCTTTCACCTGCCCTGTACAGTGAAATCCATGATTCATCCGTGAAGAGAACACCTCTCCAAAGTGCCAGATGCCATTGAATGTGAGCATTTGCCCACTCAAGTCAGTTATGACAGCGAACTGCAGTCAGGTCGAGACACCGATGAGGACGACGAGCATGCAGATAAGCTTCCATTAGACGGTTTCTGACAGTTTGTGCAGAAATTCTTTGGTTATGCAAACCAATTGTTGCAGCAGCTGTCCGGGTGGCTGGTCTCATACGATCTTGAAGGTGAAGATGCTGGATGTGGAGGTCCTGGACTGGTGTGGTTACACGTGGTCTGCGGTTGTGAGGCCGGTTGGATGTACTGGCAAATTCTCTGAAACGCCTTTGGAGACGGCTTATGGTAGAAAAATTAACATTGAATTCAAGGGCAACAGCTCTGGTGGACATTCCTGCAGTTAGCACGCCAACTGCACGCTCCCTCAAAACTTGCGACATCTGTGGCATTGTGCTGTGTGATAAAACTGCACATTTTAGAGTGGGCTTTTATTGTGGCCAGCCTGAGAGTCCATTCACACAGGGGCAACTTTGGATCCGACTTGAAGTCGCGCGACATGATAAAACCAATGTAAGTGAATGAGAGCAGTCTTAATGCACACTGCTGAAGTCGCTCCGACTTCAGAAAAGGTTCCTACTACTTCAATCCGACTTCTAGGCAACTTGTACCCATTGATTTCAATGGAAGTTGCCTCCAAGTCGGATT
Organism: Lithobates sylvaticus; assembly: GCA_028564925.1. Classification (NCBI taxonomy): domain Eukaryota; kingdom Metazoa; phylum Chordata; class Amphibia; order Anura; family Ranidae; genus Lithobates; species Lithobates sylvaticus. Next base: position 435,742,165 of record CM053026.1, read on the forward strand.
CCCCTGTCTTAACTGAAGCAACTTTCCAGGAAGTAAAAATAGTTTTCTAGGCAAACCCCTCCCTCCCACAGAGCTGATTATTATGTGATTGGCCACTGGCAAAGTCCCCTGTCCTGGAGGCAACTTCAAATTGCCTTGTAAGTTGCCTCAAGTTGTAAGTTGCCTCAAGTCACGCTGGAAGTCGTGTTGCCCCTGTGTGAATGGACTCTAAAGCCCCATACACACGGTCGGACTTTTTCATCAATTTGGTCCGATCGGACAAGGTTGTTGAAAAATCAGACCGTGTGTATGCACCATCGGACAGTGTTCGTCGGTTTGTCCGTCGGACAAAGTCTTATCTCCTGCTGGAATGATTTGCCGTCAACCCGGTCCGATCACACCAAATCCGAGCGTGTGTACGGACAAAGTGCTACGCATGCTCAGAAGAAATTCTGTGACGGAAGCGCTCGGTCAGGTAAAACTACCTTTCCTAATCGACACAGCACATTCGTCACGCTGCAATGTTAAAATGTCTTTAATGCAGCGCATTCTCTTTTTCTTTACAATGCAACAAGAATGACATCTTTTAGCTGCTCCTATTCACCCGCACTTCTCACAAACTTACTTCTTTATTACTTGGCACCATTTATACACTACATGTTTATTTTTACTCTGAACGGAAAAGAATCTTTGTTATTTTTTTACCATGATTTGTCTTTTTTTTTTTTTTTGGGGGAATACATATTTGAATGTTTTTTTTTTTTTTTTTGGAGGGGGGTTGTGTGTCTCAAATTACCAAAAACACATTATTTACATTTGTATTTCTTGCTTACATTTACTAGGAGTTTGTTTGTTGTTGGTGCCCCTTGTTAATTCTACTTTAGGATTAGTGAAAATGTACCTGCTTACTCAAAGAAAAAATGTCATTGTAGCAAAGTAAAACACAATAGTCAATGATTATTTCAAATCAAAAAAACCTTTATTTAGGTCACACCAACAAACCAAAGAGGAACGCAGCCATGGTGAAACTTGGGGAATTTGCAAAGCCTTGGCCCCCCAAAAAACGTGCCTGTACTACTTCAATCCGACTTCTAGGCAACTTGTACCCCATTGATTTCAATGGAAGTTGCCTCCAAGTCGGATCCCCTGTCTTAACTGAATCAACTTTCCAGGAAGTAAAAATAGTTTTCTAGGCAAACCCCTCCCTCCCACAGAGCTGATTATTATGTGATTGGCCACTGGCAAAGTAGAGCCGAAAAATTCATGTGTGAAATTTGTGTGAATGGACTCTAAGGCACACCTGTTCAAAATTCATGCTGTCTAATCAGCATCTTGATATGCCACACCTGTGTGGTGGATGGATTATCTTGGCAAAGGAGAAGTGCTCACTAACACAAATTTAGACAGATTTGTGAATAATATTTGAGAGAAATAGGCCTTTCGTGTACATAGAAAAAGTTGTAGATCTTTGCGTTGCGTTCAGGATAAATTGGGGCAAACACAAAAGTGTTGCGTTTATAATTTTGCTCAGTGTATTAAAACTCAGTATTTAAATCACAGCTCCTACTTTCAACATAGTTGGAAATCATTTGGAAATTATCTGTATTTGCAGTTCAGCCTATGTGTGTGATTATATGTCAGTATTACATTGTATATCCATGTATGTTGTGGTCGTTCAGGTGCCTATCTAATAGTTTTTTTGAATTATCAATGCTCCCCACTGAAACCACTGCCTGTGGAATAGAATTCCACATCCTAACCACTCCTAACCACTCTTACAGTAAAGAACCCTCTATGCAAGGTTAAACCGCTTTTCTTCTAATTTTAGTGAATGGCTGCGTGTCTTATTAAATTCCCTTTTGCGGAAAAGCTTTATCCCTATTGTGGGGTCACCAGTATGGTATTTATACATTGAAATCATATCCCCTCTCAAGCGTCTCCTCTCCAGAGAGAACAAGTTCAGTGCTTTTAACCTTTCCTCATAACTAAGGTCCTCCAGTCCCTTTATTAGTTTTGTTGCCCCTCTCTGGACTCTCTCCAGTTCCAGCACATCCTTCCTGGGGACTGGTTCCCAGAACTGGACAGCATACTCCAGGTGCGGCCGGACCAGAGTCTTGTAGAGTGGAAGAATTATCGTTTTATCTCTGGAGTTAATCTCCTTTTTAATGCATGCCAATATTCTGTTTGCTTTGCTTGCAGCAGCTTGGCATTGCATGCCATTGCTGAGCCTGTCATCTACTAGGACCCCCAGATCCTTTTCCATCCTAGATCCCCCAGAGGTTCTCCCTAGCGAGTAGATTGCATTCATATTTTTGCCACACAAATGCATTATTTAAAATTTTTCTACATTAGTTGCCCACCCCATTAATTTGTTCAGACTTTCTTGCAAGGTTCCCACCTCCTGAGGAGAAGTTATTGCCCTGCTTAGCTTAGTATCGTCCACAAATACAGAGATTGAGCTGTTTATCCCACCCTCCAGGTAGTTTATGAATTAAATAGGATTGGTCCAGGAGAGCGCATGCGTGGGAGGCCGGAGCAGATGCAAGCCTAGACCACTCCGCACACTCCCCGCACACAGAGCCATCAGAAGCAGCCCTCCTATCCCGCTCGTCCTAGCACAATACCGGGACGGCGGGCACACAGTGCGGAGCACACCCCCATGCTCACCTGATCAACGGGGAAGACCTAAGGTGGCATTTCATACTCGCCTCGTGGGTCAGCTAAGAAATCCAAGATGGCGACCGGCATACAAACAGGGAAGGGACAGGAATAGCAACCACAGAGGAACAGGGGACAGCCATCCAGCCATGATTCTCTCTGCATGGGCTCCTCCACAGCCTTCCAATCCTCAGGTGAGCCAACAGACCATCCCTGTCCCTCATCCAGCTCTGTCAGAGTCCTTAGAAAAGGGCATGACTGATATATTTCTTAGCCAGACCAGTGGCCAGGATTTAAATCCTGACAGTCCTGAGGGATCCCCAGACCCTTTGCCTGCACCATTGCCATATTCTCCAGATACTATCCTCCTTGCCCACTTTGCAGATATGTTGAAAAAGGAGCTAGAGAAAGCCACATCTAATTCGGCCTCTGATCTGAAGCAAGATTTCCAGAATTTAGGATGTCGGTTAGACAGTATTGAATCCAAAGTTGATGACACTGTCCACAGAGTAGCACAGAACTCTACCATGGTTACTGAACTCCACGATCGTTTGAAGGAAGCCTACACTAGAATTGACGATCTTGAAAATCGTGCCAGACAGTATAATTTCCACATCCGTGGTTTACCAGAATCGGTTAAAGACATAACCTCCATCACTTCTTCCCTGATGCAATCAGCTGTCCCGGATATTGACGAAAGCCACATGGAGATCGATCGCATTCACAGAGCCCTAGTCCCTCTGAAACCAGACGGGCCTCCCCGAGACGTGATTGTAAAACCCCATTTCTTCAGGGTCAAGGAAGCGGTCATGCGATATGCCAGGGAACACCCGGACCTGGAAGTTGAAGGTTATCAAATCCAAGTCTTTGCCGACATTTCCCAAGCTGCCATCCAAAAAAAAGAGCATTTAAACTATTGCTTTCCCCTCTGATTCAACGCAACATTCGCTATCGCTGGAACTATCCTTTCCGTTTACAATTCACATATAACAATCGATCATATGCCTTCTCTACATTCACAGACGGTGAAAAGATTTTGCTGAAGCTGGGATTTATCTCTCATAATCCCTCATCTCTCGACCCATCAAAATCCAACAACCCCCTCCTCCGCTCTCACCTCTCTGGTCTTCCCCATCCTCAAGGAAATCCGCAACATCACGCCGAGTTACCTGAGAAACTCCTGACTGATCCGTATTGCCTTACTTTTTAAAAGAAAAAAATATATATACAGGTATGTGGTTTTTTTTTTGCTGTTGTTTGGTACCTCACAGCAGTAGCTTCTCAGTGGTCCTATTACAGGACATTAGCTGCTGCTTATGTTTTGGTTAACCTCCCCGCCTCCCTTTTTTTTCCCCATTATACCATACACCTGGTATCTATTACCTTTTAGATCGTTCTGATATTATCTAACTTGGGACCTATTTGTCTTGAAAAATATTTACCATGTCTCTTCTAATTACGACCCATTTTTGTTTTTTGTTTTCTGTTTTGTTTGGCTTTGTTTTGGTTTATTTTTGTTCTTTTTTGTTCAGGTACATTTAGAAGGGTATTTTACTTGTTATTTAACCACTACAATACTGTGCACTTTCGCCCCCTTCCTTCCCAGACCAATTTTCAGCTTTCAGCGCTCTCGCACTTTCTCGTGACAATTGCGCGGTCATGCAATGCTGTAACCAAATTAATTTTTTATCATTTTGTTCGCACAAATAGAGCTTTAGTTTGGTGGTATTTATTCGCGACTCCGTTTTTTATTTTTTGCGATATAAGCGAAAACATAGCGGAAATTTTGAAAAAAAAACAATATTTTCTCCTTTTGTCATAAATTTAAGCCAAAATGTATTCTGCTACATGTTTTTAGTAAAAAAAAATCCGTTAAGTGTATAATAATTGGTTCGCGTGATCACGGACATATGTACGCAAATGATCATGTACAGATGTGTGCAGGTGATCACGGACATATGTGTGCAGATAATCATTGGCACATGTTATTTTACTGGGACATATGTGAGGGACATGTGTTTTTATTATTTGGGGACATGTGTTTTTATTTGGGGACATGTGTGTTTTGGGGACATGTGTGTTTTGGGGGACATGTGTGGGGACATGTGTGGGGACATGTGTGTTTACACTGTGGGGACACTACTGGTGATCAGTGAGTAAAAAGCTGTAAAAAAACAGCTAATACTCACTGATCACCAGCCGGCTGCAGTGATCTGCTCTCCTCTCCTCACCGACGACTTCCGTGTGAGGAGAGGAGAGCCGATTGCCTAGCAACCGGCTGTTTGTTTACATCACATGACGGCTGTGATTCGACACGGCCGTCATGTGATCAGGAGGGCCAATCACCGAGCCCTCCTGCTGATCCGAGATGCGCCGTGTCCGGGTTACACGGCCGCATCGGGATCGCGCCGCTGCGCGGGCACGCGCGCGCGCGATCCCTCTACTTCTAAAGGACGTTCCGGAACGTCCTATCAGAAGTAGACGGCTCCCACCCGGCCGTATATGTACAGTGGCTGGGTGGGAAGTAGTTAATACTTGTGCCGGGAGGAGGCTTTGCACTCTCCCTGTCTGTCGGACTCTCCCCATCGATCACCCCCAAGCTTAAAGTTTTGAGGTGTTGTATTTTGACATATCCTGATGGAAGGGCATCCAGATGCTTATGCTTAATTTCACATGTCTAGGGTCTAATGTTTATTGAATGTACTTTCTATGACACTGTCTTGTTATTTGAATTTGAATAATAAAATAAAAACATATTTTATGTAGTCTCCCATGTAGTCTGTATGTGCCTCGGAGCACTGAGATCTCCTCTCCTGGGCTACGAATATTCCCGCCCCTACCGATGTAAGCCACGCCCCTATCGTGGAAATATCCGCCTCCGGACCTCTGAGAGCGGGAGGTGAGCCCAGCTGGCCAGGTAGGTCTTTTTGTTAACCCCCCTGTATAGCTGTGCATTGCTGAAAGTTTAAATTTTAAAACTGGCTACTTGGTCATCTCCTGTAGTTGCATTTGCAGTCTGGTCATCTACTGTAGTATATCGCATTTGCAGTCTGGTCATCTCCTGTAGTATGTCGCATTCGCAGTCTGGTCATCTCCTGTAGTATGTCGCATTCGCAGTCTGGTCATCTCCTGTAGTATGTCGCATTCGCAGTCTGGCCATCTCATGTAGTATGTCGCATTTGCAGTCTGGTCATCTCCTGTAGTATGTCGCATTCGCAGGCTGGTCATCTCCTGTAGTATGTCGCATTCGCAGTCTGGTCATCTCCTGTAGTATGTCGCATTCGCAGTCTGGTCATCTCCTGTAGTATGTCGCATTTGCAGTCTGGTCATCTCCTGTAGTATGTCGCATTCGCAGGCTGGTCATCTCCTGTAGTATGTCGCATTCGCAGTCTGGTCATCTCCTGTAGTATGTCGCATTCGCAGTCTGGTCATCTCCTGTAGCATGTCGCATTTGCAGTCTGGTCATCTCCTGTAGCATGTCGCATTTGCAGTCTGGTCATCTTCTGTAGTATGTCGCATTCGCAGTCTGGTCATCTCCTGTAGCATGTCGCATTTGCAGTCTGGTCATCTCCTGTAGTATGTCGCATTCGCAGTCTGGTCATCTCCTGTAGCATGTCGCATTTGCAGTCTGGTCATCTCCTGTAGCATGTCGCATTTGCAGTCTGGTCATCTTCTGTAGTATGTCGCATTCACAGTCTGGTCATCTCCTGTAGCATGTCGCATTAGCAGTCTGGTCATCTCCTGTAGTATGTCGCATTCGCAGTCTGGTCATCTCCTGTAGCATGTCGCATTTGCAGTCTGGTCATCTCCTGTAGTATGTCGCATTTGCAGTCTGGTCATCTCCTGTAGTATGTCGCATTTCGCAGTCTGGTCATCTCCTGTAGTATGTCGCATTCGCAGTCTGGTCATCTCCTGTAGCATGTCGCATTTGCAGTCTGGTCATCTCCTGTAGTATGTCGCATTTGCAGTCTGGTCATCTCCTGTAGTATGTCGCATTCGCAGTCTGGTCATCTCCTGTAGTATGTCGCATTCGCAGTCTGGTCATCTCCTGTAGTATTTCGCAGTCTGGTCATATACTGTAGCATGTCGCATTCGCAGTCTGGTCATCTCCTGTAGTATGTAGCATTCGCAGTCTGGTCATCTCTTGTAGTATGTCGCATTCGCAGTCTGGTCATCTCCTGTAGCATGTCGCATTCGCAGTCTGGTTATATCCTGTAGTATGTCGCATTCGCAGTCTGGTCATCTCCTGTAGTATGTCGCATTCGCAGTCTGGTCATCTCCTGTAGCATGTCGCATTCGCAGTCTGGTCATCTCCTGTAGCACTTCTCCTTTGCTAAGATAATCCATCCACCACACAGGTGTGGCATATCAAGATGCTGATTAGACAGCATGAATTTTGCACAGGTGTGCCTTAGAGTCCATTCACACAGGGGCAACCCGACTTCCAGCGTGACTTTGGGAGGCAACTTGGACACGACTTGAGTATGAATCACAGCACGACTTGAGGCAACTTACAAGGCAATTTGAAGTTGCCTCCAGGACAGGGGACTTTGCCAGTGGCCAATCACATAATAATCAGCTCTGTGGGAGGGAGGGGTTTGCCTAGAAAACTATTTTTACTTCCTGGAAAGTTGCTTCAGTTAAGACAGGGGATCCGACTTGGAGGCAACTTCCATTGAAATTAATGGGTACAAGTTGCCTAGAAGTCGGATTGAAGTAGTACAGGAACCTTTTCTGAAGTCGGAGCGACTTCAGTAGTGTGCATTAAGACTGCTCTCATTCACTTACATTGGTTTTATCATGTCGCGCGACTTCAAGTCGGATCCAAAGTTGCCCCTGTGTGAATGGACTCTCAGGCTGGCCACAATAAAAGCCCACTCTAAAATGTGCAGTTTTATCACACAGCACAATGCCACAGATGTCGCAAGTTTTGAGGGAGCGTGCAGTTGGCGTGCTAACTGCAGGAATGTCCACCAGAGCTGTTGCACTTGAATTCAATGTTAATTCATGTCGCATTCGCAGTCTGGTCATCTCCTGTAGTATGTCGCATTTGCAGTCACTGTATTTTCTGTGAAATTAATATGCATATGAGCGTATCATTTTTTTTTTGGTGGGTGAGTAGATCTTGGGTGGGAGTTCCCACACTTTTTTTCCCCAGGACTTGACCCCTGGGCCTAACTAAATAGTAAGGGATTTTTAGAAAATATAATAAAAAAAATGTCACTGTAAAAATATTAATTTACCTTACCTTAAAAGTGGACAGTGTCAGTCAGTACAGCATCGGCCAGTGTCAGTAGGGCAGTGGATGGTGTCAGTAGAGCAGTGGGCAGTGTCAACAGAGCAGTGGATGTGTCAGTAGGACAGAGATTACTAACAGGCAGTATTGCAGTGGACAGTGTTAGTCAGTAAAGCAGTGGAAGGTGTCAGTAGGGCAGAAGACATTGTCAGTAGAGCAGTGGATGTTGTCAGTATTTTTTTTAATTATTTTATTTTATATCATTTTAAAAAAAAAAATATTTTTTCATAACTTTTTAAAACATTTTTTAGCAGCCCTGTTAGGTGGGCTTTGGTGAAATATCATGGGTCTAAATAGACCCCTGATGTATCACTTTTGAGACAGAGAAAGGAGATTGAGGACATGGTCCTCAATCTCTATCTCTGCAGCCTAAGCTGCACAGAATGTATGAACAGGAATAACTCTGTACAGAGCTTCCCGTTCCTTCACAAACTGAAGCATAGTAAACACAGTTTATTATGCTTCAGTTATGAATAAACACAGTAAGTGATCTGTATCGATCAAGGAAGGGGGCGGTAAATTACATCTTTACTAGCCCTTTCCCCTGCTCTCCATTCTCAAGATTTCCTTGAACCTGACAGGAGAGGCAGGAGAGGAGGAAAAGCCAGCAGCGCTGGGGGGATTGGGGGGCAGGAGAACACACAGGGGGGTCAGGCAGCAGAATGAAGGAGACAAGAAGGAGGGCAGGGGGGCATTTACTGAAGCAGGTTTTTAGCTGCTGTCGAAGGAAAGGGGATCAGTTTCAATAAATGCCACCCCCGCTGTTGTCCAGGTTCCTAGGAATGGCAAGGAAGGAATGCAATCTACCCATCACCTGCCTGCAGTCGTCAGGTAGCTCATGATCAGTAAGTTGATGACCCCGATCTATAATTATGAATGGGGTAAGCCAGCGTTCTGTCTTGGGACTGCTGCGGTTAAATTTTTTTTATAAATTACATCGAGGAAGGAATTGAGAGTTCAATTTCAGAATTATACAAAGAAATATTGTGAGCACAGCATGTAACCATATTACAGAAAACCTTTAACAAATAAGGGGATCGTTGTCTACTTTAGCAGATGAGGTTCAAAAAAAAAAAAAAAAAAAAAAGCTAAATATTTGCATACAAAATATTCATTGGTGGGTGTTACACTGGGGGAATCGGTGATGGAAAAAGACTTGGGGGTTCAGATGACAATTGCAGTGTAGTTTTGGTTACCGTACCTGTCAATAGGATGTCCTTGAATTAGAATAAGTTTAGTATAGGGCAACAAAATAAGGGGACTAAAATACTTCAGCTATGAGGGATGATTAAGCATATTGTGCTTGTTCTCTTTAGAGAGAAGGCACTTGCGATCTACAAATGAATCATTGGTGACTGTAGTGATGGCAGAAACATAAGCCCTTTTGTGTACACAAGGCCACAATTTGACGTTGGAGGAAAGGAAGCATGACTTGACATTTTATAGAAGGTTCTTTATTGTTTGAGCAGTAAAAATGTGGAATTTCCTTTCCCAGATAGTGGTATCAGCTAAGAGTGTTAAAAAATTAAAAAAACTTGTTGATGACTTCATATATTACAGGGGTTGATGAGCACATAATACAGGGGTACAGTGAGGGGAAAAAGTATTCAATCCCCTGCTAATTTTGTTTGTTTGCCCACTGACAAAGAAATTATCAGTCTATAATTTTAATGGTAGGTTACTTTTCTACAGTGAGAGACAGAATAACAACAAAAAAGTTATTTTGCATTTTAATGAGTGAAATAAGTATTTGACCCCTTCACAAAACATGACTTAATACTTGGTGGCAAAACCCTTACTTGGTTGGCAATCACAGAGGTCTGACATCTCTTGTAGTTGGCCACCAGGTTTGCACACATCTCAGGAGGGATTTTGCCACACTCGTTTGGTAACTCGGACCTTCAGCTCCCTCCACATATTTTCTATGGGATTAAGATCTGGAGACTGGCTAGGCCACTCCAGGACTGTAATGTGTTTCTTCTTGAGCCACTCCTTTGTTGCCTTGGCCGTGTGTTTTGGATCATGCTGGAATACCCATCCATGACCCATTTTCAATGCCCTGGCTGAGGGAAGGAGGTTCTCACCCAAGATTTGATGGTACATGGCCCCATCCATTGTCAGTGAATTTGTCCTGTCCCCTTAGCAGAAAAACACCCCCAAAGTATAATGTTTCCACCTCCACGTTTGACGGTGGGGATGGTGTTCTTGGGGTCATAGCCAGCATTCCTCCTCCTCCAAACACGGCGAGTTGAGTATCGAAGAGCTTAATTTTGGTCTCATCTGACCACAACACTTTCACCCAGTTTGTCTCTGAATCATTCAGATGTTCATTAACAAACTTCAGACATGCCTGTACATGTGCTTTCTTGAGCAGGGGGACCTTGCGGGCGCTGCAGCATTTCAGGCCTTCACGGCGTATTGCGTTACCAATTGTTTTCTTGGTGACTATGGTCCCAGCTGCCTTAAGATCATTGACAAGATTCTCCCGTGTAGTTCTGGGCTGATTCCTCACCGTTCTCATGTTCATTGAAACTCCACGAGATGAGATCTTGCATGGAGCCCCAAATTGACAGTTGTTTTGTGTTTCTTCCATTTGCGAATAATCACACCAACTGTTGTGACCCGCTCACCAAGCTTACTGCTTGGTGATAGACTTGTAGCTCATTCCAGCCTTGTGTAGGGGTACAACCTTGTCCCTGACATCCTTGGACAGCTTTTTGGTCTTGGCCATGGTGGAGAGATTGGAATCTGATTGATTGCCCCTGTGGACAGACGTTGTTTATACAGATAACAAGCTGAGATTAGGAGCAATCCCTTAAGAGAGTGCTCCTAATCTCAGCTCGTTACCTGTATAGAAGACACTTGGGAGCCAGAAATCATGCTGATTAATAGGGGATCAAATACTTATTTCACTCATTAAAATGTAAATCAATTTATTACTCTTTTGAAAAAAGTTTTTCTGGATATTTTTGTTGTTATTCTGTCTCTCACTGTTAAAATAAACCTACCATTAAAATTATAGACTGATCATTTCTTTGTCAGTGGGCAAACATACAAAATCAGTAGGGGATCAAATACTTTTTTTCCTCACTGTTTGTACTGTATGTGCCTGCCAGACTCAAATATACACAGACGTTGAACTGAATGTATTTGTGTTTTTTTTTCCAACTCTGTTTACTATGTAACAATGTACGTATTGTTTTTTCCAAATTGTACAATGATTCCTGCATGTTTTTAACTTAAATGACAGACCTACAGTATGTAAACATCACCAATCCCAAAAATGTTGCTAAAATTAAATATGTTCTAAAGTCCCAGAAGTTCTCAAATTAACTGATTACACTTACATCCGAAAAAACACATATTTACATTATGTATGTTATCCAAAAGTTCTTTATAATTGAAACTTGGAAAAAATAATCTTATTTGCATTGGATAAAACATTATTCTGTAGCTAACATGACTTGTTGACATAATAATATTAATGAATAATAATAATAAATATAAATTATAAAAATATGAAATGGATGCTGTACACCTATCAGTGATTTACTACACCAAACAAATAGAAAATGTAATATATATATATATATATACATGGTGCAGTGCTATTCTCATACAATCCGTTCCACTGTGCATATAATGTATACAATGTATCACACTAAATTAATCTGTGACTTGATGAAAGAAAAATTGCAAAGTACAATAAAATAAACATATAATCAAAGTCTTTAAAATGTGTATAAATCCACCGCTGTGCTCCGCAACAATCTTCTCATATAAAGCAAGCAAGTATTTCCACCACCAGGTGAATTGTGCTCTCACCCCTTTTAATCACAGGCTTTTCTTTCTTACAACTTCAGCCAATCCCTCAGGGATGGTCCTCTTTTATCCTTGGATATGGTTTTGCTCTCTCCAAAGCTTTTTACCTCGACCACATGAATTAGATAGGCAACTGCATAGTTCAGTAGTTCCTACTGAAGAAGCTATCCAATTTTTTTTTTCTTCCAGGTTTCAATTATAAAGCAGCATGTATATGTATACATCTGGTCTACAACTGACTGAGCAACCACCTTGCCAATAATAGCCTTCTTGATCCCCTTCATTCTGGATTTTGTCCTCAACACTCCACTGAAACTGCTCTCCTAAAACTAACAAATGATCTACTAACAGCCAAAATGGACACTATTCTGTACTCCTACTCTTGGACCTTTCTGCTTTGATACGGTTGACCACCCCCTTCTCCTCCAAAAACTCCACGCCCTTGGTCTCCGTCACTGTACTCTTCGCTGGTTCCTAGGTGTAGTCTTGGACTCTGAACTCTCCTTTAAGCCCCACATCCAATCACTGTCCAAATCTTGGCACCTCAACATCTCCAAAATACGCCCCTTTCTAACCAATAACACAACAAAGCTCTTAATTCACTCCCTGGTCATCTCTCGCCTCAACTACTGCAACTCCCTACTCATTAGCTAACCTCTACATAGGCTATTCCTCCTTCAATCCATCAATCAATCAGCTGCTAGACTCATCCACCTTACCAATCACTCTGTGTCTGCTACTCTTCTCTGTCAATCCCTCCACTGGCTCCCGCTCAACCAACAAATTAAATTTAATATACTAACAACAACTTTCAAAGTCATCCACAATTTATCCCCCAGTTACATCACTAGCCTAGTCTCAAAATACCAACCTAATCGTTTTCTTTGTTCCTCTCAAGACCTCCTGCTCTCTAGCTCCCTCGTCACCTCCTCCTTTGCTCACCTCCAGGACTTTTCCAGAGCCTCTCCAATCCTATGGAACGCCTTACCCCAACCTGTCCAATTATCTCCTACTCTATTAGCTTTTAGACCATCCCTGAAAATCCTCCTCTTCAGAGAAGCCTATCCTACCCACACATGCATTTTCATTTTCTCCATCAGTTCATCCCCCACAGTTATTCTTCTTTTTCAAAGTATTTTATTGAGGAGATACAAAAGTGGGTAAACATGTAGAACATAATATACATGGGCCCAACGGCCTAGTAGCACACTGAGGATCAGCAACCACAGCAATAATAAAATTTGTGTACCAGTTATATGGAAGGTGTATTACAAAGTGGAGATCATTTGAACATATTGATCCGTTGAACAGTTAAACATAGGGAAAGTAGGAATTATTTCTCTAAAGCCAGGGAATACTGGATCTTTATAAAGATAAGAGTTGCATTAACCTTGATTGTGCTGTGCCCCACAGTTATTACCTTTTGTTTCACCTGACCCTCTCTAGATTGTAAGCTCTAATGAGCAGGGCCCTCTGATTCCACCTGTATTGAATTGTATTGTAACTGTACTGTCTGCCCTCATGTTGTAAAGCGCTGCGCAAACTGTTGGCACTATATAAAACCTGTATAATAATAATAATAATAATCCTATTGGCGACACGCTTAGAGGAGGGCAGAGCCCAGTCCTGAAGCGATACGTGACCACTGAGAAGCTCACTGTGGTGAGCTCACGAGCGAGATGTCATTATACTGCGGCAGGCCAGTTCTTTCCCTGCGAATCGCCGCAGCTGTACATCGGCTCCTTTAAGAGCCATAGCAGACATGCGCGCGTGAGCCAGGATGGGGTTCTGTCAATGTAAACAGACAGATCTCCGTTCTGACAATGGAGGAGAGAGATCTGCTGTTCCTAGTGATTAGGAACAGCGATCTCTCTCCCCCTCTAGTCAGTCCCATCCTTCCACAGTTAGAAACACCTCCCAGGGAACACATTTAACCCCTTGATCGCCCCTAGTGTTAAGTCCTTCCCTGCTAGTGACATTTACACAGTAATCAGTTCATTTTTATAGCAGTGATTGCTGTATAAAATGTCAATGGTCCCAAAAAAGTGTCAAAAGTGTCCGATCTGTCCGCCACAATGTCACAGTCCCACTAAAAATTGCAGATTGCCACCATTACTAGTAAAAAAAAAAAATGCTATAAATCTATCCCCTATTTTGTAGACGCTATAACTTTTGCGCAAACCAATCAATACACGCTTATTTAAATTTTTCAACCAAACATATGTAGAAGAAATTTTTTTTTTTTAATTTTTTGGGATATTTAATCAAGTAAAAAATATATTTTTTTTTTTTCAAAATTTTCGCTCTTTTTTTGTTTTTAGCGCAAAAAATAAAACCAGCAGAGGTGATCAAATACCACCAAAAGAAAGCTCTATTTGTGGGGGAAAAAAAAGGACATCTATTTTGTTTGGGTACAGCAGCGCACGACAATGCAAATCTTCCGGTCTTTAAGTGGTTAAGAAATTTCGTTTTTTTATTTAACTTCTTGTACATTGGGGGTATTTTAATAAATACATGATTTATACAGAGCGCACTATGCAGTTGTCTTTCTATTTCATGTGGTCCATGTGAAAAGCTTTTGAGAGAGGAAAACCATATCCAAGGATAAGAGAGGAGATATCCATCCCTGAGGGATTGGCTGAAGTTGTAAGAAAGAAAAGCATGTGATTAATAGGAGTGAGGTGAGAGCACAATTCACCTGGTGGTGGAAACGCTATCTTTATATGAGAAAATTGTTGAGGAGCACAGTGGTGGATTACAACACATTATAACACATTTGGATCTATGTTTATTTTATTGTACTTTGCAATTTTTGTTTCATCAAGTCACAGATTCATTTAGTGTGATACATTGTACGCACGGTGGAGTGGATTGTATGAGAATAGCACTGCGCAATTTTTTTGACCTGTTGACATGTTCATTTTTTTACAAACAATTTTTGTTATTTTTGTTATTTTTGTTATTCTGCAAATACTGTTCTACTGCATGTGGTTCAATTGAATGTTATGCTCATCTAATCATGTATCATATCAGCAGTCTTTCAAAATCAGTGCCACTAAGCTATTTAGATAATTATTACAGAAATACATTGATTGGTAAACACCGTTTATACCTTTTTGGTCTGGGATTTCGTTCAAACAGTCTTGTAGTATAACCACTTTGAAATCTTCATTTCAACAAAGAAGACATAAAAAAAATAATAGATAATTAAAATTAAACCTACAGAATGAAGGTATATGTTCAAATAATTGCTAAAAAAAAACTTAACCCATAAAAAATTCATAAACCTAAAAAAGCAATGTTAAAGTATATATAAAACCAAATCTCATATCTAAAATCTCATATACGCTTATACAAAACATTACGTTAAAATGTAATTTTCAATCTGCAGCTTTCAACAAAATAATACAGGTTGATCCCATCGTGAAGACCTTAATTTATATATATCCTTTTTTAGGGTGACAATGCTCTATATCTGTCTTCCAAATGTTCTCCTACATTGTCAGCCTGATATCTGATAAAAATTACACATTAAGCAGACATCATCTTAAAATCCACACTAATAAATGCCATGCAACTATCGCTAGAATGAATACATGTAGACAGGGAATGCAAAGATGCTGCAGGAGGTCATATCAAAAAATAACAATTGCTAATAATTAACAGTATTATAGCTAACTAAATGTAATGTATATAGGATTTGGATCTGCTTTACACAGGACACAAATAACTCATTGTGTAGAGTCACTTTCAAAGTGAATTTTGATTTTCATAATGAACTTTCACTCATCTTATTGAATAAGGTAAAACAAAGTAAAAAGTCACTTTGCAAAGAATACCGAATTGCAAACAAAGTTAAATAAAAAAAAAAAAAAGGATTTTTGCTTGCTTGATTGGATCGTGTGCTGAAGTCAGCACTTTGAAACTGAACATACTCTATTCCTTTAATAAATAAAGCCCATTAGCTGAATCTTTGAGAATGTGCTGAAAATGTGTGCAAGCAAGTCCAGAGTGAACAGATGTCTTCTCATAACATAATAGCAAACCAGATACCAGGTAGCACATAAGAGAAGTTCTTTGTTATGTTATACATTAATTTACTGCAATTTACATGGCTACAGCAGCTAAGCAAAGAACTAATTTCTGCACAGCCCCAGGACATTTATAAAAACGATTCCTTCTATTTTATAAGTTCCAATGTAAAGAATACCAAGGGATTCTTGCTCTTTTTCCCCCTATCTATGTACATACATACAGTACATATACTATTTGGGATTTACATACTGATAGTATGATTTATTGGTGTATTTGTTAAAGGACAAGTCTACTTTTTAGAAAAAAATAATAAATGCATATATTTTTGCAGGACAAAAATGTGCATTTATCATTTTTTCCTTAAGGAGCCTGGAAAGCGTTGGATCAGGGGTGTAATGCCAGACTCCTGTAAACAAGTCCTGAAGCTTTCAGCCTGTACCTGCATATAGGCTGGCTGTTTACAGGCTGCAGGGCTTGTGAACGAACTACAAGGCCGCTTGTCAGTGACCTTGCAGTCTACTAAGAACTAGAAGCCCTCTGTGGTGTGGGGAGGCTGTGTAATGTAAAGGGGTCCAGAGGTGTGGGGGAGCTGTGTAATGTAAAGGGGTCCAGAGGTGTGGGGGAGCTGTGTAATGTAAAGGGGTCTCTGTAATGTAAAGGGGTCCAGAGGTGTGGGGGGCTGTGTAATGTAAAGGGGTTCAGAGGTGTGGTGAAGGCTGTGTGATGTAAAGGGGTCCAGAGGTGTGGGGGGCGGTGTAATGTAAAGGGGTCCAGAGGTGTGGGAGGGTTGTGTAATGTAAAGGGGTCCAGGGGTGTGGAGGGCTGTGTAATGTAAAGGGGTCCAGAGGTGTAGGAGGGGGCTGTGTAATGTAAACTGGTCCAGAGGTGTGAGGGCTTTGTAATGTAAAGGGGCCCAAAGGTGCGGGGGCTGTGTAATGTAAAGGGGTCCAGAGATGCAAAACTGTGTAATGTAAAGGGACCCAAAGATGTGGGGGCTGTGTAATGTTAAGGGGTCCAGAGGTGCGGGGGTTGTGTAATGTAAAGGGGTTCAGAGGTGCGGGGGCTGTGTAATGTAAAGGGGTTCAGAGGTGCAGGGGCTGTATAATGTAAAGGGGTCCAGAGGTAAGGGGGCTGTGTAATGTAACGGGGGGTCTTCCTACATTTTACCTACAGTTATAGCCGCAGTCCTTTAGATTTATTAATAGGTTGCATGTTTTGTTTCTGCATTTTCTGAAAGTGCACCAAAAGTCCCCCATGCTGCATCATTGGTGCACCTTCAGAAAACAGAGGGGGGGGGGGGGTGACACCATGTTTTACTACACTAGGTGACAAAACCCCTAGTGACACAACTGGCCACAGCTACTGGAACATGTTATATGTTCCAACCTAACTAGGGGTGAAACATGTAACATGTTCCAAAAGGTGAACTTATTCTTTAATGCCTTCTAGAAATCTAATTGAGAACCTACTTTCCACCAGTTTAAAGTTAACAGAGCAGTAAAAGAGGATTTTGCATTGATTATTCTGGGATTCAACACTATACAGGCTACTCTTTGTCTTATTAAAGAGAAAATGCCGTCTGCTCACATAATTTGTAATAAAAACAAAACATCTTTGCCATTCTAAAGCTTCCCTCCAACCACTTTGCATATTATTTTATATATATACTGTGATTCTGTACTTGCCAAATATGTTGCAGAAATCTCCCTCTACTGAGTATGGCTGCTCTTCCTGGCAAACTCTCACGAGAGTGAGAGAGAGCTGTGCATGATGTCATAAGCCTAGGCTTTTTACCAGACAAGAAACAGGAAGTGGGCTGTATAAGGTATTTACTGGCAGAACAAAAATGTTTTACTAAACAAGGGCAGAAGATTTAATAGATGAAAAGTTGAAAAAATTACTGAAGGTCAGCTTTAAATAAACTCTTTAAAAAAAAAAAAAAAAAACTTTACTGAAACTGGAGAGTGCAAAATCTGGTGCAGTTGTGCATGACGGCCAATCAGCTTCTAATTTCAGCTTGTTTAATTAAGCTTTGACAAAAAAGCTGATTGGTTTCTATGCAGAACTGCACCAAATGATGCACTCTCCAGTTTTAGTATATCAACTCCACAGTTCTAATTATGTAACAATACACAATAATTTTGAAAAACATTACTTTGCTTTGGCTGGCATAGCAGGAAATGTATTTGATATGAGCTCAGTATCATCATAAACTTCATCTGTAATGCAGAAGAAATAACAAAAATAAGTAATTGATATAAACAATGTACAAACTTAAACCCTCTAATGAAGACACAGAATAGTAATAATGATAGTAAACTTTGAAAGGCCCATAAGACCCCTTTCCCACCACGCTGCCCATAGCGTCGGCG
This sequence comes from Lithobates sylvaticus, assembly GCA_028564925.1. Classification (NCBI taxonomy): domain Eukaryota; kingdom Metazoa; phylum Chordata; class Amphibia; order Anura; family Ranidae; genus Lithobates; species Lithobates sylvaticus. The sequence goes on from CM053026.1 coordinate 435,760,327, forward strand.
GTAAAACGCAGCCGTTTTTAGCAGCGTTTTACCGGCGGATTTGCGGCGCATTTTGGCCGCTAGCGGGGCGCTTTTACCCCCCCGCTAGCGGCCGAGAAAGGGTTAAAACCCCCAGCAATATGCCGCAATAGTGGCATTTTGCTGGTGGTATTACAGCGTGGCCCCATTGATTTTAATGGGGAGCAGCGGTAGAGGAGCGGTAAACACACCGCACCAAAGAAGCTGCTGGCAGGACTTTTCTTGACGTCCTGCCAGCGCAACGCTGCAGTGTGAAAGCCCTCCGGCTTTCACACTGGAGACAATGGTGCAGCTGTTTTAGGGCGGATTGCAGGCGCTATTTCTAATGCTATAGTGCCTGCAAAACGCCCTTGGTGTGAAAGGGGTCTTAGTGCAGTGTTTAAGATTTCTAGATCTTGCAGGATCACTTTATCAAGGAGAGTAAGGATTTTTTTTTACCAATTCACATTTGCAATTATATAAATATCCATCCTTGATCTGTTATATATAATAGTACACGTATGTCTCAGTGATTATTTGAGTCTTATTATTTTAATCTCTTTACTGCAGAACATAAGTGTATGCTCTCATATCTCCTGCCTAAGCTCAGTACCAATAACAGACTCTGATAAAACTATCATATAAAAGGTGCTGTAAGAATTACATTATGGCTTTTTAAAAACATGACTTTACTGCCCTACCACTTTTTCAACCCACCCCTTGCGATCACGCAGGCTTTTTGCCAAATACAAGTACAAAGTGTATGCAGTGGCGTTGCTATAGGGATGCAGGGGGTGCGGGCCGCACCCGGCTGACGCCCGCCAGAGGAGTGATACCCAGGGTCAGCCGCCGGATTGCCTCTGCCCGCTCACTAACAGGAGAGTGGAGCAGGGAGCAGGAGGCAGAACGGGAGAGAGAAACAGCAGCACTGAATAAACAGTGGGAGCTGCCGAAGCTAACTTTCCAAGTTAACCAGCAGGTAACTGGTTGCTAGGACCACTTAGTAAAGGGGTCCAGAGGTGTGGGGGGCTGTGTAATGTAAAGTGGTCCATAGGTGTGTGGGGACTTTGTAGTGTAAAGGGGTCCAGAGGTGTAGGGGGGCTGTGCAATGTAAAGGGGTCCAGAGGTGTGGAGGCGCTGTGTAATGTAAAGGAGTTCAAAGGTGTAAGGGGGCTGTGTAATGTAAAGGGGTCCAGAGGTGTGGGGGGGTGTGCAATGTAAATGGGTCCAGAAGTGTGGGGGGGCAGTGTAATGTAAAGGGGGGCAGAGCTGTGGGGGATGTGTAATGTAAAGAGGTCCATAGGAGTGGGGAGCATTGTAACAAAAAAGTGGTCCAGAGGTGTAGGGGATGTATGTAAAGGAGTTCAGAGGTGTGAGGGGGCTGTGTAATGTAAAGGGGTCCAGAGGTGTGGGGGGCTGTGTAATGTAAAGGGGTCCAGAGGTGTGGGGGCTGTGTAATGTAAAGAGGCCCAGAGGTGCAAAACTGTGTATTGCAAAGGGATCCAGAGGTGTGGGGATTGTGCAATGTAAAGGGGTCCAGAGGTGCGGGGGCTGTGTAAGGTAAAGGGGTCCAGAGGTGTGGAGGGCGCTGTGTAATGTAAAGGAGTTCAGAGGTGTGGGGGGTGTGTAATGCTGTGTATTGTAAAGGGATCCAGAGGTGTGGGGGCTGTGTAATGTAAAGGGGTTCAGAGGTACAGTGGCTGTGTAATGTAAAGGGGGTCTTCCTACATTTTACCCACAGTTAAAGCTACAGTGCTATAGATTTATATTAGGTTGTGTATTTTTTTCTGCATTTTCTGAAAGCACACCAAAAGTTCTGCATTCTGCTTCTTTGGCGCACTTTCAGAAAACAGGTGACACCAACCCCTAGTGACGCCACTGCAGGAGTTATATCATCTCAGGCAGGTCAATAAAGATGTCAATAGTGAGGGAGCTTGTGAATGTCACATAGCTGGAGGGGAGATTGTACTGGAGGTATACAGGATTTTAGTTTAACTTGACAATTTGTACATGGTTATGATTCTACTGAGTGTGTCAGTTATTGAGCCTTGAGCACAGGCAAGAGACAGGGCAGCCTCCATAAAAAACATACAGAATGACACCGGACTGACATTTTCACTTTGACAGCAAGACAATATGTCATAATACACACACCTGTCCCTGAGACGTATGACTGAATGATTATAGCAAAATATAACAACCGTGGAACTGTGGTGCTTTTTAATATACAGTTGTGTGAAAAAGCATTTGCACCCTTTCTGATTTTACTTTTTTTTTGCATATTTGTCACACTTAAATGACTCAGATCATCAAACTAATTTTATTATTACACAAAGATAACCCGAGTAAATACAAAATGCACATTTTAAAGCGGAGCTCCACCCTAAAGTGGAACTTCCGCTTATCGGATTCCTCCCCCCCTCCGGTGCCACAATTGGCACCTTTCAGGGGGGAGGGGGGTGAAGATACCTGTATAATACAGGTATCTGCACCCACTTCTGGGACTAGCATCCCCGCCCATATCCGAGGATATCCGAGGATGCCCCGTTGTGTCTTGGGAAACACAGTTCCCAGGACACAGCGGGGACCAATAGAGAAGCGCAGCGCGACTCGCGCATGCGCAGTAGGGAACCGGGCAGTGCAGACGTTACGTCTTCACTTCCTGATTCCCTGACAGAGGATGGCAGCAGGGCAGCGAGAGCCGAGCGCTCGTCACATTCCGCCGACACCGCTGGAACCTGGAACAGGTAAGTGTCCATTTATTAAAAGTCAGCAGCTGCAGTATTTGTAGCTGCTGACTTTTAATATTTTTGGTGCAGATGCAGCTCCGCTTTAAATGATGGTTTAATTTATTAAGGCACAAAAGCTGCCCAAACCTGCCTGACTTTATGTGAAAAAGTAATTGCCCCCTAAACCTAATAACTGGTTTTGCCACCCTTGGCAGAAACAACTGCAATCAAGCTTTTGCAGTAACTGACAATGAGTCTTTCACATGGAGCAATTTTGGCCCACTCTTCTTTGCAGAATTGTTTTAATTCAGCCACATTGGAGGGTTTTCCAGCATGAACGGACTGTGTAAGGTCATGATACAGCATTTTAATTGGATTTAAGTCCAGGCTTTGACAAAGCCACTGCAAAACCTAAATATTGCTTTGCTTGAACCATTTGGAGCTGGACTTACAGTTGTGTTTCGGATCATTGTCCTGCTGCATAACCCAAGTGCACTTGAGCTTGAGGTCACAAACTGATGGCCGCACATTCTCCTTTAGAATTTTCTGGAAGAGCTCAGAATTCATGGTTCCATCAATTATGTTAAGTCATCCAGGTCCTGAAGCTTTATTTAGTTTTATGCCAGATGTAACAGGACGCACACCTTCCAAAAAGTTACATTTTTGTCTCATCAGTCCACAGAATGTTTGGCTAAAAGTTTTGGGGATAATCAAGATGTTTTTTGGTAAATGTGAGATGAGCCTTTGTGTTCTTTTTGGTCAGCAGTGGCTTTGGAACTCTCCCATGGATGCCATTTTTGCCCAGTCTCTTTCTTATTGTTGAATCATTAACACTGAACTTACCTGAGGCAAGTGAGGCCTGCGGTTCTTTAGATGTTGTTCTGGGTTCTTTTATAACTTCCTGGAAGAGTCATAGTCATGCTCTTGAAGTAATTTTTGTAGGCCGGCCACTCCTGGGAAGGTTCCCCACTGTTACAAGTTATCTCCATTTGTGGATAATGGCTCTCACATGGTTCACTGGAGTTCCAAAGCCTTAGAAATTACTTTGAAACCCTTCCTAGACCGATACATATTTGTTTCTAATCTGTTCTTGAAGTTTTTTTAGATTGTGGCATGATGTGTGGCTTTTTGTGATCTGTTAGCGTGCTTCACTTTGTCAGACAGCTTCTATTCATGTGATTTCTTGATTCAACAGGTCTGGCAGTAATCAGGCATGAGTGTGGCAAGTGAAATTTGAAATCACAGTTGATTTATGATTCAGCATGGGAGGGGGCAATTACATTTTCACATAAAGGCCAGGCAGGTTTGAACAGCTTTTTTCCCTTAAAAAATTAAATAATAGTTTAAAAACTGTATCTTGGATTTACTCAGGTTATCTTTGTGTAATATTAAAATTTGTTTGATGATCTGAATCATTTAAGTGTGAGAAATATGCAAAAAATAAAAATTAAGAAGGTGTATATATACAGTATCTCACAAAAGTGAGTACACCCCTCACATTTTTGTAAATATTTTATTATATATCTTTTCATGTGACAACACTGAAGAAATGACACTTTGCAACAATGTGAAGTGGTGTGTGTACAGCTTGTATAACAGTGTAAATTTGCTGTCCCCTCAAAATAACTCAACAAACAGCCATTAATGTCTAAACCGCTGGCAACAAAGTGAAAATGTCCAAATTTGGCCCAAAGTGTCAATATTTTGTGTGGCCACCATTATTTTCCAGCACTGCCTTAACCCTATTGGGCATTGAGTTCACCAGAGTTTCACAGGTTGCCACTGGAGTCCTCTTCCACTCCTCCATGACGAAATCACAGAGCTGGTGGATGTTAGAGACCTTGCGCTCCTCCACCGTCCATTTGAAGATGTCCCACAGATGCTCACTAGGATTTAGGTCTGGAGACATGCTTGGCCAGTCCATCACCTTTACTCTCAGCTTCTTTAGCAAGGCAGTGGTCATCTCGGAGGTGTGTTTGGGGTCGTTATGTTGTAAAACTGCCCTGCGGCCCAGTCTCCGAAGGAAGGGGATCATGCTCTGCTTCAGTACATCACAGTACATGTTGGCATTCATGGTTCCTTTAATGAACTGTAGCTCCCCAGTGCTGGCAGCACTCATGAAGCCACAGACCATGACACTCCCACCACCATGCTTGACTGTAGGCAAGACACACTTAAGTGTTTAAACATGGGCACAAACCATTAGCGAGGACCCAGAGGGGGGTTGCCATCTGGTCTTCCAGGGCCCGAGAGTCTAAACCTGGGGATCAAGTGCAGGTGGTTGGGCCTACTGTGGAGAGCAGGTGTCTCACGGAGGGACACAACCCTCTGTGATAGTAGAAAAGGTTGGCGCTGTTCTCAGTGGTAATGATGGTAGAATCTGTGCTTGGGACTTCTTACCGCTGATGCTACCGGACGACCACATTGAGGACTACCTGGTTGAGTTTGAAAACATGGCATTGTTTAAAAGGTTGGCCCAGAAACCGCTAGGCTGAATTAGTGCAACCGCTCCTCACAGAGGAGTACCAGGACGTGTACCGCCTAATGGAACCGGATAGAAATAACTATGATTGGTTTACAGCAGCAATCCGGTGTAGAGATGGGGGCATAGTAGGAAGGGGACATAGACCTGGGAGCCTGCATTGTAAAAAGGATACCCTTTCCCAGGCCTATTGCCATTGTATAAATTGTCCAGCCCTGGGCCTGGAAGGGGGGGGGGGGTGGATATGTGGAGAGTCTATATGTGAGAGTTTATATTGCAAAAAATACAAAAAAATTAGTTCACACAAATAGAGCTTTCTTTTGGTGATTAAATACCACCAAAAGAAAGCTCTATTTGTGTGAACAAAATTATATACATTTCTCTTGGGTACAGTGTAGCATGACTGAGCAATTGTCATTGAAAGTGCAAGAGCACTGAAAGCTGAAAATTGTTCTGGGAAGGAAAGGGGATGAAAGTACCCAGTATTGAGGTGATTAAGCACCAGTAGGAATGTAGTAGGAATCAGCACCCTGAAAGACAATGTAAGTAAATTTTCTCACTCACAATGCATCTAATAAACTATATGCATTATGGTTGGTAGGTGAGCAAGGATAGAGACAGGGGACTATAGCGGTAACAATTGAAGGAAGTAATACTTGCAACTTTTTGTAAAGAATTTTAGCAACATAATTTATTATTAATCAAATTGACAAACATATAGACAAAAGCAAAAAGTGAGCTCAATATACATAAAATATACAAAAAGGAAAAATTCGTTGGATTGGTCCGTCAGTCAGGTCGAGTCCCATGCAAACAATGGGGAAAAGGGGGCTCAGAAGTGACTGAGGGACCAAGTATATACAATATTGGCAGGGGTTTGATAAAAAGGGTCTATAGTGGTTATATAGATCCTGGGTACAATGGAGCTGTTAGAGAGAGCTGACCGACATGTTTCGCCATACAATGGCTTCTTCAGGGTCAATAAGTCATTTTGTACCGGTAAGGGATGAATCCCAGAGCAGCTGGAACACCCACTCAAGTCGCAAATGTGGTCAAGTACAAGTTCCCATAAGGCGAGGAACTGCCGAGGGCCTAAAGGGAGCCAATATATATGGTAAAATTGATCATGAATATGGAGCGCCAGATAGAGGGGATCATAGAAAAATCTGTATGTTGTTTTGGGAAGCCACTGGAGGAAATATATAGTTTGGGCTAGACGCAGAAAGCCTGAAACAGGACTGTTTGAAAAACCACAGGTATAAAATGTAGTTGGTCCAAGGGTAAACGAAGACCCGTGACTGAAATAGCAATAATCCCAGCAAAATGGCGCTCCAATGTCCATCACCTCCAGCTCCATATTCATGATCAATTTTACCATATATATTGGCTCCCTTTAGGCCCTCGGCAGTTCCAGATCGATTTAGAAATTTTATTTAAATTTAAAAGTTGAGTGACACATAAAAAAGTGTAAAACGCAAGCCCATACAGAATAAAATGCAAATACAGTACACAAAATATAGTAGGCTAACAGACAACACCTGACCCCTCTACTGATATTGTCAGAAGAGGTGATTTTGTAAGATGTAACCAAAAAAGACTGACGCGTTTCGACCTGTTGTTTGTATCGGTCTTCCTCAGAGTATTTTTGGTCTGTTGGGATGAAAAAGACAGTGTAACAACAACTACTCTATTAAGTATTAAGTATTTCCATGTGTTACACTCATGTCCATATGTATTTTTTTTTTTTTTTTTTATCATCAGTATAGTTACCAGTATATGTGTAGTGTCTGGAGTGGTCTTCTGTATGGGTATTCATAAAAATCCCATCGTCTTTCCCGGTGGCTTCCAAAACTGACTTCCACTGGTGGGTCAAGGCATGGCAGGTTATCCAGGCCGTATGTGGCTTACGAGGAGTCACACTTGTGGCTGACTAGCCAAGGAGGAACCCCAGAACGGTCCCCCGGGGGCACGGCGGGAGGGGGGGGGAGAAAGGGGGCCAGCAGTAGAACACCCACAGCGACGGACTCCTGGAATATACCAAGAAATCATTCATAGGCACATTTATGAGAAATGGGAACAAAATATAAGAAAAGAGGGTTCTTTATTGTAAGAAAAAATCCCTAAATTCAATGTCCAGAAAATGCTATTGTATTTAAAAGGTGATATCATTGATATCATACTTCTGGGAATCAGAGTTATCTTCATATACAGAGTATAACCCTTTCTCTAAAAGATTGTATATTTGTAATTGGATATTAAATTTATGAAGAGTTAGGTCATAAGATAGAAGGAAGTCTCGGGAATAAGGAGAGATGTGGAGTGCAAGGTGCATAAAGAAATGGTGACGGAAAGTTTGTTGAGGGGAGGAGAAGAGGGGGGGGAGAAAGAAAATACAGGGAAAAGATGGGGGGAAGGAGAGGGGGGGAGGGTAAGGGGGTAAGGGAAGGAAGAGGAAAAAACAAAACAAAAAAATAGGGGACAGGGGGAAGGGGAGAAGGGGAAAAGGAGGAGGACGGGATGAAAGATAGGAGATGTATATGTATGGCGCGCTTCATACACACGGGAAAATGAAGAGAGAAGATGAGAAGAGAAGAAAGTGGGAGACAGATGTGAAAGGAGAAAGATGGGTGTGAGAATGGGGGTGAGGAAGGGATGTGGTGAGAAAAGAAAGTGTTAAACTTAACACTTTCTTTTCTCACCACATCCCTTCCTCACCCCCATTAAACTTAACACTTTCTTTTCTCACCACATCCCTTCCTCACCCCCATTCTCACACCCATCTTTCTCCTTTCACATCTGTCTCCCACTTTCTTCTCTTCTCATCTTCTCTCTTCATTTTCCCGTGTGTATGAAGCGCGCCATACATATACATCTCCTATCTTTCATCCCGTCCTCCTCCTTTTCCCCTTCTCCCCTTCCCCCTGTCCCCTATTTTTTGTTTTGTTTTTTCCTCTTCCTTCCCTTACCCCCTTACCCTCCCCCCCCTCTCCTTCCCCCCATCTTTTCCCTGTATTTTCTTTCTCCCCCCCCCTTCTCCTCCCCTCAACAAACTTTCCGTCACCATTTCTTTATGCACCTTGCACTCCACATCTCTCCTTATTCCCGAGACTTCCTTCTATCTTATGACCTAACTCTTCATAAATTTAATATCCAATTACAAATATACAATCTTTTAGAGAAAGGGCTATACTCTGTATATGAAGATAACTCTGATTCCCAGAAGTATGATATCAATGATATCACCTTTTAAATACAATAGCATTTTCTGGACATTGAATTTAGGGATTTTTTCTTACAATAAAGAACCCTCTTTTCTTATATTTTGTTCCCATTTCTCATAAATGTGCCTATGAATGATTTCTTGGTATATTCCAGGAGTCCGTCGCTGTGGGTGTTCTACTGCTGGCCCCCTTTCTCCCCCCCCCTCCCGCCGTGCCCCCGGGGGACCGTTCTGGGGTTCCTCCTTGGCTAGTCAGCCACAAGTGTGACTCCTCGTAAGCCACATACGGCCTGGATAACCTGCCGTGCCTTGACCCACCAGTGGAAGTCAGTTTTGGAAGCCACCGGGAAAGACGATGGGATTTTTATGAATACCCATACAGAAGACCACTCCAGACACTACACATATACTGGTAACTATACTGATGATAAAAAATTAAAAAAAAAAAAAAAAAAAAAAATAATACATATGGACATGAGTGTAACACATGGAAATACTTAATAGAGTAGTTGTTGTTACACTGTCTTTTTCATCCCAACAGACCAAAAATACTCTGAGGAAGACCGATACAAACAACAGGTCGAAACGCGTCAGTATTTTTTGGTTACATACAAAATCACCTCTTCTGACAATATCAGTAGAGGGGTCAGGTGTTGTCTGTTAGCCTACTATATTTTGTGTACTGTATTTGCATTTTATTCTGTATGGGCTTGTGTTTTACACTTTTTTTATGTGTCACTCAACTTTTAAATTTAAATAAAATTTCTAAATCGATCTGGACGGACTTGGTCTCTCACTAAATACATCCATTTGATAACTCGTATCAGACGTATTGCTGCCTAAAAACCCCACCACACAGGGAGAACCTTTTCTTTTTTTATCCAAACCCGGGGTGAGCAGCTACCTATAGCTCCTAACTGTGTCAATACCTTTTCCATAATAAATTATGTTGCTAAAATTCTTTACAAAAAGTTGCAAGTATTACTTCCTTCAATTGTTACCGCTATAGTCCCCTGTCTCTATCCTTGCTCACCTACCAACCATTCAATTCGGGACGAGGTACAACTTCACTAGAGCTCTCCAAGCCCTCCTCTTTACTATATGCATTATGGGTTGGTGGCTTTCATAAGCAGTATACAGGTTGGGTAGGTGCAAGGAAAACAACAGCTAAAACAAAAAGTCCACCCCGATATCTAGAAATCTTGCTTTGCACCTCTTGTGGCCCTGCTGCTCTGCGCTAACCCATGGCTTATGTGACCTTCTGAGAAATCCACCTCTGCTACTTGTATGTACTGGAATAATCTCTAGCCCTCTGACAGGCCAGTTCAAAGATGCAGGAACTATAGCTTATTATATGGCTATAGTATATTTGAGCATCTGCCTTACCATTCTTGCTTGGATTTTTCAGCTCTAGCTTACCATTTTATATAAAATAGTATAAAAACAGACAATATCACAGGGGTAATACACCGAATGTAATGTCAAAATAATGCGACCGACAATAATTTATAGTTCTGGGACACACTGAACAAAATGGTTGCCATTGCATTTCACACATGATGAAATTACCTTGTTTATAGTAAACTTACCAAAGCTGTCATTACTGTAGAGATTTTTCTCTCTGGTAAATAAAAAGAAAAATATGTTATTCCAAAATTTTTTTTTAAAATAGCAGTGATCATTGGAATTTTAGTATTTTTAGAAATACAGTGGATATAAAAAGTCTACACACCCCTTTTTTAAAATGTCAAGTTTCTGTGATGTAAAAAAAAATGAGACAAAGATACATCATTTCAGAATTTTTCCACCTTTAATGTGACCTATAAACTGAGTTGAACAAACTTAAATCTTTTAGGTGGTGGGAAGTAAAAATAAAAAACTAAAATAATATGGTCGCACAAGTGTGCACACCCTTAAACTAATACTTTGTTGAAACGCCTTTTGATTTTATTACAGCACTCAGTCTTTTTAGGTATGAGTCTATCAGCATGGCACATCTTGACTTGGCAATATTTGCCCACTCTTCTTTGCAAAAACACTCCAAATCTGTCAGATTGCGAGGGCATCTCACCCCACAGATTTTCAATCGGATTTAGGTCTGGGCTTTGGCTGGGCCATTCCAAAACTTTAATATTCTTCTGGTGAAGCCATTCCTTTGTTGATTTGGATATATGCTTTGGGTCATTGTCACGCTGAAAGATGAAGTTCCTCTAGCTTTCTAGCAGAAGCCTGAAGGTTTTGTGCCAATATTGATTTTGAACTGTTCATAATTCCCTCTACCTTGACTAAGGCCCCTGTTCCAGCTGAAGAAAAATATCCCCAGAGCATGATGCTGCCACCACCATGCTTCACTGTGGGTATGGTGTTCTTTTGGTGATGTGCAGTGTTGTTTTTGTGCCAAACATATCTTTTGGAATTATGGCCAAAAAGTTCAACCTTGGTTTCATCAGACCATAACACATTTTCCCACATGCTTTTGGGAGACTTCAGATGTGTTTTTGCAAAATTTAGCCAGGCTTGGATGTTTTTCTTCATAAGAAAAGGCTTCTGTCTTGCCACTCTACTCCATAGCCCAGACATATGAAGAATATGGGAGATTGTTGTCACATGTACCACACAGCCAATACTTGCCAGATATTCCTGCAGGTTCCTTTAATGTTGCTGTAGGCCTCTTGGCAGCTTCCCTGATCAGTTTTCTTCTCATCTTTTCATAAATTTTGGAGGGATGTCCAGTTCTTGGTAATGTCACTGTTTTGCCATATTTTCTCCACTTGATGATGACTGTCTTTACTATGTTCCATGGTATATCTAATGCCTTCTTTTGTACCCTTCTCCTGTCTGATACCTTTTAACAATGAGATCCCTCTGATGCTTTGGAAGCTCTTTGCGGACCATGGCTTTTGCTGTAGGATGCAACTACTAAAATGTCAGGAAAGACCTACTAGAACATCTGAACTTTATTTGGGGTTAATCAGAGGCACTTTAAATGATGGCAGGTGTGTACTGACTCCTATTTAACATGAGTTTTAATGTGATTGCCTAATTCTGAACACAGCTACTGTACATACCCAGTTATAAGGGGGTGTGCAGACTTATGCAACCACATTATTTAAGTTTTTTATTTTCACCCCCCCCCCCCTCCCCCACCTAAAAGATTTCAGATTGTTTTTCAATTGTACAGTTCATAGGTCACATTAGAGGTGTAAAAAGTTCTGAAATTATTTTATCTTTGTCTCATTTTTTTCCATCACAGAAACCTGACATTTTACCAGGGGTGTGTAGACTTTTTATATCCATTGTATCGGTTAATGATCTGTGTGATGGTGGTGCCCTATTATAATGTATATCCCATGTTTGTGGCATTTCATAAATTCAAATTGTTCAGGATTCTTCACAATCAAAAATGTTTAAAGGGGTTGTAAAGTCTCCAGGTTTTTCACCTTAATGCATTCTATGCATTAAGGTGAAAAACCTTATGTGCTGCTGCTGCCCTCAGAGCACCCCCTTTTTCTTACCTGACCCGATCTGTTACAGCACTGTGCAGGAGCCCAGCGACTCCAGCCGATGTCTCCGTCCTCATTGGATGGATTAATAGCAGCAGGAATCCATTCGCTCCCGCTGCTTTTAATCAAATCCAGTGACACAGGAGCAGGGGCGGGACCAAGTCCTGCTGTCTGTATCAATAGACGCAGGGGCAGCACTCGAAGAGGGGCCAGGAGCACCACCGTAGCACCTCGAAACAAGAGGATTGGTGCTGCTTTGTGCAAAACCCTTGCACAGAGCATGTAAGTATAACATGTTTGTTATTTAAAAAAAAAAAAAAACCTGTACAATCTCTTTAACATGTAGTATAAGCATTTATAAAATATATATGTACTGTTGGTAAAAAAAAAAATAATATATATATATATATATATATATATATATATATATATATATATATATATATATATATATATATATATATATATGAAACCGCCCTCTATATCTTCTACCCCCACTGCGCCAAGTGAAATATATGTTAGTGAAGACTAAATATATAAGTGAAAAATAAAGCTGCTACTTAAAATAAATATAGTAATGTAAAATCTGCAATTAAACCTATAAATTAGATAAAAATAGGAAAAACTAGTAGCGCTAGTGCAATAAATCACAGATTTTTTTTTTTTTGTGATAAATATGAATCACCCGGTGACAAGTGACACAAAAACAGTCCTAAATTAGTAATATGATCCAGGAAACAATCTTCATAAATTCTTGAATCTTCCACCACACCGCATGCTTGTGACACCTCTCCCTCTGAAGAGCACACTCACCAACTCACAATGCCTCCCACTCTCGTGTTCGGCTTCAGCGTATTTAACCCACACCTGGGGTCAACAACGATCATCCACTTGATCCACGTATTAATTAACAACAAAGCCTGGGGAATGCCCAGGGAAAAACCAAGCCTACTTACCACCAGCTCACAGACAACCAAATTAACCTGTCTAACAGTATGCGTTAAAAACAGGAGTTTAGTCCGCACGCATTTGCAAACGCATGCATAAGCCACAGAGCCTCGTCAAGGCACCCTGATATCTGTGGTCCTAACACTAAACTAAGAGTGTCCCCACAGTGGAGGCACATGCATTCTAATGGGTAGATGAGGGCAGGTGGACTGAAGGGGAGCCACCCCTTCTTAAAGGTACAGGAGCACACCAAACCCCCAGCAGATTCCACGTATTAATTAACAAGGTGACTCCATATGTGAAAAAATAAAATAAGTGCTCCACATAGCGTGATAAAGTTTCAACTAGTTTAATGAATCACACCAACACTCCAATAGTTAAACTCACATTTCACATAGTAAACCCAAGCCTTTAGTAAAAAACACAGCAAACAAATTTCAATGGTTCAGTGGTGTACTGCGGCATCGGCGGACCAGAAGTGTGCGCACAACCGTAGTCCCTCACCCACTTCTAGGTCTCTGCTCTCGGCGGCAGTGTAGCCTCTCAGTAGAGTGGCGTCTCACGTCAGTACAATTGGGCGTGGCTACAGGACAATCAATTGTACTGACGTGAGACGCCACTCTACTGAAAAGCTACACTGCCGCCGAGAGCAGAGACCTAGGAGTGGGTGAGGGACTACGGTTGTGCGCACACTTCTGGTCCGCCGAGGCTGCAGTACACCACTGAACCATTGAAATTAGTTTGCTGTGTTTTTTACTAAAGGCTTGGGTTTACTATGTGAAATGTGAGTTTAACTAACTATTGGAGTGTTGGTGTGATTCATTAAACTAGTTGAAACTTTATCACGCTATGTGGAGTACTTATTTTATTTTTTCACATATGGAGTCACCTTGTTAATTAATACATGGATCAAGTGGATGATCGTTGTTGACCCCAGGTGTGGGTTAAATATGCTGAAGCCAAACAGAGGGAGAGGTGTCACAAGCACGCAGTGTGGTGGAAAGATTCAAGAATTTATGAAGATTGTTTCCTGGATCATATTACTAATTTAGGACTGTTTTTGTGTCACTTGTCACCGGGTGATTCATATTTAATCACAAAAATTATTATTATTTTTTCTGTGATTTATTGCACTAGCGCTACTAGTTTTTCCTATTTATATCTAATTTATAGGTATTATTGCAGATTTTATAAAATATATACGGTATATCTCATTTTTTTTTATTAGCATATTTCAGTTAAAGAACACAAAAATACTTACAAATTTAGAAGAGCTTTTCTTGGTACGTATCCAACTATAAGAAAAAGATATTGGCTTAGTAAAACATTTTTCAAATAAAAGTGTACACATTCTTAAAATCTTCAGATGTATAAACACTGTTAACTTACATTTTCCTTCACAGCTTCGGCAAATAATTTTATTTGCATCGGTAAGCTGAATCACGTCCAATATTTCTCCTCTTGTATATATTAGATCCTTATGTCCTGGTTTTTGAACTTTGGCATTAGGGTCAACCATCATTCGTGTTAGTACTTTTATTTCCCCATGGAACTGTGAAATAGAGGAAAATACCAATATATGTATGCACATGATTGGTTATATTCATATGATTGGCCAAGAATGACAGGTTCAGAAAGAATAAATGTTCTAGCTATCATGCTGCCTGTTTCTCCCTACAGCCCACTGCTCAGCCTCTCTCTCACCATCAACATAGGTGTCGTTGTTGGGCAGCAGGGCCTGTTCTGACAGCAATGCCCCCTTTGCTCTCACTAACCAACAGTGGATGGCATCCTCTTTGCCAGGCAACAGCTTTATGCTGCCTCCTCTGCCCCAACAAATGTCCCTGTGACTTTTCTAATTTAAAAAAAGTTTAACCCCAGTTGTCAAATTTCAAACAACAGCAAGGTAAGATAACAATCTCATTAGTCAAAGGGAATTCAATGTCCTGGGCCTTCAGTTTACCATCTTCTGACCCTGTGCCAGCCTCCATAGATGTGTTCTTTAATGCTTAAGGTCTCCTCAAAGATAACTCTGACCAGCCCTAAATGGCAGAAGCTAATCCCAGTGCTCTAAGTTTTGAAGATGGACCCAGGGCTCAGGCTGCAATTATCCAGCACTTTGTAGCAAGTTTAGAGTGGGCTCTATGATGCTATCAAGCACACCCAGGTTAACCATTCCACACCTGGAGCTGGAGGAAGCTTTTTGGCAATCCAGTCTGTGTTTTTGTGAGTGCCGCTTTGAAAGGCCACACATTTTTCCACCCAAGAAAAAAATTGGGAAAATAACTTCAGCTTCTGCCTATTGTGGTGCCAACAGTCATTTTGTGAGTAGTTGCCCAAATTAATCAGGGAATACTAAGTAGTACAGGAGCAACTCTGCTAAACCATATCCTTCATCCTTTGCATTTTGTCCACACATGAACTTCTTTCTAGACTGTTAAGCACAATGATGTAGATTTGTTAAAGGCAAATAGGCTGTTTTTAGACAAGTAGTGGGTGACGTGGCCCCAGTTGCCTGGTTCTTTTCTTGGTGGGCTTTCAGAGGGTCTGATTCACTGGTTCTGTGTGTTATAAAAGGGACAGTGGTCCGTACCCAAGTGGCTGTGAGCTATTATAAGTCTAAAGTTGCCACTGTTACCATTACCAGATCCTGTCCTGCTGAACATGCCGAGTCTGGGATGACAAATCATTTACGTCTGCCCTCAGGACTTTGTCTTAGCTTTCAGCGACTGAGACCTGCAGTCTGCTCTGAAGACGCCAACCCTGGATACTACCACCATGGACTTTGCCAAAGATGGACTCCAGAAGTCTGAGTTAGGGTCTAGGGATGTTAAGAAAAAAAATGAACTTCATGTTGAACTGCCATGTTAACTTATTCTTAAGTAAAGCTTTTGAAACTTTGCCTTTGCCTGGTCTGAAGTTACTAAAGGGGTGTAATGCAAGTAACAGGCACATGTAGTATACAGCTCAGGCCACTCAGCACATTGGGGTATGAAGATAACGGTACAAGAGTTAAAACAGTGGTTACTGAGGGTAACAAACGTTTCTCCAGCAGCCTGTAAGCATGTGCATGTGTCAGATTGGATAGCTTCTAGCAGGAGGAGTTGTTGTTGGCACTGTCTTCGTAACAAGGTCTGTCTCCGAAATCCAAGAGCAGACCAGCACAACAGAGGTACCCCGCCCGTACACAGGTACAGGAGAGGAATAGCGTTAAGCGTTATGCATGCAATGAGTCAGCGTAAGGTGCACAGCGGGGATTCATATAATTACTAGGAGTAAGGTAACGGTGATACGCTGGACAGTTGGGGGTGCAAAGGGTGCTGTGCGTCCCTCCTAATTCTACAAGTTGCTGTGGTAATGTTTACTTTTCAAGGGAATGTTCACTTTGGATGGGAATTTTCCCTGAGTTTAGTGAATGAGCTGTGCTGACTTCCTTTATTCAATTTGTATGTTGTTGGGTATTCTTTGCAAAGTGCTTTTTTACCTAACTCACTAAGCTAAGGGAAAATTCACTTGGGAAGCTAAAAGTTCTTTTGCACTGCCTATTTGCCTCAATATCTCTGCCTTTTTGGATTCTGGTTGTGCCTGTAATTTTATGAATGAAATTCTAGCCTCTTATGCATCAGCTTACTCTTGTTCTCTTTTTCTCCGCATTCTCCCATTATTACCATCAACAAGTGCTTGCTAGCCCATGCTAGTATGCAGGGCAGCCATTAGAAATTTTTGGGCCATTACACAGCTTTAGGCCTGGGCCCACCGAGCCAGACCACCAACATTCCCCAGTGCTTGCCCACGGGCCATCCCACACACCGGCCACCTCACCTGTACGCACTCAGCCCCCCCTCAATCCTGTATATATTTCAGCCCCCCACTCAATCCTGTATATATGCCAGCCCCCTCACACCTGTATATATATGACAGCCCCCCCTCACACACACCTGTGTATATATATATATGTCAGCCCCCCCCACCTGTATATATGTCAGCCCCCCTCACCTGTATATATGTCAGCCCCCCCTCACACGTATATTTGTCAGCCCCTCCTCACACCTGTATGTATGTATGTATGTATATACATATACACATACACACACACACACACACACACACACACACACACACACACACACACACACACACACACACACACACACACACGTGTGTGTGTGTGTGTGTATATATATATATAATATATGTGTCAGCCCCACACATACACAAATCTGTAAACACACAAGCCTCTGGCCCCTCCCTGTACACAAACAGCTCTCCTCCCTTTCCTTCCCAGCCCCTACTTGTAAACAAGGTCTTCCTACCTAGTCGTTTTCACAAAGTTGACATGTTGCTGACACAGAGGAGCACAGTACAGGCAGCTCACACAAGGGGTGCACATGCACATAGTAACCAGAGGTGGCAGTAAAGAGCTTGATGTCTGAGCTCAATGACACAGAGCAGCAGAAGCTGCAAGATCATTTCTGTACTGCACAACATGGCTCCCCTTCACCCGCCCTGCCTTCTTCTGGCCCGTGTGGGCCCCTCGGGCCCCCGGAGCCCCTTACAGTTGTATCAGCTATCCCCCCCTGATGGCGGCCCTACTAGTATTACTATGTTTTACCTGAGAAGCAGATATAATTTTGCATCATTTGCTGTCCATCCTATCCTCTGATCCTGGGATATCCATGGCTACGTGCCCACAACTCTTTATTGGATTATTCAGTAGATTGTGGCTTGGCGCAACTCTTGTACTGACCGCTGTCTACATTAGCCAGTTGTCCTAGTCTCATTAGCTGCCAAATCACTCCCTGAATGGTGTTGAAAATACTCTGATGTCTTCTGTGCCAGATCTGCCTCTAAGCTAAACCCTTATTGGTCCCATGATTGCCCTATCAACTTACTTCCAGGTACCATATTGTCCAAGAACAGTTACTCCCTGCTTTAACCAAAATACCAGGTCATGCAAGCCGATATCAAGAAACACCTGCAAATTGGGTTCATGTGATTCTCATCTTCTCTTACTGGTGCAGGATTCCTTTATTTGGAAAAAAAGATGGCACCCTCAGACCATATATTGATTAGAAAGGTCTAAATCATATTACAATTTCCAACAAATATCAAATTATTTTGATCACTGAGCCATTCGGTTGTGTCCAAGGAGCCTAAATTTTCTCCAAACTTGATCTCAGGGGGGCATATACAGTAACTTGGTCTAAATCTAGCTTGGTCATGGATCCCACCAAGGTTCGGACTGTTTTGAAGTGGCCTCAACCTATGGACCTGCCTGCCATCCAAAGCTTCCTAGAGTTTTTCCGTTTCTATAGAATGTTTATCTAAGGTTTCTCAACTATGGTGGCATTCGTCACTGACCTTTCAAGAAAAGGTACAAATCCGAGGTTGGACTTGAGGGACTCTGATCTGGGGATATCCATGGCTAGTTGCCCACAACTCTTTATTTTGTTATTCAGTAGATCGTGGTTTGAAGCAACACTTGTACTGACCGCTGTCTATATTAGCCAGTTGTCCTAGTCTCATTAGCTGCCAAATCACTCCCTGAATGCTACTGAAAACTAGCATTTTCAGAAAAAGCGTAGGGAAAATTCAGTTGGGAAGCTAAAATTCTCTTGCACGGCCTATTTGCCTCAATATCTCTGCCTTTTTGGATTCTGGTTGTGCCTGTAATTTCATGAATGAGATTCTAGCCTCTTAGCATCAGCTTACTCTTATTCTCTTTGTCTCCGCATTCTCCCATTATTACCATCAACAAGTGTTTGCTAGCCAATGCTAATATTCAGGGCAGCCATCAGAAATGTTTGGGCCCATTACACAGCTTTAGGCCTGCCCACCAACATTCCCCAGGACTTGCCCACGGCCATCCCACCAAATCCCACACCGGCCAGCTCACCTGTACGCAATCCTGTATATATGTCAGCCCCCTCAATCCTGTATAAATGCAAGCCCACCCCACCTGTATATATGCCAGCCCCCCTCACATCTGTATATATGTCAGCCCCCCCCACACAGACCTGTATATAACTGAAAGGACTCCTCCTATAACACTGGTGGACACTAATAAGCACCCAGTCCTCCCTTCATTACCTCTTATTACAATCCACTAGTGTTATAACCACTTAAGGACCGGGCCTCTTTTTCAGACTCAGTGTTTACAAGTAAAAAAAAAAAAAATTTGCTAGAAAATTACTTAGAACCCCCAAACAAAAAAAAAAGCATGACAGGGCCCCTTAAATATGAGATCTGGGGTAAAAAAGACCTCAGATCTTATATTTGGACTTAAATAATAAAAAAATAATAATAATAATTTAATTTGAAAAACGTGCCTTTAAGACAAATAAGCGGAAGTGACGTTTTCAGGGCCCCTCGTATAAAAAGCATAAAGGTCAAGGACCAGTACTGGGTGGCAACGTACTTAGACCTCCGGTACAAACACAAAATGGCGGAAATGTTACCACCATCACAGAGGGCTGTCAGAATGGAGCACTTAGAGGCCTTACTTAGAGAAATGCTGCATTCTGCTTTTGCATGCGCTGGCAGAGGAATTTCCACTCTCAGAGAAAGAGTTGCGGGTACCAATCCAACAGCGCCTGCAAGAAGAGGGTGGTTTGAAGATGTGTTGGTCACTCTGATATGAGATCATTCTTTCAGCCGACCCATCGACAGGTGTCATCCGGATCCAGCATCAGGGAACGCCTAGACCGCCAGGTGTCCGACTACGGGTTAACGGCCGATGTGGACGCTCTGAGAAGTGATGAACCCCTGGACTACTGGGTGGGCATACTTGACCTCTGGCCAGAGCATGCACAATTTGCAATGGAACTGTTGGCTTGCCCCTCGTCCAGTGTCCTGTCCGAAAGGACGTTCAGCGCAGCAGGGGGGATCGTGACCGATAAGCGCACTCGCCTAGCTCACGACAGTGTTGACTACCTCACATTTATAAAAATGAATGAGGCGTGGATCTCGGAGGAATTCAACACATGTGACCAGTAGACCATGTATATGCATAACTCTATAAACGATTTATATAATCTAGCACAGTGGTCATCATCAACCCTGTCCTCAGGGCCCACTAACAGGCCAGGTTTTATGTATTACCTTGGGGAGATGCAGACTAGAATACTGCAATCACTGAGCAGCAAATGATATCACCTGTGATGTATTTCAGTTATCTTGCAAACCTGGCCTGTTAGTGGGCCCTGAGGACAGGGTTGATGACCACTGATCTAGCACACAGACCTTTTTTCTACCTTTGGCTCACTTGTAGAAAAAAAGTACACCGTACTATATGCCCGTACCCTCCTGTTTGAAGAGGTTGAGCGGTGTCATATTTTTGGGCCCCGCAGCGACTTGCTGGTGTCAGTGTTCTATCTCAGTGCTGGTGTCAGTGAGGGAGATAGCAGCGGAGAAGCCAATCAGCAGGCAGTGGCAGCACCATGGCTGAGGATCAGCACTGGACTGGCACCTCCGGACCGCCGCAGTGGAGCCCTGCATATGTAGGGGTAAGGGCCGGGCAGAGGGAGGGGTCAGGGGCTCAAGTACAGGTTGGCACACTGGGACACTGGCACAGGACTGCGCTGCCCTGACTGTGGCACTGATCATCTCCTGCACCCCCTTCATAGCCTGGCCTGACCTTGCCTCTCCTCCATGGCCTTCATGCGCTCCTGAATTGACAAAATTTCACAGATAAAAAAAAGAGCTTGTCGTTGTCGATCCCAGATTCACTTAATACTTCTGGTCTGTCAGTGTCCATGTTGTGGGACTATGTGTGCACAGCTAGTAAGTATTTTGTGGCTGAAAATATGACCTGGAGGTTTTTAATGTTTCGCCTGCCATTAAATTCAATGGGGCCCGCCGCGAACCTGCGGTTCGCAAACATTTGGGCATGCTCGCGGATCGCGTGCGCGAAATGTCCCGTCGGAAGTTCGTCCATCACTAATAAAAATAGCAAACAGATATGCTATGGGAAGCTGTATGCTGCACCTGGGCTACCTGATGGGGGGGGGGGGGGAGGAGATGCGGGCATTTACACGAATGGGCTCAATTGCCCATGGAAAAGGGGCCTTAAAGGATAAGTTCATACATCGTACAAACCTGACAGCAGGGGTTTTACACACATTGGGGTTTATTTACGAAAGGCAAATCCACTTTGCACAAGTGCACTGAAAATGCACTTGGAAGTGCCATCGCTGTAAATCTGAGGGGAAGATCTGAAATTGGGGGAAGCTCTGCTGATTTTATCATCCAATCGTGTACATTCTAAAATGCTGTTTTTTATTTTCCTTGCATGTCCCCCTCAGATCTACAGCGACTGCACTTCGAAGTAGTGCAAAGTGGATTTGCCTTTAGTAAATAACCCCCATTGTGTGTAAATCTGACAAGCCGACTCCTGCCGTCAGATGGAAGCAGCCGCCCAATTGCTTCCACACAAACCCAGTAATGGCGCCCCCTACCCCCGCCATGTATCCTGGGCTCTGCTAGCCCATTTGCAGGCCCGGAACCAACAAATTGGGTGCTGCTGGGGAGAGGGAAGGGAACAGAGTGGACTCAAGTCCACTCTCCTCCCCTCTCTGCTGCTGATCTGAAAAGCAGCACGTTTGATGTCACTCCTGGGTCTGCCGCTTGGTGTCCTCAGCCAGCATACCCAGGAAGGAATGTAATACAGTACAATTTGCATTGCATTACATTCAGTGAAGCACAGAGGAGACATCCAGGGTCATTAAAGAGAACCTGTCACCAAAAAAATGTAAAATATTAAAGGGTAACTCCATTTTTGTGGGAAAAAAATTTGTAAAAAATAAAAATAAAAAAAGGAATATAGCGTATACAATTGTGACACAAGTCATATTGTAATTGAATGTTATTAGCAATAACCTTTCCTTTTCAATCTGCAGCGCTGTATTTTTCTGTAAAATGCAATATGGCTACCTGGAGACATGAATACACAGATGGTGTAAAGAATACCCCCCCCCCTGCATATTTAATTTCCTGCTTATGTGACTGGCCGACTGATTTTCCCATAACTCTGCACTAAGATACAAATCAGATTTTGAGCATCCCCTGCAACAAAAATGTCATCTTTGGTGAGATACTCTCAAAGGGAAATCACGTCTAAAGGAATGTAGACCCTGCAGGTTTCCTCATTAGAGCCCTGCAGGTGCAGCAGATGGTTGATAATTATAAAACCACTCCCATACAGATTCACTTGACACATGGACACAGACAAACAAACAGCTACTTCTTCAGAATAACAAAAGGTAGGAATCTGCAACAACGTTTGTTAAAATTCCTGCAATGCACATAGATCACCCAGAGGGGAACGTTTTTCTCTCAACAAAAGTGAATTTAATCTTTAAGTTACAGCCAAGCATCTAAAATCCCCCCTGAAAATGTTTTGCGCCACCCCCCCCCCCCCCCCCCCCCCACACATATACGCACATACAAGCGTAAACGCACACATCGGGGGAGCCTACGCATGAAAACGTTGATTGTCTTACACATGTAACATATCATCGTGCATGCTGGAGTGAGAGCAATAAACTAAACTGATGACCTATAGGGGGCTTTTAAAGGGTTGCCTATAAATAATATAGAGTACTGAAGTTTGTTGCCATTTCACATGCACATGGAAATTTAGTATTTGACAAGTTGGGTATCTATTTTTTGCATTTGTCTGCCCTAAAATTAACTTTCTTGTATTTTGTTACTGAAATGTTGCGTTTCCTAAAACTTTTGTGGTAATATTGAGTGACATAAAGTATCACTATTTTCTTCTCTAGGGCGTCTGCTTTCAGAAAATATATAATGTGTTGCAGGGTTTATGTAATCTTCAGGTCTAAAATAATTTGACAGGAAAAACCACAATACATGAGACATTAGGTATGTATTTATTCCTGAGCTACCATGAGAAAGATAAATAAATATGGAACTGCTGCAAGTTCCGAAAAGGGGTCAATCCATACCCATACAGAAATGAAAGAAAATGGGGGTTGGTGCTGCGCTGTTCAAACGAAAACCAAATAAAAGAACAACGTGCTGCTATAGGTAGCAGTACACATGCAAATGAGCGAATAAACAAAAACACATCAATAATACAAACACTATCCACGGTGAATGATAAAGTTTTCAAAGTGCAAGGTGCAAAATACTATTGGTATATATTAAAACACTGCAATGATTCTTCTATATCTAAAATTATGTGCAAAAATGAGCTGTGCAAATATGCAAAATAAACAGTGCAAAACCAGCAAAAGTCTTCCTGTGCAAAGTGCAAATAGACTGTGCAAAAACAGCAATACAGTCCTTTCTTCTCTGTGCAAAGAACATCAAAGTGCAGACAAAGGTGCAGAGGAAAAATAATCTCCTCTTCTTGCAGAGACACACACTAGTGAGAATGACCTCTTACCTTGCGCTAATGAGGTAACCGCATGTATATACAGTGTATATCTGTGATATTTGATTCTTCCTTAGGATATAATCCTGGGCCAGTAGGGTCTAAAGATGTCTTTGTCTCTCAGTGGATGCAAGGAATATGTTAGGAAAGAAAGGGGGATCCGTATTGTGTAGTATTTTAAAACAAGTTGCTTTTATTAATAGTAAACAGTGAGGGTACATTCAGTAAAAAACAATATGCAATGCTCCATGAGTGGCAAGCTCGTCTGCCAGCGTCAGTCAAGGCACCTTTCCGTCCCTAGTGTGTGTCTCTGGGCCTTTTGCCTAATTTTAGGTCCTTCATGCACTGTAGGATTTCCAATTCTGAAATGGGATTATCCACACGTTTTCTGTGGGCCGGGGAGTGTTTGGAGAGATAAGTCTTCTAAGAAATGAGCTATGTCTTGGTCACTTGCCTGGGCAGATGAAGCGTACAGAGAGTTGAGACAACACCCAAACAGGGTTGCTAGGGAGAACATTATGGGGGTTGTTGAAAGTGCACTGAAAGTGCACTTGGAAGTAAAGTCGCTGTAGATCAGAGGGGGACATGCATGGAAAGTAAAAAACAGCATTTTAGCTTGCACATGATTGGATGATAAAATCAGCAGAGCTTCCACTCATTTTCAGATCTACCCCTTAGATTTAGAGCGACTGCACTTCCAAGTGCACTTTCAAGTGCACTTGCAGTGCAAAGTGGATTTGCCTTTCGGAAATAACCCCCTATGTCTAGTTTTCAAGGTGATAGGAGAATGACAACATGGTATCAGGCTTATTAGCCCTGGCATACCAGTTTTGCGGAGTCCACCGAAGTGTCCATCCCGCCAAATCTGTCAGGCAAAGATCTAGTTTAATACAAGCTTGGTCTACTAGCTTACAATTAGGGGGGGGGGGGGGGGGGGAGTATTCTGTTTGAATTATTCTGAGACCAGATTTAGTCTAGCTTACAGTTGGTGTTTTTGTATAATATGGCCTTGTAGGCCATCATGATCACCAAGAGCTTGTTGGAATCTTTTTGCAGCCACAGATGGGGCGGCAGTATCAGTTGGGTATTTATGTAGTTTAGGGTTCAAAACCAAATTGGAGTCGCCAGCCAGCAACAACGTATCAGCCCAGTGGGCCGACAAGAGCGAGCAAACATGGGTAAGGAAAAGGCCTGAGTTTACATTAGGTGCATAATATGTCAAAATTGTGACTTCAATATCCTGAAGCAGACCTTGAAGCAGTAAATACCTTCCGTTAGGGTCAACAATTAGTTTTTTTCAAGTGAAAGGGGTGGTTTTGTGAAATGCAATCAGGACCCCTCGTTGTTTGGTAGGTCCATTTGCCTGATACACAAGAGGGTAGCAAGCATCAAAGTATTTGGGATGAGAAGTAGCTGATATGTGAGTTTCCTGCAAGCAGGCAACGTGAACCTCGTGTTTCCTAAGATAGCAAAATACTTTGACTCGCTTCTGCGGTGAGCTCAGGCCCTGGACATTAAGAGATAACCAGTTAAGCGCCATCATAAGTGGAAAGGATTAGTTATACTTACATTACCCTCTGAGACCAGGAAAAAAGAGGGAGGCGATGGGGGGGAGGGGCCAGAGATAGGAATAGTCAGCGTGGAACATATTCCAGAGGGTAATATTAGGGGCATTAGTGGTAGGGTAACTAAAGCACATAAACCCAAGGTAAATATAGTAGAAAGTCCTAGTTGCAATCTCGGAACACCCAAGAGGGTAGTATGTGACTGGTCAAAATATAGTAATGCATTAAAGTGTTTGTTCACCAATGCCAGAAGTCTGCCAAGCAAAATAGGTGAGTTGGAAGCTCTGGTGCATCAGGAGAGCTATGATGTAATCGGTATTGCTGAAACTTGGCTGCAGTCCTCACATGACTGGGCTATAAATATTCCTGGCTTTGCACTCTTTCGGAAAGACAGAGTTAAAAGGAAAGGTGGAGGGGTCTGTCTGTATGTGAGAAGTGATCTCAAAGCGAGTGTGAAAGAGGACCTGGGGGATGGAGAGTGTGATGAGTCTGAAGCATTATGGGTGGAACTGCATACAGATGTGCGTAGTTCAAAGTTAATCATTGGAGTTTGTTATAGACCACCCAATGTTAATGAGGAGGTGGATACTCAGCTCCTTGCTCAAATAGAAAGGGCTGCAAGGGCTGGGACAGTGATAATAATGGGGGATTTTAACTACCCAGAAATTGACTGGAATAATGGCACTGCTGGGACAGTTAAAGGACAAAAATTTATAAACCTATTACAGGACAATTTTATGGTCCAGTTCATTGAGGCCCCAACCAGGAATGATGCTCTGCTGGATCTGGTAATCTCAAACCATGCAGAGCATATTACTAATGTTCAGATAAAGGAGCATCTGGGTAGCAGTGACCATAACATGATTTCATTTGATGTTAGCTGTAAGCAAAAATCACTGGGAGACTGGGAGAGAATATTGGCAACAATGGGCACAGAACAGAAATGGGGATTCTTCAAAAAGACTGTTTGTGAACTCACTGAAAGTATATTCCCATGGGCAATAAATTTAAAAGGCTAAAAATAAAACCTATGTGGCTCACGGCCAAAGTTAAAAAAGCTATAAACTATAAGAAAAGAGCTTTTAAAAAATGTAAAAAGGAAATCAAGGATGCAAAAATTCAAAACGAAAGACAGATTGCAAAAGATAGTAGGACAAACCCCAAAAAATTCTTCAAATATATTAATAGTAAAAAGGTCAAGTCTGAGCATGTAGGCCCTTTACAAAATAATTTTTTAATTTATTAAATACTTTCTTCAGCTCTGTGTATACAAAGCATGGGGGAGCTCATGTCCACAATGGGGGTGGTAGTGACACAGCCCTAAATCCACAATGGCTCAAAAGTGTAATCTCAAAGCCATTGTATCTAATTTTTAGGGAATCATTAATGACAGGAATAGTACCACTGGGAAGATACTGGAGAGATTATTAAAAGACCACATAGACGAGTTCTTGCAGGAAAAAAATATTTTAAGCAACAGACAGCATGGGTTCATGAAAGACAGAAGTTGTCAGACAAACCTCATTTCTTTTTATGAGGTGGTAAGTAAAACCTTGGACAGAGGCGTGGCTGTGGACGTGGTATACTTGGATTTTGCAAAAGCGTTCGATACAGTTCCCCACACACGGCTCATGTGTAAGGTAAGGTCTACAGGTTTGGAAATATCGGTTTGTAAATGGATAGAAAAACTGGCTAAAAGACAGAATTCAGAGAGTCGTGGTTAATGATTCTTACTCTGAATGGGCTAAGGTTATCAGTGGTGTACCCCAAGGTTCAGTGCTGGGACCCTTACTTTTTAATATCTTTATAAATGATATTGGGTCTGGAATCAAAAGTAACATTTCTGTCTTTGCAGATGACACCAAGCTATGCAGTGGAATAACGTCCTTACAGGAGGTCTCCAATTTACAAGCCGACCTCAATGCTCTGTCAAATTGGGCGACTATGTGGCAGATGAGGTTTAATGTTGATAAATGTAAAGTTATGCACTGGGGGCTAAGAATCTGCATCATACATGCTAGGGGGAGTACAACTGGGGGAATCTGGGGGTTTTGGTAGATCATAAACTCAATAATAGCATGCAATGCCAAGCTGCGGTTTCCAAAGCGAGCAAAGTCCTTTCTTGTATTAAGAGAGGTATGGACTCCAAGAGAGAGATATCATTTTGCCCCTGTTCAAATCATTAGTAAGACCTCATCTGGAATATGCAGTTCAGTTTCACCAGTTCTCAAAAAGGATATTGGGGAAAGTGCAGAGAAGGGCAACCAAACTGATAAGAGGCTGGAGGAGCTCAGCTATGAGGAAAGATTAGAGGAACTGAATTTATTCACCCTTGATAAGAGGAGATTAAGGGGGGATATGATCAACATGTATAAATATATAAGGGGTCCAATAGTGAACTTGGTGTTGATTATTCACTTTACGGTCAACAAAGAGGACAGGGGGCACTCTTTACGTCTAGAGGAGAAGAGATTTCATCTCCAAATAAGGAAAGGTTTCTTCACAGTAAGAGCTGTGAAAATGTGGAATAGACTCCCTGCAGAGGTGGTTCTAGCCAGCTCAGTAGATTGCTTTAAGAAAGGCCTGGATACTTTCCTAAATGTATACTGACATTTATAGGTAAAGTTGATCCAGGGAAAATCCGATTGCCTATCAGGAAGGAATTTTTTTCCCCTGCTTTAGCAAATTGGAGAATGCTCTGCTGGGGTTTTTTTTGCCTTCCTCTGATCAACTGTGGGTATAGAATGGGGTAGATGGGATTGTATGATATATATATATATACTGCTATATATATATATATATATATATATATATATATATTTTTTTTTTTGGGTTGAACTGGATGGACTTGTGTCTTTTTTCAACCTAACTAACTATGTAACTATGTAACTATGTAACTATGTAAGGTGAAGAGAGAATCTAAAATAATTTTTTAAGCATGTGTGCAAATGCAGCAGGGAGCTGGCTATCTTACCTGCAGTATCGCTCTCTTGGGACCCAGTGTGGATCTGTATGCAGGGATTCTGTGATAGTGTGAGCTGCAGACTGCTGGGAGAGGATAAAAAAAGTCTGGTTGAGGCCTAGATCGCTCTCTTGGGACACTGTAGCAGAATAGTTATCCAGCTGAGTCGCGGCCTGCACTAGCAGAATTATCCAGCGGATATCTGGAGGCACATCTGAGGTGTCCGGCGGCAGCCAGGAGGCCATTCCTATCCCATTCATCCTGCAGATTGAATTCAAGTTCCAGTCAAGCTGAGGCGGTTGAGGAAGTAGCCCCTCCCTGGCGCCCTTGGCCATGATTGGGCCAGAATTCCTTACAGCCCTGGGAGACTTTGTATCAAAATGCCAGAAGGGCAACCCAATATGTTCTAGGGCTGGATATTGGAAGCTGAGGATCTTCTCAGGGAGACAGCCAGTGCCCACTGGAGAGGAAGAGTATGAAGTCTGGATGGAACAGGCCATGCAGGCCCTAGAAAAGTGGGACCTGCCAGAGGCCCAAAAGAAGCAGCGCATCAGTGAGTCTGCGAGGGAGCTGCAGCTGAGGCCATCAGGAACTTGAAGATTCAGCAACACGACCTGTACAGTGTATGATTACCTGGCTATGTTGCAGGAGGAGTTTGGGAGGACAGAGAAAGCAGCCAACCTAATTTATCAATTCGAGCATGCCCTTCAACGTCAAGGCGAATGCCTGTCTGAATACATCAGGCGATTGAACAAGATATTGTACAAGATCATGCTAAAAAAGGGATGGTGCCTTCGGCCATAGACCAGGCCAGAATTCAGCAAATCCTCAAGGGGGCCCTACGCTCTGAACCAGTCTGGATTCAGCTGAAGACTTCTGTGGGAGTTAAATCCATAAAATATCCCGACCTCATCAAAGTAGTGAGGGAAGAGAAGGCCATGTTCAGTGACAAGCGAGTAGCCATCCATTCCGCATCGACACCTCTGGCTGATGTCGGGTCTGTGGGGGCAATGGAGCCGAACTCCGAAATTGCCGCCCTGAAGTCTCAGATGGCACAGATAATGAGGATGATAACCTTGCTGATAGCGAAAATTGCCAAGGCACCTGACGAGGGTGTCACAGAACTCAGCGTGCCCCCAACCCCACCTACTGCCTCTGGCAAGAAGCCGACAAACCAAGAAATATGCTTCAACTGTGGAGGAGTGGAACATTATCAACGGCGTGTCCAAGTTTATTGAAGCCTGAAGCCCAGAGCCAGAAGCCGGAACTTCGATGGGCCCCGATGAAGGAGCCAACAAAGACAGCAGCAGAAGTCCAAACCCTTGCAGAGGGTTCCTGTTGTTGCCTCTGAGCGACCCAGTGTACTGCCTTTTTTGACACATACAGCCCGGCGTCGGGGAGTCAGTGCACACCAGACTCCCAGAACTCAGCAGAAGCTTAAGCCAGATCAGATTTCACACAAGAAAGGAGCGTGGATACAGGCCACCGAACAGGCCAAGGCCACCACTTCCTCTAAGCTCCCTACCAAGTTGGTGGGACCTTCTGTTGTTTCCATCCAAGTAGAGGGAATCTACACCAAGGCCCTTAAGGATACTGGAGCTCAAGCGACCCTCCTCTACAGAGACTTCTATGACAGGCACCTCAAGTACCTGCCATTGCAGAAATTGGAAGAGCTAGAGATATGGGGCATTGTGATGGCTATTTACCAGTCAAGCTGTCCTTTGATCCACCCGTGGCTGGGAAAGCAGAGACCTTTGACACTCTGGCAGTGGTCTGTCCATGCCCGCCAGGAGCCAGCAAGAGTTCCCTGATTATAGGGACCAATACGGATCTCGTCTGAAGGCTGTCCTGGAACCTGGCACTTTGACTGTGAGGGTACACCCCATGTTGAGGCAAGCCTACCAGCGGTTGGTGCAAGAGCAGAAGGCCCCAGCTGAAAGAGTGGGGAAGATCTGGCGCCTAGACCGGTGTGAGAAAGTGTTACAGCCGAGTGAGGTAGATTGCCTGCGAGCATCAAGCTGAATTGGAAGCAACCAGGCCCTTTCATTGCCCTTGAAGCGGACAGCCAGAAAGAAGACATGGGGTGGAAATAATTCCCAAAGTGGTTTCAACTAAGGCGTTGCAGAGAAGTCAGGGGAAGATCTCAGTTAGTGTTTGCAATGTAACTGCCTTACCTGTGAAGATGACGGCTCGGATGTTGCTGGGACAAGTGAATCTGGCCACCCCACTCTCACCATCTGATTTAGTAGGGGGAGCAAAGGATGGAATCCCTGTCGAGGAGTTCTATCCAAAGAATCCCCCTATCTCGCCTGCGTAGAAGGAAAGGGCCAAGACTCCTGAGATGGGAGGCTGCATTCTCCAAGAGAGTTCCATGTGGGATGTGCAAAAAGCACCCAACACCGCATCTGTCTTCAAGAAGATAAGCCATTCAGAGAAAGAGTCCTACGTATTCCTTTAGGGTACTTGGAAGACCTGTGTGAACAGCTGGCAGAACTTAAGAGTGCAGGTATTATCCGAGAGAAGAATGGGTCACTGAGGTTGTGCCTTGACTATAGGACGCTAAAGTGAAGGACCATTCCTGACCAATATACCACTCCAAGAATAGAGGACGCCTTACAGAGCCTGTCAGGAGTGAAGTGGTTTAGCATGCTGGGTTTGAAGAGCGGGTACTACCAAATCCCCATGCACCCTGAGCATTGGGAAAAGACTTCTTTCTTTGAATTTGACCACATGCCTCAAGGCCTGTCTGGTGCCCTGGCCACCTTTCAAAGGTTGATGGAGAAGACTGTGGGTGACACGAACCTGATTGAGGTGTTGATGTACTTAGACGACATCATTGTGTTCGGCAGGACTCTGGAGGAGCACACACAGTGCCTGGAGAAGGTCCTGAAGAGACTCCATGATGAGGGGTTGAAGCTCAGTCTGGAGAAGTGTCAGTTTTATCAACCTTTGGTCAACTACCTTGGCCACATCGTGTCTGCCGACGGAGTAGCCACAGACCTCCGGAAGCTGGAAGCTGTCACCTCCTGGCCGAGGTCTACTAATGTGATCGACCTTAGGTCATTTCTGGGATTCTGCTCATATTACAGGAGATTTGTCGAGGGATTCGCTAAAATAGCTTGCCCACTCAATGAGTTACTGAAAAGCGAAGAGGAAGACAATGATCCAGATTCAACTAAGCCTGTCAGACCAGCTGGAGGGCCCAGGAAGCCCAAAGAGTCCATTCAGGAACAGTGGACTGCCCAGTGTAAAGAGGCTTTTAGGCAGCTGAAGTGGGGACTCACGAATGCTCCAGTCCTGGCCTACACAGATCCAACTAAGCCATACAAACTACATGTAGATGCCAGCTGAGAAGGGTTAAGCAGGGTGCTGCATCAAGAGCATGCCGAATTTGTGATTCTTTGTGATTAAAACTGAGAGGAGAGAGAG
This sequence comes from Lithobates sylvaticus, assembly GCA_028564925.1. Taxonomy (NCBI): domain Eukaryota; kingdom Metazoa; phylum Chordata; class Amphibia; order Anura; family Ranidae; genus Lithobates; species Lithobates sylvaticus. The sequence continues at coordinate 435,791,558 of CM053026.1, forward strand.
GGAAGGAACGTATGTGGGTACATGGGGATGTGGGAGGTGGCTGAGGGTCAATCCCCCTGGTTTCCTTTTATTTTTTTGTGTTCTCATTGCGTGCTGGCATTGTGCTCCTCTCCCTCCCCCTCTGTGTTAAAGATGGTTAAGGTGTATCAAAAATAAATAAATATTATATATATATATATATATATATATATATATATATATATATATATATATAGTATTAAAATGTTAATTATTAGAAGGTATAATATACTACAGGTGGTTGCTAAATGAAAGAATTTAGGAAGAATGGTCCGGGATAAAATAAAAAAAGAGGGAAAGGCGCTCACGTGGTACAAATAGGTAGGTCCTGATGAGGGACTGGTTATTCGGCAGTATGCAGATGGGAGGGAGGGGGAGGGAAGGGCATAGGAGGCCCACATGGGTCAACCCCTCTAGTAGATGGTACACTTTAAGGAAAAGAGTGTTTTGTTGTGGGGGATTCAAGGATATAGGATGTGTGGCAGATTCCTCAGGATAGAAGGAAAACTTAATAGATGGTAATGATTCCAAAACATACAGACTGGGCATATTTCACAAAACAAAAAAAAAAAAAACATAGAAGATGGATAACTCTCTGAAAATTATGACGTATAATGTGAGAGGCTTGAGCTCATCTCAGAAGAGGGGCCGTTTGTGGCAGGAAGTGCGTCACCAGGCGGTGGATATACTGTACCTGCAGGAGACGCACTTCACGCCGGGATCGGCACTTAAATTACCAACATTTCCATATAATCAATGGTTTCACTAATTTTCTCCATTAGTAAGAGCAAGTGGGGTCTCCATAGCATTTGGGAAAACATGCCCCGCGAGGCCCACAGGGGTACAAACGGACCCGGAAGGAAGGTTTTTATTTATTAAGGGAACATTGCATGGATATTGCTACATGTTCGCCTCCATATATGCACCAAATAATGGCACAGTAGACTTCCTAGTGAAAACATTGGGGAAGTTGGATAAATTTAAGGAGGGATGTGTAGTTTTGGGGGGGATTTTAATATAACCTTAGATCTCAAACTAGACACTACATCTGAGAAGATAGCAATTTCATTTAAAGCATTGAAACAAGTGAAAAAAAACACCTGAAATATGTCCACCTAGTAGACTGTTGGTGAGCCCATAATGAGGAGGTGAAGGATTATAGTTATTATTCAAAGAACCATAAAGTATACTCCAGGCTGGACCTATTCATGGTGGACCAGTATTATTTGGAATATGTAGGGGAGGTGATGATAGGACCAATAATGATCTCTGATCATACACCAGTAATAATGACGTTTCTTCCGGTATCTGGGAGTCAACGGGAGTGGACATGGTGAATAAACGAGTCACTGCTGGATGACGGCAAGATAGTGGAAGACATTCAAAATAAAATGATAAATTATTTTAAAGAGAACATATCAGGAGAAGTATCAGAACAAAAGATTTGGGAAGCTCACAAAGCAGTTATAAGGGGGAACTGCTCATGGTTCACGAGTTAAAAATTTGAAAAAAAGAGAGTTTGGGGCTTTATTAAGAAAGATACATGAGTCAGAGACTAAACATAAGAATAGCCTGAACCCTGAAAAAGCTAAACAGCTTGAAAAGCGAAGAGGAGAGCTCACTACATATCTGGATAAAAAAATTAAAGATAAACACAGATTTCTTGCACATAGATTCTATGAAAATGGGAACAAATGCGGCAAATTATTAGCCAATCAATTAAAAAAGCAACAGGAATCTTTCCATGTCCATAGCATCCAAGTAAACAATAAATGTTAATGGATACAAAACCTATAGCAAAGGAATTTGAAAATTTCTATAGGAACCTTTTTTTTTTTTAACATAAAGTTTATTTATTTTTCAAAGAAAAACAGAACAACAACTTAGACAGCATCGTACACAAGTATTTCAGACATGTACACCAGGACAATTTTAACGGAGAATTCAGATTTACAGACTACAAATTAGAGGTTATATACAGAGGAGAAGCTCTACCATCTAAATCAACCTAGAGGGTAATTGCCACTGTGGATTCCCTCAAGGAGAGGGGGGGGGGGACAGGCCATACAATCATGTTGATTCATCGTACACACTGGGGAGCATAGAACTTTCCCAGTAAACAGTACAAGCTATCTGTCAAGCGTGGGTGAGAGAGGACCGTTTCGTCATTAGTCCAAGGTCAATTCCCTAGCCGCTACCCAGGGGGCCCAGATCTTTTCAAATTTAGTCGGGCAGTTCCTACCCATGTACGTGAGTTTGTAGAGAGGTAAGGCGTCATTAACCAGGGTCATCCAGAACTGCTTGGTGGGGGGTTGGGTTTGATTCCAGAGCAACAGGATGGCTTTCCTAGCATAGAATGATGTGTAAAAAACAAATAGTTTTTTTCTTTGAGGGGCTTCAATGAGATCACAGACCCCTAACAGGTGGGTAGTTGGACTATATGGGACCCTGATCTTTCCTATAGAGTTAATATCAGTTAGGACTTCTTGCCAGAAGGCCGCTATCAGTGGACATGACCATACTACGTGAAAAAAGCCTGCATCGTCTTGTCCACATCTGGGGCAGACTGCTGAGCGGCCAGGATATATTCTTGCGAGGCGGACTGGAGAGTATTGAGTACGGTGTAAAAATTTCAGTTGTGTGAATCTGTCTCTAGCCAAGATCATCAGCGGTAGGTACTGCTGAATGCCCTCCTCCCAATCGTCATCCGCTAGGTCCGGAATGTCAGCCTGCCAAGCATTATATAGCTGTGTGACCTTAGAGGTGTCCAGCACCGCCAGCATATTATAGAGGGCAGAAAGCGTGCCCTTTTGTTCACCGGATCTCAGGGTCATTTCTAAGTCTGTCATTCGTAGCTTAGACCCTTGGGGGAATTGAGAGTGATATGCGTGGCGTAGCTGGAGGAACCTAAAGAACATGTAGTTCGGTAGACCCCTGTCCCTCTTCAGAATGTCGAAGGAGGTCAGGTGGCCCGCCACCACCACGTCACTCAATTGTGTAATGCCATGTCTGACCCAAATAACCGGGTCCGGGATGGAGTGAAAGTGGGGCAGATTCGGGTTCCCCCATAGTGGAGTGTGGGGGGACCATGTGTCCGGTTCCCGCACCAACTCGTGAACTTTGTTCCACACCCTGAGAGTCGTTCTCATTGGAGCAGAAACCCCTGTGATGGCCTTGGGGCCCCTGAAGACCAGGCTCCTGAGCTCGTCATGGGAGCCCAACAGTGCAGCCTCTAATGCGGACGCAGGGTTGCTCGGGACTTCGGCCAGCCACCACCTAACAGTGACCAGGACTGCTGCCAAGTAGTATTTTGTCAGGTTCGGCAAGGCAAGTCTCCCAGCGTAAGCGGGAGTTGGAGGGTTGTTTTCGCTATACGAGGGGTCGTTCCTTTCCATATAAAATTGGTCAGTATGCTGTCAAATTTACGGAAAAATGAAACAGGTATGGGCACCGGGGTTTGTCTGAAAAGGTAGTTAAATTTTGGGAGTATCGTCATCTTAATCAGGTTAACTCGTCCTATCAGTGACAGTGGGAGGGACTTCCATATCGCGCACCTCTGAGACATGTGGGACACCACCGGAGATAGGTTTAGTCCAATAAATTGACCCAGGTCCCGATGTATCTCCACCCCAAGATATCTAAACTGGGAGACCCTCTTGAGTTGTGTGTCCGACAGGCTAGGTACGTTACCAGAATGTAAAGGGAACAGTATGGACTTACCCCAGTTGATGCACAGCCCAGAGTACCCCCCAAAGTTATTGATCACCAATAGTGCCCTTTGGAGAGAGACACCATCATCTCTGAGGTATAGAAGTGTGTCGTCCGCGTATAACGATACCTTTTCGTGTAGTGCACCCACTTTGATTCCCTGTATGATTCCCTGATTGGACCGTATGAGGATCGCCATTGGTTCTATCGCTAGTGCGAACAGTCCCGGCGATAGGGGGCACCCCTGTCTCGTACCCCTGCCCAACTTAAAGGGCAGGGAGAGGACAGTTCCGGTGCGGACTCTGGCTGTTGGGTTCTTGTACACGGCCTCGACCCAGGAGATGAAACCCGGTCCAAAGCCGAACCTGCAGAGGACCTCCCACAGATAAGGCCACTCGACCGAATCGAAGGCCTTCTCTGCGTCTAGGGAGGCCACTACCGCCGGCTGGACGTTTCCACTCCCCGAGGCCAAGACCGCGTACAACCTGCGTAAATTAATGTCCGTGCCCTTACCAGGCATAAAGCCCGTTTGGTCCCCGTGGATTAAAGTATGAATTACCTCATTTAGTCGTCTGGCGAGAATCTTGGTAAGGACTTTTGCGTCCGAATTGAGAAGGGAAATAGGCCGGTAGGACGAGCACAGCTGAGGGTCCTTGCCCGGCTTGGGGATAACTACTATTATGGTTTGGGCCATTGACGGGGGGAGTGCTCTTTCTTTTAGGGTTTTTGTGAACATGGCATGGAGTTTGGGCACTAGTTCCTCAGCGTATTGCTTGTAGAATTCTGGTGGCAGCCCATCTAAGCCCGGAGTCTTGCCCGTCTGCATTGAGCCAAGCGCTACTTGCACCTCCTCAGTGGTGATTGGGGCATCCAGTAGTTCCCTCGCAGAGGGTGCGAGGGTCGGAAAGGACACTGTGTCTAAATATGCCATCAGTTCTCCCTCTGTGCACTGAACCCTCGGGGAGTACAGTCTGGTATAATAATCTACAAAACACGTGTTAATCTCCACCGGGTCCAACGCCAGGTTTCCATCGCCTCGCATTATTCGTGGAATAGCGGAGACTATGGACTGTTCCTTGGAGATCCAGGCCAACATTCTCCCAGTTTTGTCTCCCTGTTCGAATATCCTCTGCGTCTGGACCAGTAGTCTCCTGTTGACCTTTGCTGTTCTATGTAACGTGACCTCCCTATATGCCACTCTCATATCTTGCGCCGTGACGGGGTTGGCCGTCTGCGCAAAGCACATCTCTAGTGCTTGGGCCCTCTCCTCTGCCTCTTCCAAGAATACCTGGTCATTCCTGCGTTCCCTATTTATAGAGGTCATATAGCAGCCCCTAATGTAGGCTTTAAAAGCCTCCCAGTCCGTGGCCGGGGAAGTGGTGCTCCCATTTATCAACCAGTATTGTGCTATCTGGTTGGCCATCTCAATTTCTAGAGTTGGGTGGTTTATCTAGTATTTGGATAGTCACCAGATTCTATCTGCCTGCGGCGTCATGGTTTGTATTGTGCATAACAGTGGGGAATGGTCGGAGATACCACGGGGAAGCATCGCAATTTCCCTAATTTTGGTCAGTATGCTAGGGCTGCCATAGACAAGGTCAATGCGAGATAGGGTATTATGCGATAAAGAATGGCAGGAGTACAAACGTTCCAGGGGATGCTTCCACCGCCATATGTCCACCAGACCATAGCTCTGTGCCCATCTCGATAGAGGTGAGTCTACAGCAGGGTCAGGTGAGAGCCTGTCTAGAGAGGGGTTTGGGGTCATGTTAAAGTCCCCTACAAGGAGTACGTTATCCATCGGGAGTGTTGTGAGGAGAGTGGCGATAGATCTTAGGATTGTGAGGGTTGCAGGGGGAGGTATATAGAGCCCAACTATCACCAAGTCTATTGTGTCAACAACAGCATGTATAACCACGTATCGCCCCTCCGGATCTAATTTGACCGTCAGTAATTCGAACGCCAGCGACCTGTGGACTAGGATACTGACTCCTCTGGCATGGCTGGAGTAGGTGGCATGGTAGTGGTGGTTTACCCATGGGCGTTTGAGACCCATGATCCTCCCACCCACCAGGTGCGTCTCTTGGAGTACGCATATGTGAGGATTGTATTTTTTAATGTAGGCAAAAACCAGGAATCGCTTGATCTTATCGTTCAGTCCCCTCACGTTCCACGAGAGTACCTTCAGGTGAGCCATAGCACAGTCAGATCTGGAAGATTGGCAGGATAATATGTATTACAGCCCCCTTGGGGACATCAAGTCCCCGTACCTGAGCCCCAGTCGTGATTGACTGGCGGATTGGGAAATTGGGTATGATGGCATTGGTCCTCGTCTGCGTGACATGGTTGCCTGCATGCGTCTATCTCTCTATAGGAACCTTTATAATATCAAAACAACCTCAGTAGGAGCGGAAGGAGGGGACCAAAGAAAAGTAATGAGAGATTATATCAAAGGATGGAGGAGCAGATTACGGTAGAAGAGATAAAGAAAGCAATAGAAAACTTACCGAGAGCAAAAAGCCTAGGGCCAGACGGCTTAACAGATGCATATTATAAAAAATATACTGACATACTGACCGTACCATTGTGTAAATACTTTAACCAAATAACAGCGAGTAACCCTTTACCCCCCAGAGGCACTGTTAGCCTTCCTGACAGTGATACCAAAAGTAGGGAAAGATACAAAATACTGCGCAAATTACAGACCCATCTCCCTCCTGAACTCAGATACTAAATTACTACCCTGTTTCCCCGAAAATAAGACCTAGCGTGATTGTCGGTGATGGCTGCAATATAAGCCCTACCCCCCAAAATAAGCCCTAGTTAAAGTCCTTGTAGGTCTTATTTTCAGGGTTGAGCTTATTTTTGGGGAAACAAGGTGGGGCTTATTTGGGGGGTAGGGCTTATATTGCAGCCATCACCGACAATCACGCTAGGTCTTATTTTCGGGGAAACAGGGTAGCAAAAATATTGGCCACTAGACTGCAAGATAAAAACACAGGTGGTACACCCCGATCAGACAGGGTTCATGTTAGGGAGAGAAACAAAGGATAATACCATTAGAGCCCTTCACATGTTACACTGGATACAGAATGTACCTAATAAGAATCCAAGAGTAGTGTTATCATTGGACGCCGAAAAGGCCTTCGATAGAGTGAACTGGACATTTATGATGGAAGTGCTAAAATGAATAGGCCTAGGGGAGAGGATGATGGGGTGGGTGACAGCATTATACGCAGGACCAAGAGCAAAGGTAAAAGAGAACGGGACTATCAGGAGGGTTCGATATATGGAACGGTACAAGGCAAGGCTGTCCACTGTCTCCCATACTATTTGCACTTGTGTTAGAACCATTCTTATGCAGAATAAGGAAAAATAAGGAGATAAAGGGGGTAGGAATTGGAGAAAGAGAATATAAAGTATCAGCATACACGGACGATTTGTTGTTTTTTCTATCGAATCCCCAAGACTCTATAAGAGAAGTGATGCATGAGGTGAGAAAATTTGGGGAATTGTCAAACTTTAAAATCAGTATGGAGAAATCGATATTATTACCCATCCATATATCACCATCCCTAACTACATGTATACATAACAACTACCGTTCGTTTGGAATAGGAGGTCCCTGTATTATCTGGGAGTGCATATCTCAGCAGATGTAAAATTTATTGTACGAACATAATTATAATCCCTTATTGGATAAAATAGCAGAAGATCTGCAGAGATGGAAGGGTCAGACTCTAACACTGTTTGGGAGGGTAAACACCCTTAAAATAAATATAATACCCAGACTGCTATACGTGCTATATATGGTGTCCATCCCGCTCCCCCAGACTTTCTTTAAAAAAGATCTTTCATTTGGAAAAATGGAAGTGCAAGAATTGCATATAAAATCCTGTGTAGAAGTAAGGGGGAGTCGGGTTACCAGATGTGGCACGTTACTACAGAGCAATGACATTGGTGAGAATTCTGAACTGGTGCCACGACTCTGACAGTAAAATCTGGGTGACAATTGAAAAAAACATGGCAGGAAGAGACTTAGCGGGAGCTCCATGGATGTCAACTAAGGATAGGGGACTATCTAAATGGTCATCCCCTCTAACCCGGAATACACTGGTAGTATGGGATAGAATAAAACTGGCAAATATGCACCCAAAATATCCCCATTTGTCCTATTAGGAGGATACCCGTGGTTCCCCCCCTTGAGAGGAGAAGGGAGCACTAGGCCCATGGGAATCAGGGGGGCATACAAAGTGCCTAAGGTATGCCCCTCAGGGTGCTCTTATTTCTTTAGAAGAACTGGAGACACAACATGGGAGTATGTAGATGGCAAAGTGGAGATATAATCAAATGAAATTATCTTTTAAAAAGATAGAACATCAAGTAAGGCCTCAGAATACATCAAGCACATCTTCTCGAATGTAGTTAATGTATTCTGAGGCCTTACTTGATGTTCTATCTTTTTAAAAGATAGAACATCAAGTAAGGCCTCAGAATACATTAACTACATTCGAGAAGATGTGCTTGAAGGTATCTAGGCCTAACCATTTATTATCCCAAATGTACAAACTGATCCTTGGTATGGAAAAAAATACGATACCCTATTTCATTAAAGAATGGGAAAATGAATTAAATAGCACATTCACCCCATCACAAATAAAGAAATTAATGGAAGTAACACATTCCCTGTCAATAAGTTCATCTATTCAGGAAAATGTCATATAAATTCCAGACTAGATGGTACAGAACTCCAGCACGATTAGCACAAATATACCCAACGGTAGATAATCAATGCTGGAGAGGGTGCCAGGAAAAGGGAACTTTCCTCCATATTTGGTGGACATGCCCCAGGATCAGAGCATTCTGGGAGGAAATAGCCCCATGGGTCAAGAAGATGTCGAAGAAGTATATAGAGTTAGCACTGGAACACTTCTTGTTCTATGGGACTATGGATGCCATAAGGACATACAAAAACAGTATAATACCACACTTAAAAGCGGCGAAGAGGTTGATACCGAGACATTGGAAGCAAATCATAGGACCAATATTGGGAGAATGGAAAAGGGAGGTGGATGAAATGAGGGAGGCACAAAGGTGGGTATATAAGACCAGAGACAAACAGGATAACTTTGAAAAAATATGGGAGGAATGGGGAAATTATGCCCAAGAGATAGAAATAGAAATCATTGCCAAAAGAAAATAGGATTAGACCGTAAAGAGAAATTTGATACAGAGAAAGAATAAGGAACGAACCGTAACATATGTTTTTGTGTTTTTCATTTTATGTCCCTTATTACACTGTTAATATAAAGGTGGGATTACTGCCCCTGCAGCAGCAGTTGGGTTATCACCTTTCCCTCCCCTTCAAGGTTTTTTTTTTTTTTTTCTCCCCTTGAGAGAGGGGAAAGGGGAACACTATTAAATAACACATAAAAACACAACACGGAAGGTTTTTGTGAAGTAAGAGGGAGGGGGGAGGAGGAGGGTGGAAACTCCCCCTTTCTCCCCCCCTCTTTTTCATTATTTAAGCACGCATATAAAGACACATACACGTTACACAAGTCTAGTTACGAGAGATTGAGGGGAAGAAAAAAAGGGGAGACTTTTGAAATAACACATACAAAGCATAAAGAACTGAAGTTTTAAATTGATAGATTTATACTTGTGCACAAACACGTAAAGGAAGAAGACACAGAGGAGAAGAGGGGGGGGGGGGGAGTAAAATTAACCTATTTTTTTTTTAATATATATATTTTATTATGAGTTTTATTTTAAAGGGGGAGGGGGGAGAGCACGGACAGACGAAGCTGTGGGAGCCAATCTCCAATCCCCAAGGTTGATATATGTTAGATGATGTGAATTGATAATCTCGTCTTTTTTTATTTATTTTTATTATATATGCTGCTTATATGGATATAACAAATGTATTAAGGGAAAAAAATGTTTAATAAAGTTTGAATTATAAAAAAAAGAAAAAAACGGACAATAATCCCCTCATATACCTACTCACTACCGCCAAGTTGGACGCCATGGGTCACAGATGGTTGGCTGCCCTATCAGGGTTTACCTTTAGCCTGAAATACCGGCCAGGGATTGGGAACAAGGATGCAGTTGCTTTGTCATCTGCCCTGCTGTTCCCAAGACTCCCCAGAAGAATGGACCCAGCTGACCCCTGAAGGGGTGTGAGCCCTATTTTAAGGAGCAGAACAGCAAGCTGGAGGTGGAGCCAGGGCTGAGGACATTGGAGTGTCAGCCGCTGGGGTCCCCAGGTGTTATTGCAATATCACCCAAGTTGGGGGTGAAGGTCTGCCCAAGCTCTAAAACAAAGACCTGCGAAGGGACCAGTTGGAAGACCCTCTCTGTAACTTGGCAAGGAAGCCCGCTTGCTGCACAGGGAGTGAGATTGGTTGCAGCTGCACCAGGGGGTGGTCTACCGAAGGGGCACCTCTGATAATCCTGAAGAAAAATGGCAATTATTTCTACCGGAAAAACATAGGGAGACAGTATTAACTGCCTTACATGGCTATCTAGGGTCCGAGAGGACTTTCCAACTCATGAGGGACCGATTCTACTGGCCCTGCATGTGGGCTGAAGTGGAGGGCTATTGCCACTCCTGCCTCAGATGTATCCAAAGAAAGACTTTGCCTTACCAAGCACCAATGGCCAAGCACCAAAGGCACCAATGGAGCTGGTGTGCATTGATGTTCTGTGCTTGGAGCCTGATCTGAGTGAATGTCCTGGAAATAACTGACCACTTCACTCGGTATGCCCATGCATTTCCCTCAAAGGACCAACAGGCATCAACGGTGGCCAAGATCTTAGTAGAGAAGTTCTTTGTGCATTATGGCCTGCCCCAATGTATCCACTCCGATCAAGGGAGAGACTTTGAGAGCAGTCTTATTAAGAAACTTTTAGACCTGCTGGGCATTAAGAAGTCTACAACCACCCCGTACCATCCTCAAGGACATCCTCAACCAGAGAGATTCAAGCTCTCCTGAATATGCTTGGAACTCTTACTTCAGAGCAAAAGCAACATTGGAGCAAGCACATAGCGGCTATTGTGCATGCTTATAACCGCACCGAAAATGCCACAGGATACTCTCCCTATGGTTTGATGTTTGGGCGGGAGGCCCGGGTGCCCGTAGACTTGGCTTTCGGCACGTCCCTGGACCATACCTCAGCAACATCCCACAGAGTGTATGTGGACCGCCTGCAGAGAAGCCCCAAGACTGCTTATGATAAGTCTCAAGCTGCCTCAGATGCCCAAGCACAGAGGAACAAGAGAAACTTCGATCTGAGGGTATGAGTGCAGGACTTGCAACCAGGCGATAGAGTGCTCCTGAGGAATCTGGGTGTCCCTTGGAAGCACAAATTGGCTGATCGCTGAAAGTCACTACACTATGTCATCTGCATGCAGCTCCCAGGGCTCCTGGTGTACCAGATCCGGCCAGAGGGAAGCACAGGCCCGCTGAAGACTTGACATTGCAATGATCTGTTGCCTCTGTCAGAGGCAGTTTGTGTGCCACCACGGACAAATTCACAGTCCACATCCATGGCCTCTCAGAGATCCCGACCAGTGATTAGATCTCAGTCTGTAACCCTTGCTGTAGACGATGAGGACAGCAAAGATGAAGAGATGGGAATAGACTGGTTTTGGCCATCTCAAATGCCAGAGTCTGCTACCCCCCTTCTCCTTCTAGGGTGACAGACATTGGGATTCACAGATTAGAGGCTCCTGAATTCGTGTCGCAGAATAAATCTCTGGAAAATTGGGAAGATCCCCAGTCTTCCTCGCTGGCAGCAGATTCTTCAAGAACTCTTCAAGGACTTTTCTTCCTTGAAGCTGAAATGCAGGAAGCTGAAGTGGATGCGCAGGAGAAAGAATTGGCATGGATGAAGACAATACCAGTGTGCCAGTGAGCCTAAAGAACAGAGATATGGGAGGGTTGTTAAACCCACCCAAGAGACTAAACTATGACGCTCTGTGTGAAAGCTCTGAGGAAGTCGTTCTCACTTCCAAAAGGACTCTTAAAGGGCCTGGTCCTTCCACCACTAATTTGGTGGCGGATGACCCCAACTCACCCCCTGGCACATTGGCGGGAGGTTGCTCTGTCAACTCTATGTCATGATATGAGCTGTTTGTCAGGGCTAGGATCAGCCCTTCCTTCTAAGAGTAGGCTGCTCAGCTGTTGGTTAATTGCCAGCGCCAATCTTTTCCACAGTGACTCACCTGATGATGATATCCTGTTCGTCAGTCCTGCTGGTTACTTAAGCTGTTCAGTTCAGTTCCTCTCTGCCTTCGCCATGGTCAACACATCCAGAGACTCTTTCCTGTGTACCTGTTGAAGACTTGCTTGGCTGACGTCCCTTCTGGATCCTAATCCTGCTTGCTCTTCCATTACGCTGATTCTCTGGTTCCTTGATTTCCTGGCCTGTCCTGAAGTACGCTGATCTCTGGCTCCCTGACGTCCTGGCTTGTCTGACTATCCGTTACGGTTACCGAAATCTGGCTATGATTTGACTACGTTGCTCTGTTTACCTTTTACTATTATTATTATACAAGTGTGATTTTAACTGAACTTCTGTCTCGGTCTGATTTATGGTTTCTGATAGTAGGCGAAGGCCATGAATTCAGAAGATGCAGTCAATCCACTTGTTGGTAATATTTTTTCCAGGTTGGATGAGCAGGATAACTGTATGGATCAGTTTGCCTTAGCCTTAGAGACACTCCTGAATCGCACGGCTCACCTGGAATCTCCCACTGTGGCCGCTCCGATATAACCTGTGTTGCAGGCCGTCCCTGCTGCTGCTCCAGTCTCTGTGCAGGCACCTGCCTTGAGTATTACCTCTATAAAGAGGTATGTCTGGTTCTGCTACGCTTCCCCAGTGATTTAGGGGTGATCCAGTTCAATGCAGAGGGTTTCTCAATCAAGTTGAGATATACTTCGAGATGCTGCCCCAGGCGTTTCCCACCAACAGAAGCAAAGTAGGTTTTGTGATATCTTTGTTTTCTGAGAGAGCCTTGGTCTGGGCAAACCCTCCATGATAGACACAAAATTCCGTTGTCCTGAGTTACCCAGAGTTTGTGGCTTCTTTTAAAAGAGTTGCTTCTGCTGCTAAGTGCCTTATGTCCATCAGAGTACGAGAACTGTTGCCGATTGCGCCATTGAATTCTGTACTTTGGCAGTAGAGGTTGCGTGGAACAATGAGGCCCTCGTGCCTGCTTTTTCTCATGGTCTCTCGGATACCATCAAAGATGAGATAGCAGCCCGAGATATACCCAATGAGCTGGAGAAGTTGATCACATTTTCCATCCTCATTGACTCCAGACTCAGAGATACTTTCTTTTAACCACTTCAGCCCCGGACCATTTGGCAGCCAAAGGACCAGAGGTCTTTTTTCAATTTCGCACTGCACTACTTTAACTGGTAATTGCGCGGTCATGCAATTTTGTAACCAAACGAAATTTGCGTCCTTTTCTTCCCACAAATAGAGCTTTCTTTTGATGGTATTTGATTGCCTCTGTGATTTTTATTTTTTGCGATATAAACGGAAAAAGAGCGAAAAAATTTTGAAAAAAAAAAAAGAGATTTTCTACTTTTTGTTATAAAAAAAATCTAATAAACTAAATTTTAGTCAAACATTTGGGCCAAAATGAATTCAGCCACATGTCTTTAGTAAAAAAAATGCCAATAGGCGTATATTTATTGGTTTGCGCAAAAGTTATAGCGTCTACAAACTAGAGTACATTTTCTGGAATTTACACCGCTTTTAATTTATGACTGCCTATTTCATTTCTTGAGGTGCTAAAATGGCAGAGAACTACAAAACCCCCCCAAATGACCCCATTTTGGAAAGTAGACACCCCAAGCTATTTGCTGAGAGGCATGTTGAGCCCATTGAATATTTTTTTTTTTTAGTCCCAAGTGATTGAATAAAGACAAAAATAAAAAAAGATTTTTTTTTTTGCCCAAAGTTGTCACTAAATGATATATTGCCCACACATGCCATGGGCATATGTGGAATTACACCCCAAAATACATTCTGCTGCTTCTCCTGAGTACGGGGATACCACATGTGTGGGACTTTTTGGGAGCCTATCCGCATACGGGACCCCGAAAATCAAGCACCGCCTTCAGGATTTCTAAGGGCATAAATTTTTGATTTCACTCCTCACTACCTATCACTACCTATCACAGTTTTGAAGGCCATAAAATGCCAAGATGGCACAAAACCCCCCCAAATGACCCCATTTTGGAAAGTAGACACCCCAAGCTATTTGCTGAGAGGCATGTTGAGCCCATTGAATATTTTTTTTTTTAGTCCCAAGTGATTGAAGACAAAAAAAAAAAAAAAAAAAAAAAATTTATTCAAAAAGTTGTCACTAAATGATATATTGCTCACACATGCCATGGTTATATGTATAATTGCACCCCAAAATACATTTTGCCACTTCTCCTGAGTACGGGGATACCACATGTGTGGGACTTTTTGGGAGCCTAGCCGCGCACGGGGCCACAAAACCCAATCAACGCCTTCAGGGTTTCTAAGGGTGCAAATCTTTGATTTCACTCCTCACTACCTATCACAGTTTCGAAGGCCATAAAATGCCAAAATTGCACAAAACCCCCCAAAATGACCCCATTTTGGAAAGTAGACACCCCAAGCTATTTGCTGAGAGGCATGTTGAGTACATGGAATATTTTATATTTTGCCACAAGTTGCGGGAATATTACAAACTTTTTTTTTTTTGCCCAAAGTTGTCACTAAATGATATATTGCCCACACATGCCATGGGCATATGTGGAATTACACCCCAAAATACATTCTGCTGCTTCTCCTGAGTACGGGGATACCACATGTGTGGGACTTTTTGGGAGCCTATCTGCATACGGGACCCCGAAAACCAAGCAACGCTTTCAGGATTTCTAAGGGCATACATTTTTGATTTCACTCCTCACTACCTATCACTACCTATCACAGTTTTGAAGACCATAAAATGCCAAGATGGCACAAAACCCCCCCAAATGACCCCATTTTGGAAAGTAGACACCCCAAGCTATTTGCTGAGAGGCATGTTGAGCCCGTTGAATATTTTTTTTTTTAGTCCCAAGTGATTGAATAAAGACAAAAAAAATAAATAAAAAAAATTTATTCAAAAAGTTGTCACTAAATGATATATTGCTCACACATGCCATGGTTATATGTGGAATTGCACCCCAAAATACATTTTGCTGCTTCTCCTGAGTATGGGGATACCACATGTGTGGGACTTTTTGGGAGCCTAGCCGCGTACGGGGCCCCGAAACCCAAGCACCGCCTTCAGGATTTCTAAGGGTGCAAATTTTTGATTTCACTCCTCACTACCTATCACAGTTTCGAAGGCCATAAAATGCCAAAGTAGCACAAAACCCCCCCAAATGACCCCATTTTGGAAAGTAGACACCCCCAAGCTATTTGTTGAGAGGCATGGTGAGTATTTTACAGCTCTCATGTGTTTTTGAAAATGAAGAAAGTAAAGAAAAAAAATTTTTTTTTTTTCTTTTTTCAATTTTCAAAACATTGTGACAAAAAGCGAGATCTGCAAAATACTCACCATACCTCTCAGCAAATAGCTTGGGGTGTCTACTTTCCAAAATGGGGTCATTTGGGGTGGTTTGTGCCATCTGGGCATTCCATGGCCTCCGAAACTGTGATTGGCAGTGAGGAGTGAAATAAAAAAATTACACCCTTAGAAAGCCTGAAGGCGGTGCTTGGATTTTGGGGTCCCGTACGCGGCTAGGCTCCCAAAAAGTCCCACACATGTGGTATCCCCGTACTCAGGAGAAGCAACAGAATGTATTTTGGGGTGTATCTCCACATATGCCCATGGCATGTTTGAGCAATATATCATTTAGTGACAACTTTTTGTAAAAAAAAATATAATTTTTTTTTTTTCATTATTCAATCTCTTGGGACCAAAAAAAAAAATATTTAATGGGCTCAACATTGCTCTCAGCAAATAGCTTGGGGTGTCTACTTTCCAAAATGGGGTCATTTGGGGGGGTTTGAACTGTCCTGGCATTTTATGCACAACATTTAGAAGCCTATGTCACACGTCACCCACTCTTCTAACCACTTGAAGATAAAGCCCTTTCTGACACTTTTTGTTTACATGAAAACATATTTTTTTTTTGCAAGAAAATTACGTTGAACCCCCAAACACTATATATATTGTTAAAGCAAAGGCCCTACAGATTAAAATGGTGGGTGTTGCATTTTTTTTTCCACACAGTATTTGCGCAGCGATTTTTCAAACGCATTTTTTGTGGAAAAAATACACTTTTTTTTATTTTAATGCACTTAAACACACTATATTGCTCAAATTTTTGATGAAATAAAAAATATGATCTTAGGCCGAGTACATGGATACCAAACACGACATGCTTTAAAATTGCGCACAAACACACAGTGGCGACAAACTACATACATTTTTAAAAGCCTTTAAAAGCCTTTACAGGTTACCACATTAGATTCACGGAGGAGGTCTACTGCTAAAATTACTGCCCTCGATCTGACCTTCGCGGTGATACCTCACATGCATGGTGCAATTGCTGTTTACATATGACGCCAGACCGACGCTTGTGTTCGCCTTTGCGCAAGAAAAGGGGGGGCAGGGGTGCTTTTTTTTTTTTTTTTTTTTTAGTTTTTCTTTTTATTTAGCTTTTTTATTTTATTTTTAAACTGTTCCTTCCATTTTTTTTTTCTTAGTTGTCATTTTTATTGTTATCGCAGGGAATGTAAATATCCCCTATGATAGCAATAGGCAGTGACAGGTACTCTTTTTTTGAAAAAATTGGGGTCTATTAGACCCTAGATCTTTCCTCTGCCCTCAAAGCATCTGACCACACCAAGATCGGTGTGATAAAATGCTTTCCCAATTTCCCAATGGCGCGGTGGGTATGCCCACCATTAGAATACCTCCCTTCATCCACCCACTTCTAATGATGGGCATACATGCACCATTTATATATGCCGAAGCATGGGGGCATCCTCCCGCAAAAAAAGTTATGCCACGTACACATGGTCGCACTTTTTTCGACCGTATGTACGTGGCATTAGGAGCAAAATCGCTCCTCCGCCCTCTGCTGCCCCCATGCTTCGGCATATATGCTCTTTTTTTTAACTGTGGTGGTGAAATCACCTCCTACAGCGTTGGAGTCGCGGCTTTATGTATCGTGGGAGCAAACGCTGTTGCTGTCAAGATAAATAAATCCACGCTGCAACTGAATGGCGTACCTGCTAAGCAAATAATGGTTAACATTAAAACAAAGTAACATTAGAGTATAACAGTAAGACCTTACCATACCATACCTGCAAAGCAAATACCAAAAAAAAAACATAGTAAAAAATAAAACATTTTGTTAACGCAACCGGTGCCTAAAATATATATATGCCGAAGCATGGGGGCATCCTCCCGCAAAAAAGTTATGCCACGTACACATGGTCGGACTTTTTTCGACCGTATGTACGTGGCATTAGGAGCAAAATCGCTCCTCCGCCCTCTGCTGCCCCCATGCTTCGGCATATATGCTCTTTTTTTTTAACTGTGGTGGTGAAATCACCTCCTACAGTGTTGGAGTCGCGGCTTTATGTATCGTGGGAGCAAACGCTGTTGCTGTCAAGATAAATAAATCCACGCTGCAACTGAATGGCGCACCTGAAAACAAAAAAATGGTTAACAATAAAACATACCTGAAAAGCAAGCATGATAAAACATAATAAAACATTGCAGAATAGAGTAAAAAAGAGCAACAATAGAGAGAGAGAGAGAGAGAGAGAGTAACAATAAAACGACAACTATTTTTGGTTTTTTATTTTATATTTTTTTTGGGGTTTTTTTTTTTTTTTTTTGTACTTTTTTTTTATTTTTTTTATTTTTTACACTTTTTTTTTTTTTTAACTATAACTATAATTTTAACTGTAACGGTCGGGTCTCAAAATGCGATGGCATTCTTGAGACCCTGCAACTATAATTTTAACTGCAACGGTCGGGTCTCAAAATGCGATGGCATTCTTGAGACCCTGTGAAAGTGTATCCTAGCCTGTGAAATGCTGTACCCTACGCTAAAACCTCACTAGTTCGTGGTAGCGTTCAAAACATTCACCAACGCAGAGACCAGGATTGTCAGGACAGCGTGGACAATAATAACGGCTGTCACGCCTACATCCGTGCTTGCTGCAGACACGACATCTTTTTTGGGGGGCTCGTTGGGTAAGGGTACTCGGGAGGACATAAGGGTAATGCCTCTCATGCAGCCGGCTTACTGCATTTGGTAGGGGATGGTGAGGTGTGGAATCGCCTGGATACAGGAGTTCCATGACAACCGCTCCCTGGAATTCAAGGAAGGGTAACGTCCCGCCTGAAGCTCCGTATAGCACATGAGCATTCAGCAAAGCCAATTGGAATAAATAAATAGACACTTTTTTGTACCAGCGTCTAGCCTTACGGGCAACTAGGTACGGCGCCAACAACTGGTCGTTGAGGTCCACCCCCCCCATATTAAGGTTGTATTCGTGGACACAGAGGGGTTTCGTCACAACACCAGCCGCCGTACGAATTTGGACTGTCGTGTCTGCATGAAGGGAGGTAAGAAGGAAAACATTCTTATTATCCCTCCACTTCACAGCGAGCAAGTTATTACACTTCAAGCAGGCTCTCTCCCCCAGCCTAAGACGGGAATCTACAAGCCGCTGGGGAAAGCCCCGGCGATTAGGTCGCACGGTGCCACATGCTCCAATCTGCTGATCAAACAAGTGACTAAACAGTGGCACGCTCGTGTAATAATTGTCCACGTACAAGTGGTACCCCTTTCCGAATAAGGGTGACGCCAAGTTCCACACTATCTTGCCAGCGCTCCCTATGTAATCTGGACAGTTCTCCGGCTCTACGTAACTATCTTTTCCCTCATAAACCGAAAAGCTCCACGTATAGCCTGTTGCCCTGTCACAGAGCTTGTAGAGCTTGACCCCGTATCTGGCACGCTTGCTGGGAAGGAACTGTTTGAAAGACAAGCGGCCAGAAAACTTAATCAGGGACTCGTCAACGCAGACAACTTGATTGGGCGTAAACAAGGCTGCAAAACATTGGTTGAAGTGGTTTATGAGGGGCCGAATTTTGTAGAGCCGATCAAATTCAGGGTCTCCACGAGGACGACAAAGTTCATTGTCACTGAAGTGCATGAACCGCAAAATCATCTCGTATCGTGCCCTGGACATGGAGCAAGAGAACACGGGCATTTGGTGGTGCGGTGAGGTGGACCAATAAGACCTCAGCGTCGGGAATTTGTGTATGCCCATGTTGAGGGAAAGGCCCAGAAAGGTCTTAAATTCGGAAACCGTAATTGGTTTCCAATCTCTGGCAAGGGAAGGCACTTGGGGATTAGCGGCGATGTATTGACCAGCGTATATATTACTTTGGTCCACAATAGATCTATAGAGATCTTCCGTGAAAAACAGCGAATAAAAATCGGATGGCTTAAAATCAGCTGTTTCCACCTGAATACCGGGTTGGCCAGTGAATGGGGGAAGTACGGGTCCTGCAGAAGTGGTGGGCACCCAATCAGGATTGGCGAATTCTGCAGGAAGGACACTATGGGATCGACGGACCTGCCTTTGTCTTCTTCTTGGTGGCAGCGGGACACTACTTGTGCTTGCCACCTCGCCAGCTTCAACTGCACTTATGGGACTCGCCACGTCACCAAGTGTTACTGCAGTGCTGGTTTGACTACGTCCAGGGTGTACTAGGCCGCTGGTGCTTGCCAGTTCACCAGAAGGAATAGCGGCGCTAGTACTTCTCTGCTCCATACGAGAGACCTGCGGTTCCTGCACCTCAACAACATCAGAAGATCGGGATCGGGTACGCCTGACCTTAGCAGGGACCACACCTTCGTCGCCAGAGCTATCTGTCATGGAGCCGCTGTCGTCTACTGGATCGTATTCTGAGCCTGATTCTGACAGATGAGTGACCTCCTCTTCACTATCTGACATACTCAGAAACAAGTAGGCCTGTTCACTAGTGTACTTGCGATTTGCCATTTTGGGCTCTAAATTTAGTAGTACACTAGTGAGATTCACAGGAAAAAAAGCTCCTAGGCTGCTGGCAACTGAATCAAAACGCTACCAAAAAAAACTGTTAGCGATCGCAGGGATCAGGCCTGACTCTGCGAACGCTGCAGTTATGTGTGCTTAGTGTTTTGGAAGTGACAGTGATCGATCGATACTGCACTTGGGTGGGCTGGGCTGGGCTGGGCGGAGGGGGAAAAACGCAGGTGCTAGCAGGTATCTGGGCTGATCCCGCTAACAATGCGTTTTTTGGAACCCTAAACTGCTGGGACGCTAGTATAGATCTGATCAGATCAGATATTGATCTGTTCAGATACTATACCACTAAGGGAGGTGTATGCTTTGCGCGTGGGTGTTTGCGGTACTGGCACTAACCTGGGGCGACGCAGACCTTATTTGACCCTAACACCTAATTGATATCACCCGCCGGGCGATCAGGGGGTTAAACCGATAGTTGGGTAATAAATGGCGGGTGCCCTGACAGTATAAAAAAACAAGCTAACTAACCAGCGTCACCCGTAACAGTTATACGGTGATCACTGGTGAAAGGGTTAACTAGGGGCAATCAGGGGGTTAAAACCTTTATTAGGTAATATATGGGGGTACCTGACACTATATAAAAACCTGACGGGGGACCTAAATAACTAAATAACTAACTGGCTAACCAGTGACACTTATACTGTGATCACTGGTGAAAGAGTTAACTCTAGGGGCAATCAAGGGGTTAAAACCTTTATTTAGGTTGTAATATGGGGGTACCTGACCTATAAACCTATTTATAATCCTATATAAACCTGGCGGTTACCTAAAAAAAAAACTGGCTACCTAGCGGCACCAGTGACACTAATAGAGCGATCAAAAAAACGATCGCTTAGTGACACTGGCAAAAGGGGGTGAAAGGGTTACCTAGGGGGCAATCAAGGGGTTAAACCTTTATTGGGGGGGGGGGGGGTAGGGGGCTACCTTGGACCTAAAGGGGCCTAAAACTAACTGCCCTGACAGTTATTGCAGTCACACTGACACTAAATGCAGTGATCAGTAAAATAAATGATCACTGCAATCAGTGACACTGTGACTGGGGGGGCAGGGGGTGATCTGGGGGGTGATCAGGGGGTGACAGGGGGGTGAAATATGTGCCTATGTGTGCCTGGTGTCAGTGTAGTGTTGGTGCACTAACCTGATGTCTTCTCCGCTCGGCGTCCCGGTCAGAAAGACCGACACGAGGAGCGTGACATCACTTCCCCTTGCCTGTGTTTACAATTACACAGGAAGGGGAAGGAAGCGGAAGAATCTCATTGGCCAGAGCGATCGGGAGGGGGTGGCCAGAAACGACTGGCCGTTACCTCGTCCCGCATCGCTTCTGAAGCCATCCCGACCGTCCCCGCCGGCGGAGGGGGGTCCGATCGGACCCCCCAACCGCCTGAAGAATGTCACGTACAGGTACGTGATTCTGCCTGTACGTGCCATTCTGTTGACGTATATATACATGGGGCGGTCGGGAAGTGGTTAAGGAGCACTTGCGGAAGCCTCCTGTACATTTTTCTCCGAGCTTTGCTGCCCCACCCTTGCCTCCCTTGATTCCCATTCCTCCTGGTACCGAGTTGGTCAGTGAAGATGAACCCATGCACGCGTCTATCTGCAGATGAGAAAACTTTTAGGAGGAGGGAGAGATTGTGCCTTTATTGTGGCCAGGCAGGTCACTTTTTGAAGTCTTGTCCTACCCGTCCAGGGAACGCCCGAACCTTGAGGTCCTGTAGCGGACAGACCTTAGGTGGCGTTATTTCGACCCCAGTTATCCAGAAGGATCAGCCTCTGGTCCCGGTTATCCTTTCTTGGTCTGAGTCGTCCGTCGAGATACAGGCTCTAATCGACTCTGGGGCTGCATGCTTGTTCATTGATGCTGCCTTTGTATATAAGCACTCGATTCTGCTGCTTCGTGCCACTCCACTTGCCATTGAGGATCTTGACGGGAGACCTCTACAGCCTGCCCATGTGACTCTGAGACTGTTCTGTTGTTCATGGCCGTAGGGGCTCTTCACCATGAGAAAATCCAATTCCAAGTTATTTCCTCACCTAAGTTTCCGCTGGTTATTGGTAATCCTTGGTTACAGAGGCACAACCCCTCTTTTGATTTTGTGCTGAGGTTCTCTCCTGGTTGCCACAATGCAGCAAGACATGTTTCCAGAAGGTGGCTAAGGTCCTATGCACCTCTTCACTCTCCCCCTGCCAGAGAAGTACCACAATTTTAGTGATGTCTTTGAATAAAGTCAAGCCGGCAGTTTGCCTACACACCGGCCATATGATTGCGCAATTGACCTTCAACTTGGTGCCGTACTCCCCCGTGGCCAGGTTTACCCTTTTTCGGTCTCAGAGGATAAGGCCATGGAGAAGTATGTTGCAGATGCACTTTCTCAAGGATTCATCCGCAAGTCCTTGTCTCCTGCTAGTTTCTTCTTTGTGAAGAAGAGTGGTGAACTGAGATCTTGTATTGAATATAGGGGTCTCAATCATTTCACGATTAAGATTGCTTATCCAATACCAGAACAGGGCATTATGAGTACCTCGTAATGCCATTTGGCCTTTGCCGTTTTCCAGGAATTTATCAACGATGTCCTCCGAGATTTGTTGCAGCTATGTGTGGTGGATTATCTCAACGATATCCTAGAGAGTCCCTAGAGAGCCACCACACAGATGTCTGTCATGTGCTTCAGAAGCTGAGAGAGAACCATCTCTATTGTAAATTGGAGAACTGCAAGTTCCATCATGAACAGGTTAAATTCCTGGGTTATGTCATTTCCACTGCCAGTTTTTCGATGGACCCAGAGAAACTTTCAGCAGTCCTACAGTGACCCCAACCCATGGGTATAGGTCCTCTACAACGTTTTCCTGGCTTTGCCAATTATCAAAAGTTTATTCGCAACTTCTCGTCTCTGGTTAAGCCCCTGACTGATATGACCAGAAAGGACGGTAACCCACAGAGTTGGTCTCCGGAGTCCATTAAAGCCTTTGAGAGTCTCAAGGCTGCCTTTGTTTCTGCTCCTGTGTTGGCACATCCTGATCCTACGTTACCCTTTATCCTTGAGGTTGATGCCTCTGAGACTGGAGTTGGCACCCTTCTGTCTCAACGTCCTACCTCTGAAATTGTCACCTGCCAAATGCAATTACGAGATTGGGGACAGCGGGGGGTATTTACGAAAGGCAAATCCACTTTGCACTGCAGTCGCTGTAAACCTGAGGGGTAAATCTGAAATGAGGGGAAGCTCTGTTGATTTTATCATCCAATCATGTGCAGGCTAAAATGCTGTTTTTATATTTTCCTTGCATGTCCCCCAGATTTACAGCGACTGCACTTCCAAGTGCAATTGTAGTGCAAAGTGGATTTTTCTTTCGTAAATAACCCTCAATGAGTTGTTAGCGATCATTTTAGCCCTTAAAGAATGGAGGCATCTCCTTGAAGGTACCACTGTGCCGGTTATCATTCTTACTGACTAAAAGAATCTCACATTCTTGTCTGAGGCTAAACGCTGTAATGGCTGACGCTTTGTCACGTCCATTTTCCTCCACTTCCAAGATGGAGTCGGCTCCTGTTCCTGTGATTCCTTCGTGTTATGGCTACGGTTCGCACCAGTCTCACTTCCCCTTTGGATGACAAAATTCTTGCCACTCAGGTCCATGCTTCTCTTGAGAAACCTTGTGACCGCTGCTTTTCCCTGAGCGTCTCCTTACTGCCGTGCTCCAGACTTACCATTCTTCAAAGGCTGCTAGCCACATAGGGAAGAATCGACTCCTTTGGGCCATTTCCCAACAATTCTGGTTGCCTAGACTACGTGCTGATGTAGCCACCTTCGTAGCTGCTTGTTCCGTGTGTGCTCAGAGTAAAGGCCCGTACACACGATCAGACTTTTTGACAAACATGCAAATTAGCTGTTTTGAGGCAACATCCGACTGTATGTACGCTCCATCGGACAAACTTTTTCGGTTTTCATCTGACTTTTTTTGGCTGTGCGAACGGACAAACTTTCTGGCAACAAAAATCCGATGGAGCAAAGTCTGATCGTGTGTACAAAGTACAAAACACGCATGCTCAGAACCAATGCAAAAGATCAGACAACAATACAGAAGTTGACCAAAGGTGGCTCTGGAGTAATTGAACGTCCTCTTTTGAAGGGTTGTCAGTACGTTGAAACGTCACTATGTTTGTGTTTGTTGCCTAAAAAGTCTGATCGTTTGTATGCAATACAAATTTGCGGCCAACATTCTTTGTACAAAAATCCATGGGAAAGTTTGTACAAAGTCTGATCGTGTGTATGAGGCTTTATGGTGGTTGATCGGTTCTCAAAGATGTCTCATTGTATTCCACTTAAGAAGTTATCCACATATAAGGAACTGGCTTCCATTTTTGCTCGGGAGATCTTTCGCTTACATGGACTACCCAAGATGACTGTCTCGGACAGGGGTAGTCAGTTTGTTCCAGTTCTGGCGAGCCTTTTGTGCACAGTTGGGAATTCAGCTTTCTTTCTCCTCTGCGTATCACCCGCAGTCTAATGGGGCCACAGAACAAGCCAACCAATCCTTGCAGCAGTTTCTAAGTTGCTATATTTCTGACCATCATAACAACTGGTCAGACCTCTTACCTTGGGCCGAGTTTGCTCACAATAGTGCCTTGAATTCTTCTTCCCGATTGTCCCCGTTTATGGCAAACTATGGTATCCAACCTTCCATGTTGCCTGACTCATTTGTTCCTCAGAGCATCCCTGCGTTAGAGGAGCATCTCCGTGGTCTTTCGTTCCATTTGGGCACAAGTCCAGGAGGCTTTGAGACATGCCAATGATAGGTACAGACTCCATGCTGACCACAGACGCCTGCCTGCGTCTTCCTACTAGGTTGGAGACAGGGTCTGGCTGTCATCTCGCAACCTCTGACTCCGTGTTCCCTCACTGAAGTTGGCACCTCGGTTTAATGGGCCTTTCCGTATTCTCCGCAGGATTAACCCAGTGGCTTACGCTTTGGACCTTCCTTCTGATATGCAAATGCTCAAATGTATTCCATGTCTCCTTATTAAAACCTTTGGTCTGCAACCGCTTTACCACGTCGGTGCCACGTCCTCACCCAGTACAGGTTGAGAACCACGAGGAGTATGAATTACGGTCCATTGTTGGCTACCGTAGGTTCCGTGGGCACATACAGTACCTGGTGCATTGGAAAGGGTATGGTCCAGAGGAACGCTCTTGGGTCTCATCCTCGGATGTACATGCCCCTGTCCTCCATGCTTTCCATAGACATTTTTCCCTCAAACCTAGTGGTTCTCCGAGGGGAAGGGGTCATTGAGGAGGTGGTACTGTCAGGGCTGGGCTCAGCCCTTCCTTCTCAGAGGAGGTCGCAGCTGCCGGTTAATGCTAGCTCCAATCTTTTCCACAGTGACTCATCTGATGATGATATCCTGTTCGTCAGTCTTGCTGGTTACTTAAGCTGTTCAGTTTTAGTTCCTCTCTGCCTTCGTCCTGGTCAAAACATCCAGAGATTCTCTCCTGTGTACCTGTTGAAGACTTGCTTGGCTGACGTCCCTTCTGGTTTCTGATCCTGTTTGCTATTCCATAATGCTAATTCTCTGGTTTCCTGATTTCCTGGCCTGTCCTGGTCTGTTTGACTATGTTGCTCTGTTTACCTTTTACCATTATTAATATTAAACAAGTGCGATTTTAACTGCACTTCTGTCTCTGTCTGATTAATGGTTTCTGACACTGTTTGAGTTTGGGCTCTTCTTATAAAAATGAAAATTGTTTGTTGTCATGTGTGTATTAACCTATTTCCTCCCTACTGTTGACAAAAGCATGTAACAGGTCAAGGACTAGTATTTCCTTTGGTGGACCAAAGGTTCTTTAGTGGGGGGAGGATGTAGCGGGGAGCTGGCTATCTTACCTGCGGTATCAGAAGACACTCTGCAACATTGCTGCTGTGAGACTGTTTCCCTCTAGTGCCAGCAAAGACTGTGTCATCACATCCTGCCAACAGAGTGATTAACACCAGGAAGAAAAGTTTCACATTGAGATTGCAGGAGGAGGAGAGAAGGACAGACTGCTGGGAGAGGATATAAAAAGGCTGGTTGAGGCCTAGATCGCTCTCTTGGGACCCAGCGTGGATCTGTATGCAGGGATTCTGTGATAGTGTGAGCTGCAGCTGAGTCGCAGCCTGCACTAGCAGAATTATCCAGCGATATCTGGAGGGACATCTGTGGACAGCTCCCTTTAGCTGTCCGGTGGCAGCCAGGAGGCCATTCCTATCCTATTCATCCTGCAGTGGTATCAGATTCTGGTGAGCCGTGGCATGGTGGGGCAGGGGCCGGATGTCATCCCCTGAGCCACGTTCCTGAGAGACCATCACCATCATCATCACCATTTCTTGCTGCAGCGTGGGCAGCGTGGGCAACAGCCCAATCCTTTAGACACTGTATATAGACACCATTGTCTCCCGCACTCCTTATCATCTTTAGTTCCAAGGATCTAGACCAAACACCATAGACACTATATACAGACATCTTTGCTTTCCATTGCTCTGCTGTTGCTTGTATTTCCACAGAAAGTAACATCTTTATGTTAGCGATCACTGTGAATCCAGTTCCAGTTTAACTTACACAGGAAGATTGTTTGCTGTTTATTCACAACTTATTGAGTCAGATGCTTTACTTTACTATCCAAAATGTCCTTGCATGCAATTAAACATCAATGGCTAGGTGAAAATCAACCGAACTGCCACACAGCAATACAGGACTACTTTTACCTCCCTCCGCACTTCTGGGATTTGTTTTACTGAAGCTCATAGAGCTATAATTCACCAAGAACTCTCTGTAAGAGCACCTGTTATTTACTGTTCTGCATTTATGTGTGGAAGAGCAGTAGAGAGTGGTCTGACACTCATTCCTCTGCTCTCCTGTACTTTGTGCACATAGGTATTGAATGTGCTTAGTTGAGCACAGAGATTATAGTTCTTACTGTTAAATGTTCAATATTTGGTATTTAATTGCCATTTGATTATTGATTACGTTCCTATAAGGGATACCATTTTACACTGTAAAAGTTCATGTTGCTCACCCTTAAATGCCTTTAACATACCTTTTGATTTACTACAGTTGTGTTTTTCTTCTACTTCTGTGTTTTGCACTAATACTGCATATTAGGTGTGCCAGAGGGGTTGGGACTGTTCTTAGGGTTGAGAGGCAGAGTATGGAACCAAATATACTTAAGCGGCTCCTCCGGGGGTAGCGTTACACAAAAAAAATCAAAAACAGCTCTGGCAGTGAAAGAGCTATTCCTGTTCATTTATTCAGTGCAGTTGAATCTGCAGAGATAGAGATTGAGGAATGTGTCCCCAATCTGTTTGTACCCCTGATATTTCACCAAAGCTCTCCAACAGGGCTGCTCAAAAAAATGAAATTGTAAAAACAAATTAAAAAAGAACAATAAAAAACTACTGACACTATCCACTGCCCTACTGATATCATCCACTGCGATACTGACACTGTCCACTGCCCTACTAACAATGTCCACACACCATCCACAGCCCTACTGTCACTGTCCACACGCTGTCCACTGCCCTACTGACACGGTCCACTGGTAAGTTTATATTTTTACAGTGACATTTGTTTTATTCGTTTTTTTCTCAATTTTACTTACTATTTAGTAAGTCCTTGCTAGTTAAATTATTGAAATAAAGGGTGCCCAACTCTAGTGATCTTTGATGTTTTCCATGTTGTTCAGGTAGATCTCCACCTCTCAAAGGTTGCTTACCCCTGGTGTAAAGTAACCTATAGTGCAGGAAGATCCAACAGATAGAACCCAAAAATGTAAGCAGAGGAAACCTAAGCAGAGAAACACAATGGAGGGACCACATATGAGCAAGGCAAGGTCAGGACTGAGACAGAAAACAAGGGGAACAGATCAGGGTACGGAGTACTGGATGCAGGGAGCAGGGTACTGGAAGCAAGTTACAGGAATAAGGCACAGGAAGAGGCAGGGACACGGCTCAACGGAAGAAAACTGAATCGCTGGGCTTTAGTTAAGGGCGGGAATAAATAACTCCAAGGTGCAGTTACAGCCTAATTACTTGGATAAGCTGGCTGCTGGGAAACACCTGCTGATAGCCACTGGAACTGCACCCTTCAACTCTAGGAACAACAGTACCACCAGCAGGGTCCCAGGTACTGACACAAGTCCTGACAGTGGATTACACCCTCTGCTGGACACCACAGTGTTTACTGCATACCAACTCACCTGCCCTCTATCTATCCATTAGAATGCATGTGCTTCCACTGTGGAGACTCTCATAAATTTACAAGAGTTAGGACTGAAGAAATATCGGGGTGCCATGGTGTGGCTCTGCAGCTTACACATGTATTTGCAAATATGTGCTAACTAAACCCCTGTTTTTAACACAAACCATTTGACAGGATAATTTGGTTGATAGCGGACTGGTTGGCGAGTTGAACTGGGAATTTTCTTTGGTTTTGTTTTTTACTGCATACTGTGAATGCATGTTATGTTTAATTATATTTTGTTCGTATAATGCAGAAATAATGCTGCAGAAAGCACTGCTTTATAGGAGAAAGCCAGGTCACATGATGTTTACAGGTCATGTAGCTGAGTTCACACTGTATGCAGCGCAGCTCGCATCAAGGGGTCTGGTGAGTCCATGTTCAATGTTTCAGGTCCGAATTAGGTCCAAGATCCATTTTTGTCTAAATCTGAGCCAAAGATGCACAGGACTCTTCTGCAGTGCGCTCTGCAGCCGCCCCAGAGATGTGTGAACCGGCTCCATTGAGAGCCGGTCACACTCTCCTGTCATGGGAATTTGCAATAGTGTGAACCCATCTGGAATGTTTTTGCTTACTCATTCAATTAATTGGAGGGCATACTGCTAAAGCTCACAGCTGTGCTTTTTATTGCTGTGAAGCGGGACATGTCCATGGCAATTGTTGAGGTGGAAGCAGCAGAAAAGAGTTGGCCTAGGGGAAAAATCTTGATCTGTTTGTGAATGGCTATTAACATCTTATGATACTAAAAAGAGGACCCAACTCCATGTGGCAGCTGGCTAAACCCTCACAGCAATCTTCCTAAAAAGATGAGTCATGCAGTTGACAATCTGAGTTTGATTTGAAGGAATAGGCCTATTGGAAATTGGCTAAAATATAAATTTTTTACAGGTACTTATATAGTGCCATCAATTTTACACAGCGTTTTACATATATATTATACATTCACATCAGTCTCTGCCCTCAAGGAGCTTACAAGCTAAGGTCCCTAACTCACATACACACACATAGTAGGGCCAATTTACATAGCAACTAATTAACCTACCAGCATGTGGAGCACACGGAGGAAACCCACGCAGGCACAGGGAGAACATGCAATCTCCAGGCAGGTAGTGCCGTGGTTGGGATTTGAACCAACGACCCTAGTGCCGCTAGGCAAAAGTGCTAACTATTTAGCCACTGTGCTGCCCAAAATAATGAGAACAGATGTTGCTAGTGCCATTCTGCTGGACACCACCACTCATAAAATAAAGTGGGGGGAGACTCGGCCATACTAGAAGTGAATCAATTTTGCTTGCCTCACAAGAGGCATGACACCATCTTCTACCTTTCTGTCACTGTAAACATCACATAAATTTGTATACTGGGCCTGTGTGCCGAATTTTTATATAAAGCACTGCCCGAGCACTTCTCCCTTGCTGTAGGAGGCAGGCAAGTTATTTTCTGGGTCAGCAGGGATGTTAGGGATTATGGAGAGAATAGCAAACAGTTTTTAGGCCACCACGATCCCATGAAGCTAGAAATTATGGAAAAAATAGCAAATTGCTTTTAGACATCACTATCTACAGTAGTGAAAGTAGTATGGACAGATCTGTTTGCTCACTCATATGGTTCATGCTGAAGATTAACAGATGATTTGGATAATAGGAATGTTAAGCATGTAAAAAGCCTCAAAGATAGAACTGAAGTATTTGTCAAATATGCAGAAATACCAAATATGTATGCACACTTGAGGAAATGGTTTTGTATAAAATGAAAATTCTGCCAAACAGAAATTGAATTAAAAAGGAAGGGAGTCCTGGCACAAAGTTGTACCCTCTATAAGTTAGTTAGGCAAAAAGAACTAGAACAAGATTGCTTATTGTAAAAACATATGTTCTCTTTGTGCATAGTCACATATACTGTATATTTATATAGAGGCCAATTTGTACAACTGTGTTATGCCGCGCACAGACGATCGGACATTCCGACCACAAAACCGTGTATTTTTTTCCAACGGATTTTGGCTCAAACTTGTCTTGCATGCACACGGTAACACAAATGTTGTCGGAAATTCCGAACGTCGTACGACGAGCCGAAAAAAATTAAGTTCGATAGCCAGTGCGGCTTTTCTGCTTGCTCCGAGCATGCGTGGACTTTTGTGCGTTCGAATTGTGTACACACGCTCGGAATTTCCGACAACAAGTCTTTTGGTCGGTAGATTTGAGAACCTGCTCTCAAACAGTTATTATCGGAAATTCCGATGGCAAATGTCCGATGGAGCATACACACAGTAGAAATTTCCGACAACAAGCTCACATCGAACATTTGTTGTCGGAAATTCCGATCGTCTGTACGCAGCATTAGTGTTATTTGCTCAGCCATGGCTAATTTTAGCTCACATGGTAAAGCCCTTTCTTCATCTCACTCACTAAAAGAGGGTCAAAATTGTCAGACACTGCACTGTTTTTCCTCATTAGGTGAGTTGCACAATGCATAAAATGCTCAGGCAAATATCTCCAATCCCATCATTTTTGGAAAGACTTTGCCAGCCTATGGCCAGAATAAATGAGGCCCATCTTACAAATCTCTTGAAACATTGCACCCTAGATTTTGTTTTAAAAGAGATTTATTGAGCTGTAATGTTACTGATTTAATTTATTTTATCCTAGCATCTCAGGTTTCTTTTACAGGTGCTCCTGGGCAGCCAGTTATTCAAATCTACATTTTCTTTATTTTCCTTAATTGCAATACATTCATTAAATACTGTAGTCGGCACTGCAATTTACCTGACCAAAGTGAATTAAATTACATGTGATAACACAACATTTCCGCCCATTATGCCATTTTGTCATTATTTCTCTGTGATATGGCACGTCCTGCTGATTTTTGCATCATTGTCATCAACACTAACAGTAACATAATTTTCTATTAGCTATGAAAACTGATCTTTTGTGGTGTATCACTGTTAATATTCCCAATGGTATCATTTATTTTGTATAACTAACCTATGTCCTTTGTTGTCTTTTAATCAGTTCTGTACTCATATACTGATGTCACCCCTAGTCCTCAACTTTTTGTACCAGGCTATTATGAGAAATATTGCCAAATGTGTTCCAAAAAAAGTAGATATATTACAATAACAGCATTTATATCATTTAGATGTAAACAAGATGTAAATTTCCTTGTAAAACAGATCATCTTAGTTTAGCATATTCTGCCTTTAATAACCGCATGCAGATCTGTCTGTGGTTTCAGGTAGGGTTTGGGTATGTTAAGGCTGTATTACTACATTTCTAATTGCAACCCTCATGATAGGGTTGCCACCTTTTCTTGAAGTCAAACCCGAACACTTTAGCGGTGTGCGGCACAAATTTTTTAGTATAGTTGAGTTGAGTATACATTACAAATGAAAAACAAAATGTAATACAAATAGATTTAAAACCTGTATACCCTTTTTAAAAATTGTGCTGCACCATAACGCATGGCAGTTTTTTAACATACATTTCTCTGCAGGTGAATGAGCGCAAAAGGTGTGTGGTTGTGTTATTAAGACTTAATGTCACCACTGCACACCTATAAAAGGGCTGGATGTTCGGTCACTAAAATTTTCTTCCAGCCGAGGTCCAAATTGCTTTCTAATATAACATAAAAGTAGGTCAATCACATCCATATTTCAAGTAAAATAAAATAAAATCACCTTACATAATGTGTCCCCATCAGAGTGCCCCCATAGATCTGTTGCCCCTATCAGGCTGCTTCCTTACTTTAGGTGTCCCCATCTGTGTGTTTCCTTACATCAGGTGCCCCCAGAGTCCCTACTTACTTCTGGTGTTCCCATCACAGTGCCTCCTTATTTAGGTGTCCCCATCACAGTGCCTCCTTAATGAGGTGTCCCCATCACAGTGCCTCCTTATTCTGTTGTCCCCATCACAGTGCATCCTTATTCAGGTGTCCCCATCAGAGTTTGTCCTTAATCAGGTGTCCCCATCAGAGTTCGTCCTTAATCAGGTGTCCCCATCAAAGTGCCTCCTTATTCTGGTGTTCCCATCACAGTGCCTCCTTATTCTAGTGTCCCCATCACAGTGCCTCCTTATTCTTGTGTCCCCATCACAGTGCCTCCTAATTAGGTGTCCCCATCACAGTGCTCCCTTATTCAGGTGTCCCCATCACAGTGCCTCCTTATTCTGCTGTCTCCACCACAGTGTCTCCTTATTCAGGTGTCCCCAACACATGGCCTCCTTATTCGGGTTTCCCCCATCACAGTGCCTCCTTTTTCGGGTCTCCCTCATCACAGTGCCTCCTTTTTCAGGTTTCCCCATCACAGTGCCCCCTTATTCTGGTGTCCCCATTACAGTGTCTACTTATTCTGGTGATCCCATCACAGTGTCTCCTTGATCAGATGCCCCCATCACCACAGTGCCTCCTTAATCAGGTGTCCTCATCACAGTGCCTACTTATTCTGATGTCCCCAATCACAGTGTCTCCTTGATCAGATGCCCCCATCATCACAATGCCTCCTTAATCAGGTTTCCCCATCACATTGCCTCCTTTTTCTGGTGTCCCCATAACAGTGCCTCCTTAACCAGATGTCCCCATCACAGTGCGTTTTTATTCTGGTTTCCCCATCACATTGCTTTCTTAATCAGGTGTCCCCATCACAGTGCTTCATTATTCTGGGGTCCCCATAACAGTGCCTCCTTAATCAGTTGTCCCCATCAGAGTAATTCCTTACATCAGGAGTCCCTCCATGCATCAGAGTTGTCCCCCTGTACTCACTGAACACACTTTGTATATATGGCAGCTCCTCTTTCCTCTCTCCAGTCATTTAAGTCACATGACAAGGGGATAGAGGAAGAAGAATAGACTGTCTTCATTCCTTTGAAGTCAGTGTTGCAGTGCCGGCTATCTATCGCCACCTTCAGGCTGATACTCTCTCCAGCTTTCATAGGAAGCCGCAGTCCGTTCTGAATAATGTGTCAGGTTTTCAGGCTGACTGAAAACCAGACACATGATTTAAAACCTTGGATCAGGTGGCAACCCTATTTCATGACCAGGAAGCAAACAAAAAAGCTACATAAATAATCTTCTGCTTTATCAGGCATTGCAGTCAACAATTAAAGTAGAATTATAGGCAAACTTTTTTTTCACTTTGATTAGAGTAAGGGAGAGTTATAACCCATTAGATTTTTTTTCGCCATCTTTGTCCCATTGCAGAGATTTCCCTTCACTTCCTGTCCCATTGCCAAACAGGAAGTAAGGGGAAATCCCTGCAAATTAAGAGAATTCCTTGGGGACCCCCAGCTCACCAGAACTAGTGTCCCCATTGGAAGATTCCCCCTCTAAATTTGGGATTTTCTTTTACTTTCACTTTCAATGATAATTATAAACAGTACAAATGTACAAATAGAGAGGATGAATCTCCTTAATGGGGGCACAAACAGCAATAAAAACTGACAAGTGTTCTAATCCCTCTACACTCTGTTGTTTGAAACTAAACAAAAAAGTTTTTCCTTTAGTTATACAGTAAAACCTTAGCTAGAGAGTAGTTGGTTGAGAGCGTTTTGCAAGACAAGCAAAATTTTTCAATAAACGAGCGATATGCGAGTAGTGTCATGTCACAACTGAGTATAAAAGAGAAGAGAGGTGCCTCTAAGTGTAGCAATATGGTTACATTTAATGAAAGTACAACATTTAGCAATTCACATCGTTGATGATCTAAGTATGCATGAATCCGGGGTAAAGCTGTCCACATAGACCATCCTCCGCACAGCCATCAACGTCATCCCTTCCACACTGCGCTCCATGAGTGCTTCACGCCTCGCATCCAGATAGCTCTACTGCAGGTTAGTTTTCCCGGTCATGATTGCAAACTGACAGTGGATAGAGCCGGCGGTGCAGAGGGTGGTCTATGTGGACAGCTTTACCCCAGATGCCTGCATACTTAGATGTGCCTGTTTTAATCATCAACCATGTGAGTTGCTAAATGTTATACCTTCATTAAATGTAACCATATTGCTACCCTTATGCCGCGTACACACGAAGGGACTATCCCGCGGGATTATCCGCTGGACCGAAGTCCAGCGGATAATCCCCTCGTGTGTGGGCGCCGGCGGACTTTTTGGCGCCAAAGTCCGGCGGACTTTTTGGCGCCAAAGTTTAAGTTTGGTTTTAAAATGATCCGCTGGACTTGGCAGTCCGGCGGACAATCCCGCCGTTAGTAGGCAAGTCCGCGGGACTTTTGAAATGAACGGACTTGCCGCTCATCGGCAAGTCCGTTCATTTAGCACGTGACTTCAGGTTACGTAGCTAGCGTAGGCAGTAAATGCCGCCGCGCTAGCTCCGTAAGCTGGCATGGATTTAAAGGGACTCCCCACGCCGAAAAAACGGCGTGGGGGTTCCCCCCAAATCCAAGTCAGACCCTCATCCGAGCACGCAGCCTGGCAGGCCAGGAAAGGGGTGGGGACGAACGAGCGCCCCCCCTCCTGAGCCGTACCAGGCCGCGTGCCCTCAACATGGGGGTGCCCTGGGGAAAGGGGGGCCATGCGGCCCCCCCACCCCAAAGCACCTTGTCCCCATGTTGATGAGGACAAGGGCCTCTTCCCGACAACCCTGGCCGTTGGTTGTCGGGGTCTGCGGGCGGGGGCTTATCGGAATCTGGGAGCCCCCTTTAATAAGGGGTCCCCCAGATCCCGGCCCCCCACCCTATGTGAATGAGTATGGGGTACGATGTACCCCTACCCATTCACCTAAGGTGTAAAATGTAAAGTACAAAAAACACACACACTTTTGAAAAAATATTTTATTGCACTGCTCCGGGGGTCTTCTTCCGTCTTGGGGGTCTTCTCGCCGGACTCCCCCGCCATTTACCAAGCTCTTTTACCGAGCGGGGAAGTCCGGCTACCTTCTTCGTCGTCTGGGGGTCTCGATCCGCCTTCGGGGGTCTTCGGGGGTCTTCCGGGGGTCTCTTCTGTTCTTGCGGCGGTCGTCGTCTTCCGCGCCGCCGGCGCCTTCTTCTTCTTCTTGTCCTTCTTGTTGTTCTTCTTCTTCCGATGTTGACCCGTCGCTGTCTCTGCCCGGAATGCCTGTGCCGCTCTGCGCTGGGACTTATATAGGGACATGGGGGACAGGGTCACATGCTCATGTCACATGGTGACCCCGCCCCTTTGTGTTGTCACAGTCCCGGAGGATGCTGGGACTGTGACATCGCAAGGGGGCGGGGTCACCATGTGACATGAGCATGTGACCCTGTCCCCATGCCCCTATATAAGTCCCAGCGCAGCGCGGCACAGGCATTCCGGGCAGAGAGAGCATCGGGTCAACATCGGAAGAAGAAGAAGAACAAGAAGAAGGACAAGAAGAAGAAGAAGGCGCCGGCGGCGCGGAAGACGACGACCGCCGCAAGAACAGAAGAGACCCCCGGAAGACCCCCGAAGGCGGATCGAGACCCCCAGACGACGGCGGCGACAACGAAGAAGGTAGCCGAACTCCTCCGCTCGTGAAAGAGCTAGGTAAAAGAGCAGAAGAGAGCGGAGGAGTCCGGCGAGAAGACCCCCCAAGACGGAAGAAGACCCCCGGAGCAGTGCAATAAAATATTTTTTCAAAAGTGTGTGTGTTTTTGTACTTTACATTTTACACCTTAGGTGAATGGGTAGGGGTACATCATACCCCATACTCATTCACATAGGGTGGGGGGCCGGGATCTGAGGGCCCCCTTATTAAAGGGGGCTCCCAGATTCCGATAAGCCCCCGCCCGCAGACCCCGACAACCAACGGCCAGGGTTGTCGGGAAGAGGCCCTTGTCCTCATCAACATGGGGACAAGGTGCTTTGGGGTGGGGGGCCGCACGGCCCCCCTTTCCCCAGGGCACCCCCCATGTTGAGGGCACGCGGCCTGGTACGGCTCAGGAGGGGGGGGGCGCTCGTTCGTCCCCACCCCTTTCCTGGCCGGCCGGGCTGCGTGCTCGGATGAGGGTCTGACTTGGATTTGGGGGGAACCCCCACGCCGTTTTTTCGGCGTGGGGAGTCCCTTTAAATCCATGCCAGCTTACGGAGCTAGCGCGGCGGCATTTACTGCCTACGCTAGCTACGTAACCTGAAGTTACGTTCTAAATGAACGGACTGCTCCGTGTGTGGGCAAGTCCGTTCATTTTCAAAAGTCCCGCGGACTTTTGGCCGGCGGATTATCCGCCGGAGAAGTCCGTGCATGTGTGGGCAAGTCCACACGCTTGGAAAGTCCAGCGGACCCAGCTGGAAAGTCCGGCGGGATTGTCCGCTGGACTAGGTCCGCCGGCAAAAGTCCGCACGTGTGTACGTGGCATTAGAGGCACCTCTCTTCTCTTTTATACTCTGTAGCTCCTGCTGGATTTTTCTTCTAATCCCCTTGTGGAGGCTGCCATTTGTGGATGGACATTTTATGGTTACACAATCTGGTTACATCGCTATAATCTTTTTATATGTATTATAAACAGAAGGATTTATGAATAAATAGTTGTGGAATGAATCAACTAAGTTTCCATTATTTCTTATGGGGAAATTTGCTTTGATATACAAGTGCTTCGTATTACAAGCATATTTCCGGAAGGTATTATGCTTGCAATCCAAGGTTTTACTGTACTTAATTAGGCGTACATTTACCTTTGTAACATCTCGTGTTCGGTTTAAAATGTTGCTTTATGCAAAAGACAAAAACTCATGAAAGCCAGTCTTTGCAGACAGCATGGCAACTTGTTAACACAATACGATCGACAGACAGTGTCTACTACCCAACCATTGCAGCTAATCTAGAGACTTGTGTTGCCCCTTTATCTGTATTGCTGCTTTTGTGAGAAAGTATTTTCTGTGGTAGTCTACTATCATTGTACATGAAATTCCTGTATACAGTGCTTTATTAGGACCATGGAACAGGTATGCAATCTATCTTTACAAAGATCAAATAACAGCTTTCACCAGCACCATTGTATCATGACCTGGGGAAGGGAGGGATACGTACTGAGATGGAGTCAGTGAGGTCTTCCCTGTTATGAAGCTATAGTGCAAATATATTTTTAAGTATTCCACTTGTGCTTTCCTGGGGGGGGGGGGGGGGGGGCTGTGGCTCTAATAGTAGTAATATAATAATATTAGTATGACTTCAAGTCATTCCGACTTCAAAGTAGTCCCTGCACTACTTTGGTCCGATTTTGATGCCACTTGCACAGGCATTCCTTGAAATCGCGGCAAAATCGCGGCAAACTCGTGGAAAAAATCGCGGCCGCGAATTGCAATCGCAAAATCCTGGTAAAATTGCATGACTTTGAAGTTGCACAAGTGTGAAAGGGGCCTGCCATGCTCTCACACCCGCATCCAGGGTGAGGACAGCGGGTGGTGGGAGGCTGTGTTAGTGCCGCGGGGGGGTAGTGCTACTCCACCGGCAGCCCAAGGGGGTTGTTTGCCATCCCCCTTAAAAAAAAAAAAACACGATCTGCCACTGGCTCCTGTGCTATCAGACACTTCATGCTGTGGGATTTACGTGATGACCTGATTGCTTGTGAAGTGGCTGTTTAAAGTGATCATGCCTATGGTCTCCTGGAAGCCAAGCTGTAACCCATTACATGCCTTCCTTGATCCTCTGTCATAGGGGATCATGGTGATCCAGTAAGAGTTTACTTCTGCTGTTCTGGTGGTGGAATCACCACAGTCTGCTGTTTCAAGAGTGTGAGGATGGCCTTGTTCACAATTTGTATTTATGTTATACGTAAGAATCGCAGCTCCCAAACTATTGTATGGTTTGAATTAAGATATTCACCCACTTATTTAGTTTTACCCTAGCGCAGTTTTTCTTCCAATTTTTCTATACTTCCTGGTGTGTTGGATAGTGTGGCCCCCATCATGCTTTTGTGATTCCTTCCACTTAACCCTACTGACCACCAACATACATAAAGAAATAAGCCATAAATCAGCATATGGCTTTAACCCAGCCCGGGTTGATGATCCGTTGGTTATGGGTTGTAACGAAGCAATACCGGATACCTCCTTTTCCTTCTCAGGTGTACTCATAAAGCATAGTTAGCAATCACCGGAAAAACAAAAAATGTTTCCATAGCATAATACTGCTAAAATATATATGGCAAAAACCAGTGAGTGAAGGGTTAACGAGTGGGGATAGTGTCCAATTGGATATGAACAAACACCCGTGACCACAAATGAGTATAAGTGACCAAAAGACACCACCACCGCATGAAAGACCTTCTTACCAGATGCCCAATTTAATACACATAGGCAGAAAAAATCCCCCTTTTAAAACAATTCCACTTTAAATAGACCGCCACAAGTGAAGTTAGGTACGCAATATGTCCAGATAGATCGCAGTCAGCCACCATAAGAAGTGCCTCCTTACCAAGCAGTGAGTAGCAATCAGCAGTGAGTATCAAACAGCAGGTAATCAAATGCAATCTCCTTGTAAGATGTCCCCTTACCGCATAGCCCAGTTTCAAAAGCCAAATACAGCAAGCACAGATTCCTCCACGTCTGAGACCATATACAGATTGATGGCAGGAGTTTTTCAGCAAATACCCAGGAAAGAAAATATTCGTACCATAGCGTTATACCGTATTAAAAGTTTTATTCAAAACATAAAAAGTTTGCACTTACAAACTGGCGAAAATAAAACAGCAGATTCAAAAGTTGTAGAGCCGGCCGGCTACAAACGAACAGACACTCCCGTCCTTCTTTGCGTGGTGACGTCAGCACGTATTACCCTCAGACGCGTTTCATTATAGTTAACATTATCAATGAGGAGCGGGCAGCGTGCTGTGTCACCACCTTATAAAGAGCCACCCTCGATCTGAATCTTGGATGTGAAGCTCCAGGCGCCATCTTAATTATGGGCAATCATTATGTGTTATCTATGGAGGACCTCTGATGGAATGTTCCGTTCCCACTGGGAACACAAGACTCCATGTTTATTGAGGTCAATATTTAACTTCCTGGGCAAATTGAGCCAACTTTATTGAGACTCAATCTTATGAACAATCCTTATATGTTATCTATGAGGGACCTCTAGTGGATATTCCGTTCTCACCAGGAACATAGAACTCCATTCTAAATGAGGTCAATACCCAGCTTCCCAAGTTGGTTGAGCCAACTTTATTGAAACTCAACCTTAACAAAAAATGTAAAACTACCCCGTGTTCCTACCTAATGATAATTGTGATTGACATTTGTGAATTATAAGCCCGCAATGCTGCGGGAAAATAACAAAGAGAGTGAGGTGAATTAATTTAAAGGTGAAAATCCTTATATAAGGACATTTTTTGAAAAAAAGGGGATTTTAAAGAGAAATTATTTAATTTCAAACTAACTAAGAATCCCCCTATAGTAGTGAATTAATATTACTATAAATATAGGGACATAATAGTTAAACCATATTAGTTTATTTATATATTAAATGTGATAAAAAATATATATAATAAAAATTATTAAAGAATATATGTGTTTACTCTGAACAGTAATGACGTGTGAGTGTAAAAAATATTTCATATTGTATTCGCATAACAATATGATTTATTTATTTATTTTTAACTTATAATCGTGATGTTTACGTTTATAAACATAAACATCACGATTATAAGTTAAAAATAAATAAATAAATCATATTGTTATGCGAATACAATATGAAATGTTTTTTACACTCACACGTCATTACTGTTCAGAGTAAACACATATATTCTTTAATAATTTTTATTATATATATTTTTTATCACATTTAATATATAAATAAACTAATATGGTTTAACTATTATGTCCCTATATTTATAGTAATATTAATTCACTACTATAGGGGGATTCTTAGTTAGTTTGAAATTAAATAATTTCTCTTTAAAATCCCCTTTTTTTCAAAAAATGTCCTTTATATAAGGATTTTCACCTTTAAATTAATTCACCTCACTCTCTTTGTTATTTTCCCGCAGCATTGCGGGCTTATAATTCACAAATGTCAATCACAATTATCATTAGGTAGGAACACGGGGTAGTTTTAAATTTTTTGTTAAGGTTGAGTTTCAATAAAGTTGGCTCAACCAACTTGGGAAGCTGGGTATTGACCTCATTTAGAATGGAGTTCTATGTTCCTGGTGAGAACGGAATATCCACTAGAGGTCCCTCATAGATAACATATAAGGATTGTTCATAAGATTGAGTCTCAATAAAGTTGGCTCAATTTGCCCAGGAAGTTAAATATTGACCTCAATAAACATGGAGTCTTGTGTTCCCAGTGGGAACGGAACATTCCATCAGAGGTCCTCCATAGATAACACATAATGATTGCCCATAATTAAGATGGCGCCTGGAGCTTCACATCCAAGATTCAGATTGAGGGTGGCTCTTTATAAGGTGGTGACACAGCACACTGCCCGCTCCTCATTGATAATGTTAACTATAATGAAACGCGTCTGAGGGTAATACGTGCTGACGTCACCACGCAAAGAAGGACGGGAGTGTCTGTTCGTTTGTAGCCGGCCGGCTCTACAACTTTTGAATCTGCTGTTTTATTTTCGCCAGTTTGTAAGTGCAAACTTTTTATGTTTTGAATAAAACTTTTAATACGGTATAACGCTATGGTACGAATATTTTCTTTCCTGGGTATTTGCTGAAAAACTCCTGCCATCAATCTGTATATGGTCTCAGACCGTGGAGGAATCTGTGCTTGCTGTATTTGGCTTTTGAAACTGGGCTATGCGGTAAGGGGACATCTTACAAGGAGATTGCATTTGATTACCTGCTGTTTGATACTCACTGCTGATTGCTACTCACTGCTTGGTAAGGAGGCACTTCTTATGGTGGCTGACTGCGATCTATCTGGACATATTGCATACCTAACTTCACTTGTGGCGGTCTATTTAAAGTGGAATTGTTTTAAAAGGGGGATTTTTTCTGCCTATGTGTATTAAATTGGGCATCTGGTAAGAAGGTCTTTCATGCGGTGGTGGTGTCTTTTGGTCACTTATACTCATTTGTGGTCACGGGTGTTTGTTCATATCCAATTGGACACTATCCCCACTCGTTAACCCTTCACTCACTGGTTTTTGCCATATATATTTTAGCAGTATTATGCTATGGAAACATTTTTTGTTTTTCCGGTGATTGCTAACTATGCTTTATGAGTACACCTGAGAAGGAAAAGGAGGTATCCGGTATTGCTTCGTTACAACCCATAACCAACGGATCATCAACCCGGGCTGGGTTAAAGCCATATGCTGATTTATGGCTTACTTCTGGTAAGCATATTCTCCATAAGTACATAAAGCAATGTTTGGAAGGTTACTTTTCACAGAAAAATCTACTTTTGCTGAGAGATATTCCCACCAAAAGAGACTTTCTTTGGAGTAGATTATATCTCTAATCCTCACATATAGACTTTATGAGCGCGATTTTTTCTCTTTATATTTACTTGTGCTTATCCCACTATTATTGCAGCTAAGGATAGAGTCTTTAAAATTTATTTGTTGATGTGTGTTTGATGAGCGCAGTTTTTTTCTTTTTATACATAAAGAAATGTACTCATCTTCTTGTGATAGCAACTTGGAGTTAGCAACAGGGTCACTTTAAGTAACAAGTTTCAATGCAAATGGTTACTGCTGATGAAGTTCATTTTCACTTTAAGCATTTTAGTAAAATGCTATTTTTGTGAAAGATAAAAATGCAATATTCAGGCGAGTATATTGAAGGAATACAATATAATAATGAAGAAACTTACTTGAAATTTTTTTCTAAATTCTTGCTCCTGTTTTTTATTTTTTTTCAGGTTTGTTTCATTCCTCCAGTTAGTAATTAAAACATCTTGCTCCACTGGACTGCTTGGAAAAAAAAAAGTTTTTTGTTCATATAATAATTGGGAAAGAAACATGGTAATTACTTGCAAATGACCAAATTTACATTTCCTAAAAAAACATATAGGATTTGCTTTAATTATAGTGTTACTAGCTGTAAATAAAAATATGGTACATTTCCACTTGTTTCTGAAAAGAAAGAAAAACATTATCTTCTAAACTTCTGTATCCATACTATATACTTTATATAAATGTTTAAAAAAAACAAACAAAAAAAGGAAAATTGTATACTTACCTTTCTGTAATTTTCCTTTCCTGTCGCATCTTCATGGCAGCATACACTCTGGTTATGACTCCGCTTCCACAACCTGATAGGACCACATAGTTATAAGATGACGATGCCCCAGTATTCTCTGTATATATGAATCACCTTCAACGGGTGGGTCGTTGTATGCAGCATGAAGATGCGACAGGAAAGGAAAATTACGGAAAGGTAAGTATACAATTTTCCGGTTTCCTGTCGCATCATGGCAGCATACACTCTTGGGAGTAACTCGCAGACTGGGTGGGAATGCAAAAAAAATAAATTTATTAACAAGAAACAGAGGAGTTGGCCTGAATGACAGCCCTTCCAAAATCCACTGTTGAAAGTCGTGCAGAATCCATCCTATAATGCGATATAAAGGTGTTTCTGGAAGACCAGGTGGCAGCCTTACAGATAGTCTCCGCCGAGACCCTACAATAGGCTGCCCAAGAAGTTACCACTGCCCTGGTGGAATGTGCCTTTAAGCCCTCCGGAATTTGTAGTTTACTCAGTGAGTAAGCCTTTTTGATAGTCTTTACCAGCCATGAGGCGATGGTGCGAGCCGATGCGGCCTGACCTTTCCTACGGCCATATGGAACAATTAAAAGGTTCTCCGACCTCCTGATCGACTCGGTTGCTGAGAGATACTTTAGGATGTTGCCCCTGACATCCAGAGGATGAGGGTCACCTTGATCTGTGATAAGGGCTGGAAGGTTGATCTCTTGATTAAAGTGGAAGGAGGAAGACACCTTAGGTACAAAACGGTCTGAAGGCCTCAGTACTATTCTGTCCGGGTAGATGACCAGGTATGGCTCCTTGGCCATCAAGGCTTGCATCTCCGAGACTCTTTGCTGAAGTAATAGCAATCAGGAATGAAACTTTGAGCGTCAGGTCCCAAAGGGAGATGTTGTCGAGTGGAGAGAATCGTTCATTAGACAGGATTTCCAGGACAACTGAGAGGTCCCATGCCGGGAATGAAGGTTTCCTAGGTGGCCTTAGTTTAAGGCAGGCCCTCTGAAACTGGATGACTAGAGGATCATGTGCCCATTTGACCCCGGTCTGAGAGGATAAGGCTGATAACTTGACTTTCAGGGTACTGGATCGAAGTCCTTTGTCTAGGCCTGATTGCAGGAATTCCAGGATTTGAGAGGCTGCCAGAGAAGATATGTCCCAACCTTGTAGTTGAGAAAAGGTGGTAAACTTCTCCC
This sequence comes from Lithobates sylvaticus, assembly GCA_028564925.1. Lineage (NCBI taxonomy): Eukaryota > Metazoa > Chordata > Amphibia > Anura > Ranidae > Lithobates > Lithobates sylvaticus. The sequence goes on from CM053026.1 coordinate 435,834,991, forward strand.
AGATCCTTCGGTAGGTGTTGTTGGTAGTCGGCTTCCTCGCCTGGAGCAATGTCTCCACTACCCTCTGAGAACAGCCCTGTTCTAGATACCTAATCATCTCAGCCTCCAGGCCATCAGATGTAGCCTCTCCAGGTTCGGATGTAGAAGCCGGCCCTGAGAGAGCAGGTCTGCTGACAGCGGGAGAGGAAGCGGATTCGCTGTGTTCAGTTGAAGGAGAGTAGTGAACCATGGCCTCCTCGGCCAAAAGGGGATCACTGCCACTACTAGTGCTGCCGACCTCTTGAGCCTCAGAAGGAACCTCGCTATGAGGGGAGTCGGAGGGAAGATGTAGCCGAGGTTGAAGTTCCAGGGATGTTGAAGACAATTTACTCCCTCCGCTGAGGGAAAGGGGATTCTTAATAGGAACCTCTGACATTTTGCATTTGTTGGTGTAGCTGCCAGATCTATGTCCGGTGGGCCCCAGGTCTGAGTTATGAGCGTAAATGCTTGGGGGCTCAGAGACCACTCGTTGTTGGAAACAAAGCTTCTGCTGAGTGAGTCGGCCAGGAGATTCTCGACCCCTGGGATATAGGCTGCTCTCAGATCCAGTAGGTTCAGTTGCGCCCACTCCATCACGGGATGAACTTCCTGCATCAGGGAGGAGCTTCTGGTGCCCCCCTGCCTGTTGATGTAGGCGACGGTCACTCTGTTGTCCATCCTCAGGAGGACTCATTTCCCCCTCAGGTAAGCACTGAAGGCCAGGAGTGCCTGAAAGGCTGCCTTCATTTCCAGCAAGTTTGAGACTGCATCCAGGATCCTGAATGGCCAGCGACCCTGGGCCGCATGATGTTGGTAGTGTGCCCCCCATCCCTCCAGGCTGGCATCCAAGATTACCGTTTCCTGAGGAGGGGAACTATATGCTTGCATCTCCTCAGGTTGCAGGGACGGGTCCACCACTGCAAGGATTGTTTGACCTCCTCCGAGATGTCGATTGGTTGGGTCATGGATGAGCCGTCCCATTGGCGTAGAAAGGAAGTTTGAAGAGGTCTCGCCTTCCATTGGACCATAGGAATGGTCACAGACAGAGAGCCTAGGCCTAGCCCTACCAGCCAGACATGCTCTGGCTGGTAGGGATGCTGTCGAGATTGCTCGTCTCACCCTCTGAATTAGTGGGGAAATCTCCTCTACCGGTAGTTCCACCGTGTTTGTCTGGGTATCCAACTCCGCACCCAGGAAGATCATCCTCTGGGTGGGATGAGCATTGCTTTTTTTCCAGTTTATTAACCAGCCCAGTCCTTGTAGTGTGGCAACTAGGACCTCTCGATGTTGGACAAGGGACTCCTGGCTGCTTGAAAGGAAGAGGATGTTGTCCAGGTAGTGATGGACTCTCAATCCTCTCTCCCTTAAGGACGCTATCATCGGTAGCAGGACCTTTGTGAAAGTTAGGGATCCCGAACGGGAGACTCTGAAACTGGCCCTGATTTACCAAGAACCGAAGGAACTTCTGAAAGATGACATGGATCGGGACGTGAAGATAATCTCCCAGATTAATGGCTTGGAGGATCGATTGTAAACTTTCCATCTTGAATGACTCCACTCGAATGGAGCGATTGAGGTTTTTCAGATCCAAGACTGGACGAAGGTCCCCTGATTTCTTCTTGACCAGAAATAACGGGGAGTAGAATCCCCGTCCCCTCTGTGATGTAGGTACTTCTATTATTGCTTTCTTCTGGAGAAGCTCTTAAACGTAACTGATCAGCAGTAGCCGTTTCTCCCCTGATGGTGGAAGCCTGGTCGGACAAAAATGATCCCCTGGGGGACGTCTTCTGAAAGACCATCTGTGCCCGAAACGGACAGTGGCCACTGTCCATGGGTCCTTTATTGCTTCCGCCCAAGCCAGCTTTAATTTTGAAAGCCTTGCCCCCACTACCACTGGCTGGGTGGGCGCACCTTCAAAAATACTTTTGGTCACCGGAAGCGGGAGTTTTGGGTTTCTGGAATCTCATAAAAGATGTTTGGGGGTTCTTCCAGCTCCTCCTTTATTCTTTCCCCGGCCTATAGGCTTTTGCATCCCTGTATCTGTCTGGCAGATTACGTCTAAAGGGAGGAAGCCTCTGCTGCTTTGGTTTCTTGCCTGATGGTATCAGTCCCGACTTCCCGCCGGTCATTTTTGAAATTCCTGAATCCAGCTTTGCACCAAAGAGATTTTCCCGTCATACGGGATGTGGCACGAATTTGATTTAGAGACAGGGTCTGCCGACCAGGGTTTCAGCCACAGTGCCCGCCTGGCCATTACAGAGGCCAACATGGCCCTTGATGCCGATTTAATCGCATCCACGAGGACTCTGCCACAAAGTCCCCTGCGAGACTCAGCTCCTGTAGAGCTTTTACTATGCTCTCCTGTTCCGCGCCTTCTGAGACCAACTTCTCGGTGTTCGTCTACCAGCTGGAGATGGCCCTGCCTACGGCTGCAAGTGCCACTGCAGGTCTGCAAGCGCCTCCTGCTGCTAGGTAGGCCCTTTTCATATCCGTGTCGATCCTTCTATCCAGAACATCCCTGAATGTCACAGCGTCTTTAATCGGAAGTGTCACATGCCTGGCTAACCGCTTGAGAGATGCGTCTACAATAGGAGGAGAGACGAGAGGACTCACTTTAGGCCCTTTGAGGGGATATAATTTGGTAAGCCTGTTATTCAGACTCGATTTCTTCTCGGGTCCTTGCCATTCTTCCTTAATTAAATCGTCCAATTCTTCAATGAACGGAAAGGCCTCTGAGTCCCTTTTGAGGTTCGGGAAGTATTTCTTCCCTTTCGTTTGGGCCTCCTAGGGTTCCTCCCAACCAATCGCTTCTTTAACCGATTTGACAAATGGTTCTATTAGCGTAAAGTCAAGACCTGCAGATGCTTCCAACCCCTCATTGTCGGACGGGGAATCCTGCTCTCTTGATGTACTGGGAGGAGCAGGCGAGGCACTTTGTGTCGATAATTCTGTTTCCGGAGTAAGAATCTGTGAAGTTACAGGCTCTTTAGACTGTGGTTCTCTTTCCTTAGTAGCCTCCTCGAAGCACCTACAGCAGACCAGTTTGTTGGGGAGAGCTGCAGCCCTGCATATCCAGCATGCATTTCCGGGGGGTCGCACTGGGGATCGCTGTCTATGCACAGGAGATCTTCTATGGTAGGAGTGGCTGTGTTTAGAATATGATCTGAAGCGACTTCTCCTGCGACTCCCTCTATGGCCTGAGCGACTTCTCCTGCGACTTGAGCGGCTCCGTCTGTGGCTGGAATGGCTTCTCCTGCGTGGGGTCTCTCTGTGCCTTGATTCGGATGATTTTGAGGACCTGGTAGGGCTAACCATTTATGCAGCGTTAGGATTGCTCTCTTTTTTAATCTTCACTACTTACCAATGTAAATCCTCCCCCCTTACCTAATGGGCTGACGGTGATCTGCTAGGGCAGTGGTCTCCATGGAAAGGAAATAAGGCAAGCCTAAGGAGATACACAGTGTCAAAAATGGGTATAGGGAATGCAGGAAGGAAAGAGTACAGCAGACATGCAGCAAACATTAGTATAGTAACAGGTATCCACTCACCTAAGCAGGATGGATGAAAGTTTTGTAAGGAAGGTCAGAATACTGGCAATCCAGAGTCTGGGTACAAGTACACAGACAAATTCACTGAAATACCTTTTTAAAACTGCCGCCGGAGCCACGCCCAGGAAGACTGGGAGAGGAAACACACAAGGTAAACAGGGAAATACAGAGATGGAGACCACTGCGATTTAGCCAATCCTGTTTAAGGCTTATGTGCTGAGTGTATCGCTAAGCCTGTTTAAGGCTTATGTGCCAAAGACATTGCCAAGTCTGTTTAAGGCTTATAACAGGAGCCGGACAATACTACTAGAGCCTGTTTAAAGCTCCAACCATAGGCAGATAAAAATGCAAGCCTGCAACATACCCCTGAGATCACCAGAGTGGGGGTCCTTCCATTTAGCTTTAGAGGCTGTACCGGTAAGGATTTCCATCCAGGAGAGGCTAGAACCTGGCTGGGGCGAAGCGGTAAGGGGGTGATGATCCGTGCGGTCCCAACAGGTGAAGAAAAGTACGAGAATACTGGGGCGGGGGGCCGTATCGTCATCTTATAGCTACGTGGTCCTATCAGGTTGTGGAGACGGAGTCACAACCCAGAGTGTATGCTGCCATGATGCGACAGGAAAACCTTATACTCATGTATATAGGAACCACCAGATTTTCCTATTACATATGCAGGCTCTGATGCTACACAATTTTGTTTTACTGCTCCTACCTGCAAGACTACTAATAGACAATATGCTTTTCCTGTGTTGCTGACATAAGTTACTAGAGGAGCTAAAAATCTTCACTCAAAAAATAGTATGAATAAATTATCCAATCATGTGAAAAGCCAGTTCCTGTTCAATGTGAATACTAGACATGTTCAGAACTGAAAAATGTGTTTTGCATATATGCGTTATGTTACTAATTTTGTTTTTTTTTTGGAATTCATTTAGTGTGGTTTCAGAATTTTTTACATTTTGTTCCTTTTTCGTTAAATTTCCTTTTGAATTCTGTGTGAAGAATAGTTGGTTGTTAAGCAGCGGGCCGGGAAGCCGGCTGCTGCGTCCTTAAAGGGGATTAAAACCTACGTGTTTTTTCACCTTAATGCATCCTATGCATTAAGGTGAAAAAACACCTGTCAGTGCCCGCCCCCCCCCCCCCCCCCGTTTTACTTACCTGAGCCCTCGAACTTCACCCACGGGGATATGCTGTCTCTCTGCCTGGGGTTCTCTGCTCTTGATTGGACAGATTGATAGCAGGGCAGCCATTGGCTCCCGCTGCTGTCAATCAAATCCAATGATGCAAGCCCCGGGGGCTGTGGACGCCAAATGCTGGACTCGGGAGGGCGCTGGCAAGGTAATCCCCTGGGAGAGCGCTTCTCCTAGGGGGTTATCTGATGTGGGGAGGAGCCACGAGAGCCGCCGGGGGAACCCCAGAAGAGCAGGTTCTGGGCCACTCTGTGCAAAACGAGCTGCACAGTGGAGGTAAGTATGACATGTTTGTTATTTTAAAAAATCAAAAAAAGGTCTTTACAATCACTTTAACAACCAATGAGTCATCAGCTGAAATCTAAACAAAACAATGCCGGTGTTCTATCACCAAGTGTCCGGCTGTCACTAGGTGTCCGAAGTGTACTGCGCATGCGCAGTACAGAGCATGAAGATTTTCGGAAATTGTCGGAAGATGAACGGCGCCTGCGCCGTGAGTCGAGGTGAAGCCCCCACCATCCAAGCGGACATAGGGTTAGTCAAACTTAGAGGGCCCCTCGCGGGCTCGCTTCGCTCGCCACGCTTCGCTCGCCACGCTTCGGGCACGGCCTCGCTGCGCTCGGCTCTTTTATATTCTAACTCTATGCCCACTTGGATGGTGGGGCTTGAAAGTGGACTCACGGCGCAGGCGCCGTTCATCCTCGGCAATTTTCGGAATCAGGGTGTCCTGTGTACTGCGCATGCGCAGTACACAGCGGACACTTCGTGATGGGGGACGGCTAATGATACAACACCGGCAATAGAAAATTCTGGAAAAAAAAAAACAGCGTGGAGTTCCTCCCCAATCAATACCAGGCCCTTTTGGGTCTGGTATGGATACTAAAGGGGCACCTCACGCCAAATTATTTTTTTTAAATGGCGTGGGATCCCCCAAAAATCCATACCAGCCCCTTATCCGATCATGCAGCCCAGCAGGTCAGGAAAGGAGGGGGATGAACGAGGCCCCCCCCCCCGAACTATACAGGCCACATGCCCTCAACATGGGGGGGTGGGTTCTTTGGGGAAGGGAGGCTCTGCACAAAGTACCTTGTCCCCATGTTGATGTGGACAAGGGCCTCATCCCCACAACGCTGGTAGGTGGTTGTGGGGGTCTGCGGGCAGAGGGCTTATCAGAATCTGGAAACTCCCAGATCCCTGCCCCCCCCCCCCCCTATTGTGAATGAGTATGGGGTACCCCCGACCTCGTTGAATGCTTTCCGCGGACTGCCTGCTGCTCTTTCTGTCATTTATTATATATGCTTGCAGGATTGGAGTCCAGCTGAGTTGCGAAAGTTCAGCCAGACGGGGAACCAGTTGTGGTTGGAGGAAAAGGTGAAGCAGTTGCCACTAAGGGACAATCCCCCTTATTACTGGAGGCTACTGTGAGCAAGCTCAAGAAAGTACAAGAGCAGTCTTCTCACCAGCCGGGAACGGTGAAGAAGTGAGAAAGCTTTAGCGACTGCCAAGCCAGGGACCCAGCGGGTTAGCTGGGGTAACGCTTGAGGAGTATACAGTGGGATACTTTGAGATAAGAGAAGAACTATTCTGTGTTACCAAGAGTTATGTACGACTACATTTAGGCCCCTTTCACACCGGGGCGTTTTTCATGTGGTACAGCGCTAAAAATAGCGCCTGTTCACCGCCTGAAAAAATCCGGCCCTTTTAACTCTAGAGCGGTGCGCTAGCAGGACGGCAAAAAAAGTCCTGCTAGCAGCATCTTTGTAGCGGTATAGGAGCGGTGTGTTCACCGCTCCTATACCGCTCCTTCCCATTGATTTGAATGGGAAACCGCGGTAAAACCGTGGCAATACCGCCGCAAAGAGCCGCTACGGCGGCGCTCTGCGGGGGTGTTTAACCCTTTTTCGGGCCCCTCGCGGGGGGTAAAACCGCACCGTGAGCGGCCGAATACCGCGGTTAAAACAACGGTAAAGCAGCGCTAAATATAGCGATGCTTTACCGTCACTGCGGCTCCCCGCCCCAGTGTGAAAGGGGCCTTAGTGACTGTTACAAGTTCAGTTGCAATACGAGACAGCAGCTCTACCTATACAGACGTGGTATCCGGCTGGAGGCCTTTCCCTGTACAGCTGTCTACCTATAGTGTCTCGGAGTCTGCCAATTACCATTGCATCTACCTAAGGGTGTCCTGGCCCTAACCCGCTCTCCCACAGTTCTTGTTAAGAGACAATAAATCTCTTGTTCGCATTCAAAAAGTGACTGGCGCCCATCATTTCATCTTGCATTACACCCACTATGCCTGTTAACCTACTTTACAAGGAAGGATGTCAGCTCTCCCTAACTATTGAGGTCACCATTAGGCCTCTAGAGGTCCGGGCCATTGCTACATGTGCATTTATTTATTTTTTGCCTTTGTTTTTTTTTTTTTTGCACTTAGCCTTTACCTAATACATTTACATTTTTTAGGAGTTGACTGTAATATCCAGATCAGCAGATAGCACTGCTGTACAAAGCTGCTCTTTTATATTGTATCCGATTATATCTCATCTTCCTTCTTTTGTTAATTAGCTTCATTAAGTTAGTGTTTAAGGAAACGCACAGAGCTTTGCTTTGCAATGCTAATGATTAAAAAAAAGAAAACTAAACTTTTTTTTTATTTTATTTGGATAGAGTGGAGAGGGATTAGAGCCCCTGTCAATCTTTATTGCTGTCTGTGCCAATTAGGGAAAGTCCTCCTTTCTATTTGTCCATTATCATTGAAAGTAAAAGTAAAAAGAAAACCCCAAATTTTGGGTTGTCCCCAGAAAAGTATTAGATGGGAAATCTTCCAATGGGGACACTAGTTCTGGTGAGCTGGGGGTCCCCAAGAAATTACTATATTTGCAGAGATTTCCTCTCAATTCATGTTATGGCTATGGGACAGGAAGTGAAGGGAAATCTCCACAATGGGACAGAGATGGCGACAAAAAAATCTGACAGGGGTTATAACCCTCCCTTACTCTATCTAATATGAACCAAAAAGTTTTGCCCATAGTTCTACTTTAACTTGGCAAAGAATGCCTTATTAAGTGCAAGGAAAATTTTTAAAAAGGATTTTTGCTTGCACAAAATTATTTGATTGAAGTCAGCACAACTTCTGCTTATTTACTAATCTGAGACCAGCCATAGATGATGCGAATTTGCAGGAAATACATTTTCTAGATTTTTACATTAACACAGACAGTGCTGTCTGCTCCCGGCGGGGAAAGCCATCCTCGCCAGGAGCAGACAGTGATTATCCCTAGCAGCTATAGCAGCCACTTGCGATAATCGCAAGCAAATCCAGCAGGCTGGTTGCACTCAGGTTGATTGGTCAATCAACTTTGTACATTGAGCCTGCCCATTAAGGGTTCAAAACTCAAACCATGTATGGCCAGCCTTAATGACACTTGAGTTTGCAAAAAAAAATTAAAGATTTTTGCAAAAATAAAATTCATTTAGCTTAGTGAATGAGGTGAAGGCTTGCTGCATTTAATCATCCAATCCTGTTTTTTTTAGAATTTTTTATATTAATGGTTATGCTGTTCAAGGTGAACTTTCACTTAATTTTTCATTCACTAGGATAGGTGAAATTTCACTTTGCAAGGTAACTTACCCCACTGGGCCTATGCATATATGCAGTGATCATGGCTAGACAAACAAATCATATTATTTACAATATGATTGCGCACAGGCTGCAGCATACATGTTATAAATTTACTAACTAATAGCTAAATGTGGTTTGCATTTGGAATGTATTGTTGTGGTGCGTTAACGTGCATGTGTTTCAATTGTACTGCATATGACATACTGAATGTGCTGCCAGTGCACCACAACTGATGAAAAAACATGCATGATTAATTTTTAACAATGCATTGTATATGCGTTGTTCTGCGCTGCAGTGTGTTATGTTTTATGCCCCGTACACGTGGTCGGAAATTCCAACCACAAAATCCGTCGGATTTTTTCAGACGGATTTTGTCCGACACTGGTGTTGCATACACACGGTCGGACAAAGTTGTCGGAAAATCCGATCATCCTGAACGTGGTGACGTTCGTTGCGTACGACGGGACTACGTAGAGGCTAGTAGCCAATAGCTTTGGTCTTGTAATGTGATCTGAGCATGCGTGGCACTTTGTCCGTCGGAATTCGCTACACACGATCGGAAAAAGTCTGATAGGACTTTGTTGTTGGAAAATTTGAGAGCAGGATCTCAAACTTTTTCCGTCGGAAATTCCGACGGAAAAAGTCCGTTGGAGCCCACACACGGTCGGAATTTCCGACAACATGGTCCGATAGGACATTTTCCTTCGGAAAATCCGACCGTGTGTATGGGGCAGTGCCGATCCTGACCTCCCTGGGGCCCTAAGCAAAATTCTGCTAAGGGGCCCTCTACTTGACCCATGATGCCGTGAGCTATGTAAACCATTTGCCATTGCCACACAGTCACACCTGACACTTCAGTGCTCCCAAAACAATCCTCCCTCCTTTAAACAAAACAGTCAAAGAATAAGTACAACAATATAAAACAGAATGAGGTCCCCAGAGAGCCCCCCTTACATCAGGGTCCTCAGAGAGCCCCCCTTACATTAGGGTCCTCAGAGAGCCCCTCCTTACACCAAGGTCCCCAGAGAGCCCCCCTTACACAAGGGTCCCCAGACAGCCCCCCTTAAATCAGTGTCCTCAGAGAGTTTCCCCCTACATCAGGGTCCCCAGAGAGCCTCCCCCTACATTAGGGTCCCTAGAGAGCTTCTCCTTACATCAGGGTCCCTAGAGAGCCTCCCCCTACATTAGGGTCCCCAGAGAGCCCCCCCCCTTACATCAGGGTCCCCAGAGAGCCTCCCCCTACATTAGGGTCCCCAGAGAGCCCCCCCCCCTTACATCAGGGTCCCCAGCGAGCCCCCCTTAAATCAGTGCCCTCAGAGAGTCTCCCCCTACATCAGGGTCCCCAGAGAGCCTCCCCCTACATTAGGTTTCCCAGAGAGTCTCCCCTTACATCAGGGTCCCCAGAAAGACCCTCCTTACATCAGGGTCCTCAGAGAGTCCCTACTTACATCAGGGTCCCCAGAGGGTATCCCCCTACATCAGGGTCCCCAGAGAACCTCCCCTTACATCAGGGTCCTCAGAGAGCCCCCACTTACACCAGGGTCCCCAGAGAGCCCCCCCTCTGACATTAGTGTCCCCAGGGGGCCCCCTCTTACATCAGTGTCCCCAGGGGGCCCCCTCTTACATCAGTGTCCCCAGAGGGCCCTCTCTTACATCAGTGTCCCCAGAGGGCCCTCTCTTACATCAGTGTCCCCAGAGGGCCCTCTCTTACATAAGTGTCCCCAGAGGGCCCTCTCTTACATCAGTGTCCCCAGAGGGCCCCGTCCTTACATCAGTGTCCCCAGAGGGCCCCGTCCTTACATCAGTGTCCCCAGAGGGCCCCGTCCTTACATCAGTGTCCCCAGAGGGCCCCGTCCTTACATCAGTGTCCCCAGAGGGCCCCGTCCTTACATCAGTGTCCCCAGAGGGCCCTGTCCTTACATCAGTGTCCCCAGAGGGCCCTGTCCTTACATTAGTGTCCCCAGAGAGCCCCCCTCTTACATTAGTGTCCCCAGAGGCCCCCTTCCTTACATTAGTGTCCCCAGAAAGCCCCCCTCTTACATTTGTGCCCCAAAACAGCTGACTCCCCCCCTTGCAGAGATTCCCCTGTACCTGGCTGGTGGAGGTGGGAGGCGGCGATCGGCAGCTATATGGTGTCCACAGGCAGGGGGATCCCCCTGGGGCTAGTAGTTCTATCTCCAAATGTATACAGCGGAGAGGGGAGGGGCCTCTGACCCGGGCATCAGCAACAGTGTTCAAGCAGAGTGAAAGTGAAACTGATACCTGCCTGGGTCAGAGGCCCCTCCCTTCTCCTCTCCACTGTATACACTGAGAGTACTACAAACCCCAGGGAGATCCCGCCGCCCACTCAGGCACCATAGAGCTGCCGATCGCCGCCTTCCACCTCCTCCCACCTCTCCTCGCTGCACTCTAAACGGCCAGCCAGAGGTGCAGGGGGGGATGCTGGGTCTTGGGGGCCCCCCCACAGCGGTGGGGCCCTAAGCAGCTTGCATAGTGTGCCTATAGGGCCGATCGGCTCTGGTATGGGGCATTACTGTACAATATGTTTGGATGCCATTCACAATACTGTGTGTTCCCTGTGCATCCCTTGTGCTGCTGTCTTCTGGTTTAGTTAAAATTTTCATCCTCTGATGATGCCCCACACCTCTGTCAATGTAATCTTCTGATGCAGTGGGTATTAATAGAACTAAGGGAGCAGTGAAAGACACTCATTAAAAGGTACCTAACTATGCCCACCCTATCCACCCAGCTCCGTCATTCATAGAAGCAATACTACAGCTTTCATGCCTGAAACATGATGGATCATGAGGAGGAGGAAGTAGGAGTAAAGCGGACGGAGGAAACTGGGAATTGACCTTCTGTGGGAAACATGGACTGTCGATTGGGAGTGAGCAAAGGGAGTGCAACCCAGTAGTGCTTATCCGTAAACTTGCTATGTGTCCAAGGACCTAGTGAGAGACACTTTCCAGAACTGACATGGGCTAATTGCAAGAGTCAAGGAATTGGGCGGTGAGGCCTGGGACTTTGGAATCTACACTCACAGTATTATTCAAAGTGATGCTGGTCAGTTCACAAAAGGAGTGTACGCAGGATCAGAGCCAGGAACCAGAATCAATAGAGGTATCTCATATCTTCTATCTACTTGTATCATTAACACAAGTTCAAGAATAAAGCTTTGCAGAATATGAAGACGTTGACGTATGATGTTTGTGAAAGTTGCATGGGAAGGAAGAGCGGGGGGCATTGACATAAAGGTAATGAACAACTTTTCAGCTCCCAAGGGAGTAGTACGCTACATGTATATCCTGTTTCATTCACCAGTGTGCAGTACCAGCTTTTATGACTGGCAGCACTGAGAGGAAAGGGCAGGCATAGTCAGGCACTCTTGATGAGAGCCTGTCACAGCTCCCTTAGTTCTATTAACCCCGGCCACACCGAAAGATTACAGAGGCGGGTGGGGGAGAATCAGAGGATGAAGATTTCTACTAAACCAGAAGACAGCAGCACAATGGACACATCACAATTAGGGTTGAGCGAACCTGAACTGTAAAGTTCAGGTTCGTACCGGACTTTTGAGTTCTTGGTACCCGGATCCGAACCCAAACAATTTACTGTATGTTCGGGTTCGAGTTCAGTGTTCAGCAATGTAATGGCGCATTTTAAAAAGCTGCAGGGCAGCCAATCAACATTTGTTTAACTTTTGTGCCTTAGAAGCCATCACAGCCATGACTACCAGTGTTGTAACTAACGCCGCTAAAGTAAACAGCGTTACGTAACGCCGTTACTTTAGAGGGTAACGAGTAATCTAACTGATTACTCGTCCCCTCGCGGTAACGCTGTTCCCATTACTGGGGCGGCGTTACCGCAATTACCCGCCGCGATCGGCGGAGCCGTCCGCGGCCTCGGCCTTAGGAAAGGCCGCGGCTTCGGCCTAGCTCCGGAGCGGCGGCCATCTTGGTGCACCCGATGGCCGCAGCTCCGGCCTAGCTCCGGAGCGGCGGCCATCTTGGTGCACCCGTCGGCCGTTTACAATGTGATTGCTCCGTCAAATGACGGAGCGATCACTTGTAAAACAAACCGGCGTCAGGATGATACAATACCCTGCCAATACGCTGCAATACTCTGCAACACCCTGCAACACCCTGCCAATACTCTGCAATACTCTGCAATACCCAGCCAGTACTTTGCCAATACTCTGCCAATACCCAGCCAATACCCTGCCAATACCCTGCCATACCCTGCCATACCCTGCCATACCCTGCCATACCCTACCATACCCTGCCATACCCTGCCATACCCTGCCATACCCTGCCATACCCTGCCATACTCTGCCATACCCTGCCATACTCTGCCATACCCTGCCATACTCTGCCATACTCGGTGATACCCAGCCATGCTCAGCCGTACCCAGCTATACTCAGCCAATATTACAGTTGGGGAGATTGTGGATATTACAGTTGGGGAGATTGTGGATATTACAGTGGGGGCTTTATGGTGGTGGAATTTTCAAAGGTTTTTGCAAATTCAATTATTTGCTGATCAGAAAAATGAACCGATCCGTGACTCTGATCCGAGCAACGATCCGATCCGTGAGTTTGGGGGGGACAGATTTACAGAGGGGGAACAGATATATGTGTGTGGGGGGGCAGACGTGTGGTGGGGTACAGAGGGGGAACAGATATATGTGTTGGGGGGGGGAACAGATGTTCGGGGGGGGTACAGAGGAGAAATAGACGTGCAGGGGGAACGCGCCCCTTGCTTACAGTAATACTAGACCCGCCCCTAAGAATATTAAAAAAAAAGTCAGTTACTTTGCTGAGTAACTAATTACTTTTCCAATGTAGTACCTGAGTTACTAACTCAATTACTTTTTTGGGAGAAGTAATTTGTAACTTAACTAATTACTTTTTTAAAGTAAGATGACCAACACTGATGACTACTAATGGCATGGCTGTGATTGGCCAGTGCAGCATGTGACCCAGGCTCTATATAAGCTAGAGGCACATAGCACAGCACATCACTCTGCTTTAGATAGTGTAGGGAAAGGTTGCTGCTGATGCTTCAAGGGAGAGAATTAGATAGGAGTCCTGATTCAAACATCTAATTACTCAGCCATCTACCTTGATTTTGTTGTGTTGGTGCAGTGCACAATATGTTTACCCTGCCCTGAGCCCAGTGCCAGAGAAAAGATAACTTTTATCCGTCTGTTAGTTAGGTTGGCGTCGGCGGGCATTTTATGCAAGCTCATTGCACCAGTACTGCATATGTTACTGTGAGATACACCCTTTAGATACTGTTGGTCTATTCTGCTATTCTAAAAACACCCATTTAGGGCAAAAAAATAAATGTTGCAGTGTTTCCTGCATATCTGTACGTGTGAGATACACACTTTAGATACTGTTGTTTTATTCTGCTATTCAAAAAATAATAATTTAGGGCAAAAAATCTTTTTTGTGTGTTTTCTGCATATCTGTACGCGTGAGATACATCCTTTAGATACTGTTGCTCTATTCTGCCATTCTAAAAACACCCATTTAGGGCAAAAAAATATATTTTGCAGTTTCTCCTGCATATCTGCACGTGTAAGATACACACTTTAGATACTGTTGTTTTATTCTGCTATTCAAAAAATAATAATTTAGGGCAAAAAAAACATTTTGTGTGTGTTTTCTGCATATCTGTACGCGTGAGATACACCCTTTAGATACTGTTGCTCTATTCTGCTATTCTAAAAACACCCATTTAGGACAAAAAAAATATTTTGCCGTGTTTCCTGCATATCGGCTAATCAAAATCTTCTCCTCATTCCTAAATCCCGCTACAAATCAAAGGGGGAAACGGAGATTCACTGTCCAGGGACCACGGCTATGGAACGCTCTACCAATCGACATTCGCATGGAAGAAAACCATCAGGCCTTCAGGAAGAAACTCAAGACCTACCTCTTCTAGAAGCTTGATAACCATACGCCAATACAGCGCCTTGAGGCGATTCAGTTCGCATTGTAGCGCTATACAAGTTATTCATTCATTCATTCATATCTGTACGTGTGAGATACATATTTTAGATACTGTTCTTCTATTCTGCTAGTCAAAAAATAATAATTTAGGGGAAAAATCTTAAATTGCGGCATAGTCTGTATCTGTACGTGTGAGGTACACCCTTTAGATACTGTTGCTCTATTCTGGTATTAAAAAAAAACACATTTAGGGGGAAAAAAATGAATTAGCAGCGTTTCCTGCATATCTGTACATGTGAGATACACACTTTAGATACTGTTGCTCTATTTTGCTATTCAAAAAAACACATTTAGGTGAAAAATCTTATATTGCGGCCTAGTCTGTATCTGTACGTGTGAGATACACCTTTTAGATACTGTTGTTCTATTCTGCTATTCAAAAAACACCCATTTAGGGCAAGATCCTAAATTTGAGAAATATGAGGAGAACGTCAAATAAGGGACGTGGCTCCGGTCGTGGTGCTGCTGGTGGAGCTCCTGTTGCAGGGAGAGGACGTGGTCGATCTTTGCCAGCTACACGCACAAGTGAAACACCTTCCTCAGGTGAAAGTAGGCGACAGAGCCTGCATCAGTATTTGGTCGGGTCTAATGCGGCTCTACGAATGTTGAGGCCAGGACAAGTACAGGCGATAGTAAATTGGGTTGCTGACAGTGCCTCCAGTTCCTTCACATTGTCTCCCACCCAGTCTCCTGCTGAAAGATCAGAGTTGGCACCTGCAGCCGATGTCCATCAGTCTTTCGCCTCACCCCCTTGAAAATCAGCCAAGTAGTCTGAGCCCCAAATCATGCAGCAGTCTCTACTGCTTTTTGATGACTCTGTTAGCAGGGTTTCCCAGAGCCATCCACCTAGCCCTGCCCAAGAAGTGGAAGAGATTAAGTGCACCGATGCCCAACCACCTATGTTTCAAGATGAGTACATGGGAGGACCATCACCGCAAGTCTCGGATGATGAAGAAACACCAGGTGCCAACTGCTGCTGCTTTCGCAATTGTGCAGACCGACAAGGAGGGCAGGGTTGAAGACTGGGTGGAGGATGATGTGGAGGACGATGAGGTCCTCGACCCCACATGGAATCAACGTCATGCAGGTGATCTGTGTAGCTTGGAGGAAGAGGCGTGGTCGCACAAAGCCACCAGCACAGCAGAAGAGGGAGCAGGGTGCAAGAGCGGAGCGTCTGTCCCCTAGACAGTACGCCTGCTACTGCCCAACGCAGCAAGGGACCGAGCACACCAAAGCCAGGTCCAAGGAGTTCCCTAGCGTGGCAGTTCTTCAGACAATGTGCTGATGACAAGACACGAGTGGTTTGCACATTGTGAAATCAGAGCCTGAAGCGAGGCCTAAACGTTCTCAACCTGAGCACAACCTGCATGACCAGGCATCTAAGTGCAAAGCACGAGCTGAAGTGGAGTAGACACCTCAAAAAACAAGAAAGGTCTCTGGCTCCTCCTGCTTCCTCTTCTGCTTCAGTCTCGGCCTCTTCATCCACCTCTGTAGTGACAGTGGCACCTGCCACCCCGCAAACAGAGGATCTGCCAGCAACACTACCACCTGGGTCACCAACTATCTCCACAATGTCCCATGAAAGCGTTCAGCTCTCTATCTCCCTAACACTGGAGTGGAAGAGGAAGTACCCCCCTACCCACCCGCTATCCCTGAGCCTGAATGCCAGCATTTCAAAATTCCTGGCCTTTGAAATGCTGTCATACCGTCTGGTGGAGACGCAGAGTTTTAAAAACCTGATGGCATTGGCTGTCCCACAGTACGTAGTGCCCAGCCGCCACTACTTTTCCAGGCGAGCCATCCCTTCCCTGCACAACCAAGTGGGGGACAAAATCAGGTGTGCACTGCGCAACGCCATCTGTGGCAAGGTCCACCTAACTACGGATACGTGGACCAGTAAGCACGGTCAGGGACGTTATATCTCCCTAACAGCAAACTGGGTAAATGCAGTGGCTGCTGGGCCTGAGGAGGATAGCAGTTTGGTGCATGTCCTTCCACCGAGGATTGCAGGGGGCTTCAGTTTGCCTCCTGTTGCTAACTCCTCCTACTCCGCTTCCTCATCCTCTACCGCCTCCTCATCCTGTCAGCGTAACATCTTCACCATCAACTTCAGCACAGCCAGGGGTAAACGACAGCAGGCAGTTTTAAAACTTTCCTGTTTGGGGGAAAAAACCCACACCTCGCAGGAGTTGTGGAGGGACATGGAACAACAGACGGATGAGTGGTTGGTGGCAGTGAGCCTCAAGCCCGGCCTGGTGGTGTGCGATAATGGGCGAAATCTCATAGCAGCTCTGGGCCTAGCCGGTTTTATGCACATCCCTTGCCTGGCGCATGTGCTGAATTTGGTGGTGCAGAGGTTCCTTAAAAATGACCTCGATATGCCAGAGCTGCTGCAGAAAGTGCGGGCCGTCTGTGCGCACTTTCGGCATTCTCACCCTGCTGCTGCTCGCCTGTCGGCGCTGCAGCGTAACTTCGGCCTTCCAGCTCACCGCTTCACATGCTGGCCAGACTGTGTGAACAGCAACAGGCCATAGTGGAGTTTCAGCAGCAGCACGCATGCCGCGTGAGTCGATCTGCGGAACAGCACCACTTCACCACCAATAACTGGGCCTCCATGTGAGACCTGTGTGCCTTGTTGCGCTGTTTCGAGTACTCCACCAACATGGCCAGTGCCGATGACGCCGTTCTCAGCGTTACTATCCAAGTTCTATGCCTCCTTGAAAAAACGCTTCGGGCGATGATGGAAGAGGATGTGGCACAGGAGGAGGAAGAGGGATCATTTCCAAGGCTTTCGGGGCAGTCATTCTCAAGTGGCTCCGAGGGTGGGTTCCTGCACCAACAAACGCCAGGTACACAATTGTCCAGCAAGGGCACAGTTCTGGAGGATGACGAGGTGAAGGATGAGGAGGAGGAGATGGAGGAGGAGGAATCATGTTCACAGCAGGGTGGCACCCAGACCAGCTCATGGCAATCACTGGTACGTGGCTGGGGGGATACAGAGGACACAGACGATACACCTCCCACAGAGGACAGCTTTTCGTTGCCTCTGGACAGCCTGGCACACATGAGCGCTTACATGCTGCAACGACCGCCCAGTTGCCCACATTCTAACTGGTGCTGATTACTGGGTGGCCACGCTGCTGGATCCCTGTTACAAGGACAACGTACCGTTCTTAATTCCCTCACTGGAGCATGATCATAAGATGCGCGAGTACAAGCGCATGCTGGTAGACGCGCTGCTGGTGGCATTCCCACCTGACAGCGGTGGCACAGTGGAAGCACAAGGTAAAGGCAGAGGAGAAGGGAGGGGTCGCCAACACAGCCGGGGCACCGCCAGCACCTCATAAGGCAGGGTTAGCATGGCTGAAATGTGGAAAAGCTTTGTCAGCACACCACAACAACCAGCACCACCAGCTGATATGGAACGTCTTAGCAGGAGGCTGCATTTCACCAACATGGTGGAGCAGTATGTGTGCACACGCCTACACGTACTGAATGACGGGTCTTCCCCCTTTAACTTCTGGGTCTCCAAATTGGGCACATGGCCTGAGCTTGCCCTTTATGCCTTGGAGGTGCTGGCCTGCCCTGCAGCCAGTGTATTATCTGAACGTGTATTTAGTGTATTTAGCACGGCAGGGGGCATTATTACAGACAAGCGCAGCCGCCTGTCCAGAACCAATGTGGACAAGCTCACGTTCATTAAAATGAACCAGGCATGGATCCCACAGGACTTGTATAGACATGTATACCAGCCTTACCCAGTCATTGTTGTATTTTTGATCTTTCTCACTCTTTTGGGGTGTACCCCAATTAAAAAATAATTAAAAACCAGTGTTGGCTACCTCGTCCTCCTCCACCACCGCTTCAACCTACACCGCCACCTCAACCTCCTACTCCATATGGACCTTGTCCTCCTAGGTTCAGATTATTATTATTTTTTTTATGTATTTTATGTTATTTTAAGTTATTTCCCTATCCATTTGTTTGCAGAACACTTGCCATGCTCTTAACAACATTTTGCTGCCATTTGCAGCCCTCTAGCCCCTTTCATTACTTTTTTAGAGCCATTTTAGTTACTCAAAAGTTTGGGACCCCATTGACTTCAATCGGGTTCGGGTTCGGGGTCAAGTTCGGGTCAAGTTTGGGTCCCGAACTCAAACTTTTTTGCGAAGTTCGGCCGAACCCGAAACCTGTTTTAACTAAGTTTAGACTTTAAAAGAGAAGTATGGGTTTCTGTTTTTTTTTTTTTCATACTTACCTAGGTGGATGCTGTATCTGTTCCCCGGCGCCTATACACTGAAAACAGCTCCATGAGCAGAGAGCCGGTGACTGTCAAGCTCTCAGCTCAGTCAACACTTTCTGCTCTGCCCCCTCCTCGCTCACTGGAAAGCTGAGCCGTAGAGGGGGCGGAGCGATGGCTCGCTGAGAGGCTGAGCCGGATGTCAGTCCAGGGATCTGGTGGATCCCTACTCCGTGGTTGTGATGATGCAGACACTGGACCGACTTCTGTGACGTCAGCAGAGAGTGTGCTTCAGCCCACTCTTTGCTGAAAACGGGTAACAAAACAAACTGCACTCCTGTGATCCATAGGAGAAATACAGCCAAACAAGCTTTGGCTGTACTTCACCTTTAACTTTCATGAACTTTGTTATAATAAGCTGTTATCAACAGTTTCTCTTAAAACCCTCTGAACATATTCGTTTTTATATTACTCTGTAAGGCCGGCCATAAACGGTTTGAATCTCAGCTGATTCAGTAGGAACTGGTTTGATCAACTGGGGTACAACCAGCCTGCCAGATTCACTTGCGTTTATCGTTAGCGGGTGCCATAGCCACTAGCAATAACCACTGTCTTCTCATGGCAGGGACTGGTTGCAGGAAAGAAATTTGCACCGTCTATGGTCTGCCTTAGGCAGAGGCAGAATTAAAAAGTCTGTGATATTGTATGCTAAATATTGTATGCTGTATTCATGATACTAGTTCTGTAACAGCACAACTTTGAAGGCTTTTCCTTTTTTACAGTATTGTCATGTACACCAGTGATGGCTGCTCCATTAGGGGCACAGGGGCGCCTATTTATTCAAAAAGGGGTGAGCTCGGAACGCAGAGCACTGGTTTGTTTGCTGCCCCCCTTAAAATAACTGTTAGCAACTTGTAATCATTCAGAACAATCACTCTTCAGCTTAAAGTGATTATAAATGCTCTTAAAAAACAAAACAAAAAAACAAACATGTTGTACTTACCTTCTGGAATTTCACAGAACGCCCCCAAACCATCTCTTCTTGGATCCCCTGCCAGTGTTCCTGGCTCCTTCTTTCTGGGGGTGCCCCCATAGGAAGCTGCTTTCTATGGGGACACTCATGTGGGCTTGCTCCCGAGCCTCGTTGTCTGCATTTATTGATACAGACAGCCTAAATAAATAAAAATATTGATGGTGGGCTCAACTTTTGATCACTACATATGTGCAAAAAAACAAAATATTTTATGTGCTGGTACTAATATAATTCATAATAAACCAAAAATGTGCATCACAGTGAAATCATGATATTGCAAATAAATATTTAAATGTATGAATGTGTCTGTGTGAATTCCTTTTATCACAATGACTTCTTATTCAAGTAATAAATACATCAAGTGTTTATATGCTTCCAAATTAACTGTTCATACATCCATATTATCTTCACTGTGCATTTGGGAGGGTCCTACCACCTTTCATATCATGCTATCACCTTCCACTGTGAACCTGCATAAATATCAAGTCACAAGCACTTTCCCTTTTAGGGGGTTTATCATATGCGACAATGGTGATGGTAAACCAGCTAGTCTCCACTCAGATACACTTATATAAGCTGGTAACAGGTGGTCTGTATTTTCAATGTGCATGGCCCTTTTAATGCATCGGATCTCCCCCTCCTCTCCTCTGCAATGAAACTCAGACAGCAAGGGAACTCCTCATATTGTAGCAAGTTAAAACCTTATAATTTTGCACTTACAATGTTGCAGAAAAAAACAGGCATATACAGTGTGTAAAACTGACATCCAGGTATAGGGACTGCATCACGTTTTGGCAATTACTTTATTCTCCTCCACCCTACATGTGTCGTCGCGATAATACGTGACTTCCTCTGGGGCTAGATGCCTAAAAGGGAAAGCACTTTTGACCTGATATTTATGCAGGTCCACAGTGGAAGATAAAAGCATGATCTGAAAGCTGGTGGGACCCTCTTAAATGCAGAGTGGAGGAAATATGGCTATATGAACATTTAATTTGAAAGCATATGAACACATCGTGTATAGATCACTTGAATAAGAAGTCTTTGTGATAAAAGGAATTTACACAGACACATTCATATGTTCAAATGTTTATTTGCAATATCATGATTTGACTGTGATGCACATGTTTTCTTTATTTATTATAAGTTGCATTAGTATCTGCACAGAAAAATATCTTTAGTTTTTTTGAACAATATAGTGAACAAAAGGTTTAGGCTATCAATTGTGGGAAAACATTAGATGGTTGCATCAACATGTTATTGTTATTGATTTACTGCACATTGGTTGTATTACACAAAGGGTAACATGGGAGTGACAGCAATAATTTATTGACACAGACAGCAGGCTGAGCCCCACCCCCTGCTCCCTCAACACTAGCTTTGATTGACAGCAATGGGACCCAATGGCTTCCACTGCCACAGCAAAACCTGTGAGACCTGGAAGTGGGGGGAGAGAAGAGCTGCAGGCATGCACAGCGCTGGATCAAATAAGGGCTCAGGTAAGTAAAAGGGGGGAGGGGGAGATATTGATGCCTAAACATTTTTGAAACTAATGCATTAAGGTAAAAAATGTTTAGGCCTTTATAACCACCACTTATAAGCCTGAGCACATACTTAGTTTTTGTTGACCTGAAGATTGAGGAAGGAATTTACATTTATTTATTTATGAACTAATTCCTAGCGTGTGGAACCAGTCTCCCCATTTTTTTTCAGTTCCCTCTAACTACATAGACTTCCCAATGCTGTGTTCAGGTTTGTGTTCCTTGTTCTTCTTTCCATTCCCTTATTGGTCCACAGTTTGTCCTCTGTCTGCATTAACTGTTTTTTCTGTTTATCACCTGTCAAAAACAGAGTGCTTGGTAAAAAGCTTTGCACCATTTTTTCTGGGTCATGGCCGGTGTAAAAAGTGGTAGTATTGTTTTGCCAATTGGGAAAGATTATCATCTCAAACAAGATGAGATTGGTTTACACATGTGCCACTAAATGAGCACTTAAAAGCTAAGTGGCCACACATTGCTGTACAATTTCCTTTATAGAATGTGAAGACTTAACTAAACAGACCATTCAGTTTTAAACCTAAAGGATAGGGCTCTAGCACTACATAGTCGTTGTTTAATGTCAATGAGATTGTATATTTTACACATAAACACAGTTATCATATATGACCCTGGTGCTCAACCTGCAGCCTGGTAGTCACATGTGGTGGTCTGTACTGATCACTGACTCTGTCCATTCATAACTGAAGCATCGGCCAGGGGTTGGCCAGGGTTCTGAGGATGTGGCTACATTTGTTTTCTTTTTTAGGCTTTTTTCTCTTTTTTCACCTTGTGATCTTGCCAGTAACACACTTCATAAATTCCAATGCCCCCATTCTGGATGAAGGAGCACAGGGGGCACATTTGGATAGCAGCATTGTCAGTCTGGGGGGGAGGTAGTGTTAGATGTACTACCAGATTTAGATACACTAACAAACTGAAGCCAAACTCCAGATAATACCTTATAATCAGCTACAGCAAACATTTTTTTTTCTTTTGGAATAAAGATTTTACATTAATTACATTAATAACAGATGATCGTTGTAAGCACCTCAGCTAGTGTTAAATGGTTTGTCTCATCTCTGTAAAAGTTACTTTCTGCTGGAGAGCTAGATCTTTTGAAAAAAAAAAAAAAGCTTACTGGCCAGCTCACTAAATGAAAATAGAAGAAAGCCTAAAAAAGAAAATGCATGCAGCCATCACATCTAAGAATCTGCAATATAATAAATATTTTCTTTTGTGTTTAATACCACTTTAAAGAGAAACATTAGAAATTCAAAATTCTTTTAAATAACATGCACGGGGCTCGTCGGCGCAATTGATGCTGATGGCCACGGGGGCAGAGACCATACCGGCGGGGCTGGAGGCACAAATGTTCTCGAAATCTAACAAACAAACCCCGACGCTTTCATTGGTACAAAAGATATGGAATAAGAGTAAACAGTTTCAGGGGGTGCAGGGGTTTACGGAGTACAGCCCAATATGGGATAATAAATCCTATGTAGAACTGGTTAAACTACAGCAGGGTCCCAGATGGCGAGCCTGGGGGGTGTCCCTACTGTCCCACATATTTGAAAACGGGAAACTGCTGCCCTTTCAGGAACTGCGAGTGAGGTTTAACTTACCCGTTAATATGCAATACTACTACATACAGCTACAACACGCAGTCAGGGCACAGGGGAACGCGGTGGAGTGGATACAGTCACGCACTCCAGTGTTCCAGGTGATGCAGGCAAGCACGGAAACTAAGGGGTTTATCTCCCAGTGTTACCAAATGCTGTTAACAAAACATTTGCGGACATTCCCGAACAAAGCAGAGGACATGTGGGAGAAGGACTTAGGTCAAATATCAGGGGATCAGTGGATAGAAGCCATGCAAGCGGTAACTACATGCTCCCTCAATGTAGCGCAGAAAGTCTCCCAGCTCTACATTCTACTAAGAGTCCACTATACCCCGACCAAACTGCACAAAATGGGTAGACTGCCAGACCCACTCTGTTACCGATGCAGGAGACAAAACGGCGACCTCATACACCTCTTATGGAGATGCCCAAAACTCCATAGATATTGGAACGAAGTGGTAAACACACTTAATGGAGTGTTTCAGACAACAATCCCTGTGGACCCCCTGTGCTGTCTGCTGGGGGTCCTCGAGGATATAATATCTGAAGAGCCAATTAGAATAGCAGTATCCAGAGCGCTGTTCCAGGCTAGAAAGCTAATATTGATGGGATGGAAGTCAATTCTGCCACCCACCATTACCTCCTGGATAGCACACATGGGGAACACACTCCGAATGGAGAAGTATATCTATCAGCACAGAGGTAGCCCAAGCAGATTCGAAAAGATATGGTCTAAATGGCTGGACACCCCAGGTCTGAGTCCCAGGGAACTAGTCATATCAAGACTCTTGCAATGTTAATAAAATGCAACATGTATGTCTATGTAAGCAACCTGTATATGCTGTTAAGAAATGCCAAAACAAAAAAAGGAAAAAAAAAAAAAAGGGGAAAATGTATCTGATACAAACATATGACACAAAACTGGTGAAAAACTTATGTACAAAGGAAACTGTTGTGATATGTTTAATGTTTAATAAAAACCTTTTTGATTTAAAAAAAATAACATGCACGGGAATACCCTGAACCTTCCTGTGAACTGACACATCTGTACAATGTGTACAACCAACTACAGCAAAAAAAGACATTTACAAAAAAAAAGGCAATATAAATTGCCATTAAATGCTTAGTCTGAATCTTTGTCCTGTTTGTAAACAGACTGAAGATATTGGGGAAATTATAAAGCAAGATTTTTATTTTGTAAATAAAAGGTATATTTATTATTTGAATAATAATATTCATATTTCTTCTTTGCATTTATTCAAGTTATATACAGTATATATTTTTGGAAGAAAATACATACCTTGTCTTTTTTACCGGTGGTACTGGTGGTTTACTTTTTTCCAGGATCAGTTCAGCATCATCATACAGGTCATCTAAAAAAGAAAAAAGGAAACAAAGATGTTAAATGATATATTTCGTAAAGTTGATTGACAGTGTTTTCAGAAATAATTACACTTTAGAGCAGTGCCTGTGCTTCCCAAAGTGGGTGATATCACCCCCTGGGGATGCTGGAACAATCCAGGGGGGAGGTGTAGGTGCAATTGGGGGGCATTGAAAAAAATAAGGTGGTGGTGGAAGCATAAAGAAACAAGAAAAAAAAAAAAAACATGTTTAATATTTTGTGTAACATAGGAGTTGATTTACTACAACTGGAGAGTGTAAAATCTGGTGCAGCTGTTACTGGCAGCCAATCCGTTTCTAAATTCAGCTTGTTCAATTAAGCTTTGACAAAAAAAAACTTGGAAGCTGATTAGTTTCTAAGCAGAGCTGCACCAGAGTTTGCACTCTCCAGCTTTAGTAAGGCCCCTTTCACACATGTCCGTTTTTCATCCATCCGTTTCTGGATGAAAACCGGACATACATGCACCCCTATGGGATAGCGGGTGTCAGCGGATGAGCATCCGCTGACACCCGCTATCGTCCGCCTCTGCTATTGTCCAATTCTGCAGACGGAGGAAAACCCTATTTTTCCATCCGTCTGCAGAGCGGATCGGATGAACACGGACAGACGGTCCGTGTTCATCCGATCCCACATAGAGGAGAGTGGAGAACTGACAGGGCGGTCCCTGCACAGTGTGCAGAGACCGCCCTGTCATCAGCCGGCTCAGCGGGGATCAGCTGAGCGATCGCCGCTGAGCAGCGGATCTTCACGGGGCGGATCAATACGGATCCGTCCCGTGTGGAAGGGGACTTAATCAACCTCATAAAGTTGAAGTGATAACTTTATTTTCCAAATGTACACACAAAATGCAAGTAATAACTGATCAGTGGTCAAGTCCACCATCAGGATTTAAAGCCCAACTCAAAAAAATCCCTTGCAATGGGGTTGTGCCCACACTGCAACAGTTAGGTCCTCATTTTGTCCAGGGGAGAAGAGAAATCCTTATGCCCTGTACACACGATCGGACTTTCTGACAACAAAACTGTGGATTTTTGTTCGAAGGATGTTGGCTCCAACTTGTCTTGCATACACACGGTCACACAAATGTTGGCCAACAATTACGAAGGAACGTAGTGACGTACAAGATGTACATGATGTCTCCATTACAAACACTAGTTTTACAAGACCAAGTGCTTCCGGCTCGTACTTGATTTCCAAGCATGCGTGGACTTTTGTCCGACGGACTTGTGTACACACAATCAGAAAGTCCGACAACAAACATTTGTTGGCGGAAAATTTGAGAACCTGCTAGCCAACGTTTGGTCGGACTTACCACCAACAAGCTCACATCCAACATTTTCAATCGTGTGTATGTGGCATTATACTTCTCCGAACCTCTGCTCTCCCACAATCCAGCAGTGGACTGTTCTGGCATCCTCAAGTCCAGAGCAGGACTTTTGGATGCTGCTCTGGGCTTGCTGATGTCAGGACTCAAGGCTAATAGAGTGTGGGGGTGCAAGAACTGGTCTAGTACGGAGAGAAGCAGTGGATCGGGCAAGTATAACTCCTTTCCTCTTTCCCCTAGACATAAATGAGTAATTAACCTTTGCAGTGCGGACACATCCCCACTGCAAGAAAAGTGTTTTTTTGCCCAGGGATCAGTTATAACAAGCCAGTGTTGGCAGGTGAACACATTGCGTATTGTCAGGAAGTCCAGCATGCATTGGCAGGAATACAGTATTCATACCCCTTGGAGTTTTCCACATTTTGCAATGTTACATCCAAAAAATTTAATGTATTTTATTGGGATTTTATGTGATAGACCAACACAACAAAGTGGCACATAATTGTAAAGTGGAAGGAAAATGATAAATGGTTTTCAAAATATTTTACAAATAAATGTGACGTGTATTTGTATTCAGCCCCCTTTACTCTAATACCCATAACTAAAATCTAGTGGAACCTTAGTGAACAAACAGCATCACGAAGGCCAAGGAACATACCAGACAGGTCAGGGATAAAGTTGGGGAGAAGTTTAAAGCAGGGTTAGGTTCTAAAAAAATATCCCAAGCTTGAACATCTCCTGGTGCACTGTTCAATCCATCATCCGAAAATGGAAACTACAAACCTACTAAGACATGGCCGTCCACCTAAACTGACAGGCCGGGCAAGGAGAGCATTAATCAGAGAAGCATGGTAACTCTGGAGGAGTTGCAGAGATCCACAGCTCAGGTAGGAGAATCTGTCCACAGGACAACTATTAGTTGTGCACTCCACAAATCTGGCATTTTTGAAAGTGTGGTAAGAAGAGGTTTTTTTCAGGCGCTAAAGGGCTGAAAAACGCCTCCCCTGCAGCCCCAGTGTGAAAGCCTGAATGCTTTCACACTGGAGCGGTGCACTTGCAGGACGTTATAAAAAGTCCTGCAAGCAGAATCTTTGGAGCGGTTTAAGAGCAGTGTATACACTGCTCCTCCACTGCCCATTGAAATGAATGGGCAGTGCTGCCGAAGCGCCTGCAAAGAGCTTCGGCAGCGGCGCTTTTCGGGTGCATTTAACCCTTTTTTTGGCCGCTAGCGGGGGGGTTAAAAGTGCACCGCTAGTGGCCAAAAAAGCGCCGCTAAAATTACTGTAAAAATGTCAGTAAAGCCCCGCTAAAACTAGCGGTGCTTTACCGCTAACGCGGCCCACTGGCAGTGTGAAAGGGGTCTAACACTAAACATCACCCTGAACACACCATCCCCACCGTGAAATATGGTGGTGGGAGCATCATGTTGTAGGGATGCTTTTCTTCAGCAGGGACAGGGAAGCTGGTCATAGTTAATGGGAAGATGGATGGAGCCAAATACAGCGCAATCTTATGCATCGTACAAACAAACGTAAATTCCGCCAGCAAAAGTCCGATGAGAGCTTTTGGTCGGAAATTCCGACCGTGTGTATGCTCCATTGGACTTTTGCTGGCAAAATTCCCGCCAGCAAAAGATTGAGAACATGTTCTCTATTTTTTGGTCAGTTCCGATCCGAAATTCCGATCATCTGTACAAATTCCGACACGCAAAACTCCTACGCATGCTCGGAAACAATTCAAAGCATGCTCGGAAGCATTGAACTTAATTTTCTCGGCTTGTCGTAGTGTTGTACGTCACCGCGTTCTTGATGGTCGAAAGTTTATAGGCCGTGTGTATGCAAGCCAAGCTTGAGCAGAATTCCGTCAGAAAAAACATTTTCCGACGGAAAATCTGTTCGTGTGTACAGGGCATTAGAAGAAAATCTGTTATGCGGCGTACACACGGTCAGAATTTCCGATGGAAACAGTCCGATGGGAGCTTTTCATCGGATTTTCCGACCGTGTGTATGCCCAACGGTCTTTTTCTGTCGGAATTTCCGACGGACTTTGAATTGAGAACCTGTTCTCAATTTTTCCGACGGAAAACCTCTCTATCGGATTTTCCGATCGTGTGTATGCAATTCCGACACACAAAATTCCGACGCATGCTCGGAAACAATTTGACGCATGCTCGGAAGCATTAAACTTCCCTTTTATAGTGCTGTCGAACGTGTTTTATGCCGCTGTGTTATTGACCGTCGGAATTTGGTGTGATCGTGTGTAGGCAACCCAGCTTGAGCGGAATTCGTGTGTACGCGGCATTAGAGTCTGCATAAGACTTGAGACTGGGGCAGAGGTTCACCTTCCTGCAGGACATTGACCCTATACATACAATGGAATGGTTTAGATCAAAGCATATTCATGTGTGAGAATGGCCCAGTCAAAGTCCAGACCTAAATCCAATTGAGAATCTGTGGCAAGACTTGAAAACTGCTGTTCGCAGACGCTCTCCATCCAATCTGACAGAGCTTGAGCTATTTTGCAAAGAAGAATGGGTAAAAATGTCACTCTAGATGTGCAAAGCTGATAGAGACATCCCAAAAAGGCTTGCAGCTGTAATTGCAGTGAAAGGTGGTTCTACAAAGTATTGCCACATATTTATTTGTAATGTTGAAAACCATTTATCATTTTCATTCCACTTGACAATTATGTGCCACTTAGTGTTGCTCTATCACATTAAATCCCGACAAAAAACATTTATGCCAAAAAGTGGAAAATTTCAAGGGGTATGAATACTTTTTCAAAGCACTGTATGTGCCACTTTGTGTTGGTCTATCACATAAAATCCCAATAAAATACATGTACATTTTGGCTGTAACATGATAATATGTGGAAAATTTCAAGGGGGATGAATCATTTTTCAAGGCACTGTATGTGAGTAATGACTTTTTTACAATTACATAGTTACATAGTAGGTGAGGTTGAAAAAAGACACAAGTTCATCAAGTCCAACCTATGTGTGTGATTATATGTCAGTATTATATTGTATATCCCTGTATGTTGCGGTCGTTCAGGTGCTTATCTACTAATTTCTTGGAACTATCAATGCCCCCCGCCTGCGGAGTGGCCACGTGTCTTGTTAAACTCCCTTCCGCAAAAAAGTTTTATCCCTATTGTGGGGTCACCAGTACGGTATTTATAAATTGAAATCATATCCCCTCTCAAGTGTCTCTTTTACAGAGAGAATGTAAAAGAGGGCAAAAGCATTGGGGCCCGCTTTCTTGGGACTGGGGCCACCTGGCCCCTCTTTTAGGGAAGGGGTTAAAGTGGTTTAGGTAGGGGTAGGCGGTACTATCCATTTAATTAGCCCAGGTGCAGGTGAGGGTTATCCAATGGGAATCCATGGAAGGTTCTGGTTCCCAGGGAACATTATTTAAGCACTGCAGAGGGTCTAGGGCATCCTCTGCAGCGTTCCAGGAAGAGGAAAAGAAGAGGAATCCGGGGGGGACAAGAGGAAAAGAAGAGGAATCCGGGGGGGGGGGGGGGGGACATATTCGGTGTTGATACAGTGAAGCTGCCCAAGTTCCAAAAACTGGGCAGAGTTGATGTAATGATTTATGGTATTGTAAAGTGTTTCAGTTATATATGGTTATGTAAATATGTTGTTAAACCAATAAAGTGCCACGGCCATTTCTGCCAAATAAACAGGTTTTTGGTGTTGGTTTGTATGGTTGTATCTGGGGAATAGGTCGGAATGGGTGTGGCCTACGGTCCCATAAGTTCAGTGCTCGCAACCTTTCCTCATAACTATTATCCTCCAGACCCTTTATTAGCTCTGTTGCCCTTCTTTGTACTCTCTCCATTTAAAGGAACATCCTTCCTGAGGACTGGTGCCCAGAACTGGACAGCATACTCTAGGTGCGGCGGGACCAGAGTCTTGTAGAACGGGAGAATTATTTTTTTTATCTATGGAGTTGATCCCCTTTTTAATGCATGCTAATATTCTGTTTGTTAGCAGCAGCTTGGCATTGCATGCCATTGCTGAACCTATCATCTACTAGGACCCCAGGTCCTTTTCCATCCTAGATTCCCCCAAAGGTTCTCCCCCCAGTGTATTGATTGCATTTATATTTTTGCCAACCAAATGCATTATTTTACATTTTTCTACATTAAACCTCATTTGCCATGTAGTTGCCCACCCCATACGATACTATAAATAGGCAACATGTCAGAGAACGTGGATCCATATCTACGATATATAGACACCACAATGAAATAGACCTTCCTGAGAAATTGACAGCTATGATCCGTTGGGAAACTGATATTGACCAGGTATTCTCTACAGAGGACTGGTCAGGCATGTTGAGCAACATGCATAAATGCTCCCACTCCATGGCTGTTAAAGAGACTGTAGTTAAACTACACACAAGGTGGTACATCACTCCAGAGAGAGTCCATAAATTTTATCCTGGAGTCCCAGCCACTTGCTTTAGGCGAAACCAAGTCTCAGGTTCCTTACTCCGTACCTTTTGGAGCTGCCCACAGCTGAAACACAAATGGTCTCAGGCAGCCACCAAGGTAGCACAAAGATATCAGGTACCATGGTCACATTGACAGCCCCAATGTGTTTGCTTTTCACACCTATTCCAGAAGTACCTCCCCACTCAGAAATTTGTGAACACATTATTCTTTGCTATCCTGTGGGCCATAGCCCTGAATTGGCGCTCCCCGGCGGTTCTCTGGGTCCAGGTGCTCCAGAGAATGGAATCCATTAAACTAATGGAAAGGATCCATCAAACTATACTGGACACATTGCATATCTACCATCACAAGTGGTCCATATGGACTTCATACGGTGGTACGCTATAACTAACGCCCATATACACCACTTTTACCAATAGCCCCTCCAAATATCTTTGTGCAAAACCCATTTAATTCCTGAAGTACAATATCACCATAAAACCTGTATACAGAGTGTTTATTGTTGTTTTTTCTTTCTCCCTCTTTTGGTTTGTCGTTATTTTCCCTATTTTGAACAAGGGAAACACCTAATGTGACTCCAAAATGATAAATGGAGCCTTTACTTAATCTTATTTTGTCACTTGGGTTGCATCCCTGCTTGTGCGATATGTCTTTCATATAACAGAATTGTACTGTATTGTATTTTTTTTCTCGTTTGTATTAAAAAAAAAAAATAGGCGACATGTATAAAATCTAATTTTTAGATTGTTTCTGAATTGTGTGACAAACAATTAACAATTGTGCAAGTGCCAGAAGTATTTCAATTTTAACTCTATATCGTTGGTCTTAATGGATTACGGATCACATAAAAAGCAAATAATAGTATTGTGGTTTCAATAAAACCACAGTTTATACATGAGTGTTTTTATACAGTTTTATACAGTTTCTTACATATCTACTGAATGTAGGTTTGCAGGCTTGTGTTGGTACAATACTATCTGAAGTGTACAGTCAACGTGTTTGTCATATTTTTTTATTACAATAGCAACGAAAATAGGGGAATGAAATTGAAAAAATATTGTAGAACATAGGTAGAAATATATGTAGTGCCATAACCCTCTGCAGGGCGGCTATGGATTTCTGGGCTTACCGATTACCTCCTCCTTGTAGCTTGTCATTCTTGTCAAGGGGTTCCCAGGGTTGATACCCAGTAATTGCTGAGACTGACACTCAAAGTCCTTTTGAGAATTTTTTATTTGCATGAAACGTTGAAACAGAACACAGTCTCTCAGTCAGGAATAGAGTGTATGGGTGATGAAGCCCAGGCACTTTAGAACTGCTGACATTCAGATAAATGTTTCTCTAGATGATCCAGGGAGTAGCCACTCGCGAGTGGACACGTCACTGTTGGATAAACCCTTGTTTGTAGATCTAGCAGCCAACAAGTGATTCAGAATTAGCAAAGTCTCTGCCACAGACTTGGTTGAAATAAACATGTAAAAGTCTCTGCCACAGACTTGGTTGAAATGAACATGTAAAAGTCTCTGCCACAGACTTGGTTGAAATGAGCATGTAAAAGTCTCTGCCACAGACTTGGTTGAAATGAGCATGTAAAAGTCTCTGCCACAGACTTGGTTGAAATTAACATGTAAAAGTCTCTGCCACAGACTTGGTTGCAACTGAAGGATGGGTTAGGAACTTTTCCTATGGTACCAGTATCTTTCAGCCGATATGGCGATACCGTAGGAAATGCGGAATTCAACAAGTGTCCATACATCTCAGCTTCCAGGCTCTTACCGAGCAGCCAGCCTCGTGCGTGGCTCTCCTCCGAAGAGTCCTCCCCTGGTCGCTTGTCGAGTTGCTGGGCCTCTCCATACCCGAGAGGGCACCCGGACACTTAAGAATCCTCCTTCAGTTACTGCGCCTCAAACTAGCTATTTCCGAGACTCTGAAACGGATGGATCCCCACCCCAGACCATGAGGGCCTCTGGGACTGGTCGGATGACCAGGCTTACGGGGTCAGCAGACACTCCTGGACCAAGACCCCTCACAGGGCTGGTCCGGACTGGAACCAGAACCAACGAAAAGACCCGGAACACGTGACTTCAGCACCTTAAGTACCCCTTCCCAGAATACACCGCGGGGCCAGACGTGCCCACTGATTGGTACCTAATGCGTCCAACCAGACTGCGTTCTCAGCCTGTCACAGGTGTTCACCTCACCTATGACCAGGCAGAACTCTAGTACAGCCCAGCCAAACTGATGCCAAAGTATAACCTAGAACAATTAACCCCAAAACTCAATTACAGTTCTGGGAAAAACTAACTTTGAAAAAGTGTCGGTGCTACACATAGATACATAAAAAAATGCAAATTTGTCACTGTGTCTCTGTTTGTTTGCTTAAAGAAGGCAGATTTCCAGGGCAGCAAAGAGTAATTTTTTTTCTGAAAAAGGGGTGGTAGGCCAAATAAGTTTGGGAGCCTCTGCTTAAGGGTATGTTTATGGAAAAAGTTATATAACTTCATGTATAACTGCATTTCTACATAACATCATTCACCAGTATGTTAAAGAGTAACTCCATAAAAAATATAGCAGATAAAGTTAATAAAATGACTTTTCCATTTCAATCTGCAGCCCTGTAATTTTCTGAAATGTAATTTCCTGCTTGTATGATTGCCTCACTGATTGCCCCCTCCCCCTTTTTTTTTTTTTCTTTCCTCCTCCCTCGCCCGTTCTTTCACCTTGTCATATTAAAAACACAAAATGTTCAGGAAATTTGCAAAAACCGTGGTTGATCATCCGGAATTATGTACTGTTGTTGCAAGTCGATTATGTTCCTCTTTAAGTGATAACTAGTTGACCTAGTAGTTATTGTATGCTAACTATGCAGAGATGTGCCTTGGTCCTATTTTGTTCCTGGTTATTGTTTTGCAAGTGGTTTTGTAAAATTCCTTCACTTCTAAATAAAGAATAAAAAAAAAAAAAAAAAAGATTAGGCAATAGAGATGTCATTTTTGGGAGGATATTCACTAAGGATTCATTATTTCTACAAGGATGCTAACACTGCTGCTTTTCTCATCAGAACACTGAGAGTGCACCAGGTGATTATGATGGACCAGACCGTCCCTTTCAAAATCACTCTACACAGGACATGGTAAAACAAACAGAGCAGGAATAGGTTTAAGATTTTTTAAATCCTTGCATTGTAAATAGGGGATTTCTTTTTCTCACTAAAAGTGGAGTTACTATTTAAAGCTAAATCCCAGGTATAACACCTCCCAACTGTCCCGGATCATGCAGGACATTCCTGGAGTTTCAACCAAGTCCTGGAGTCCCGCAGGCCTGGGCCGTATCCTCGAGTCCAATGCCAGAATGAGTTCTGGCACTTGGCTCCCCTAACTTAAATTGCAGGCAACCGGCAGGAAGAGATGCTGGCTGCTTCAGTGGTGCTATCAGGGGATTGCAGTGTCGAGGAATCAGTGTAACCAGCAGGAGATGCGGGGGAAGTTCATGCCCGAGACAATGGGGGGTGGAAGGGG
The DNA here is from genome assembly GCA_028564925.1 of Lithobates sylvaticus. Classification (NCBI taxonomy): domain Eukaryota; kingdom Metazoa; phylum Chordata; class Amphibia; order Anura; family Ranidae; genus Lithobates; species Lithobates sylvaticus. The sequence goes on from CM053026.1 coordinate 435,868,518, forward strand.
GCGCTATGCAAGCACTGTATATACTACTGAGTGCCTTAGGTTTCGGATTGCCTTCCGCCTTTTGCCAAAATTTGCCGTAACAGCTGCCTGTGGTTCACTAAACTTGGCCAGCACTGCCTGCAGCCTCTAGGACACTATACACAGAACAGTCCTGCCCTGAGGCTCTGGTGAGCAAAGAGGAAAGCAGTAATATATGCAATAGGCTCTGCGTTAAGGGTTAAAAATCCTTGGTGTTGCTGCCTGCATGATTACTACTTGATGAATACTTTCTCCGATTATCTGCACTGTATTCCACAGGCTCAAAATGTTATGCCACTGATAGTACTCCTCTAGGTGATTCAGAGGTGCATGCATGTTTGGGGAACATAAAGCAGGCAAAATACCCCATAGCGTAATTCGTCTATTTAACCACTTCACCCCCGGAAGGTTTTACCCCCTTAATGATCAGGCCATTTTTTGCGATATGACACTGCGTTAAATTTAACTGACCATTGGGCGGTCGTGCAACGCCGTACCCAAATAAAATAAAATTGATGTCCTTTCAAGTTCATGCCTAATGAGATAGAAATTGATTAAATAAAAAAGTACAACTACAGTCCACTACACTTGCCTCCCCTCCAGCAATGCAATGTCTTTGAGATCCCTAGTTGCCGCTGATATCTTTGCCCACTAATCTTGTGGATTCGGCATATTTGGAAATCTCAAATGGTTGGGTAATGTAACTCTCATGCATGAGTTTGGGAGTTAATTTAACCTGCTACCCAAGGCATTCTGAGATAGTACACTGATCTGTGAGTGCTTAGCTCACTGTACAATCTAAAAACAACTTGGTAGCATTTAATGCAGAAGAGAGATACAGAGTTGTTTTTGCAATAAAAACCTTCCTGCTAGTACATTTAATTTTATACACCAAAGTACTGTAGGTCTTTACTATCATAAATGCTTACATGCACTATTATCATTAAAACTGTCAAGAAAACATTTTTACAAAAACATTTAGAGCCACATCATGACAGCATTTTAATATCAATGTGTTTGCCATCTAAAGCTTCAATGCATTTTAGAAAATTGAAAACTTCAATTTACTGTATGCATCAAATATTTTCCACGATTCTATGGTGAGCCTTGACATGTACAAATGCTCTGTCCATGCGTTAGTGCTTTGAGGTACCTTTCCGTTTTAATAGCACCCAAACTTATATTGGTGCATTAAGGTGGTTTACAGGCCACTCATTTTGAATAGTATGCTTAAAGCGGAGTTCCACCCAAAAGTGAAACTTAACTTCTGCTCGTTGTACTCCTTCAACAGGGGGGGGGGGGGGGGGGCACAGGATACCTGTCTAGAAAATAATAATATAAAGAGGTCAAGAAAATGGCTAATTGTCAGAAACCCTAAATGACAATTTTTGTTAAAGTGGAAGTAAACCCCCCTATCGTTTTCAGCCAAGGAAGCTGCCATCTTTGCCTCTGTTTAATCTTCAACTGCCACAGTGCTGCACATGTGATCCGTTATGACACCAGCCATTGGATGGTTTGACTGTTTGGTTGAGAGTACAGCCAATGTGCAGTTAGCATTCACGGCATGCCTTTTTTTTTTTTTAGACTGTTAAATCGATGGGTTTACTTCCGCTTTAAGTAAATTGAAATTGGTAATGCCTGTGAAACTGCATGTACATTTGCCCTGTGCAATTAAAGTGGTTGTAAAGGCTCAAGGTTTTTTCCATCATTCTATGCATGAAAGCAGGATTTTTCTTTTCCCTCACCTTGTTGGATTCATCTGGCCAAGCCACACAGGTTCAAGCCTCTTCTGTGATGAAGCTCCCCACTGTACAGGTTGAAGCAAACTCTTATATGGGGGGGGGGGGGGGGCCCTTCCCTCAGGATCCAGGATAAGGGGGGTGATGGTATCTGGTCTCTAGGGATTGTTTCTTCATCGTGACCCCATGGATGGACATTCATTGGACTTCCGGTTTGGCCATGAAGCGTGCAGTTGGTAAGGCACCACATGGTGCACAAATCCTTGGTATTCAGTTACTGCTGCAAGCATATGTCACACTTGGAAATTTTCTGGCCTGTCCATAGTTTCAGTCTGTTTACTATTGCCTCACAGGTTGTGGTTTGTGTCTGCAATACTGCTAATGCTGAAGCAGGTGTTCTGTGCTGGGCTGAAGCCTTCCTATTAACTCAGCAAGGTCTGGCCCTACAGGCTTGACTTATTGTCTGCAGGTTTGCTGTTAGCTTGCGCCACTGAAAGTGTATACCACACATGTGAATCTTACTGGCTGTCCATAGTGCCATTCTGTTTACTAATGCTTCACAGGTTGTGGTCTGTGTCTGCCGTATTGCCAATGCTTAGGCTGATATTAGTTGGTGTTGAGCCTTTCCTATTAATGCAGGGTCTGGCCCTGCAGGCTGGGCTTACTGTGTATTAATGCTTGGTTGTGGTATGACCTTTTGCAGTACATGTGTCTATGGTAGGTTTAACCTGCTAGTGCTAATTGTCTGACTATTAACCTGTGCTGCTTGTCTGTGATTACATTGACTCAACAGTACTATGACTGCTATGCTTTTATCTCTATGCATTTACATGCTGACATTGATGTTAAAATGAAAGTCAGGATCTGCTAAGTTACATTTCCTTAGTCCTTACCTGTTAGCAATGTGTAATTGCTTCTCTTATTTGTGGTACACCACAGAGGGATTTGTGGTTTGCTGCTTGTAGTGGTTACAACTGATGGATTTTTAAACAAATACTCCCAGGCATGGCTCCTGTCTTTCAGCTCATCCGTGGACCAGTAGCAATCAGCCTTCCTAGAGACCAGAAATGTTCATTAAGGTGAGGGCAGGTAGGTATAATCTATATCCTAAAAGAGTGCACATTATGGGCATAATGGATTGTAAATCTCTCCAGCCCTCAACGCCAACACCACTTCACAGGAAGAGGAGAGTCAACCTGCTTCTGCAACAGGGACAGGTCCGCTTTAGCCCTGAAGGAACCACTATGTATTTACCTGCCAGAAGAGGCAGACCAAGGAAATCAATCTCTTCAAAAATCATAGTGGACTGGTGGTAACTGGTCTGTCGGCCAAAATGCAAACCAAGTTGCAGGCCAGAGGCAGTGGCAAACGGACAGAGACCAAGAAGGCCTACAGTGAATGAATGAATGGCTTGTATAGCGCTACAAATGTAAACTGAATCGCCTCAAGGCGCTTGATCCGTCATGTGTTGTCCTTCTTAAAAGAGATGGGTCTTGAGTTTTTTCCTGAAGGCCCGATGGTTTTCTTCCATGCGGATGTTCGTGGGTAGATCGTTCCATAACCGTGGTCCTTGGACTGCGAATCTTCGTTCTCCCCTTGATTTGTAGCGGGACTTGGGGATGAGGAGGAGGTTTTGGTTAGTTGATCTGAGGCTGCGATTAAGTGTGTGTTTTATTTTTTCGCATAAGTATTGAAGAGTGTTTACTTGTGTGCATTTGTGGGTCAGGCAGAGGGTCTTGAATGTGATCCGATCTTTATGGTTAGCCAGTGTATGGTCCTCAGGAATGGACCAGATGGATTCCCAGTTTTTTTTTTCCATGACTAGTCTTGCTGCCGTGTTTTGGACGACTTGTAGGCGTGCAATCTGGTATTTAGGTAGTCCTATGTAGAGGGAGTTTGCGTAGTCGAGTCGAGAATTGATGACTGTTCCAACTACTACTGCTTCCTCCTCTTCTGGAATGAAGGGGATGAGTCTACGTAGCAGGCAGGAAGATGGTAAGAATCCGCTGACTACTGATCCTATTTGTGCATCCATTGACATCTCTGAGTCGAAGATGACTCCGAGACTTTTGGCTTTTGTGCTTGGGGAGATGGTCTGTCCAAGGATGGTGGGTGGAGTCCATGGGGTCTTAGTTTTTTTATTTCGGTTTGCGTTTAGGAGAAGGAGTTCTGTTTTGGATCCATTGAGTTTGAGGTCACTAATGGTTCCGTGCCAAGCCTAAATCAAACAGCTGCATTTATTTGAAGGCAACCTCTACCTCAGAAGCAGTTGGCCAGGGAGTCTTTATCAGCAGCTTTATCCCAGCTTCTAGGAAGTTGCTATGGCAAGTTGGCATATCAGAAGCAAAAAGTGGATGTTTTAACTCTGTCCAAACTGATTGTGTGGATCTCTATTTCAATAAATGCTCAGGTACTAATCTAATCAAACAACTAAGTCATTTAAGGGGTACCTCTGCCTCAGAAGCAGACGGCCAAACAGGCTTCATCAGATTAGCCAGGGGTGCCATTCTGCCAGCAGAAAAGCAATATCCTTTGCAGAGACCCCGGGACAAACGGGATGAAGAAGGTTCATACTACGATTAAGTAGTGTTTTGTGAACTGCGGTGGAGCTCACTTCAGTAGCCAGACTGTCAGGATCCCAGACAAGATGAAAGCAGAGCTTTGGCCAGTGATAAACTCTTTATGATGGCTGATCCTAGAGTGAAAATTAAGTAGCCAGTGATGCAGTTCAGCCATTGTGGATACAATGCTGTTTCTCTGGTAGTCCGTTGTGGTCAGTTAACCCTTATGGCTCATCCCACAAATAACACATACCACTTTTAAGTCAGAGTTGTGACTGTTCAAGTCGGAGCCGGTGATATCTAGAAGGGGGAATAATCCCTTGTGTTAATCGCCAATGACCAGAGGATAGCCAAAAGTCAAAGTAGCAAAGGTTGAATGACAGGTTAAACCCGAGAAAACTACAGAGGAGAATAAAGAATCAATAATCTTTGTCTGCCTAAACCCAAGTCACCCAGTAGGGTTGCTGACAGAATTTTGTGTGAAATTTTAGCTTTAGGATCTGTGGGTCTTGTGCATTAAGGAAGCCATTGGAATGTTTCATTACTCTCCTCCAACTCATTGCATTCCCTCCATGATGCATTAGAGCACAAAGGTTATGACTGCATGTTTAGTCAAAAGTAGGACTTGGTCAACAAGCAGAAGGATTAGGATCCAAAACCGCATATGGCATCATTGCAATCAATCTCTGAAGACATCCGTAGCACGAGAGAGCAAAAGTATCTCTCTTGAACAAATTATAGCTCTTTCCCATTTTCCCATCGCAAAAGGGTAAGGAAGTAGCCTGTAGTAACCTATGTGGTCCGAGGGGCCCAATGGAAGGTTGACAACGGTATTACCTGGTTTTGTAGTAAGGGAAGACTTGCTTCCCGTACCAGGAACAGTGACTTCACAGAGGAGAAAAGTCCCTTTTTGGAGGTAGCTAAGCTAGCTAATCTTTCAGCTTATCAGCTATTAGGCATACCAGTCATCGCAATCTATTGTTGGGTATTCATGCCAATGGAGGACAAGATGTCCAGAGTCAGAGTTGCAGTGGTCGCAGACTGAAGTCCTTCCGAAAACGCAATAAAAACAGAGCCTCAGTTATGCTGCAAAAACTTGGCAAAATGGGGAAGTCCCATATTCATTGTCGAGAAGGAATACAAGACTAGTCAACTTCTATCAGAGGTATCTCCCAGTCAGGTCTGCCAGCCCTTTAGGTTCGGGTTTCCTAGAACTTCCTGCCAGATGGCGTAAGGTACAAAGCCATTGGATGTCAAGGGATGGTCTCTAAGCCAACAAACCGTTCAAGGGTTCGGCAACAAATAAAGCTATCAGGATATTGATCTGACAGCAACCTTGGTGGCTTCAGGTGGAAGCAGTGAAACTTCTGACATACAGCTGGGTCTGCAGATTAGCCAATATGTATATTGAACAAACCTAATGATCTCCAGGATCCGCAGTCATTTAGTGGTGATGAGGACAATAATTGCCCAGTGGCCTGCAGGCCACGATATCCGCGGGTACAGTCTCAGATCCGAGAACCTCCTATTCTCCTTCCTGAGATACAACACCTCATACAGCATGGCCAACGGTATCTTCCAAATTCAGACAAGTTATATCTAGATGCTGGAGACCAAGAAGTGAAGGATCACATGTAGGTTTCACCTGTTTGAAATCCTATGGAGGTCAGGGCACCTACTCCAAACTTCAAGCACAATAGATCATAGGAAACCCTACAGAATTTAAAGGATGGAATCCTCTGTTCCCTAATGTAAGGATTGAATTGTATATAAGTAAGCCTAGAGACGGCATTAAAGGATAGGTGAGGATCACTCTCTGGAAGCCAGTAACTGTTGCATATCTTGGCAAACCAATTCCAAAAGACCTGGGCAGGTTGTTCGTTCCCCCTGAGGTCTTCCAAATAGTGTGGGACACATTGTCTCACTCTCCATTCAGAGGGATAAGGCCTGATAAGATATGGCCAGTAACACTGAAGAAGTATTTTGTATAACTAATAGGTCTTAAAAAGGATCTTAGATATCAAAGAATCAAGCCATAAACTACCTTGTTGCTGACAGGCAAAGTGTCTCTAGTCTCTTCCTCAGCACTACACAGAGATCTGCATCTTTGCATCTGGGTTATAACATCATCCTTCTTGCATATCCAAACTAAAGTGTTTGGAGTACCATAAGCATTGGAAATAGATTCAAGGTTGAAGAGAGACATAGCATTGGCCATTATTCAAGGAGAAAATAGACGCTTCAGGCCTAACGGCATCAGAAGACAATTGCTGTCCATTAAAGACAATCGCAGTGGTGTGGATCTAGTTAGTCAAGGGGCTTAGATGGCTAGGACAAATGCATCAATTGAGGGCAGGGACCGCTTTTCCAGACTGATTGCACATCCATGGACGGAACTCCAAAGGAGTCCCTCCAGAACTAATATATAAACTACAACCTGGTCTACAATCAACACGTTGGGGGCCCATTTTAAAGTGGACCCAGCAGCCTTAGCTACAATACATTTCTGTCGTTAGTGGGGATAGATCTAATCCTCGACTTAAGCACTTCAGCATTACCCACCCTTGTTGTCTGGTGATTTGGTACATCCCATACATATATGCTGTCATGCTGTGTCAGGAAAGAGAAAAATTGTATACTTTATCTGACAGTAATTTTCCTTTCCTGAAGCAAAGCATGACAGCATATAGGTCCCTCCCGAAAGGGCTTCAAGGGCTTTGCAGTGATACTAAGTTACGAGAATGCTGCCTGCATATACTTATATACATATATTTATACTTATATAGTATAACCGGTCCTGGAATTGGGGAGGGGCGGAGCCTACCCATACGTATATGCTGTCATGCTTTGCATCAGGAAAGAAAAATTACCATCGGGTAAGTATAACATTTTTCCACAACCCAGCCAAGATACAGAACTAGAAAATAGAATTCAAGCGTAAATCGTAATTATACCATAACATTCATTTAAATCTGATAAAAAGGCAATATTAAAAGACCGGGTAAAAAAACACAAATCATAAAAGACAGGTGTCTGTCCCTTTAAAATATTGCAGCGGCGCTAAAGATACAGTCTTTTGTGTTAAGAAAGTTCATTAAACAGCATGGAAACCCAAAATAAAGTTCATAATGGTGCAGTGAGCCTGAAATCGCAAAATTAGAGTGATCCACCTTCCACCGGACATCCAAATTTTTCACCGCGTGCAGTACACACTCCCCTTTGGGGATGCACTCACCAGAAATATGATAAAAATGGGCATTTAAATCATTAGAAAGGATCCACTCCAACCCGGCATACACATATGAAGAGAATAATGGTGCAGATAGCGTAGTACAGTTTGGCAAAATTCCACTTTATTTGTAATAACCAATTCCCCCCCTTATTAAAATCTGCGTACCTAAAAACAAATAGTAATCAGCTTTGTAATACAATTGAATTGCACTCTGCCTGTTAGTCCCGTCCGTCCGCCGGAAATCGGGCTCCAAAACGATGTGTAGAGCGGTGTCAGCCTCTACTTCCTGGTCGTTTGGTGGCTGGAGCGCACAATGGAACGCATGCGTCACTTCCTGCGAGGTCACTATATTTTTCCACCGGAACCAGCCCTGTACTGTGATGGAAGGTATATCTATATTTATATTGATACCATTGTGTTAGTCAGCATCCATAATCACATGGCGATGCTAGTGTCAATATTTCTGCCGGTCTGACAACATCCCCATATTCCAATCATTTTATGTCCATATCTCCATATATTTGATGTGTGTTTATACACTATAATGAACTCCATCGAGACAAATTTAAAATACACACAAAATATTGTGCTAAAGTGTATGAATAGAATCATACTAGGATACTAAAATGTGTACAAACTAAAAACTCAAAAATAAAGTGAAATAAAATTAGGAATAAAAATGAAAACAAAAATAAATACAAATAAAATTAAAATAAATAAATAAAAATAAAAATTAAAAATAAAAATAAAAAAAATAAAAAAAATAAAAAAAATAAAAATAAATAAATAAAAATAACAATAAACATAAAAATAAATAAATATAAATAAAAATAAAATTAAAATAAAAATAAAAATAAAGATAAATTATTTATCTTTATTTTTATTTTTTATTTTTATTTTTATTTTTATTTTTATTTTTATTTTAATTTTATTTTTATTATATTTATTTATTTTTATGTTTATTGTTATTTTTATTTATTTATTTTATTTTTATTTTTATTTTATGGAATGATCTCTTCATAATATACATATATATATATGTATAAAACGCATACACCAAGTAAATGATTACAACACGCAACCTTAAACACATAGATTTCCACATCAGCAACCATATAAGGTCATGCGATGTAAGGGTTAAAAAGGCCGGTATCGATGTATGTAAAGAGAAACAGAAGCGCGGTCTGCATATTTCAATGATCCAGTTATTATATGTATTATTATATGAAACAAATATGTATAAGCACTATGGCTAATGAGCTAAAATATGGTACAAGAATGAAGAAAAACTTCATAGTAAACATGTAATGCAGACAGCGGCTGTGCATGACAATGTATTGCTGTCTGTGAGTCCCCATTGGCCAGTTAAACTGGCAATCAGACAGTTCAGCGCCCGGATTGGGCGCTGATTATTTATAATCCTCACTTCCGGTGGCGAGGTCAGTTCAGCGCCCGGATTGGGCGCTGATTATTTATAATAACAGGAAGTAGAGGCTGACACCGCTCTACACCATTATTCTCTTCATATGTGTATGCCGGGTTGGAGTGGATCCTTTCTAAGGCTTGCAATTGACAATTGTATTTTATGTTTTTATTTGTTAGTGATTTTATCTTTATAAATAAATCCTTTGCTTCTTTTAGCTATTTTTGTTATTTTGTGTTTTTTTACTGCTTTTTATTGTCCTTTGGCTTCATTATTATTTTTTATCATATTTCTGGTGAGTGCATCCTTATCAGCTGATTACTATTTGTTTTTAGGTACGCAGATTTTAATAAGGGGGGGAATTGGTTATTACAAATAAAGTGAACAGATTAGCTTAATGAAGGAAGGAACAAAATTAGATGTTACAGTGTCTCATTTGGCACACCAAAAGCATGAGCCTGGCAAATTCTGTGCAGAATCCAAATCCTAATCAATTTTGTTTTGAGTTCCTGAGAGCTAAAGAATAGGGATGGGCCGAATGGACTCCTGTTCAGTTCGCACCAGAATTTTCGAACACCACAAGTTAATGGGACCCGAACATCAAAAATGCCTATATGCAAGTAATTGGGCATACAATGGTTATAGGGGTCCGGGTCCTGCCCTGGGGGACATCTATCAATTATAAAATAGGGAAAAAAAATCATTTTTTATTTTTATTTTTTTTAAAGTGAAAGCCTAAAAATTAAAAATTCCTTCCAATATAGTTCCAGGGGGGGTCCCCTTAGTCTACCCGTACAGTGGCAGAACTGTACTATGTCTAGAATCTGCTGCAGCAATAATTGCCTTTATAAAGCCAGAAAAAAATTAATTTTCCCTGCAAGCTGCCTTTTATTTTGCTCAGCAACAGCTGGGGAGCCAGTGTATATGATGAGGCCACAATGTAGTGCACTGAGAACAGATTTTTTTGGATACATTCTGGTGTCACTTTGACTTTGTATAGAAGTGCGTAAAAATTGGGTCTTTGGGTGTCGGTGGCGCCTTCCAAACGTAACCCTATAGAGGTACACTTGATGAAAGCAAGAATTGGCCTTGCTGTAAAAAATTGCAATGATATGCACCTGTCAAACAGGTGCTGAAAAATTGGTCTTTGTGTGTTAATTGTGCCTAAACCTATACCAAAAACATTCTTCCAGATGAAATGATTGAACACCCTTAAAGCTAGGCAGCCTTCAAGTCCTGCAGAGATTCCACATCCCAAAAAGACTTAATCAATGACATCGGCATCAGGGGCTTCATAGCTGGTAATCCAGGACCGATTAATTTTTATAAAAGTCAAACGGTCCACGGAGTCTGTGGACAGACGCGTTCTATGATCAGAAACGAAACCTCCTGCAGCACTGAATGCCTGTTCTGAAAGCACGCTGGATGCAGGGCAGCCCAACAACTCAATAGCATACTGGGCAAGTTCTGGCCAGTGGTCTATTCTCATGACCCAGTAAGTCAGTGGATCGTCAGCTGGAAAGCTCTCCATCTCTGTTTTTGTAATTATAATGAAGAAATAACCATCTCTTATAAAGGTTAAGACGGGGATATATGGTTGCAAAGCGGTTAGACCCTAACACAGCTGTGAACTAATGGTCACCGTGACTTCTTACATTTCCCAATTTTAAATGGATCAGCCATCCCAGTTTGCATAACCAAACTAATTGCAAAACAGAAACCAAAAGAAATTTACATGTCTTTGGTAAATAAAGGATTACTCGTATACCTGAATGAAAGACTAAGCAAACGTCATTGTTTTCCCAGGTGGGAAAAGCCATTATCAAACAAAGTCTTTAATGAAACTTATTGTGAGGACCCCAGGGATGTGTATACAGCTGGGCTATCTAAAAACAAATTGAGCCTGCCCAAGTTAATTTCAAACATTTCTGAGAGACATCAGAATTCTGTCTATCCAGGGATATTTTAAAATACATATGATTATGATTCATTCAAATTATATATTATATTCCAGGTCATAGAAACAATTATGACTTTAGTGTCTACTGACCAAATGATTATTCTGTCATAAGGTAAAAATATAATATTTTGATGTAGAACAAATTAGAATTGTTTTAAAATACCAATCATTGTTATGAAAGACATATAAATCGTGACTACATCTGCATAAAAAATATACATATAGCAAGTGTTCCAAGATAAATAAGTATTCATAGGGTATATGAGAATTATATGTTTATCCATATAGATAATCATTTTATGTGATATTGATTAATCAAAATTATACTGAGTGTATTGTATATTGTAGCGGTTACCAGAGTCCCTGAATAATATAGATATATATTCATCAGCACCAATATATAAACAGATACAGATATTTTTAATGAAAATAGAACATATTATTTAACAGATAGTTCAGAACACGTTTTACTGCCCTCAGACATGCCTAGTGGTTGAAGGTGATATGACCTGAATTCAGAAAAGGTTAATCATTAGATCTTTTTCCAATGGAAAACAAGTCATACCTTTTGGGCTGAGCTTATTATAATTTGTATTATCCTATTGTCGGACATGGTATTTAGGAGCCAGATAGATGCCATGGGAGGGACTCAATCACCCACTCAAATCAGACACGCGCACACACACACCCACCCACACACACTCCACTCATCATGTCATGTACCTAGTGACGAGTCCGGATTGCAGAAGGAGACCTCTTTTGTGTCCCAGACTCGTGTCCCCTGGTAGAGGAGACAGGAGGCGCAGGAGTCGAAAGTAGCATGAGTGCCTGGCAGGATCAACAGCCGAAGGATGGATCAGGTGGTTCTCAGGGAGCTGTATCAGGATCGGCAGACCTTGGCAGCAGGTGACAGGAACCAGCAGGCGGCAGGTGAAAGGAACTAGCAGGCGGCAGGTGAAAGGAACTAGCAGGCGGCAGGTGAAAGGAACCAGCAGGCAGCAGGTGATGCAGAAACCGATGAGTCCCACAGGGACAGGCACACAGGAAGGTCAGGCAAGCCGGGTCAAACCAGATGATCGTTACAGGAACAGATGCAGGAGGCAGAAGCAGGGTCGTGGAGCAAGCCGGGGTCGGTAACGGTTAATCACAATCGCGGATGGACCAGGGGATTACGCAGGCAGAGAGCAGAGAAGGTCATGGATCAGGCCGAGGGTCAAACAAACAGGGTCAGCCTTTCCTTACACATCAACTAACTCTCTATTCATGAAGATTCCTGGACACCTTATACTTTGAAATTTGGAGGTCACAAGAAATAATTCCTCTTTTAGAGTAGCCATTTTAAAAGCCAAGTAGCCAGGAGCCAAACCTTGTCCCCAGGTTCCAGAATTAACTTCCCCCGTTTATCAAAGGTTTTCTTGTTAAGTCCTTGTGCCTTGGTCATGGTTTCCTGCAACAGTTTGTTTTTGACAGTGAAAAAATCCACAGTTTCAAGAACAGCAGGTACTGAGCATTCGGGAACAGAGTTAGGCAGGGATAATGGGTGATAGCCATAATTAGCAAAGAACGGAGTCTGCTTGATGGTAGAGTGAGTAGAATTATTATATGCAAATTCGGCCAATGGCAACAGAGAGAACCAGTCGTTCTGAGAGAAGGATGAGGAACAGCGCAGGTACTGCTCGAGAGTCTGGTTTGTTCTCTCTGTTTGCCCATTTGTCTGAGGGTGGTATGCCGAAGACAAGGATAATTCAACTGCAAAGTGCTCTCCAGAACTGAGAAGTAAACTGAACTCCCCTATCCAAAATTATGTTGGCTGGTACTCCATGAAGTCTGACAATTTCCTTGATAAAGACTTGTGCAGTCTCTGGTGCTGAGGGTGTTCCTTTCATGGGTATGAAGTGTGCCATTTTGGATAGCCGGTCCACAACTACAAAAATGGCCATATGGCCTACTGAGGGAGGAAGTTCTACAATAAAATCCATGGAGATTAATTTCCAAGGTCTCTCTGGAGAAGGCAGAGGTTTGAGAAAGCCCCAAGCCCTGGTCGTACTGCTTTTGTTGCGAGTGCAGATGGTACATGACTCCACGTATCTTTTGCAGTCCTTTGCAAGTTGCGGCCACCAGAATGTGCGTTGCACAAGATCAAAGGTTTTGGAAACGCCATAATACGTGATCGTGGCAGAGCTCGAGTATAGTAACCCGAAGATTTTCTGAAATGAAGATCTTGTTATTAGACCAGAACAGGCCATCCTTTGCTGACAGCCCTGCTTCTGCAGGAGGAGGGTTTTCAATGGAGACTTGCTTAATCCGACAGATCTTCTTGTAGTAGGAGGAAGTTGTCTGCTGACAGGATGGTATCTGGAAAGGTAGGCACCTTGGGGTCATTAAACATCCGGGACAAAGTGTCAGGTTTAGTGTTTTTAGACCCTGGCCTTTAGGTGACGTGAAAGGCAAACCTGGAAAAGAACAGCACCCACCTGGCCCGACGCGGTTTCAACCTTCTTGCAGACTTCAGGTATTCCAGGTTTTTATGGTCCGTATATATCAGAATCGGTGAGCTGCTCCCTCCAGGAGGTACCGCCACTCCTCCAAAGCTGCCTTTATTGCTAATAATTCCCGGTCCCCCACATCGTAATTCCTTTCAGGAGAAGTTAACTTGCGGGAGAAGAAGCCAACGGGGAACAGGAGAGCCTTGGGACCTTGTCGCTGTGAGAGTACTGCCCCGACAGCGACTTTGGATGCATCGACTTCTAAGACAAACGGGAGAGCCGGGTCAGGGTGTTTCAGCACAGAAGCGGAAGTAAAGAGTCCTTTGAGGGTGTCAAAAGCGGTTTGGGCTTCGGGAGTCCAATGGAAATTAATCCCCTGCCTGGTCAGCTGGGTCATCGGGGGAAATGATGGCCAAAAACCCCTTGATAAATTTCTGATAAAAGTTCGAAAAGCCCACAAACCGCTGAACACCCTTTTTATCCACAGGAGCAGGCCACTCAAGGATAGCAGAGATTTTCTGGGGGTCCATCTTGATGCCTTCAATTGAAATGATTAGTCTCAAAAACTGTATGTTTTGCTGTTCAAATTCGCATTTTTCAGGCTTCGCATACAGGCCATTTTGCCGAAGCTGCTCTAGCACACACTTGACGTGTTGGCGATGGCTGTCGATGGAAGCAGAAAAGATCAAGATGTCATCTAGGTAGATGATGACAAATAAGTCCAGATAGTCTCGAAAAATTTCATTTATGAAATGCTGAAAGGTGGCAGGGGCATTACAGAGTCCAAATGGCATCACAAGATATTCGAAATGTCCGAATCGGGTGCGAAAGGGTCTTCCATTCATCGCCTTTCCTAATGCGAACCAAGTTATAGTCCCCGCGGAGGTCTAGTTTAGTGAAGATGACTGCCGCCCCCAATCTCTGGAAAAGTTCAGGCACCAAAGGAAGAGGGTAACGGTTCTTTATGATCACCTTGTTGAGCTCCCTATAGTCGACACACGGCCGAAGGGTATGGTCCTTCTTTTCTACGAAGAAAATGCCGGCTCCAGCAGGGGACGTAGAGGAGCGTATAAAGCCTTTTCTGAGGTTATCATCTATGTATTCTTTGAGTGCTGTCAGCTCCAGCTCAGTTAGGGGAAAAATCCTTCCAAAAAGGTACTTTGGCCCAGGAAGGAGCTCGATAGGGCAGTCGTAGACCCGATGAGGGGGAAGAGTCTCTGCACCTTTCTTACTGAAAACATCCATGAAGTCATGGTATGCTTCGGGGACTATTTGGCGAGCTTCGGCATCCAAGCACATTAAAGCGGCAGGCTGGTTGGAGGTCTTTGGAAGGCAGTGTTGGAAGCAATATGGAGATGGGAAGGTGACTTCTCTGGTGATCCAATCAATGCAGGGATTGTGGGCACGGAGCCAAGGCATGCCCAAAATAACTGGAAACAGGGGTGAAGAAATAATGTCTAGGCATAAAAGTTCCTGGTGAAGGTTGGATATGCTGGCAGAGATATGGATGGTTTCTTGGGCGACGGGATCGGAACGGATGGCAGAACCGTCAGCAAGGTGTATGAGCATTCCTTGAGTCTTAGAGCGTAAGGGGATGTGGTGTGTTGCTGCAAAAGCAGAATCCATAAAGCAACTGCAGGCTCCCGAATCAATGATAGCGGGAACCTGGATGTTCTTTCCAGGGAGCTGCAACAAAATGGAGAGGGCAAGGTGAGGTGAAGTATTGGTGACAGCGAGGATTTGGTCAGCAGGAAGAGGATGCCACTCCACCTTCTGAACTCTGCGACATAGTCCTCTGCGGGCCTGCGACCAATGCATGGAGAGCGGCTTCTGCTGTTGCCGAGAGCTGCGGATCCTCATAAATTCGGGCCATTGCATCAAAGAATGTGTTCAGGTTGGAAAGTTCAGCAGCTTTCTGTTCGAGAAGGCGATGGGCCCAGAGCTGTGGCTCATTCTGAAGTAGGGAGATCACGAAGCCTACTTTGGTGGCTTCCAGAGAAAATGTCTGTGGCTGGAGGGCAAAGTAGAGCTCACAGGAGTTGCGAAAGGCCCTGAATTTGCTACGTTCACCAGAAAATCTCTCAGGTGTAGGCACTCGAGGTTCAGGGGGTAACATCACTACTGCTGGTGGAGCAGGCAGGTTAGCAGAAGCAGATGGAGATCCCTGAGCGGTAGCAGGCTGAGCGAGGGCTAGGACAAGTTCCTCCAGACAGGAGTAGCCTTCTTGGAGACTCTTAACTGCTTGGGACAGGCCAGCCAAGTGCAAGCAAAGTTCGTCCATGGGAGAGGCTCCCTGCCCGGACTCAGACATGGCTGCTTGATTCTGTCATGTACCTAGTGACGAGTCCGGATTGCAGAAGGAGACCTCTCTTGCGTCCCAGACTCGTGGTCCCTGGTAGAGGAGACAGGAGGCGCAGGAGTCGAAGGTAGCACGAGTGCCTGGCAGGATCAACAGCCGAAGGATGGATCAGGTGGTTCTCAGGGAGCTGTATCAGGATCGGCAGACCTTGGCAGCAGGTGACAGAAACCAGCAGGCGGCAGGTGACAGGAACCAGCAGGCAGCAGGTGACAGGAACCAGCAGACAGCAGGTGAGAGCAGAGAAGGTCGTGGATCAGGCCGGGTCAAACATACAGGGTCAGATTAGATCAGAAGGCAAACATGGCGATGCTGTAGATCAAGCAGCAAGAGCTGAGGGGAAAAACAGGATTAAATAGCCCACCTGGCACCGGTAACTGTGCGCGACCGATGGGGAACCACTGTTTCCAGCCAGCCTTTCCTTACACATCAACTCATAACTCTCTATTCATGAAGATTCCTGGACACCTTATGCTTTGAAATTTGGAGGTCACAAGAAATAATTCCTCTTTAAGAGTAGCCATTTTAAAAGCCACAACAGCCATTCTAAAAACTCGTAACCAGCAATTGAGACCAGTAGCCATTTTTGGAACGGGTAATTACCGTATATACTCGAGTAAAAGGCTGACCCGAATATAAGCCGAGGCACCTAATTTTACCACAAAAAACTGGGAAAAACTTATTGACTCGAGTATAAGCCTAGGGTGAGAAATGCGCAGCTACTGTAAGTGGAAAAGAGGGTCAACAATGCCCATTTGCTGCCTCACTGTGCCCATTTGCATTCTGCACTGTGCCCATTTGCAGCCACAGGTCCTCCGAACTTCAAACTTGGTAGTTCCTAGGATGCCCCCTAGCTGCAGCCAAAGGGTCCCGAAATTACATTGCTGCAGATGGACACAGTTGACCGACTTTGGGCCCCCGTATCTCGGGGCCACTTGGTACTAGGAACCCCAATTTTGGTGTCCAAACCCAGTGGAACAATTAGATGTTTGTTAACGACTTATTTACCTGCAGTATAGTAATGGTTGAAATTGTGAAAAACAGACGTTCTGTCTTATTGTCATTTTTTACAAGGCTATTGATTCTACAGGGAAGTTTATCTTTGCTGTGTCCTTTCAAAAGTACTACACTCCCATTTAGCGGGTGTTTTAATTGAGACTCTAGATTTTATGTAGCACAATCTGTATTTTAATTTTATATAGAGTTCTGAGACCTTCCCCTTATAATGGTGGTCAAGGAGGGTTGCCAACCAGTAATCTTCCTCCTCCTTTATGCCACGTATTCTTGGGTCCTTTAGCAGGCTTTGAAGCATGAGGTTGCTCATTCACCTCAATTTTGCAGAGGCTTGAGAAGCAGACACCTCGGGGTCACTCAGGATGACAGCATCTGGAACTTCCTCCTCCCAGCCACGTACTACACCCAAGGGTCCTGGGGTTGGAAAGCCATTGTTTACAGATTGACGCATGTCTTCCTCTTCTTCAAAGCCTATGAAAGTGCCAGAATCCTCCTCGTCCATCCTCCTCCCCTCTCTCCTCATGTGTGTTCTGTGACATAGGAATGATGTTGTCTGGATAAAGTGGGCCTTGAGAGGAAAGGAAGCCCTCCTCTTCATGCTGCTGCTCTGCCTCCAGTGCCCTGTCCATAATGCCATGCAGAGTCTGCTCCAGCAGGAACACAAGGATTGTGTCACTGATGCATTCATTGTCACGGCTCACCATCCTTGTGGCCTCCTCAAATGGTGACAATACAGTGCATGCATCCTTAATGATCAGCCATTGGTGTGGGGAAAAAAAAGCCAAGGCGGCCTGAGCCTGTCGTCGTACCGTATTCGCACAGGTACTCGTTGACGGCCCACTGCTGCATGTATAGCCGTTGCAGCATTAACAAAGTCGAGTTCCATCTGGTGGGCATATCACAAATCTGGTGGTTTATGGGCAGGTGGATTTCACGCTGAATTTCAGTCAACTGAGCACTGGCTGTGTATGACCGCCTGAAATGGCTACAGACTCTTCTGGCCAGCTTAAGCACATTTTGCAACCCTGGGTACCTATTTAGGAAATGCTGCACCACCAAATTGAGGACATGTGCCAGGCATGGCACATGTGTCAACTTTCCCTGTCTAAGGACTGACAGGAGGTTTGAGCCATTATCGCACACCACCATTCCTGGCTCCAGCTGGCTTGGTGTAAACCACCTCTGGGTCTGTCCCTGCAGAGCTGCAAGAATCTCTGCTCCGGTGTAGTTCCTGTCCCCTAAACACACCAGCTGAAGCACTGCTTGGCACCTTTTTACCCTGACTCCAGGAATAGCCCTTTGAACGCTCGGTTACCTGATTTTCATAGGACAATTCTGCAGAGGAGGGCATGTGGGTGGAAGAGGAGGAGGAGGAAGAGGAGGTAGAGCTCATGGGTCTGGCATCATCTCCACCAGCTGTATGGAGATGTGGGGGCACAACACGCTGCAGCACCGAGCCCTGTCCTGCATTCTTTCGAGTTGCAAGCAGCGTTACCCAGTGTGCTGTGAACTAAATATATCGTCCATGCTTGCTGGACCACGTGTCAGCAGTAAGGTGGATTTTACAGCTGACTGCCTTGCCCAACGATGCCAGAATGTTCCCTTCCACGTGATGGTAGAGAGATGGAGCGGCCTTTCGTGAAAAGTAGTAGTGACTGGGAACCTGCCTTTGGGGTACAGCAAATTGTGCAGATTCACGGAAGGGGGCAGAATCAACCAGGCTGAAAGGCAGAAATTGGAGAGCCAACAGCTTGACAAGCTTGCATATAGACACTGGGCATGTGGGTGACAGGGACTGTATTTTTTTCCCACTGCAGCAGATAGGGCAGAGAAATTTGATGGCTACAGTCTACAGTTGGTGTGCTGAAGTGGGTAAGGAGGAGGGACAGATTTGTGCCCCTTTTGTGTGGCTGAGCTGCTTCGGTGCTCTTGAACGGGCTGAGTGGTTGGACTTTAAATGCCTTGTTAAGCATGTGGTACCCATATGGTTGGTGTTTGTGCCACGTTTAATGTGCCTGAGACACAGTTTGCAGATAGCAACAGTGCGATCTGCTGCAGATGTGCTAAAAAAGGCCCATATAGCTGAGCTTTGGGGAGTGGGCCAGGAGATAACAGCTTCAGAATGTGATAGAATAGGGTGGCTGCTCTCTACTATTTCTTGATGTCGGCCTCCTTGGGGTTGTGCCGCCTCACCTTCAGTTTCCTCCTCTGCTCTATCTGGCAACCAAGTTTCATCATCATTCATCATTATTCATCATCATCCCTTACAGTGCCAAGGGAACGTCTGCCTCTCCTTGTTGTCCTTCCAGACATTATTGGGAGGGAGGGGGTGGTGCTCATAAGCAAATGTAAAGAAGAAGTTGAAATCAATTAAGTGAAGTTTAATCAATGTTAAGAGGTGTTTGGTGCACTTTAATTTGAGTACTCACACTACACAGACATACTCTACGGATACGCTGTAATATACTGCAATATAATGCGCCAAAAGTAAATGGCGTTAAACTGGCAGTAACGCACACAGAACTACATGTCGTTAAACTGGCAGTAACGCAATCAAATAGACGGTGTAAGACCGTCACTATACTGACGCAATCTGAACTGTCCCTTCTCTAGCGGCACACTGCAAAGCTCAATGATGATCCTCCTCACTACACTCACAGTAACCCTAGACTGACACTAAACTAATATTCTACACTGACAATTCAAGCAAAATAGCACAGTATAGCACACTAATAGCACTGAACAGAGTTCTATCTCTCTCCATGCCGAAATCACACTGAAAATGGCTGCCACTGAAAGAATTCTTTTATACTGTGGGGCGGGAATGAGCCATGATTGCATAAAGTCATCATGACAGTGTCCAATCATGACTCTGACAGTGCTCTGCCCTGATTGGCTGAAGCTTTCACTGCCGAACAGCGAAAGTTTAGCCCGAACTTATACTCAGGCCGAACCGTTCGCCCATCCCTACTAAAGAAGTCCAAACCAGACTTCTACAAGAGACACAGATCTGAACACATGCTGTACATCTCTGCTGTAAACAAGATTTGCTCGGGTTCATGAACTCTGAACCCAAGCTTGGGTGGAACAGAATTTTCTGCAAAATACCCCATCAGTGAATGCACAATCATATTTATTAAGCAAAATATTTCCTTATCTTTGGCTAGCGTATGTATTGTATATGTGTTTTATTTTTGCATTTGTTTTAGGCTTGAATGTTTTTTTTGTTTTTTTTGTATGGCAGTAAAGGACTGATTACACTTTGTTTATTGATATACACTGTAGATCTAAAGACATTTTTGATAAGAAAAATATGATTTTTAAATATGATTAAAAAATTAATAGGGTATTTTTTTAAGTAGCTTCCTGTACCAACAGAAGATCAGTCTGGCCAAAGATCTTTGGCTACCATGGGTAAGACATTGTCAGTGCTCCTTCCTCTCCCCTGCAGCAGCTGCTCACTGACATAGGGAGCGGAGCTGCATGTGACTCGACTGGATTAAAAATAGATAAGTACACATTTCTATGCACAAAAGGAAGGAGAAAGGGGGGAGGAGAGAGACTGTTTTTAAGAATAGTTATGCCCCGTACACACGGTCGGAAACTCTGATGGAAAATGTCCGATCGGACCATGTTGTCGGAAAATCCGACCGCGTGTGGGCTCCATCGGACTTTTTCGATCCTGCTTTCAAATTTTCCGACAACAAAATCCGATTGGACTTTTTCTGATCGTGTGTAGAGAATTCCGACGGACAAAGTGCCATGCATGCTCAGATCAAATTAGGAGACCAAACCTATTGGCTACTAGCCTCTACGTAGTTCCGTCGTACGCAACGATTGTTACCACGTTCAGAATGATCGGATTTTCTGACAACTTTGTCCAACCGTGTGTATGCAACACCAGTGTCCGACGGATTTTGTGGTCGGAATTTCCGACCGTGTGTACGGGGCATTAGACTTAAAGCGGAGCTCCACCTTAAAGTGAAACTTCCGCTCATCGGAACCCTCCCCCCCTCCAGTGCCACAATTGGCACCTTTCAGGGGGGAGGGGGGTGCAGATACCTGTATAATACAGGTATCTGCACCCACTTCCGGGCATAGATAGCGGCTATTACGCCACTTCCTGCGGGGCCCCCGCTGTCTGCTGGGAAACACACAGATCCCACAGACAGCAGGGAGCGTCCTTATTGCGCAGCGCGACTTGCGGCTTCACTTTCTGATTCCCATACCGAAGATGGTATCGGCAGCACCCGAGAGCTGATCGACAGAATGGCTTCGGGTGACGACATCGCACGCGCACTGGAGAGGTGATTGTCCATATTTTAAAAGTCAGCAGCTGCAGTATTTGTAGCTGCTGACTTTTAAAAAAATAAATTTTGCCGGACTCCCTCTTTAAGCTTTTTTTGTCCACTGTGAGGAGAAATCAGTAGTTTATAGTGTTTGTGTGTGATATCTTGGTGTACTATATAGAGTCCAATTTTGACTTTGGAACAGCTTTATGTATATTTCTGTGTTGTGTCAATAGTATTGTCAGCAGCTGCTTATGTGTGTCAGCCATTTTTCATTTTCTTAGTAATTAGCATAACAACGAAAATATTTGTAGATTTCCTTAAGAAGTATGCCTCTGCTAACTTCAAAATGTATGCAGACAATGCTGTAACCCATCAATTTATGATTATTTAAAAAAGGAAAGAAAGCAAGAATGGAGAATATTTTGAGCCTGTTGCTGAGAATGAGAGAAATTGCTGAGCAGAAAGAACTAAGGTAATATGCTGAGAAGGCATAGCTAAGAGAACAACTAAAAAAAGCGAACAAGAATATTTTTATGATAACTGCAAGTGCAGATGTTAACCACTTGCCCACAGCACTTTTACTGCAGGCGGGCGGGTGGCACAGGCAGGCTGGATCATAAACAATCAAGTACATGATCCAGCCTGCTTTAGATTAAGGGCACACAGCAGATCCCAGGACCCAGGGCCGGTGACATTTAGAGGTCATTTGTATAAAGTAAAGAATCTTCCTGAGCAAAAAGAGGTAAATGCATGAGAGAGGGAGGAGTGGGTTTATGCAGATCATTTTATGTCTCTAAGAGTCTCTAATGCCCCGTACACACGGTCGGAAATTCCGATCGGATTATGTTGTGTGGGCTCTACCGGACTTTTTCCGTCGGAATTTCCAACGGAAAAAATTTGAGAGCAGGATCTAAAATTTTTTCCGACAACAAAATCCGATCAGACTTTTTCCGATTGTGTGTAGAAAATTCCGACGCACAAAGTATCACGCATGCTCAGAAAAAATTTGGAGACGAAAGCTATTGGCTATTGGCCTCTATCCCGTTGTACGTTTTGTACGTCACCTCGTTCCGAACCATTGGATTATCCGACAACTTTGTGCGACCATGTGTATGCAAGAAAAGTTTCGGACAAAATCCGTCAGAAAAAATCTGACGGATTTTGTGGTCGGAATGTCCAACCGTGTGTACGGGGCATAAGAGATATTGCTGATATAACATTTTTTTTCCTACCTTTGTCAAGTTGAGGTCCCTGAAACATGGATGGAAAGATGATATTGTCATTGTTTATTTTTTCATAAATAAATACTGATGAATATTCAGGGGATGATGTGAAAAGTGGAAAAACTAAGAAGAGCTATTCAGTGATATCTGTTGATTCAGAGTTAGTAGGCATGAGGGGAATTCAGGTGAAGAATGATAATTAGAATAGGAAGGTTAGAATCACACTGTGGGGTCCTAGGTTACCATAAACAAACATAACAGTGGGGACGGGTCACCAAGACAATTAACAATATAACGTTGTTTTTTGCTTTTAGATGATTTAATCCTAAAGCAACAACAAAAAGAATTACATATAAACAGGACTTACAAAACATTGTATTATAATCTCGCCAATCATTTGTGGTTGCAATTATATATATGAATGCAATTGGTTATTGATTAGGGGAGGGATCTAACCTATCCAATTTTCTGTGAGGATCTTAAATAAATAAAAAAGTATGTTTTTGTATGTGGCATATTTTGGCATGACAATGTGGATATAGTGCAAGTTCTGACACTTAGGTAAGATACCTGTTGGCCTGACTAAGGAGCTTCAGATAACACATCAACTGGAAGTCAATTTCTTGGCTGGGTCTATACCCCAAACCTATCAGTCCTACAGTGAGGGTATAGGTCACTGGATTTGTGGGAAACTAGACCTAGACATAGGGGAAATGCACCTCAAATTTCTCCCCTGAGCATGCAGAACCCTGCAGCCAATAGCTGCTCATAAACACATCCTCTGTTAAACACAGAACAACTGTTCCAAATAAACCTAAGCTCTTCTCAGACACTAGCTACCAATGTACAAAATGCATTCACCACATGCCACTTTAACATCTCAATGTGATTAATAATAGAGATGACCTGAAATTTGCCAGGGTTTTGTTCAAAGGAGATTAGCCAAACAGTTAAAAAAAAAAGTTTTGTCAGAGGAGTTTAACTGTGCAGGCTCTCTCTGCTTGTGTGGTGTGATCACTGCAGGGGCAGATAGATGGATGCAAGCTATCTACTGACAGCTCACATTCCATACAACCTGGCAAGAATCTGCAACAGTTTTCTATATGGATAACTGCTGCATTCTGTGTTAATTAGGTAAAGACATTGTGCTAGTTTCTATTTTACTTAGAATAGAAACAGAAACTAGTGCAGATATACCTGAAAGTCTGCTTTATTTGACTCCTAACTTTTTCCTGTGCCATTATAATAGTGCAGGAAGCTTAATTAATTCCCTGGATAGTGCTGTGACAAGAATACTGGCTGTCCCAGGTAGATGTGATTAGAGACACTGGGAACCACAGTTTTGTCAGAGAAAGGGTGCTTGATAGGAACATGAGGGAGAGAGTGTGTGTCAAGGACTATGTGCCTGAATATAAGGAATCCAGCAGACTTATGCGGCGTACACACGGTCGGAATCTCCGATGGAAACAGTCCGATGGGAGCTTTTCATCGGATTTTCCGACCGTGTGTATGCCCAACGGTCTTTTTCTGTCGGAATTTGCGACGGACTTTGAATTGAGAACCTATTCTCAATTTTTCCGACGGAAAACCTTTCTATCTGATTTTCCGATCGTGTGTATGCAATTCCGACACGCAAAATTCCGACGCATGCTCGGAAACAATTCGCCGCATGCTCGGAAGCATTCAACTTCCCTTTTATAGTGCTGTCGAACGTGTTTTATGCCGCTGTGTTATTGACCGTCGGAATTTGGTGTGATCGTGTGTAGGCAACACAGCTTGAGCGGAATTCCGTCGGAAAAACCGTCAGAGTTTTTTCCGACGAGAATTCCGATCGTGTGTACGCGGCATAAGGGTTCATTTACATGGGTGGTCTGGGAGCAGAAAAAGCAGGTGGTTTTACAACCTCCTATCTAATACTTGCCAACAGTCCCGATTTTTTTTTCCCAGTACAATCCCGATTTTTGTAGACTCGTCCCGACCTGAGTCCGTCCCGATTAAAATCGGAGGATTTTGCATTTGTCCCAGGAATCGGGACTGTTTTTGGCAAAGAGTGACAGCGGGCTACAAAAAAATACACGGCTCGGAGGCCCCTCACCTCTCCACTGAACACACGGCTTCTTGTGGGAGTTTGCTCAGCTCTGCCGTCTGTGTGATGTCGGTGTGCAGCCCGGGCCAGCGACACATCATCAGCTGTAACCCCCGCCATTACTGCAATATCTCCACCATATGTATGGGGACAGTGGGCATTGTCTTGTGTACATGGAGGATGCTATGTACAGGGGGAGGAGGTAACTATGTACAGGGGGGGTAACTATGTATGGGGGGGAACTATGAGGAGGGCGGTAACTAACTGATATAAGGAAGGACTGGGGCTCCGCTGGGGACACTGTAAGGGCTGGGGATACTGATGTAAGGACTGGGGCTGGGGCTCTGCTGGGGACACTGATGTAAGGACTGAGCTCTGCTGGGGACATAGATGTAAGGACTGGGGCTGGGGACACTGATGTAAGGAAGGACTGGGGCTCCGCTAAGGACATTGGTGTAAGGGCTGGGGACAGTGATGTAAGGACTGTGGGACACTGATGAATGAATGAATGTCTGTACAGCGCTACCTATGCGAACTGAATCGCCTCAGGGCGCGTTTGCCCCTGGTGTCCACCTGCGGTCCTTGTCCTGTGGGGTCCCGACATGCTTACAAACACATACACATACAACATACACATAATTGGCCAATTTTTATCGACAGGATCTAATTAACCTACCAGCATGTCTTTGGAGTGTGGGAGGAAACCGGAGTACCCGGAGGAAACCCACGCAGGCACAGGGAGAACATGCAAACTCCAGGCAGAAGGTTTCGTGGTCAGGATTTGAACCAGCGAACCCATTGCTGCTAGGTGAAAGTGCTAACCACTACACCACTGTGCTGATGTAAGGACTGGGCTCCGCTGGGGACACTGATGTAAGGACTGGGCTCTGCTGGGGACACTGATGTAAGGAATGGCCTCTGCTGCGGACACTGATATAAGGAAGGACTTGGGCTCCGCTGGGGACACTGATGTAAGGACTGGGGACACTGATGTAAGAACTGGGCTCCGCTGTGGACACTGATGTAAGGAAGGACTGGGGCTCTGCTGGGGGCACTTGATGTAAGGAGGGACTCTGATGAGGGCACCTGATGTAAGGAATACACATATTTCTATTGTGGTGTAGGATCTGGGCCTGCTATCCCTCCTTCCTTCTCCCTCTCCTTCTCCCTCGCCTCAGACTCTAACCACACCCCCTTTGAGCCACACCCATTTTTTGACCTGGCGCACATAGCGCACCGCATTTTTCTTTTCCCGCTAGACCAGGCTTACACATGAATGCCCCCCCCCCCCCCCCCCAATTATAATAAGACTCTGCCTACAAAAAAGTGTCCCTATACATTTTTTTACATTGTTGGCAACTATGTTATCTGTCCACCTAAACAAGGACATGCAGCCGCTCAGAGCTGTACACGTGCAATGGCCGTAGCAACAATAAAATAGCCTGTTTCGCTTGCCAGTCAGCACCGCAACTGAATGTGACCTATTCAAGCTATTGGAGGCAAAGGGAAACCGCTTGCCAACTGCATGCATTGTACATAGTTGTGGTGTGGTGGTTCACCTTTTGCAGGTAGTTAGGAGGTTGCATATTGCCTCCACTGCAGATCGCTTTTCAGAAGGGTGGCAAGGGCTGCCACATGTCTGTGTCCGAAGAGTCATGCTGGCCATACACTAGTAAAATTTTGTTAAAAAATTTTCATTTTTATAACTTTCGTTTATTGTTCTAATTGTTACTGGGGTCAGAATGAGCAGGCATCTGCAGTACATAAGACAAGAGAGGGTCCATCTATGACTGCCTGGGCTTTCAGGAAAAGGTTGTATGATGCTGGGTGTCATCTACCTGAGAAAGAAGGCAGCCCTTAATGAGAGGATGAGAGTGGGAGAGGAGGGTGGGGATAAAGAGGTGAGTATTACATCCTAATCCTTTATATATGCACACAAAATGGCCACATTAACCCCTTAGCACCGGCGCTTCCCGGCCCTTTAAGAATTTGCAGACACCAGGAGGTGAAGGCGGGCATTTTGGTAATGTGACCGCCATGATCGGCTGTCACAGCAGTAACATGATCATTGTGAAAGCCAATTACAGTGTGCCCGCCTCCTGGCGTCTGCAACCTCTTAAAGAGGAAGTAAACCCTGATGGGTTTTACTTCCTCTTTTGCTCGCTGCAAAGCCTGCAAATGAAAAGCATAATGGGCTAGTATGCATCGCATACTAGCCCATTATGTGCCACTTACCTGCAAAAGAATCCAGCGATGTCCCCTGTGTAGGCAGCGTCCATCTTCTGGCCCCTCTTCCTTCCGGGCCATGGACTCCGGCTCTGTGATTCGCCGGAGCTGCGTGCCGTCACTCTTGCGCATGCGCATGGGAGCTGTGATTAACAGCACAGGCTAGGGAAGAAACAGCACTTTTTCTTCCCCGCACATGTGCCGTTGTAATTTTCGGTGGACTACAAGTGAAATATCTCCTAAACGGCATACGTTTAGGAGATATTTCCACTACCTATAGGTAAGCCTTATTCTACGCTTGCCTATAGGTAGATGTACAGAAAGTGGGTTTACAACCACTTTAAAGGGCCGGGAGGTGCCAGTGCTAAAG
The DNA here is from genome assembly GCA_028564925.1 of Lithobates sylvaticus. NCBI lineage: Eukaryota > Metazoa > Chordata > Amphibia > Anura > Ranidae > Lithobates > Lithobates sylvaticus. The sequence continues at coordinate 435,895,504 of CM053026.1, forward strand.
GGTTAATGTGGCCATTTTGTGTGCATAAATAAAGTTTAGGATGTAATACCACTGTGATTGGTTGTCACAGCGGTCACATGATTGGAAAGCTACTGATCACAAGTAGCAATCGGAACCTTTCCATTACCTGGCAGTAACTGTGCCAGGAGCGCACAAGGCGCATAAATGCAGCCTCTCTGCATTAAGGCCCACCCGCTGAGAGGCTGCATATATGCATACGGCCGCAGTAAAGAGATTAATAAACTAATTTGATTTAGACTTTAAAAATCACTTGAATAGAGTTATGAATAATGGTTCATACTTAGTGTTGGTGCCGATACTTTTTATCCTGTTTGTAAATTATATAAAGTTTAGGTTTAAAAGTATATTACTGTGTCTGCAAAGGGCACAAAATGATGCAATGAAAGCGCTCCCTGTTTATGAAGAGGTACCCAGCCCCCCATTGCCAAAGAAGGAAGAGACCCTGACCAGATCCATATCCCCCCTGGAGTGGCCACACATCTCCCTGGTTCCTGTTCAATGCTGCTTACCTTGCAGCAGTAAGGTAACAATTTAGGGCACCTACAGGTGTCCATCATCACCGAAGAACCTCAGCACAGAGCACGTATAGCATTCACACTGTCACCATACTGAAGATCCATCAGCACCTATCTTTTTCCAACGCTGCATTTGCATTGCCAAAAGAAACCCCACAGAGCCAAAGCACAGCAGCATCACTGTTCTATCCATTCTTTTTCCTCACAGTCATTCCACGCTTATGCGTTTTATGAACTTTTATGCGATTATGAACTTTTATGAACTGTTTATGCGTTTATGAATTTAACATGCGTTTGTGAAATTTTATCTTTGCAATCTCATTCAGCTTGAGTCGTCATAGATATCCTTATTTTATTCTATCCTCACCTGTTCACCTTAACCCGAACACTGCTTAGTGTTTTATGCGATTTTCTAGCAATTTCTGCACAATTTATTTTATGCGATTTTCGAGCAATTTTTGCACATTTTATGTGATTCTTCAGCATATTTTGCACATCCTATCACTCTCTACCTAACTTTTATCTGATTTTAGCAATTTTATGCACATCAGTCGCGGTTGTTTACACTCTTTATATATTTATATATTTAAATTTTTTATGTGTATTTACCTATTGTGTCAATTCTTTTGACCCTGATTTATGCTGTGTACAATTGATAATTTTAGTACATTTTTGGGAGCGCAACACCACATATTGATTTATTCCATACACGTTTCTGGTTACAGTTTGACCTTTCAGTGTTGCTGCAAACCATTTCTTTAACCGGTTCCCGACCGGCGCACACAGATATACGTCGGCAGAATGGCACGTACAGGCAGGAGGGCGTATATATATAAGTCTCCCCTTAATGCCTGTCGTGCCATCGGGAGTGCGCCGGGAGCGGCGCGCTCCCCGCCGGTCGGGACCCCCGTGAGGCCGGTCGTGGGTCCCACGGACTCGATCGCAGCGGGGACACCCGCGATCGTCTCACGGGAAGGCTGAACGGGGACATGCCGAGATAAACAGCATCTCCCCGTTCTGCCTAGCAACTAGTGACGCCGATCTCTGCTCCCTGTGATTGGAGCAGAGATCAGCATTCACTAGCTGACAGCCACGCCCCCCCACAGTAAGAAACACACCCCTAGGCATACTTAACCCCTACACTGCCCCCTTGTGGTTAACCCCTTCACTGCCAGTGTCATTTATACAGGAATCAATGCATTTAAATACCATTGATTGCTGTATAAATGACAATGGTCCCAAAAATGTGTCAAAAATGTCCGATGTGTCCGCCATAATGTCGCAGTCACAATAAAAATCGCTGATCGCCGCCATTACTGATAAAAAAAAAAAATATTAATAAAAATGCAATAAAACGATCCCCTATCTTGTAAATGCTATAACTTCTGCGCAAACCAATCAATAATCGCTTATTGCAATTTTTTTTACCAAGTAGAAGAATACGTATCGGCCTAAACTGAGGGAAAAAAACGTTTTTTTATATATTTTTGGGGGATATTTATTATAGCAAAAATAAAAAAATTTGTTTTTTTTTCAAAATTGTCGCTCTTTTTTGTTTATAGCGCAAAAAATAAAAACCGCAGGGGCGATCAAATACCACCAAAAGAAAGCTCTATTTGTGGGAAAAAAGGGACGTCAATTTTGTTTGGGAGCCAAGTCGCACGACCGCGCAATTGTCAGTTAAAGCGACGCAGTGCCGAATCGCAAATTAAAGCGACGCAGTGCTGAATGGCTGCAAATTGGTCCGGTCTGAAAGTGGTTAAATTAATTGTCCATCCCCATAATAGCTCGGAAATACTAATTACCTTTATTTACTAAAGGCAAATCCACTTTGCACCACAAGTGCATTGAAAATTCACTTGGAAGTGCAGTCACTGTAGATATGAGGGGGACATGCAAGGAAAAAAAAACACAGCATTTTAGCTTGCACATGATTGGATGATAAAGTCAGCAGAGCTTCCCCCCATTTCAGATCTTCCCCTCAGATCTATAGTGACTGCACTTTCAAGTGCACTTGTAGTGCAAAGTGGATTTGCCTTTAGTAAATCAACCCCAATGTTTTTACTGTAATTTGGTACTTTGTGCTTAGGTGCGCTACATTAAGGCAACCCATTTTTTTACGCCAGTAGCACACATAAAATCACAAAAAATTGTATGTGTACTTTTTTTTAGCCAAAGCATAATAATACATGTGCCTTATGGTGTACTGCAGTGTGGGTGTATTGTACACTACTGTAACAGTGCATTGAGCTGCCATTCGAAAATAAAATAAAAAAATTGCTTGTAAGGTAAGCAATCAGCAAATCAATAATAAAATCAAATGCTCACCTTTTCCAAGTAACAGTTATGCAATAGAGGGTTGGGCCAAGCAGCTATAACATTTATCATATAGTTTATGATAAATTTACCAACATCTGAACTTCAAATTGAAGAATTCAGCAGTTGCAGTAGATGCAAATTGATCCCGTATGCATGCATTAGCTGAATGTGCTTTATAACTATGGCAAGCAATAAGGCAGTAGACATGTGCAATTTGTTTCGGTCCGAATACAAATTCTGATTAACTTTTGGTTATTTGGATACATGAAATAGTAACGAATAGAAACAAATTTAGTTGAAATCGATTAAGATTTGTTTAATATATAAATTTTCTAATGAATTGCAACTTTTCAGAATGATTAGAATTTGGATCGGTCAAAAAACAATCGCCTGATTTGAACTAAGTGTGAAGAATAGCTGGATGTTAAGCAGTGGGCCAACCACCCGCATCCTTAAAAAAAAAAAAAAATGATTGAGCACCCCCCCCTCCTTAACTATATCAGGCCACATGCCCTCAACATGGGGGGGGAAGGTGGGTGCATCTTGTCTCCATATTGATGGGGACAAGGGCCTCATCCCCACAACCGTGGTCGGTGGTTGTAGAGGTATGCGGGGGGCTTAACAAAATCTGGAAGCCCCCTTTAACAAGATGGCCACCAGATCCCAACCCCCCCATGTGTCGGGTTATATGCAGTACGCCAAAAGCCTCATACACACGATCGGACCGTGGACCAACTTTCCCGTGGATTTTTGTCCAAAGGGCGTTGGCCCCAAGTTGGTATTGCATACACACGGCAGGACTTTTTCAGCCAACTTTCACCAAATCACTTGGTTTTTCTGCTCTTTACTGCCACCTTTGGTCAACTTCTGTATTGTTGTCTGATCTTTTGCATTGGTTCTGCATTGGTTTGTACAAAAGTCCGTTGGTTTTGTGTACACACGGTCGGACTTTGGTCCATTGGAATTTTGTTGGCAGAAAGTTGGTCCGTTCACACAGCCAACAAAAGTCTGATGAAACCTGGAAAAAGTTGGTCCGATGGAGCGTACACACGGTCGGATGTTGGTCCAAAACAGCTAATTTGCATGTTGGTTGTCAAAAAGTCCGATCGTGTGTATGGGCCTAAAGACTGACAAGTGTTGCTGGACACAGCTTGATTCATACAAGCATAGTCCGCACCTCATTACATCTGTGGTTCTAGTACTACAAGCAAGATATTTGGCAATTGGGTGGGCTGGTTCAGAGCCACTGCCTTTGCATTGGCTCTCCTCTGCTTATCCGTGGAGTCGGGACGTGTATGGGCTGAAGGTGCCCCTTGTGAAGCTGTCTTTAGGCTGGCAGGGACTGTGGTCCAATTGAGGGATTAGTGTCCATTAGGGATGAGCCGAACACCCCCCGGGTTCGGTTCGCACCAGAAGCTGCGAACGGACCGAAAATTTGCAAGAACTTTAGAACCCCATTAAAGTCTATGGGACTCGAACGTTCAAAATCAAAAGTGCTAATTTTAAAGGCTAATATGCAAGTTATTGTCCTAAAAAGGGTTTGGGGACCCGGTTCCTGCCCCAGGGGACATGTATCAATGCAAAAAAAGTTTTAAAATCTGACGGTTTTTCGGGAGCACTTATTTTAATGACGCTTAAAGTGAAAAAAAAAAAAGTGAAATATTCCTTTCAATATTGTGCCTGGGGGGTGTCTATAGTATGCCTGTGAAGTGGCGTGTGTTTCCCGCTTTTAGAACAGTCCCTGCATAAAATTACATTTCTAACGGAAAAATAGTCATTTCAAACTGCTTGCGGTTTTAATGTAATGTCTGGTCCCGGCAATATGGATGAAAATCATTGAGAAAAATGGCATGGGTATCCCCCCTGCCCATTAGCAGCCCCTTTGGGTCTTATATGGACTTTAAGGGGAACCCCCGTACTCAAATAAAAAAAAGGAAAGGCGTGGGGCCCCCAGGCCCTATATACTCTGAACAGCAGTATACAGGCGGTGCAAACAAGACAGGGACTGTGTAGGTTTGTTGTTAAGTAGAATCTGTTTGTAATTTTGAACTGGTAGCTCCAGTCCAAAAATCAATTTTTAAGCTTTTTTGAAAACATAGGGAAGGGTTATCACCCCTGTAACATTTTTTTTTGCTGTCTGTGCACCTCTTTAGAAGATTTCATCGGGCTTTTTGTCCCAATGACAAATGGGGTTTTTAGTCAAATAAAGATTGGGATAAAGCATCAGGGGAGACTGGAGAGGATACATGTTTTTCCCATATCAACTCTTACAGGAGAGAATTTCCCTTCCTAGGGGTAGATTTCATCTCACTTCATGTTGTCTTCTTCCGTTTGCAAGTAGGAGACATTTGTAAGTTGGATGTTTGAAAGTAGGGGCCTGTCCTATATGCTCTGCAGAAATTTGGGCCTAAGGTGTTGGTGTTGCCCCAACACTGTAAGCCCTCAAAGTGACTCTTGGTGGGCGCTGGAACACCCTGCTGTAAACTATTATATCAAGAATTGTAATTACACGCCATTGTTGAACAGTAGTAGAAAAATTGGGCCTTTGGTGGTGGTGGTCGTGGTGCTGGTGCCACAACACTGTATGTCCTCGCAGTTACTCTTGGTGGGCGCTGGAACGGGCCCTGCTGTGAAATATTATATCAAGAATTGTAATTACACGCCCCTGTTAAACAGGGGTTGAAAAATTGGGCCTTAGGCACTGGTGCTGGTGCCACAAACTGCAACCACTCACAAATATTGTAGTTGAGTGCAGCAACGAACCCTCCTGCAAAATATTGCTTTAAAAATTGTAATTACAGGGGCTGAAAAATTGGGCCTTAGCCACTGGTGGCGGTGCCCAGAACCAAAAATGTTCTTACAAGCTATCAGCATGATCATTGAGGAGGAAGGGGATAGTCACTCAGCATAACAGGATAGTCACTCAGCATCAGCATAAGCAGTCTTGAAGGGATCTGACATTTCAAAAAAAATGATTCTGTTACATCAGCATCAGGTGCTTGGTAGGTGGTGGTGATCCAAGACTTATTCATCCTGTGATCAGTTACAAAGCCTCCAGCAGCACTGAATGTGCATTCCGAAAGAACGCTGGATGCAGGACAGCCAGTAGCTCAATTGCATACTGTGCAAGCTCTGGCCAGTGATCCATCCTCAAGACCCAGTAACCCAGAGGATTTTCGGTGGGAAAGGTGTCCAAGTCTGACCTTGCCCATAGGTATTGTATATCAGAAGCTGGCGATGGTTGCTGGAACCGATCATACCTTGGGGCTGCGGACTAAAAAATTGTCTGAACGCATCGGTCAGACAGCCACCTTCTCCACCGCTCCTTCTGTGACTTACCGAAGCCTCAGCAACACGTTGTCCAGGACCAGGAATTTGGAACCTCCCAGTGTCTGGGAACGCGTTGCACAGACCTTTCTGCAAGGCCTCTCGAAGATGTTTCATCCTCTGCTCCCTCTGCGACGGCAAGATAAGGTCCGCAACCTTACCCTTGTAACGTGGATCAAGGAGGGTTGCCAGCCAGTAATGATCCCCCTCCTTGATCCGACAAATACGAGGATCCTTCCGCAGGCTTTGCAGGATCAGGGAGGCCATGCAGCATAGGTTAGCTCAGGCATTCGGTTCGGAGTCATCTGGGTCACTAAGGATGTCATGATCCGCAGCCACCTCCTCCCAGCCACGTACAAGTCCACGGGTTTCTTGGGACTGTGAATGATCCCTAAAAGACTGCTGCTGATGCTGAGTGTCAGGCTCCATCTCCATACTGACACAATCCTCCTCCTCCTCCTTCTCTTCCTGTACGATCGGCGGGCCAGCAGGAACACTGTCTGGATAAAGGGGGCCTTGAGAGGTAAGGAAGTCCTCCTTTTCCTGCCTCTGTTCTGCCTCAAGTGCCCGGTCCATTATTCCACGAAGTGTGTGCTCCAACAGGTGGACAAGAGGGACAGTGTCACTGATGCATGCACTGTCACTGCTCACCATCCTTGTGGCTTCCTCAAATGGTGACAGTTCAATGCATGCATCCCTGATCATGGCCCACTGGCATGGGGAAAAAAAAACAAGCTCCCCTGACCCTGTCCTGGTGCCGTAGTCGCACAGGTACTCATTGATGGCCCTCTGCTGCGTGTGCAGCCGCTGCAGCATGGCCAACGTTGAGTTCCACCTGGTGGGCATGTCACAGATTAGGCACTTCTTGGGCAGGTTAAATTCCTTTTGGAGCTCAGCCAGCCGAGCACTGGCATTATATGACCGGCGGAAATGCACACAGACTTTCCTGGCCTGCCTCAGGACATCCTGTAAGCCCAGGTAACTGCCCAAGAACCGCTGCACCACCAAGTTAAGGACGTAAGCCACACAGGGAACATGGGTCAGTTGTCCCTGTCGGAGGGGGGAGAGGAGGTTGGTGCCATTGTCGCAAACCACCATTCCTGGCTTAAGATGGCGTGGCGTCAATCACCTCTCAGCCTGCCCCTGCAGAGCTGACAGAACCTCTGCCCCAGTGTGGCTCCTGTCCCCCAAGCAAACCAGCGCAAGCACCGCATGGCATCTTTTTGCCTGCATACTTGCATAGCCCCTTGAACGCCTACGGAGCACCACTGGTTCCGAGGACAAAGCACAGAAAGAGGCCATGGAGGAAGAAGAAGAGGAGGGGGTGGAGGAGAAAGGTGTGTCAGAATCACCAGTAGTAGCATTTTGGAGGTGTGGTGGCGGAACAACCTCCAACACTACTGCACCTTGTCCTGCATCCTTCCCAGATGCCAGAAGAGTCACCCAATGTGCCGTGAAAGATAGGTAACATCCCTGTCCATGCCTGCTGGACCATGAGTCATCGGTAATATGCACCTTACCACTGACCACCCTGTCCAGCAAGGCCAAGACATTGCCTTCCACATGCCGGTAGAGAGCCAAAATCGCCTTCCGTGAGAAAAGTGGCGTTTGGGAACCTGCCACTGAGGAACCGCACATTCCACAAACTCACGGAAGGGGTCAGAGTCTACCAACTGAAAAGGCAGCAGTTGAAGTGCTAGCAATTTAGCCAAGCTAGCATTCAACCGCTGGGCATGTGGATGGCTGGGAGTGAACTTCTTTCGACGGTGCAGCAGCTGGGGCAGGGAAATTTGCCTGATACAATCGTACGTTGGTGTGCCGATAGCAGATTGCCCGCAAGTACTTGGCTGTGACACACCTAATTCTACACCTTCATTCCTCTCAGTGCAGGTTTCAGACAGGATTGAAGGTATAGTGGGGTTGGAGATCCCAGCTGATGAGGAGCAAGGAGAGGTCCGCTTTGTTCTTTGGTGTGGGTCTTTTAGGTACGCTTGCCAACGAACTGCATGGCAGGTCAACATATGTCTGGTCAAGCATGTGGTGCCCAAATGGCTGATGTTTTGGCCACGCGAGATACGCTTGAGACATATGTTGCAAATAGCAGCGGTGCCATCTGATGCACTCGTCTCAAAAAAGGCCCACACCAAAGTACTTTTGGAATAACGCACAGAGGCAGCGCCCTGCACATGCGCAGCTGTGCGGTGTGATGTAGTCGGTGTGCTGCCCTTAAGCTGGCCCCTGGAGGGCATCCTGCCTCATTGGAGATGTGCCTCCTCCTCCTCCTCTCTTCTATCAGGCACCCACGTGGAGTCAGTGACCTCATCATCCCCTCCCTCATCACTGAAGCAAACCTGGCAGTATGCTGCAGCTGGGGGAACATGGCTGCCAGATTGCTGTCCTTCTTGGGCATCCCCTCTCTCTGGGCTCACGTTACTGCCTTCCTCTAGCTGGGTATCATCATCAGAGCCTTCAAAATGCTGGGCATCCTCATGGAGCATGTACCCAACACTGTGCAAACAGTTCGGGGGACTCCTCAGGAGGACATGGTGGGGCTAGGGGAGGAGTGACTGATGCCATTGAGCCTAGGGAAGAGGCCGCATTGGCAGCTGCTTTGCCAGTACCCTGAGCCTGGGTGAGAGAGGATGAGGAGGATGAGGACGGCTTGGTTATTCACTCTACCAAGTTTTCGGCATGTTGCGGCTCAACGCGTCCAGCTGCCGAAAAAAAGGACAAGCGTGTCCCATGGCCACGTGCTGATGAGGATGTACCGTGTCCACCACCAGCACTGTTGCCTCTAGACACAGAGCCTGCTTGCCCTCTTTTATTGCCTCGTGACTGTCTGCCTCTCCTTGTTGGCCTTCCAGATATACAAATGGCCTGCAGGGAGATGTAGCTGCACAAAGCTGGGACGTATACTGCAGCTAGCAGAATCAACTGCCTGCCTGTAGTATTATTATTATCAGAACACCAGCAATTGGGGTAGCTTTAGGCATACACTGTGCAGATGCCACAATTCCTCCACTGTAATTGCTACAGCTGCCTGCGGATAGGATCAGCAGAACACCAGCAATTGGGGTAGCTTCAGGCGTACACTGTGCAGATGGCACAATACGCCCACTGTATTTGCAACAGCTGCCTATGGATAGGATGCGCAGAAGAACCGAAATTGGGGTAGCTTCAGGCGTGTAAACTGTGCAGATGGCACAATACACCTACTGTAGTTGCAACAGCTGCCTACGGATAGGATGCGCAGAACAGCAATTGGGGTAGCTTCAGGTGTGTACACTGTGCAGATAGCACAATACGCTGACTGTAATTGCTACAGCTGCCTACAGATAGGATGCGCAGAACAACAACAATTGGGGTAGCTTCAGGCGAGTAAACTGTGCAGATGGCACAATACACCCACTGTATTTGCAACATCTGCCTATGGATAGGATGTGCAGAAGAACCGAAATTGGGGTAGCTTCAGGCGTGTAAACTGTGCAGATGGCACAATACACCTACTGTAGTTGCAACAGCTGCCTACGGATAGGATGCGCAGAACAGCAATTGGGGTAGCTTCAGGTGTGTACACTGTGCAGATAGCACAATACGCTGACTGTAATTGCTACAGCTGCCTACAGATAGGATGCACAGAACAACAACAATTGGGGTAGCTTCAGGCGAGTAAACTGTGTAGATGGCACAATACACCCACTGTATTTGCTACAGCTGCCTACAGATAGGATGCGCAGAACACCATCAAATGGGGTAGCTTCAGGTGTACACTGTGCAGATGGCACAATACACCCACTGTATTGCAACAGCTGCCTACGGATAGGATGTGCAGAACAGCAATTGGGGTAGCTTCAGGTGTACACTGTGCAGATGGCACAATATACCCACTGTAATTGCTACAGCTGCCTGCGGATAGGATGCGCAGAACAGCAATTGGGGTAGCTTCAGGTGTGTACACTGTGCAGATGGCACAATACACCCACTGTATTTGCAACAGCTGCAGACGGATAGGATGCGCAGAACAACAGCAATTGGGGTAGCTTCAGGCGTGTAAACTGTGTAGATGGCACAATACACCCACTGTATTGCAACAGCTGCCTACAGATAGGATGCGCAGAACAGCAATTGGGGTAGCTTCAGGTGTACACTGTGCAGATGGCACAATACACCCACTGTATTTGCAACAGTTTCAAAATGAAATTAAATCACACTGTCTCTCTGTGTTTCTCTCTCCGCCGCCGCAACACACTACACAAGGCCGCCGTGCAGGCGGCCTCATATAGTGTGGGGCGTGTACTAAACCCCCTGGCTTTGGCCAATTATGGCTCGCTAGACAGACGGCGCTGTGATTGGCCAAGCATGCGGGTCATAGTGCATGCTTGGCCAATCATCAGCCAGCACTGCCATGCCGCAGTGAATTATGGGCCGTGACTAGCCACGCAAATTTGGCGCAAACTGACCATAGCATTCCGGTTTCGCCGAACGGGCGAACAGACGATGTTCGAGTCGAACATGGGTTCGACTCGAACACGAAGCTCATCCCTAGTGTCCATCTGTGGGTTCTAGCTTTCGCCCCCCTGTCTCCCTCCCCCTGACCCTTTCCATCTCCCCTTGTTGAACAGTAGTAGAAAAATTGGGCCTTTGGTGGTGGTGGTCGTGGTGCTGGTGCCACAACACTGTATGTCCTCGCAGTTACTCTTGGTGGGCGCTGGAACGGGCCCTGCTGTGAAATATTATATCAAGAATTGTAATTACACGCCCCTGTTAAACAGGGGTTGAAAAATTGGGCCTTAGGCACTGGTGCTGGTGCCACAAACTGCAACCACTCACAAATATTGTAGTTGAGTGCAGCAACGAACCCTCCTGCAAAATATTGCTTTAAAAATTGTAATTACAGGGGCTGAAAAATTGGGCCTTAGCCACTGGTGGCGGTGCCCAGAACCAAAAATGTTCTTACAAGCTATCAGCATGATCATTGAGGAGGAAGGGGATAGTCACTCAGCATAACAGGATAGTCACTCAGCATCAGCATAAGCAGTCTTGAAGGGATCTGACATTTCAAAAAAAATGATTCTGTTACATCAGCATCAGGTGCTTGGTAGGTGGTGGTGATCCAAGACTTATTCATCCTGTGATCAGTTACAAAGCCTCCAGCAGCACTGAATGTGCATTCCGAAAGAACGCTGGATGCAGGACAGCCAGTAGCTCAATTGCATACTGTGCAAGCTCTGGCCAGTGATCCATCCTCAAGACCCAGTAACCCAGAGGATTTTCGGTGGGAAAGGTGTCCAAGTCTGACCTTGCCCATAGGTATTGTATATCAGAAGCTGGCGATGGTTGCTGGAACCGATCATACCTTGGGGCTGCGGACTAAAAAATTGTCTGAACGCATCGGTCAGACAGCCACCTTCTCCACCGCTCCTTCTGTGACTTACCGAAGCCTCAGCAACACGTTGTCCAGGACCAGGAATTTGGAACCTCCCAGTGTCTGGGAACGCGTTGCACAGACCTTTCTGCAAGGCCTCTCGAAGATGTTTCATCCTCTGCTCCCTCTGCGACGGCAAGATAAGGTCCGCAACCTTACCCTTGTAACGTGGATCAAGGAGGGTTGCCAGCCAGTAATGATCCCCCTCCTTGATCCGACAAATACGAGGATCCTTCCGCAGGCTTTGCAGGATCAGGGAGGCCATGCAGCGTAGGTTAGCTCAGGCATTCGGTTCGGAGTCATCTGGGTCACTAAGGATGTCATGATCCGCAGCCACCTCCTCCCAGCCACGTACAAGTCCACGGGTTTCTTGGGACTGTGAATGATCCCTAAAAGACTGCTGCTGATGCTGAGTGTCAGGCTCCATCTCCATACTGACACAATCCTCCTCCTCCTCCTTCTCTTCCTGTACGATCGGCGGGCCAGCAGGAACACTGTCTGGATAAAGGGGGCCTTGAGAGGTAAGGAAGTCCTCCTTTTCCTGCCTCTGTTCTGCCTCAAGTGCCCGGTCCATTATTCCACGAAGTGTGTGCTCCAACAGGTGGACAAGAGGGACAGTGTCACTGATGCATGCACTGTCACTGCTCACCATCCTTGTGGCTTCCTCAAATGGTGACAGTTCAATGCATGCATCCCTGATCATGGCCCACTGGCATGGGGAAAAAAAAACAAGCTCCCCTGACCCTGTCCTGGTGCCGTAGTCGCACAGGTACTCATTGATGGCCCTCTGCTGCGTGTGCAGCCGCTGCAGCATGGCCAACGTTGAGTTCCACCTGGTGGGCATGTCACAGATTAGGCACTTCTTGGGCAGGTTAAATTCCTTTTGGAGCTCAGCCAGCCGAGCACTGGCATTATATGACCGGCGGAAATGCACACAGACTTTCCTGGCCTGCCTCAGGACATCCTGTAAGCCCAGGTAACTGCCCAAGAACCGCTGCACCACCAAGTTAAGGACGTAAGCCACACAGGGAACATGGGTCAGTTGTCCCTGTCGGAGGGGGGAGAGGAGGTTGGTGCCATTGTCGCAAACCGCTTAAGATGGCGTGGCGTCAATCACCTCTCAGCCTGCCCCTGCAGAGCTGACAGAACCTCTGCCCCAGTGTGGCTCCTGTCCCCCAAGCAAACCAGCGCAAGCACCGCATGGCATCTTTTTGCCTGCATACTTGCATAGCCCCTTGAACGCCTACGGAGCACCACTGGTTCCGAGGACAAAGCACAGAAAGAGGCCATGGAGGAAGAAGAAGAGGAGGGGGTGGAGGAGAAAGGTGTGTCAGAATCACCAGTAGTAGCATTTTGGAGGTGTGGTGGCGGAACAACCTCCAACACTACTGCACCTTGTCCTGCATCCTTCCCAGATGCCAGAAGAGTCACCCAATGTGCCGTGAAAGATAGGTAACATCCCTGTCCATGCCTGCTGGACCATGAGTCATCGGTAATATGCACCTTACCACTGACCACCCTGTCCAGCAAGGCCAAGACATTGCCTTCCACATGCCGGTAGAGAGCCAAAATCGCCTTCCGTGAGAAAAGTGGCGTTTGGGAACCTGCCACTGAGGAACCGCACATTCCACAAACTCACGGAAGGGGTCAGAGTCTACCAACTGAAAAGGCAGCAGTTGAAGTGCTAGCAATTTAGCCAAGCTAGCATTCAACCGCTGGGCATGTGGATGGCTGGGAGTGAACTTCTTTCGACGGTGCAGCAGCTGGGGCAGGGAAATTTGCCTGATACAATCGTACGTTGGTGTGCCGATAGCAGATTGCCCGCAAGTACTTGGCTGTGACACACCTAATTCTACACCTTCATTCCTCTCAGTGCAGGTTTCAGACAGGATTGAAGGTATAGTGGGGTTGGAGATCCCAGCTGATGAGGAGCAAGGAGAGGTCCGCTTTGTTCTTTGGTGTGGGTCTTTTAGGTACGCTTGCCAACGAACTGCATGGCAGGTCAACATATGTCTGGTCAAGCATGTGGTGCCCAAATGGCTGATGTTTTGGCCACGCGAGATACGCTTGAGACATATGTTGCAAATAGCAGCGGTGCCATCTGATGCACTCGTCTCAAAAAAGGCCCACACCAAAGTACTTTTGGAATAACGCACAGAGGCAGCGCCCTGCACATGCGCAGCTGTGCGGTGTGATGTAGTCGGTGTGCTGCCCTTAAGCTGGCCCCTGGAGGGCATCCTGCCTCGTTGGAGATGTGCCTCCTCCTCTCTTCTATCAGGCACCCACGTGGAGTCAGTGACCTCATCATCCCCTCCCTCATCACTGAAGCAAACCTGGCAGTATGCTGCAGCTGGGGGAACATGACTGCCAGATTGCTGTCCTTCTTGGGCATCCCCTCTCTCTGGGCTCACGTTACTGCCTTCCTCTAGCTGGGTATCATCATCAGAGCCTTCAAAATGCTGGGCACCCTCATGGAGCATGTACCCAACACTGTGTAAACAGTTCGGGGGACTCCTCAGGAGGACATGGTGGGGCTAGGGGAGGAGTGACTGATGCCATTGAGCCTAGGGAAGAGGCCGCATTGGCAGCTGCTTTGCCAGTACCCTGAGCCTGGGTGAGAGAGGATGAGGAGGATGAGGACGGCTTGGTTATTCACTCTACCAAGTTTTCGGCATGTTGCGGCTCAACGCGTCCAGCTGCCGAAAAAAAGGACAAGCGTGTCCCATGGCCACGTGCTGATGAGGATGTACCGTGTCCACGACCAGCACTGTTGCCTCTAGACACAGAGCCTGCTTGCCCTCTTTTATTGCCTCGTGACTGTCTGCCTCTCCTTGTTGGCCTTCCAGATATACAAATGGCCTGCAGGGAGATGTAGCTGCACAAAGCTGGGACGTATACTGCAGCTAGCAGAATCAACTGCCTGCCTGTAGTATTATTATTATCAGAACACCAGCAATTGGGGTAGCTTTAGGCATACACTGTGCAGATGCCACAATTCCTCCACTGTAATTGCTACAGCTGCCTGCGGATAGGATCAGCAGAACACCAGCAATTGGGGTAGCTTCAGGCGTACACTGTGCAGATGGCACAATACGCCCACTGTATTTGCAACAGCTGCCTATGGATAGGATGCGCAGAAGAACCGAAATTGGGGTAGCTTCAGGCGTGTAAACTGTGCAGATGGCACAATACACCTACTGTAGTTGCAACAGCTGCCTACGGATAGGATGCGCAGAACAGCAATTGGGGTAGCTTCAGGTGTGTACACTGTGCAGATAGCACAATACGCTGACTGTAATTGCTACAGCTGCCTACAGATAGGATGCGCAGAACAACAACAATTGGGGTAGCTTCAGGCGAGTAAACTGTGCAGATGGCACAATACACCCACTGTATTTGCAACAGCTGCCTATGGATAGGATGCGCAGAAGAACCAAAATTGGGGTAGCTTCAGGCGTGTAAACTGTGCAGATGGCACAATACACCTACTGTAGTTGCAACAGCTGCCTACGGATAGGATGCGCAGAACAGCAATTGGGGTAGCTTCAGGTGTGTACACTGTGCAGATAGCACAATACGCTGACTGTAATTGCTACAGCTGCCTACAGATAGGATGCACAGAACAACAACAATTGGGGTAGCTTCAGGCGAGTAAACTGTGTAGATGGCACAATACACCCACTGTATTTGCTACAGCTGCCTACAGATAGGATGCGCAGAACACCATCAAATGGGGTAGCTTCAGGTGTACACTGTGCAGATGGCACAATACACCCACTGTATTGCAACAGCTGCCTACGGATAGGATGTGCAGAACAGCAATTGGGGTAGCTTCAGGTGTACACTGTGCAGATGGCACAATATACCCACTGTAATTGCTACAGCTGCCTGCGGATAGGATGCGCAGAACAGCAATTGGGGTAGCTTCAGGTGTGTACACTGTGCAGATGGCACAATACACCCACTGTATTTGCAACAGCTGCAGACGGATAGGATGCGCAGAACAACAGCAATTGGGGTAGCTTCAGGCGTGTAAACTGTGTAGATGGCACAATACACCCACTGTATTGCAACAGCTGCCTACAGATAGGATGCGCAGAACAGCAATTGGGGTAGCTTCAGGTGTACACTGTGCAGATGGCACAATACACCCACTGTATTTGCAACAGTTTCAAAATGAAATTAAATCACACTGTCTCTCTGTGTTTCTCTCTCCGCCGCCGCAACACACTACACAAGGCCGCCGTGCAGGCGGCCTCATATAGTGTGGGGCGTGTACTAAACCCCCTGGCTTTGGCCAATTATGGCTCGCTAGACAGACGGCGCTGTGATTGGCCAAGCATGCGGGTCATAGTGCATGCTTGGCCAATCATCAGCCAGCACTGCCATGCCGCAGTGAATTATGGGCCGTGACTAGCCACGCAAATTTGGCGCAAACTGACCATAGCATTCCGGTTTCGCCGAACGGGCGAACAGACGATGTTCGAGTCGAACATGGGTTCGACTCGAACACGAAGCTCATCCCTAGTGTCCATCTGTGGGTTCTAGCTTTCGCCCCCCTGTCTCCCTCCCCCTGACCCTTTCCATCTCCCCTTGCTTTGACCCCCTGGCCTCTGTGGAGCTGCAGCTAATCGATCAATCCCTGGATACGGTGCATATTGTTTGGAGAAGCTTTGTTTTCATGCATACATGACATAATTGTTGTTGCGACTAAGCCGACTACCCTTGAAGAAGAAGAGGTTCACTTATCAACACCTCGAAACGTCGGGTCTTATCTATTGCATACCACTATGTTTCAATAGAATGGGTTATGTCCTTCATTTTTGTCTCCATATCTATGAACATGTATTCATTGTAAATATTATATATTGGTTCATGTCATAGCCATCTATTTTATATTTTTCTAAATAAATATAAATTTTTAGAAATATACATTTTATTTTTTCTACTTCTATACTATTACTCATTTTCAGTGGCCCTATTTAAATTCCCATTAGCGGATACACACTCTTTTTAAGTGATCATTTTTTCCTGGACAAAAGAGGAGGGGCTGTATGTGATGGTGCACGGCAGGGGAACACACAGCAATTATGTTCCCGACACTCTGATCATCCGGGCGGCGGCTTTCCTCTCTCTTCCCCTCCGATCACTGGGAGAATAGCTCCCATACAACCCGCCTGCCGGCAGTGCTCGCCCTCAAGCTCCCAGGCAGCCATAGCTAGCAAGCCCTCAAAATCCACTTGCAAAATGCGAGCAGGCGAGTGGAATTTTTAAGGCTGCTGTATATATACAGTATCTCACATAAGTGAGTACAACCCTCACATTTTTGTAATTATTTTATTCTATATTTTAATGTGACAACACCGAAGAAATAACACTTTGCTACAATGTAAAGTAGTGAGTGTACAGCTTGTATAACAGTGTAAATTTGCTGTCCCTTCAAAATAACTCAACACACAGCCATTACTGTCTAAACCGCTGGCAACAAAAGTGAGTACACCCCTAAGTAAAAATTTCAAAATTGGGCCCAATTAGCCCTTTTCCCTCCCTGGTGTCATGTGACTCGTTAGTGTTACAAGGTCTCAGGTGTGAGGGGAGCAGGTGTGTTAAATGTGGTGTTATCGCTCTCACTCTATCATACTGGTCACTGGAAGTTCAACATGGTACCTCACGGCAATGAACTCTGAGGATCTGAAAAAAAAATTTTTTGCTTTACATAAAGATGGCCTAGGCTATAAGAAGATTGCCAAGACCATGAAACTGATCTGTAGCACAGTGGTCAAGACCATACAGCAGTTTAACCGCTGAGTACCACCATACAGTGGTGGAACTCAACTTTCTCCCAGGCAGCATCTGCTGTGTGAATCCCTTCTCGCCAGAGAGCATGCTGGGCTCTGTAGTTCCCTGCCCCATAGGAGGCAGTAGGGCCGCTTTAGTTGGAGACTACATGTCCCTGAATCCTGTGCTGCTGGTGGAGTCCTTCCTGCAAGTCGCTCACACTTAAAGCCCACTTTAAGTGACACAATAAAAATGAAAAAAGGATGAATAGGATTTTTATAACAGCTTACCTGTAAAATCCCTTTCTTGGAGTACATCATGGGACACAGAGCCTTAAGTAATTACTTAATGGGTTATGGGCCACCTTAACCACTTGCCGACCGCCCCATGTACATATACGTGAGCAGAATGGCACGTACAGGCAAAATCCCGTACCTGTACGTGACATTCTTCCGGCGGGTGGGGGGTCTGATCGGACCTCCCCCCCCCCCGCTGGCGGGGACGGTCGGCATCGCTATAGGACCGATCCGGGTGGTTTCTGGCCACCTTCAGGACCGATCCGGGTGGTTTCTGGCCATCCCCTCGCGATCGCTCCTGGCGAATCAGATGCTTCCCCTGTCTGTGTCATTCTAAACACAGGCAGAGGAAGTGATGTCACACTCGGCGTGTCGGTCAGAAAGACCGGAACGCCGAGGAGTGAACACATACAAGTTAGTGCACCAACAGTACACTGACACCAGTACACATAGGCACACATTCCACCCCCCTGTCACCCCCCCCAGATCACCCCCTGCCCCCCCAGTCACAGTGTCACTAATTGCAGTGATCATTTATTTACTGATCACTGCATTTAGTGTCAGTTGTGACTGAAATAACTGTCAGGGCAGTTAGTTTTAGGCCCCTTTAGGTCTAAGGTAGCCCCCTACCCCCCCCCCTAATAAAGGTTTAACCCCTTGATTGCCCCCCAGGTAACCCTTTCACCCCCTTTTGACAGTGTCACTAAGCGATCGTTTTTCTGATCGCTGCATTTGTGTCACTGGTGCCGCTAGGTAGCCAGTTTTTTTTTTAGGTTAACCGCCAGGTTTATATAGGTTCATAAATAGGTTTATAGGTTAGGTACCCCCATATTACAACCTAAATAAAGGTTTTAACCCCCTGATTGCCCCTAGAGTTAACCCTTTCACCAGTGATCACCGTATAAGTGTCACTGGTGACGCTGGTTAGCCAGTTAGTTATTTTGTTATTTAGGTTCCCCGTCAGGTTTTTATATAGCGTCAGGTACCCCCATATATTACCTAATAAAGGTTTTAACCCCCTGATTGCCCCTAGTTAACCCTTTTACCAGTGATCACCGTATAACTGTTACGGGTGACGCTGGTTAGTTAGTTTGTTTTTTATACTGTCAGGGCACCCGCCATTTATTACCCAATAACGGTTTAACCCCCTGATCGCCCGGCGGGTGATATCAATTAGGTTTTAGGGTCAAATAAGGTCTGCGTCGCCCCAGGTTAGTGCCAGTACCGCAAACACCCACGCGCAAAGCATACACCTCCCTTAGTGGTACAGTATCTGAACAGATCAATATCTGATCAGATCTATACTAGCGTCCCAGCAGTTTAGGGTTCCAAAAAACGTATTGTCAGCGGGATCAGCCCAGATACCTGCTAGCACCTGCGTTTTCCCCCTCCGTCCAGCCCAGCCCACCCACATGCAGTATCGATCGAACACTGTCACTTACAAAACACTAAGCACACATAACTGCAGCGTTCGCAGAGTCAGGCATGATCCCTGCGATCGCTAACATTTTTTTTGTGGTAGCGTTTTGATTCAGTCGCTAACAGTCAGGAGCTTTTTTACCTGTGAATATCAAAAAAATATATAAAATAAAAAAAACAAAAATAGTTGTCGTTTTATTGTTCTCTCTCTCTCTCTCTCTCTCTCTCTCTATTCTCTCTCTATTGTTGCTCTTTTTTTACTCCATTCTATTCTGCAATGTTTTATTATGTTTTATCATGCTTGCTTTTCAGGTATGTAATTTTGTTTACTGTGTTTTATTGTTAACCATTTTTTTGTTTTCAGGTGCGCCATTCATTTGCGACGCGGATTTATTTATCTTGACAGCAACAGCGTTTGCTCCCACGATACATAAAGCCGTGTACATACGGTCGAAATTTCCGACTGAGGCTTGCCCCGTGGAAAAGTCCGACCGTGTGTACATGGCATAACTTTTGCGGGAGGATGCCCCCATGCTTCGGCATATATAAATGGTGCATGTATGCCCATCATTAGAAGTGGGTGGATGAAGGGAGGTATTCTAATGGTGGGCATACCCACCAATCAATCTCTTTTTTTCGTTCAGCCAAGAGGCTGCATGAAAAAAAAAGATTACGATATATGTCCAGTATGTTGCTGGACTTTGAATGGTTATACCAGAATGATGCCTGCAGGTTTAGGTATCATCTTGGTATCATTCTTTTCAGCCAGTGATCGGCTTTCATGTAAAAGCAATTCTAGCGGGTAATTAGCCTCTAGACTGCTTTTAAAGCAGTGGGAGGGAATGTCCCCCCTCCCGGATATAAACCGCGCCATTGGGAAATTGGGAAAGCGTTTTATCACACCGATCTTGGTGTGGTCAGATGCTTTGAGGGCAGAGGAAAGATCTAGGGTCTAATAGACCCCAATTTTTTCCAAAAAAAAAAAAGAGTACCTGTCACTGCCTATTGCTATCATAGGGGATATTTACATTCCCTGAGATAACAATAAAAATGATAACAAAGAAAAAAAATGGAAGGAACAGTTTAAAAAAAAAAAAAAAAAAAAAAAGCTAAATTAAAAAAAAAAAAAAAAGCACCCCTGCCCCCCCTTCTCTTGCGCAAAGGCGAACACAAGCGTTGGTCTGGCGTCATATGTAAACAGCAATTGCACCATGCATGTGAGGTATCACCGCGAAGGTCAGATCGAGGGCAGTAATTTTAGCAGTAGACCTCCTCCGTGAATCTAACGTGGTAACCTGTAAAGGCTTTTAAAAATGTATGTAGTTTGTCGCCACTGCGTGTTTGTGCGCAATTTTAAAGCATGTCGTGTTTGGTATCCATGTACTCGGCCTAAGATCATATTTTTTATTTCATCAAAATTTTGAGCAATATAGTGTGTTTTAGTGCATTAAAATAAAAATAAGTGTATTTTTTCCACAAAAAATGAGTTTGAAAAAATCGCTGCGCAAATACAGTGTGGAAAAAAAAATGCAACACCCACCATTTTAATCTGTAGGGCCTTTGCTTTAACAATATATATAGTGTTTGGGGGTTTAACGTAATTTTCTTGCAAAAAAAAAAATATGTTTTCATGTAAACAAAAAGGGTCAGAAAGGGCTTTGTCTTCAAGTGGTAAGAAGAGTGGGTGATGTGTGACATAAGCTTCTAAATGTTGTGCATAAAATGCCAGGACAGTTCAAACCCCCCCCCCCCCCCCCAAATGACCCCATTTTGGAAAGTAGACACCCCAGGCTATTTGCTGAGAGCAATGTTGAGCCCATTAAATATTGTTTTTTTTTTGTCCCAAGAGATTGAATAATGAAAAAAAAAATATATATATATATATTTTTTTTTTTACAAAAAGTTGTCACTAAATTATATATTGCTCAAACATGTCATGGGCATATTTGGAAATACACCCCAAAATACATTCTGTTGCTTCTCCTGAGTACGGGGATACCACATGTGTGAGACTTTTTGGGAGACTAGCTGCGTACGGGACCCCAAAAACCAATCACCGCCTTCAGGCTTTCTAAAGGTGTAATTTTTTTATTTCACTCCTCACTGCCAATCACAGTTTCGGAGGCCATGGAATGCCCAGATGGCACAACCCCCCCCCCCCCAAATGACCCCATTTTGGAAAGTAGACACCCAAGCTATTTGCTGAGAGGTATGGTGAGTATTTTGCAGATCTCGCTTTTTGTCACAAAGTTTTGAAAATTGAAAAAAAAAAAAAAAATGTTTTTCTTTACTTTCTTCATTTTCAAAAACAAATGAGAGCTGTAAAATACTCACCATGCCTCTCAACAAATAGCTTGGGGTGTCTACTTTCCAAAATGGGGTAATTTTTGGGGGGTTTTGTGCTATTTTGGCATTTTATGGCCTTCGAAACTGTGATAGGTAGTGAGGAGTGAAATCAAAAATTTGCACCCTTAGAAATCCTGAAGGCGGTGCTTGGTTTTCGGGGCCCCGTACGCGGCTAGGCTCCCAAAAAGTCCCACACATGTGGTATCCCCCTACTCAGGAGAAGTAGCAAAATGTATTTTGGGGTGCAATTCCACATATAACCATGGCATGTGTGAGCAATATATCATTTAGTGACAACTTTTAGAATTTTTTTTTTTTTTGTCTTTATTCAATCACTTGGGACTAAAAAAAAAAATATTCAATGGGCTCAACATGCCTCTCAGCAAATAGCTTGGGGTGTCTACTTTCCAAAATGGGGTCATTTGGGGGGGGGGGGGGGGGTTTGTACTTCCCTGCCATTTTAGCACCTCAAGAAATGATAGGCAGTCATAAATTAAAAGCGGTGTCAATTCCAGAAAATGTACTCTAGTTTGTAGACGCTATAACTTTTGCGCAAACCAATAAATATACGCTTATTGTCATTTTTTTTTACTAAAGACATGTGGCTGAATACATTTTGGCCCAAATGTTTGACTAAAATTGAGTTTATTAGATTTTTCTTATAACAAAAAGTAGAAAATATCATTTTTTTTCCAAATTTTCGGTCTTTTTCCGTTTATATCGCAAAAAATAAAAATCGCAGAGGCAATCAAATACCATCAAAAGAAAGCTCTATTTGTGGGAAGAAAAGGACGCAAATTTCGTTTGGTTACAACTTTGCATGACCGCGCATTTACCAGTTAAAGCAGTGCAGTGCGAAATTGAAAAAAGACCTCTGGTCCTTAAAGTGGAAGTAAACCCCCCCTATCGTTTTCAGCCAAGGAAGCTGCCATCTTTGCCTCTGTTTAATCTTCAACTGCCACAGTGCTGCACATGTGATCCGTTATGACACCAGCCATTGGATGGTTTGACTGTTTGGTTGAGAGCACAGCCAATGTGCAGTTAGCATTCCCGGCATGCCTTTTTTTTTTTTAAACTGTTAAATCGATGGGTTTACTTCCGCTTTAAGCTGACAATTGGTCCGGGGCTGAAGTGGTTAAGGTGTTGACACCGGTAAACCCAATCAAAGGAAGTTTACTCCCTATATAACCCCTCCTCTTTCCAGGAGCACATCAGTTTTTGTAGCAAAGCAATATACTTGTATCCCAAAAAAGAGTGGCGGGACCTTACAGGTAAGCTGTTATAAAAATCCTATTTTCTTTATCGTACATCATGGGACACAGAGCCTTAAGTAATTACTTAATGGCATGTCCCATAGCAATGCCACATGAGGGGTGAGAGAAAACAACCCACAGGGTACACCCAGACTTGAGGAACTATGCTGCTGCTTGCAGCACACTGCGCACAAAGGCAATTTCCTCATACCTCATTACATCCACCTGATACAATTTTGTGAATGTATGCACTGAAGACCAAGTTGTAGCAGACCTGAGCCTTGGAGGCCTGATGACGCACTGCCCAAGAAGCACTAACCGACCTGGTAGAATGCGCCTTAACTTGAAACGGGGGAATCTTACCCCTTAAATCATAAGTTTAAATTATCACTTGCCGAATCCACTTAGCGACAGTGGATTTCGACGCTGCCTGTCCTTTCTTAGGACCCTCCGGCAGAATAAATAAGACATCAGTCTTACGAATCTAAGCAGTTTTCTTTAAATAGATTTTGACTACTCTCACCACATCAAGACAATGTAGTGATCTTTCTTCCCTGGAACATGGTTTTGGAAAAAACTATGGCAGGACAATATCTTGGTTCAGGTGAAAACCTGAAATTACTTTTCGCAAAAAACCTGGACGAGGGCGTAACACCACTCTGTCCTCATGAAAAATCAAATATGGCTCAAATATGGCTCAAGAAAGAGCAGCCAACTCTGAAACCCTACTTGCTGAGGATATACAGTGGTGTGAAAAAGTGTTTGCCCCCTTCCTCATTTCCTGTTCCTTTGCATGTTTGTCACACTTAAGTGTTTCGGAACATCAAACCAATTTAAACAATAGTCAAGGACAACACAAGTAAACACAAAATGCAATTTGTAAATGAAGGTGTTTATTATTAAAGGTGAAAAAAAATCCAAACCATCATGGCCCTGTGTGAAAAAGTGATTGCCCCCCTTGTTAAAACATACTATAACTGTGGTTGTCCACGCCTGAGTTCAATTTCTCTAGCCACACCCAGGCCTGATTATTGCCACACCTGCACAATCAAGGCATCACTTAAATAGGAGCTGCTTGACACAGTGAGAGCCATTATCCACAAATGGCGAAGACATGGAACAGTGGTGAACCTTCCCAGGAGTGTCCGGCCGCCCAAAATTACCCCAAGAGCGCAGCGACGACTCATCCAAGAGGTCACAAAAGACCCCACAACAACGTCCAAGGAACTGCAGGCCTCACTTGCCTCAGTTGAGGTCAGCGTTCATGCCTCCACCATCAGGAAAAGACTGGGCAAAAATGGCCTGCATGGCAGAGTTCCAAGGAGAAAACCACTGCTGAGCAAAAAGAACATCAAAGCTCGTCTCAATTTCTCCACAACACATCTTGATGATCCCCAAGACTTTTGGGACAACATTCTGTGGACCGATGAGACAAAAGTGGAACTCTTTGGAAGGTGTGTGTCCAAGTATATCTGGCGTAGAAGGAACACTGCATTTCAGAAAAAGAACATTATACCAACAGTAAAATATGGTGGTGGTAGTGTGATGGTCTGGGGCTGTTTTGCTGCTTCAGGACCTGGAAGACTTGCCGTGATAAAAGGAACTATGAATTCTGCTGTCTACCAAGAGATCCTGAAGGAGAATGTCCGACCATCTGTTCGTGTACTCAAGCTGAAACGAACTTGGGTTCTGCAGCAGGACAATGATCCTAAACACACCAGCAAGTCCACCACCGAATGGCTAAAGAAAAACAAAATGAAGACTTTGGAGTGGCCTAGCCAAAGTCCTGACCTGAATCCTATTGAGATGTTGTGGTATGACCTTAAAAAGGCCGTTCATGCTCGAAAACCCTCTAATGTAACTGAATTAGGACAATTCTGCAAAGATGAGTGGGCCAAAATTCCTCCAGGACGCTGTAAAAGCCTCATTGCACGTTATCGCAAACGCTTGGTTGCAGTTGTTGCTGCTAAGGGTGGCCCAACCAGTTATTAGGTTTAGGGGGCAATCACTTTTTCACACAGGGCCATGATGGTTTGGATTTTTTTTCACCTTTAATAATAAACACTTGTGTTGTCCTTGACTATTGTTTAAATTGGTTTGATGTTCCGAAACACTTAAGTGTGACAAACATGCAAAGGAACAGGAAATGAGGAAGGGGGCAAACACTTTTTCACACCACTGTAGCAACCAAAAATATCAACTTCCTTGTCAGAAGGACTAGGGGAATCTGTTGTAGTGGTTCAAATGGATGTTTTTGTAACACAGACAAAACTAAGTTTAAGTCCCAAGGGTTTAAGGGAGGTTTGATGGGCGGATTAAGCCGCGTCACCCCTTGTATAAAGCCCCGGACTTAAGAATGAGTACCAAGTGGTCTTTGAAGTAAGACCGAAAAACCTGAGACCTGGCCTTTAATAGTACTTAAGGCCAATTTAATTTCTATCCCTAATTGCAGAAAGGCAAGAATTCTGGAATATAGGTCCCTGAGAGAGCAGATCTGGCCGTAGTGGGAGGGACCATGGGCCCTCCACTGACATCTTTACGATTTATGCATACCATGACCTTCTGGGCCATGCTGGTGCCACCAAAAATGATTGGCTTTCTTTCGAGCTTGATCCTGCAAGTCGAGGCAGCAACTGAATAGGGGGGAATGCATAGATCAGTGAGAACTGATCCCATGGGGTCACTAACGCATCCGTTCCGCATGCGAATGGATCCCTTGTTCTGGCCACAAAGTTGACCAACTTCGTGTTGAACCTGGATGCTAGAAGATCCACGTCCGGAGTCCCCCATCTTTGAAAACAGCCCGAAATATGTCGGTGTGAAGAGACCAATCCATTGGGAATAACAGCTGGCGACTTAAGTAGTCTGCCTGCCAATTCTCTACTCCCGGAATGAATATTGCAGAAAGGCATGGAACATTCCTTTCTGCCCAAGTTAGAATATGGTTCACCTCTCTCTGTGCTGAGAGACTTTTGGTGCCCCCTTGGTGATTGTTATAGGCCACAGCTGTGGCATTGTCGGATTGAATCCTGACTGGACAATCCCGTAACCTGAAAGTCCAGGCCTTTAGAGCCAGACGCACTGCCTGAATCTCTAGGATATTGATGGGCAAGATTCTTTCGGTTCTTGACCACTGTCCTTGGACAGTTGTCTTTTCTAGTACTGCTCCCCAGCCTGAAAGGCTGGCATCCGTTGTTACCACTTTCAAAATGACTGGTCTGAAGGATTTTCCTTTCAGCAGATTCTGGGTTAATGACCACCAAGTGAGGCTTTAGGACACCCTTGGGGACAGCCGCATTGGTAAGTCTAAAGCTTGGATTGTTTTGTTCCAAGCAGACAGGATACTGTTTTGCAACAGTCTTGAATGGAACTGGGCATATGGAACTGCTTTGAATGAAGCTACCATGGTTCCTAGCAACCTCATGCAGAGGCCAATGGAGCGATTGCCATTTGACCTGACCGTCCGCACCAGCTCTCTTATGGAATTGATTTTTGCTTGAGGCAAGAACACCCTTTCCTGGGCTTTGTCTATGATCAGACCCAAGTACTCCAGCCTTTTTAGCGGTATTAAGGAAAATTTCTCTAGGTTGAGAATCCAACCCAAACTTTTCAGATAGTTGGTTGTAGTGCATACGCTTTGCTCCAAACGAGTCACCGATTGATCTATAAGTAATAGATCATATAGGTATGCTGTGACTGTTATGCCCTGTGCCCTTAACCTGGCTAGAGCTGGGAACAACACTTTGGTGAACACCCGAGGTTCTGTGGCTAGTTCAAAGGGCAGGGCTACAAATTGGAAATGCTGCTGTTCTAACTCGAACCGCAGAAACTTTTGATGAGCAGGAAATATAGGGACATGCAGATATGCATCCCTGATGTCGATTGACGCCAGAAGTTCTCTTCCTAGAAGGATAAAAACTACCGGCCTGATTGTCTCCATGCAAAAGGAGTGGATCTTCAGGAATTGATTTAGCTTTCTTAGATCTAGAATGGGTCTGATATCTCCATTTGGTTTTGGTACCATGAAAAGATTTGAATAAAACCCCAGACCTTGCTCTTTTGTGGGTATCTGTATGATCACCCCTTTAGATATTAATCGGTCTAGTGCCTGAAACAGATTTTTTTTTTTCTCTGGATCTCTGGAAACGCTTGATCTCAGGAAAAGAGACAGTGGAAAGTCACAAAATTCCAGCTTGTACCCCCAGCGTTACCGTGGAAATGACCCATCTGTCCTGAATTTCCTTCTTTCAGACTTCTGAAAATTGCAGAAGTCTTCCCCCCACCTTTCTGAGGGGGGTTGCCTCTTCATGATGAGGTTTTGGGATTCTGTTTTGCAGATTTCCTACCCCAGGGCTTCTTTTAAAGCCTGGGTCTGACTCTGAGGTTTTCCTCTAGAGTCTGACAGAGGAGGCCGTCGCCACTGCCTAGAGGCGGAAGCCCCTGGTGCAGTGGAAAGGGTCTTTTCACTGGTAAAAAAGTACTTTTCCCAGCAGAAATTGTCTTGATATATTTGGCCAAGTCTTCTCCAAACAGTCGCTCCCCATGAAAGGGGAACCCAGTTAGGAGGTTTTTACATGGTGTTTCAGCTTTTCAACTACAGGATTCTGCGCATATGTACAAGCATAAGGCGGGATGCCTGGTGAATATAGTCTTTAATGGCATCTATGGAAAACATAAAGGTAGTTTAGCCAAATCCCAAGCTTGTTGTGTAGCAAGCTCTCTAAGGGCCTGTTTAAATTGGCCCTTTAGGGATCGGCAGACGCCAATAGTATTATCAGGGATTCCAACTTCGTATCTGTTGGATCCTTAACCTCTAGCCGACCGCCCACTGTCTATTGACGGCGGAGCGGTGCGGCTCTTGTGGCGGGACGCCGTCATATGACGGCGTCTACATTTTGGCCACAACGCCGCGTTGCTGGGGACCCGATGCGCGTGCCCGGTGGCCGCGATGTCCGCTGGGCACCCGCGATTGCCCAGTAACTGAGCAGGACCTGGATCTGTGTATGTAAACACACAGATCCACGTCCTGTCACTGGAGAGGAGACCGATGGTGTGTCCCTTGTACATAGGGACACCGATCGGTCCCCTCCCCCAGTCAGTCCCCTCCCCCCACAGTTAGAATCACTCATATAGGGAACATATTAACCCCTGCAGCGCCCCCTAGTGTTAACCCCTTCCCTGCCAGTCACATTTATACAGTAATCAATGCATTTTTATAGCACGGATCGCTGAATAAATGTTAATGGTCCCAAAGATGTGTCAAAAGTGTCCGATATGTCCGCCGCAATGTCGCAGTCATGATAAAAATCGCAGATCGCCGCCATTACTAGTAAAAAAAAATAATAAAAATGCTATAAATCTATCCCCTATTTTGTAGACGCTATAACTTTTGCGCAAACCAATCAATATACGCTTATTGCGATTTTTTTTTTACCAAAAATATGTAGAAGAATACGTATCGGCCTAAACTGAGGAAAAAATGTGTTTTTAAAAAAAAAAAAAAATTGGATATTTATTATAATAAAAAGTAAAATATATTATGTTTTTTCAAACTTGTCGCTCTACTTTTGTTTATAGCGCAAGAAATAAAAACTGCAGAGATGATCAAATACCACCAAAATAAAGCTCTATCTGGGGGAAAAAAATTATAAAAATTTTATTTGGGTACAGCGTTGCATGACCGCGCAATTGTCATTCAAATTGCGGCAGCGCTGAAAGCTGAAAAATGGCTTGGTCAGGAAGGAGGTGTTCGTGCCTGGTAGGCAAGTAGTTAAGCATCTGTGCATTGTCTACAGGACAAGTTAAGTTATTATTCACATTGGAAATCGCAGCGTCAATTGCTGGTACTTTCCATCTTTTGGAGAATTTCTCCTCCAGAGGATAGAGAACTGAAAACCTCTTAGGAGGGAGAAAATGTTTATTCGGTTTATTCCATTCCGCAAAAATAAGCTGTTCAAATAATGCATGTGCAGGAAACGCATGCAAAGGATGGGAAGGTTTTGAAGAACATAAGGAAGAAGCCAAGTTTTCATGAGACTCTGTTAGAGGCAGCATGAAAGTGGAACAAACCTTTTCTGTAAAGCCCCATACACACGCTCGGACAATCCGCGGACCAGGTCGGTCGGACTTTGTCCGACGTACTTTGTCCGATGTTGGCGTTGCGTACACACGGTCGGACTACGTTGTCGGAATATCCGGTCCGGAGAACGTCGTGACGTAAGTCGTCATCCACGAGATTACAAAAGGGAAGTTCAGCACCACGTCAGGCACCCGTGGGCTCCTTCTGCTGATCCCGTGTTTATCGAGAGTTAGTGGAAGTTTGGTGACTTAAGATTCGCGCTTCTCAGCTGACTCAGATCGTTACTGCTCTTCAGTTTGTGCTTGTCGTGCGTATCTGTTTATTAGTGCGTGTAGTCAGTTCGCATTTGTTGGTCATTGCGGCCTATATCTTGATATAGGAAGCTTTGATTTGCACTGCTTATTGTCTGCTCGTTGCTGGTATTCACTTCGTTCTTTCAGGCCTTGCTGTTATCGGTGCTTTCTGTTTGTCCGTTCTGACCAGCCGACCTTTTGTGACCTTCTGAGCGATGTTTCCCGTGCGTACTCGTCGCCGAGTTCGTGCTGTATGCGGAATTGGTGTCGGGCTTTTAGCTTTGACCCAAGACCCGTCCATGAACAGAGTGATGAGGAGTATGTGGACCAAGAATTGGTTGCTTCAGCGTGACCAGTTCTCGCACATGCCTTTGCTTCGTGAGATCCGGGAGAATAATCCTGATGATTTCAGGAACTTTCTCAGGATGACGGACCCCGATTTTCACCGTCTTTTGGCTTTGCTGACCCCCTTTATCAGCCGGCAGGATACCTGCATGAGACAAGCCATTACTCCGGAGCAGAGGCTTGTTGCCACGTTGAGGTACTTGGCGACAGGGAGAAGTCTTCAGGATTTGAAGTTCTCTTCAGGTATCTCTCCCCAGGCCCTGGGAATCATTATTCCAGAGACCTGTTCTGCCATCATTCAGGTCCTGCAGGAGGACTATATTAAGGTAACATTTATACTTTACTATTCCCTTCTATGTATGCTCTGTTTGCTAATGACTTGTATTTTTGACCTCCTTCCCTAATTACCATGATTGCAATATGTTCTAATATGCTGTGCCCCTTTTCTCCTTCATGCATTTTTCCCTTCACTTACCTCACCAGCATGCTCTTCTGCCCCAATAGACACCTATGGCCTAGTCACTTAAGCAATGTCTTTTGTCTGCTGCATAGTATTGTTTGCCCCAAAACACCCCCTAAAATATGCACAAATGTTTGCTGTGTGGTTTACTTCATGTAGAGCCCCCTTTTTTTGTTCTTTTGGTGGGGGGGGGGGGGGCAAACTCATTAGGAACCCCCTCCCCCAACTGCTCTGTCAGATGGTACCAATCCTTTATCTGCTGGCTTTCCCAAGGTCAATACACACTATATACCTACCTCTTTATAGTGCGCATCTTTAGGGATGAATTCAGCAAAGCATGTAGTGCAAGGGGCTGCCTCCATACATTCCATTTCCTAATTTTTTGTCTTCTTTCCCTCCTATTAGCTTGCTTGGTAATTTAATAATGTCACACTGTGCCTGCCTTTTTTGAGGGGGGGGGGGGAAATGTTATTTGATCTTTCCTGTGGCCTGCCAATAGTGTTAAGTAAAGAGGGTCTGGCCAAACTAGGCCACATTATTGAGCCATTTGCCAATCAATGAAGTGCAGAGGGTTACATGTCCACCACCCCCCCCCCCCCCCCCCAAAACCATAGTTATTGCCAATGTCCCATCAGAAGTGGGGGGATTGATGGGGGGGTGAGTAATCTGTGAAGGGGAGCCTCTACTTTTCTGTGTAAATACTTTCCAGCCTCCAATTTTATACAATGCTCTTGTTCCAAGATGTTGATTGTCTAATCTGCTTGCAATGTTTAGGTGCAAAGTGACTCATTTTTTTTTCTTGTTTCACTCCACAGTTCCCTTCCACGCCACAGGAATGGCAGACTGTGGCCTCCCACTTTGCCAGCCGTTGGGACTTTCCTAACTGCGGAGGGCAATTGATGGGAAACACGTCCGCATCGTCCCACCGCCCAACTCGGGGTCCTACTATTATAATTATAAAGGGTTTAATAGTGTAGTGATGTTGGCGGTGGTGTCGGCAACATACGAGTTTATGTATGTGGACGTGGGGATGAACGGCCGGATATCGGATGGTGGGGCCATTACGCACACGGAGTTCTACTGGCGTCTCCAAAGTGGCAGTCTGTGCTTGCCACCTCCAGAGGAGAATGCCGAAGGACTCCCCTTCGTCTTTGTCGCAGATGAAGCGTTTGCGCTGACTCCCCATGTGATGAGGCCGTTCCCGATGAGGACCCTCACCCCGGACCAGAGGGTCTTCAACTACAGGCTGTCCAGAGCCAGAAGAGTGGTGGAGAACGCTTTTGGCATCCTGGCCAGCCGCTTCCGCCTGTTCCTGACGGCATTTAACTTGGCGGAATACAAACTGAACCACATAGTTCTTGCCTGTTGCATATTGCACAACTTCCTCAAAAGACATAACAGGAACTATGTGGTGCCCGTTGGCCCAGATGTGGAGGGCCCTCCAAATGCGGACCTCACAGCCCTTCGAGTGGCACGTCCAGGCTTGCCCCCTCTCAATGCCCGCGTGGTCCGGGACCAATATATGGAATACTTTGTGGGTAGGGGGGCCATTGCTCTGCCTGACGATGTGTGAGAGGCATTTTTTAATAAATCTGATATTTTAACCAACCTCTGATTTCTTGTCATTTCAGTCTTCTTTTTAGCTTATTTTACTTTGTCATTTTTTCCCTTTGCCTTCGACAGTGGTAATGCACTTTCTGGGCAAAAGGAGGTAACAGTCTCTTCTTCCAAAAAAGATTATTCTCATGTGTGTTTGCTACCTAATCTTTGGTCTAGAGAAGGTTTCTCCTGCATAACTGACACCCAAAATACTCCTTTTCAGCACCAGGTCTGACAAGTGTGTATTCTCCAAAATGCTGTGCTCCGTGTTTTCGTACAAAGCACTGTGGGTGTCATTTACATAAGTCAAATCCGCTATGCTCTACAAGTGCATTGAAAAAGTTCCCTGGGAAACGAAATTGCAGTGCAAAGTGGATTTGCCTTTAGTAAATAACACCCATTGCCCCCCATATCCTTTACATTTTACATACATAATGCATTGTTTTATTTAAATAAGGAAGCCACACATTTGGAAAAATAAAAAAGTTTACTTGGAAAACATTCACAAGTGCGTTTACAATCTTCACGCCAAAACTGACAACATCTTGGTTATTTACAACATTATTTACAAAGATTACGCAATTTGTAAAACCAGGCATGGAGCTAAGCAGAACCTATGAAGTAGGAAAGTTCAACTTTGTAAAGTGAAGACAAGATCAGACATGACTATATGTTCAAAGTGTGTTTGATCTTGCCTTCATCACATGGGGGGGTCACCCCCGAAAAGTGGAAATTTGGAACATGCACACAATTTGGTTATGAAAATGGTCATTAGATGGTAAAACACATGCCTAGAAGCTTCAAAAGTGCCATTTTCCATCATGGGGATGAATGGACGTTATTTGGGGGTGCAACCCCTTCACCACAACCACTTTCGTAGTTCGTAAAGTGTTTGCACCCCCAAAAAAAACGTTGCCATTCACCCACCATGATGGGAGCTAGCACATGTGGACACAATGTGTGCATGTTCCAAATTTCAGACAGTTTTTAAGTTGCAAATGTGTTCAGAAGCTGGCACAAATGTGTGTAAATTACTTGTTGCTTTTTCATATTTTTCCTAAAACATCAATGATGTTCTTCAATTTTTGTTGAACATCATTGATGTTTTGCTTTAGGTAATCTAGATCTCTATTGCAGACCATTATCTCTCCGATGAGTACGTGGGCACTCTCTGTGGTAAAGTGCGATTTTTCTTCCACAACATCCACGTCACCTAAAAACCACAAACAAACAAAAATGGGGTGTTGGAAATGAGGCAGCCATACATGGATTAGCTTACCAGTAGCTGTGTTCTCCCACACTCACCTGTTGTGGTGACAATTTCTCCAAGTTCGATGATCTCTCCTTCCTCCTCCTCCTCCTCCTCTGCTTCTGCTCTTTCCCCTTTTTTGGTAGGTGTTGGTTTGGGGGTTTCCTCCGACGGCCCAAGTTTTCGCTCCCCTATGAGAATGTCCAAAAGGAAGATTTAGCAACACAAGCTATTGAGGGCAGAAATAGGAAATGACAAACATTGCTTGAAAGTGACGGACACTATTTTAGTTTGGCCAGTTACAAATGTCAACTACATGAATGAAGTCACTTTGTAAAGGTGCTAAACTGACTAGCTTTTTGGTAGAAGTTTGTGTGATGGAGACCCCCCTCTAGTATCCACTGGAGCACATGTGTGGAAAAGCATAATAAAAAGGGGGTTGGGTGTCCCAGCACTAGTGCTCTAGAGTCCAGATGGGTAAACAGCTACTGAGTGACCTCTCCTTTACATTGAATAAATTGGCTTTACATTCTTGATGACATTTCTAGTGAGAACAAACTTCCTTTCCCCAAAAAAACACCAAACATCGTATTATAAGTGGCCGAACGATCGAGGTTGCGTACGATCGAATGCACACACACACGACCATGACAGTGGCAGAAAGATCGAGGCTGAGTACGATCGAATGCACAGACGAACCTGAAAGTGGCCATTTTGGAATGTACAACTTGGTAAAAATCAAAACACAATGGAGCAGTATGCAAGCAAGAAATCAAACACAAAACACAACTACTTACTTTTTTGAAGAATTCTCTTGATCTTTCTGTACTGATCGGCCTCCCTCAGTTTCGGTCTGACCAGCGTTTCCTGAGTTGCTCCTTGGATCGTTGTACCCCAAAATTATTGTACAGCCTTCTCACAACTTTAGACATGATCTTGGCCTTGCGGACATTGGGGTTGAGGTAAGGCCCATACTTCCCATCATAGTCGCTCCTCTTTAATATGTCCACCATCTCCAACATTTCTCCAAATGACATATTGGAGGCCTTGAATTTCAGGTTCCGGGATCGGGACGTTTCTGCCTCCGGACTTTCCTCGTCCTCCTCGTTGGTGGGATATTTGTGGCGCACCTGCTGTTTCCCCGCCATGTGCTCTCCCCACTACGCCGTAAAGAGAAGGGTGGGGAATAGACGAGAAAGATCGTCAGGGGCGGGCGGAGTTTGAAGCATGCGCAGTGTATATAAAACGTCACACGCCTGTGTCGTAGCACGATCTGGGAGACGAGGGGAGAGAAAACTCACACGAGACGATCGCTACAAACGAAGGTACAATTTAACGTTGGTACATAACTAGCCTAGACTGATTTGAACTTGAGGCTTCTTTATGGAGAAGATTAGGAGAGTTTAGCCTGACATAATTTTGAGGGTTTTGTGTGTTGTTGTGTCTTGCAGAGATTGATATGAAGGGATTCAACGACATGAGTTTTCTCCCCCTCTTCATTGCCAAATACAGGGATTTTCCCATATTGTGGCAGGGTATACACCCACATTACTCCAACAAACCAAAGAGGCACGCAGCCCTGGAGGAACTGTGGAATTTGTCAAGCCAAGGTTCCCCACGGCAACTGTTGATGATATTAGAAAGAAAATTGGCAGCCTGAGGAGTGCGTATATCAGGGAGAGGAAGAAGGTCGTGAAGTCTGAGGAAACTGCAACTTCAGCAGATGAGGTCTATGTCCCCAAGCTCTGGTACTATCAGAGTCTCCATTTTCTGAAGGACCAGGCTGATGTCACGGAGCCAACCTCAACTCCTCCTTCCACGCTTCCTTGCGCACAGCCCACCCCTGATGAGGCTTCCGAGGAGCAACCTGGGCCTTCCAGTCTGGAAGAGGTGGAGGAGCCCAGCTTGTTCCAGGTATAGTAGTTTTGCTACCATTTAGGGGAATAATGAATGATGTTCACTTAATTCAGGATCGCCAATTGCTTAGTTCCTAACGTGTTTGACATATCAACAGACAGTGGTGTTGGAGACATTTGGGGCCAGAATCTAAACTGCTGGGCTGAGAATTGTATGGTTTTCTATTTGTAAACATTTTGCAACAGTCACTAGATGAGAATTGTGTGTGTTTGATGAACAAATAACTGAAACTATGTCCCTTTTTCCTACACAGGAAGACCTCAGCCAGGAGGTGGCTGTGGAAGGTGGCAGTCAGGAGGAGGCAGGGGTTAGTGGCAGCCACCAGCTGGGTAGTGGCAGCCAAGAGGGGGCTAGGCCTCGGAGCCTGACTGACACCCAAACCCCTCCCCTCCGCCCTCCGTACAAAAGGGCGAGAAGGGGGGGTTATGCGGCACAGTCAGCGCTCCGGATGATAAGAGAGGCTTCAGACTCCCTACATGCCACACCCGCCGATGAGGAGACCTTTGGCTCGGTGGTTGTCACAAAAATGATGGGTATGGAGGTGAGGCAACGCAACATGTGTGAGGGGCTCATCCTCCATGTCCTAAATAAGGGTAGGGCTGGGGAGATGACCCCAGTCACACATGTTTGCCATAGCTACCATGCTCCACCTCCTCCTCCTCCTCCTCCTCCTTCTGCCACCCCACCAGCACGACAGCCACAGCGTGCAAGGAAGCGTGGAAGGAAGACCTGAGAGTGACGACCTGCAATCAGTCTGGTGTGAGAGAAGATGGAGCCTCTTGTAGTACCAGAGCCTGGGGACCTAGATGGCATCTGCTGCAGTTCCGGATACTTTGGACTTCACGACCAGATTGCACTCCCCTTAATATACGTACTCCTCAGGCCCCCAATTTTCTACGCTTGAACAATGATGGTTGCCGTGGGGGGCCAAGGCTTTGCAAATTCCCCAAGTTTCACCATGGCTGCGTTCCTCTTTGGTTTGTTGGTGTGACCTAAATAAAGGTTTTTTGGATTTGAAATAATCATTGACTATTGTGTTTTACTTTGCTACAATGACAGTTTTTCTTTGAGTAGGCTGGTACATTTCACTAATCCTAAAGTAGAATTAACAAGGGGCAACAACAACAAACAACCTCCTAGTAAATTTAAGCAAGAAATACAAATGTAAATAATGTGTTTTTGGTAATTTGAGACACACAACCCCCCTCCAAAAAAAAAAAAAAAAAACATTCAAATATGTATTCCCCCCCAAAAAAATAAAAAGACAAATCATGGTAAAAAAATAACAAAGATTCTTTTCCGTTCAGAGTAAAAATAAACATGTAGTGTATAAATGGTGCAAAGTAATAAAGAAGTAAGTTTGTGAGAAGTGCGGGTGAATAGGAGCAGCTAAAAGATGTCATTCTTGTTGCATTGTAAAGAAAAAGAGAATGGCTGCATTAAAGACATTTTAACATTGCAGCGTGACGAATGTGCTGTGTCGATTAGGAAAGGTAGTTTTTACCTGACCGAGCGCTTCCGTCACAGAATTTCTTCTGAGCATGCGTAGCACTTTGTCCGTCGGACAAGCGTACACACGCTCGGATTTGGTGTGATCGGACCGGGTTGACGGCAAATCTTTCCAGCAGGAGATAAGACTTTGTCCGACGGACAAACCGACGAACACTGTCCGATGGTGCATACACACGGTCTGATTTTTCAACAACCTTGTCCGATCGGACCAAATTGATGAAAAAGTCCGACCGTGTGTATGGGGCTTAAGAGATTGTATCAGCAATTTTTCAGATTGAGAAGCTGAAAAAGGTTCATCTACCGTTGTTTCCTCTGCAGAAGAATCATCGGTTTGTTTCTCTTCCTGATCGATTGAGGGTAAAATCTCATTGTGCGCCCACTGTTCCCCTTGTAAAGCTGGGGGAGGGGGACCTAGTATGCTTCCTATGCATTTGAATGGAGAATGCGATTAAAGCTTCTAATCTTTCTTCCAGACCCTGAAGGGAGAAGGATAGGGCATCTTTAGTCATGTATACGGGTGCTGAGATGTGAGAGGCAGCTGCACCATCAATTTGCTCCAATGGCTCACCCTGAGTTGCCATAATTGGTAATTCAGGCGAGGATGACAGCATGGAAATACAGCTGGAAATCCCAAATCACTGGGGGTAAAACCTTTACTCTTTTGGCTTTTGTGGTGTCTTTTTTGGCAGGCATAGTCCTAAGTACAAAAACAGAGGCGCTATACAAATTGCACTAAATCGCTGAAAATAGTCATGACTTTTTAAAGCTGCTATAAAGTTAAGTATAAATGTGGAAAACACTGCGCTACCTTAAAACGAAACAACTAAATGTGAAAAAGCAGCTAACATATAAACAAACAAAGTCAAGAAAGTGTAAACAAAAAATGTAGCGCTAAAACTGATACACTCAGTGACAAGTGATGAAACGTATTATAAAAATGCAAAAATGATATACCACGGTGAACGTGAGCATCAACAGACAATACCAATCCAAAATTGATAATGTTAACAAAAACTAGTGTATAAAGTTCATATGATGTGGTCACTGGTAACCCCAAATAGATCACACGAATTGACTCGGGGATGAGGGAAAACAGCCACACGAAAAAGAACACAGCTTGTCTGATGATAAGGAAGTAAATGGATACTCTTACCAGAGATGTTGGATACAGCTACCGTACGGTATTTGTATCGGACAAGCTTAAGTGCTGGAACTCTTGCTTCAGTGGGTGCCAGATGGGGCTCTTTGGTTCCTTGATCTCAAGACTGGATGGACATAAACACAAATTCATTGGTAGCCCTCTTGTATGCGTTTCAGCTGTTTATTTCGCCTGAAGTGTGAGGCGAAATAAACAGATGAAACGCATACAAGAGGGCTACCAATGAATTTGTGTTTATGTCCATCCAGTCTTGAGATCAAGGAACCAAAGAGCCCCATCTGGCACCCACTGAAGCAAGAGTTCCAGCACTTAAGCTTGTCCGATACAAATACCGTACGGTAGCTGTATCCAACATCTCTGTGCAGGCAGCTTGTTTCCTCCTCATCAGCAGAGAGACTGACACAGCTGTATTTATCTGTTATTAGCCTGCCGTGCGTCCTCGTGGACGTTTCACGGCACCTGCGTTAGGCCCCGCCCCTCCAAAAAATCCTCCCCTTTTTTATTTAAAATGTTTCCCGCGCCTGAGCGCGGCGTTTTTTGGGTCCCAGACCCAACGGGGGGGGGGGGGGGGCAGCACAGAGCCTCCTGCAGTGAGGCACAGACCTGTGTAAAAATATAGCCTGTAATAACAAACTCCAGCAGTAAAATAGCGGTACCTTCCACATCCCCCACGGCGGGGGGTAATGTAAAGGGGTGCAGCGCTGCTGTCCCCCTAACCCTCTGGTCCCATCTGTAGTGATCTAATATAATCGTTCCTAGATGGTTTGTAGTTATTAATAAGTACTTCCGCAGCAAACCCAATTCTCCAGAGAGAAGCAATTTATTGACTTCTAAAACAGAACTTTCTTGCAGATGATAAAAAATCCAACAGAGTTCATATGACAAGGAATATCTTCTCTAGACTTGTGCCTCCAGACCCTTCTATTTTCTAGACTGCATGACAGCCTGACTGTCTTCTCAAATACTAGCCTGACACTGGGTGGGGGTCAACCAAATGTTTACCATGAATACCCCCCTCAATTCTAATTACCATCAGTAAATACTCCCTTTGAAATGTTCATCTAGGTTAAAAGGCTATTCGTCACACACACACAACTTGCATAAGATTTACACATCAAAGGGTAACAGATAACATTGTCAACTGATATCTGGCCTGGTCACTAATACCGTGTGTGGAATATATATATCCAATACATATATATAATACATAAAATCCCACATAAATCGGCCAACACATTACAACACCATCAGGGGAAGTAAAAATATTTTTTTTGCAGATTTGTTTTTAGCTTGCAAAATCTCCTTCCACACGTTGTGCAGCCAGACACGGAACTGAGCAAACAGTGAAGACAACAGAGTATGTGCATAGACTCCCTCTAGTGGAGATTTTAAGGCATGACACAATTTTTTCCTTAATTGAAAGAAAATGCATAGATGTTTTTAATATGTAAGTTTTCTTCCCTTACCTTGTCCTCGCTGCAGGATTTTGCTGAATTAACAGAAAATCCTTTCACCCATCACGGCGGGCAATGTTTAGCAAACCTTCAAGGACTGGGTCCGTAAAAACGGGGGTCCAACTGCCTTGGGCCATGTACAAGCACCCCATCAGGAGAGTTGAGGTAATGTAACAAGACCTAAGCCCTGGGTTCCTGGGATCCAGCCCTACAAATAGAGGCATTACAGGCAAAAACTCGTGATTCGGATAGGAGGTCCCAGGTACCATCCATGTTAGGCCTCAGTGGCACTTCTGGATGGATCTTGCTTCTTTTTATGGAGGAATTTAAATCCAGCATGGATTCCTCCTGGAGCTCCTCAGAGCACTTCTTCACTAGTGACCAACACCTTAGACACTGGCGAAAAAACTGATGTGCTCCTGGAAGGAGAAGGGGTTATATAGGGAGTAAACTTCCTTTGATTGGGTTTACCAGTGTCAACACCTGAAGGTGGCCCATAACCCATTAAGTAATTACTTAATACTGCTCTGTGTCCCATGATGTACAATAAAGAAATTCCTTTAAATATAGTGCCTGGGGGGTCCCCTTAGTCCGCCTGTAAAGTTGTGCATCTGTAGCATGCATAGAACATACTGCAGCAAAAATAAAATTTCGAAAGAAAACAAAATGCATGAAATGACATTTAAATTGCGTGCAATACAATACCATTGCTGTCAATAAGAAAATGTAAAAAAAAAAAAAAACGGCGTGGGGTCCCCCCAGTCCATACCAAGATCTATGACAGGCCCATATCCGAGCAGGCAAACTGGCAGGTCAGGAAAGGATTCCGATAAGCCCTGAGTGAGCACCCCCCCCCCAGACCTTACCAGGCCAAATACCTTAAACATGGGAGGGTGGGTGCTTTGGGGCGTGGTGGTTGTGGGGGTCTGTGGGCAGAGGGCCTATCGGAATCTGGAAACCGTCTTTAACAAGGGGGCCCCCAGATTCCACACATCTATTCACCAAAACAGTGTCAAAAAGTAATAAAAACAAGAGACATGCCATACCTGGCTTGTGGCCGAGTATGGTTCAGGAGGGGAGAGGTGGGGTGCGGTCACTTTTTTAAATTTTTTTTACATTTTGGCATGGGCCTGGTATGGATGGGGGGGGGGGGAACCTCATGCCTTTTTTTTTTTAATGTTATTGCCGG